>OZ022580.1:18414735-18804735 GCA_963669155.1 Arbacia lixula | reverse complement strand
AATGGTAAGGGGCGAACGTGTCACCTTGTAGCACTCCGGCCAAAAATGTCAAATTCCTCTGTGTCACCATCTGGTGTTATAACATTGGCCTTGGTACCTTGGTATTTTGCATGAGCTATGGTGTCTGGGATAGTCTATGAATGTTATCATTACTGAGAGGTGTTTGTCTTGTATACCTTACATTATTCTCCTCAAGGCTACGATCTGTTCAGCAGTGGATCCTTTTTCCCTGAATCGACATTGATTTGCTCTCAGTTTATCATCAAGATGTGGTCTAATTCTATTGGGAATCATCCTGTTGTATGTTTTGGCCATGGTTGAGCTTAGATTGATTACCTTTTAGTTTGCTGTCAAACTGAGGTCTCTAATCTTTAGTACACGGATGAGATTCAGAATGGACTTATAGTTCTTATAGGCAGTTCGTCAAAAACAGCTAGAATCCTCACTCATTTGTGACTTCTGGATGGTTTCCAAGCAGCTTTTGCAAGTGCTCACGCCAGTTGTTTAATCTCTCCTCTTTTGTCCTTCCTTTCAATCTACCACTCCTTGACATTTGTCTGTTGCTTAAATCATTGTGACATCAACATCACTTTGTTGGTAGTAAGAGCAGCAGCAACAGTACCTAAAGCTGCTGCTATTACATGGAATAGTTGCAATACACAACTATTGTGTATTGCAACTATTCTATTGCATTTCAGTGGCTGACGTTTCAATTAAATGCCATTACATTTGAAATGTCTGGATTGTCCGAGGTGGGTTTTTTTCGTTAACATGTCTCTAGTTGGTTATCAATGCTACGGAATAAAACACTGCAGTAGCTATGCACCCTTCATGCGCCAGATAAACTGCTATAGTATTGTACTTGTATGTAATATTTATGAGAAAATGAACACGAACCTCACAAAGAGTTTACAGATCCCCCATGCCTGTGTTCAAGACTAAGCTTGCCCTCATAGCATGCATATGCAGCGTGTAGCACATTGTAGATACACAATATAAATGAAACAGAACGCTCCAGGGTTGAGCATACCGAGGTGACGTCAGCAAGCGTTCAGCCAATCCAAAAGCACCACACCCAAGCGACATTTCTCATCGTTTCGATTGAAAACGTCATTGAGGTACAAACCGTACAATAATATGTTATTACGACTGGAGCTGGGGGAGGGGGAGAGGAGGGAAAGAGTATGGGGAGGAGGGGGAGAGGAGGGAGAGAGGAGGGGAGAGAGGAGAGGAGAGGAGAGGAGGTGAGAAGGATGGGCATGATGGGGGAGGAGGGAAGAGAGAAGGTGGGGAGAGGAGTGGGGAACCTCCTCACAAAATTTCTAGTGAGGTGCCTTGTACAAATATAGTTCATGGTTGTAACATATGTAACTGTATACGAGTTTGCAGTAGCTTTTTAAGTGAAACTAGTAATGTACCATGACGATTGTTCTCTTCCTAGTGAATGAGAAAATCACATTCCGGAATTGGATATTTTAAAGCATATTCGGGGGATAGCTATTTAAAAAAAACATAACGATTTGTTGCTGCCCGTATAAATTGCCCTATTATCGAAGTATGATCACTTTGTATGCTCTCTATTACCCAACTGTAGAACCGGGGCTGGAACATTTAAGACAACAAGTTTATATACTGTATATACATGTTTCCAGGCACGATACCGTCAAAGACTGACAGTTTATTTGCTCTTAATACCAGTTTGGAGGTATTACAGATGTAAATACATTTCTATTAATCTCAACAATAAAACACGGAATGAAGGGAAAGTATCACATGTACGTTGGGCTTAAAGTATATTACGACATAGGAATAGAAACATCACGCTGTAGCTATTACAATATCTAGTTATTTGCGGAGTCGAGATTACTTTCACGTGGTAGCTCCCGCATAGGAATAGAAACATCACGCTGTAGCTATTACAATATTTAGTTATTTGCGGAGTCGAGATTACTTTCACGTGGTAGCTCCTGCAGTGCCTTAAACACCGTTATCTTATGATATCCTGTCGAGTATGCATGTATAAACACAAAGAAGTAAATTAATAAACGTATTGACAAACGAAAAACTACTACACCACCTAAAACTGAAGGTAGATTACCAATATGATGAGTGTTAAATTGAAAGTGGTGAGATGAAACTATCATTATAGATAAATGTCCCTCGCGACACCAACCGCATCCCCACCCCCAAACCCCTCCACCCACCGCTTTTGGTAAATCAGTAATGATAATGAATAAAGTACTGTCCTAGCTAATAACAGGTTACACTTGCCTAGATTTTAGACTAGGCTGGCCTTGATAGCACGCATATGCAGCATGTAACATACTGTAGATAAACAGGATCAAAGGATCAAAACGCTGCAAAGAAGAGCATACCGTGATGACGTCAGTGAGCGGTCTACCAATCCAAAAGCAACACACTCATGCATAATGTTTGGATTAAAGTTCGATTTGGGGTAAAGACCGTATGTAAAAAAGTACAGTTATCGTATCGAGGTATTTTAAGCTTTGTTTGCTCTCCATTATCATGTCATATTGAGAACTGGTATTGAGAACAATGCCATATACAATCAAGAAAGAGGGGAAGGGAAGCCAAACATTCCATGCATCTTAACTTGCATTGTCTAGGGCCAGTACACTCACCCCCCCCCCCCCCTACTATATTCGCAGAAAAAAATGATGAATTTATTAAAGTATATACAAATGTTATGTATTCGTGATTATTGGCCAGCAATCTGTAGCTCTTAGAGTAAAACTTGAAATGTAACATAATGTGATGTTATTCTCATAGTGAATGTGGACTCATTTAACGACCATCAACATCATGTAATGCTCTGATATTTGATATTCATGCATCAATTTAAAATAAAATCCCTGCATCGGCATTGTTTCAAGAAGGGGAAGGCAAAGTTCAATCGTTATCACAACCAAGGGATGTCATTTTTTTATTCTAATTTGAAACATTGTTATTCGGTATCATTTTAATAGGGTAACACTTAGATATCCTATAAAAATGGTACAATGTATTTTTAATTTAAGTGGAGAAAACAACAAATAAACTTAAATCAGCGGCAATGTTTACGGCTAATGTCCTACTAATTGAGAGGGGATGAATGAAAACACATCATGTGCATATACTATATCAAACATTCCTTTAAACAGTTATAAATCGGATACATATGTGGAATATACATGCATTGAATTATGTTCAGTAGAAGAATGTCATTGGCATAAATCTGCACCCAATGTTTAACGTTTCTTCGAAGTTATGTTTATTTCGATATTTATTCGAATAATTTTTGCTTTGTAAGGAGACAATGGTAGAGTCTTCGTTTTGCTGTTACGGAGAGTAACGCAACCCTAGTCAGATGGTTCAGAATTAAGCGTGCCTTTATACAACGCAGAAGTAGTAGTTCATGTGGAAAGAAGATACTAAGGTTGTGAACATGCGACACTTTTTTGCCCTAGAATTATGATTAGAATCACGATTCAAAACGCGTTTCTGCAGAATCACGATTACGTTCAGACGAAGGGTGCGTACATGCGACACTTTTTGCTCTATAATAGAATCATGATTGAAAACGCATTTCTGCAGAATCACTTTCGAAAAAGGTCGCTTGAACACATCCGCGTTTTGAATCATGATTCTATAAAGTTATTTCGTCGGCTTATTTTCGGTGCAAATCATGCGACACTTTTTTGCCCTAGAATCATGATTAGAATCACGATTCAAAACGCGTTTCTGCAGAATCACGATTACGTTCAGACGAAGGGTGCGTACATGCGACACTTTTTTGCCCTATAATAGAATCATGATTGAAAACGCATTTCTGCAGAATCACTTTCGAAAAAGGTCGCTTGAACGCAACCGCGTTTTGAATCATGATTCTATGAAGTCATTTCGTCGGCCTATTTTCGGTGCAAGTCAAGCAGCCAAGGTAGAAGTCAGAAAACGCGTACGTAAAAGCTGACCTATACTTCCTGGGTCAAACTTCGCACTGCGATGCGCACTGGATCGACCCGAATCCGAGTAGGAACGTAATTGGAGAGAAAGGCCTCTGAACGCTGATTCCGTCGTTATCGTGATTCATGTTTGCATTTTGCATCATGATTAGAATCATGATTCTGGCGATGGTCGCAACCTAAGACACGAGAACTAAGTGAGGAAAGCAGGACAAAGGTAATGATGAGCAGCAGATTCGAAGACCACATTATCACAGTTCGGGTGGAAGACCATAAAAAAAAGGTGAACAACTACACAATATCTCCATAGACAATTGAACAGCAGGGGAGGGGAATAGATCCAGATGGCTTGTGCAAAATTTGGCAAGCTCAACTTATCTTTCGTGATGAGAAGCTCCCGCTTACTCTCAAGAAACAGACTTTCAACCAATGTGTAATACCTGTGTATTTACTACAATATCAATGTTTAACCCAGCTTGTAAGTACTAGCTGTAAATTTATCCTTGGAATGAGTTTACCAGATTTTTTTTCATGATTGTATTGTGTTTATGAGGATTTTTTTTACTGCAGCAAGCATTTCCTCTCGCTCAGAAAACAGGGGAATATCATTGTATAGATAGCATGAACATGATGCACAGGTGTGAGTGATTCGGTACAAATTGCACACACAATGTCACTTTGCATGATTTGAACAAACTCCATAACGATACATTATGAAAAAAATACTCACTACAATATATGTCATCAGAGACTATGGCATAAGCATTGAGCAGTTTGCGTCTTAATTTGCGTTTAAAAGTGTGGGTATTGTCTGATATCGGTGATATCGTCATCTGTTCAGTACATATAGTAAACTCCTCATTTTTTTTTTTTAAGTTTTAGGGGTAACATATCACTTAATGCTTTAGCGGTTACAGTTCGGTATTCCGAAGGTTCGTTTATTCCTAAGTTTCATTATTCCGAAGGTTCGTAATTCCGAAACACGTAAATTGCCTATAACTCGATGTTCGTTAGTCCGAAAACGAAAAAGGGTTCGTTAGTCCGAGCTTTTGCGGCGTTATTCCGAAGGTTCGTAAGTCCAAAAATAAAATAAGGTGCGTTATTCCGAAGGTTCGTTAATCCGAAAACGAAATAAGATTCGTTTTTCCAAAGGTCCGTTAATCCGAAAACGAAATAAGATTCGTTTTTCCGAAGGTCCGTTAATAGGGTTCGAACCTTATATCGTTCAGAAAAACGAACTTTATTTCTTTCTCGGACTAACGAAGCTTTGGAATATCGAGCCTTATTTTGTTTTCGGACTAACGAGCCTTCGGAATAGTGAACATTTGGAATAACGAACCTTCGGAATAACGAGTGCTTCCCGCTTTATCATCGTACGTGATCGTGGTACCATTTAGGAAGCTTGATTATTCTTCTTAACATTGATGTATCATTTGTAATGATTACATAGTCGTTGAATGTAAAAGCACATGCCTTCTGAATATACAGCAAAGGTCAAATATCAAATGTTGAAACATTCTCTGTTTGGTAAACACGTTTTTGATTTTGAATGAATAGTGGATGAAACGTGTTTGGATTACGTTGCTTAATATGCTAAAAAGCTTACGATGAATCCATCATCGTTGCTACGATAAAACGACCGTTAACATCGTTGGCATCCATGTAAGACATGCACCGTTACCTTAGTCATATTCAAAACACAATGCATCTTTAACATAAATGGGGCGTTTTGGTGTTGATAACGATGTATCTTGCAACATTCTGACTTGACTATATATATATTAAAAGAGTACTGCACATACAAATAATGCATAAACAAAACATATACTTGTACCACACCCATGTCAAGAGGAATAATCAAGCTGCGATAACACAGTCACGTACAATGCTGAAGCGACAAGCGATATATTACCCTATACACACACACACACGCGCGTGCGCGAGAACTTAACCTGCAGAGCTTGTTTGAGGGCTTTACATGCTAAATGAGCTACCTTCTCTATAATAGACCATGTATAGGTCAAATTTATTAAATTTTCGTTTATTCATGTTACCCTATATCTCTCCCAATTGCTCTCTCCGCACACATCAACAAAGGTATTCTGTGTGAAGTTATTTAACCCTCCTGTACAAATCACAGTAAATGTGAGTTTTACCAAGTGTGGGATTTATTGGTTGATACATCATCCATTTGTATTATTATCCATTCGCCCAAACGTATAGATTCAGAATGTTGTGCTAAAAAAGAGCAGACATTTAAAGGAAACTCCCAAAGCGTCAGTAGCAGGCTTTGGAAGTTTGAGAAATGAACTCAAAGGAATCATTAGAAAAGTTAAAGGAAGGAATTAAGCAATTAGATGACCGCCCAGTTCGGGAATATGCCTCCGCCTCTACGGTGGCTTCATTTGGTTGAAAATCATTATGTTCAATATGCAGGAAATAGAGTTATAATACGCATCAAATGTTGATGACGATCTTAAATTTGAAACCTTTCTCAATCACCGTAAACCTATCGAGCTATTGAAATTGATTATTGATCTATTTTCAAACTAGGGTTTGTAAAAATAAGATTCTAGGATAGCATGGATGTGTAGTTAATACATGTTTTGTTTACGTTCAAATACCTGTGGTTATAATCACATTTTCTTCCAATATATTTCTAAGTTGGGAGAATGATGACATCAGGGATGGGTTAAAAGGTTAATTCACCAGTTTTTTAAACAAGGCCACTGATTCACAAGCCATCGATATACAACACAATTGCTAGAAGAGTAGGTATATACGTCACGATAGAACAAGGTGACCATGGAGTACATTTGACTTGACCACAATTATTTCACCGGTTGTTCATCTAGAACGGAGTGGTTTAGTATAGTTTTTTCTTTACTTATTTATTCTAACCCATTCAATTTTCGGTGCTTTGAATGGAATACTTGTTTAGCAGAAAGGGTCAGTGTGCATGGGTGGTCGAATAAATAAAATGCGCAGCTAAAACCACTAAAGATATATTCCTAAGCGACACTTTTATAATTACTTATGAGAGATGCGGGACACGAGTGGAAAATGAGACTAGGCCGGGTCACATAAGATGTTGGTCACGTATTCACGGTTGAATATTGACTTGGGCATTGCCAACGTCAAGAATATGACACGAACAACACACCTTCTATATCACAAAGAGTTTAATAGTATCGCGCCCGGCTTCTTGAAATACTGACTAAATTGTTACCAGAACAACTATTGACAGTACGATATCTGGCAGTTTTACACGCCAGATTTATCCATTTGGAGAAAACACATCTCAGAAAATAGGTTAAATAGGATGTAGGAAGTGCAAAACAAAGATCTGGAGCACAACTTAAATGTATCCGATATAAACCAACTAGAAAATGTACCAAACCTTGACAATTGAGGATAATACCAGAGAAGAAGTGTTGAAGTGTTGATGATACAAGAGAAGAAATGTTGACAAGGATTAAAGGAGGGTGGAGATGTTTGAATATGTACAGGGAACTTTTAACTGGCATGAAAATACCACTCGCAATGAGGAGAAGGATATTTGCCCAGTGCATTT
This sequence comes from Arbacia lixula, assembly GCA_963669155.1. NCBI lineage: Eukaryota > Metazoa > Echinodermata > Echinoidea > Arbacioida > Arbaciidae > Arbacia > Arbacia lixula. Next base: position 18,797,199 of record OZ022580.1, on the reverse strand, counting down.
TAACAACACTGACATATGGAACAGAAACCTGGTCTACAACTAAAGAAATGGAACATAAATTGAGAACAACACAAACAGCCGTGGAAAGTAGAATGCTCAATTTAACATTACTGGACAAAGTGAAGCACACTGACGTACGGCAGAAAACGAAGGTTAAAGATATTATAGTAATAATTAAAGAGATGACATGGAGATGGGCAGGACACTTATATAGAACATACAACAGCAGATGGACCAAGAAACTCACCGAATGGCCACCAAGAACAGGAAAGCGAAGAAGGGGTCGACAAAAGGGAAGGTGGAGCGATGAAATTTCATAAACACAGCAACATGGAACAGAATGACAGCAAATAGAAGTGAATGGAAACTGATTGAGGAGGGCTTCATCCAACAATGGTTGAACAATTCCTAATGATGACTGACGATGAGAAAATGTACACGAAATAAAGCAGTATGAGAGAAAAACACAGATACATTCTATGAAGTTCTTACTTAGAAATGGCCAGTTTGCCCTGGAATATGTGAATGTGCATTCGCTCATTCCTTCTTGCTTTCTCTCAGCCACAAGTTTTTCTGTGTCACTATATTGATGTGTGTCCGTCTTTCCATCTGTCTTTTCTTCTGCACAGTGGAGTAATCAGTTGAAGACACACACACACACACACACACACACACACACACACCTACACAAACACAAAAACACACACATACACACACTCTCTCTCTCTCTGTCTTTCTCCTTTTCTTCCCCTCTCTCTCTCTCTCTCTCTCTCTCTCTCTCTCTCGTTCTTTCTCCATCGTTCTACTTTCATTTCTGTTTCTTTGTGTCCTAAATCACATCCTTGGCCTTTCACCTTCATATTTATCTTGCATCCACCCCCTCCCCCCCCCCCTTCCCCACTGCTTCCCGAGACACACATTCACGAATATACATACACACGCACTCTGTCTCTCTCTCTCTCTCTCCCTCTTTCTCTGTCTTCCTCACTTTTGTTTTCCTGATGCCCTGTATATTCAAAACCTCTCACCCTTACGCCAACTATAATGACGCTGATTCGAGTAGTACAAAGTTCATCGCTATTGGACCGTTGTAAACAACCCCCCCCCCCCCCCTCCTCCCACCCCGCCGCGAGGAGCCCCCTTTTATATAAAGAATACCAATATGACAAAATATCATTGCAATGCGTACCGCACGAGAGGAACCGGACGTAGCTTCTGTGGCAGTTGCTACCAAATTATTTAACGTGTGTTCCCTTAAACGGTTTATACAAGGACATCAAACAGGATTTGCGAGAGGAGGAACGTGAAGCATCTTTTGGAAATCTACGAGTGAAGACAGTTTCTGGTAAACTAACTCTTACTTTATGTGTTGTTAAAGCTACGTTATTAAAATGAATAAGTTATAGTTCATTTTAAGTCGCTTTTTGTTATTCAAACTTTTATTTGTTTAAAGGTTAAGGGTTATGGAATTTATCATCGTGAAGGCTAAAAGAGATGAATTTTTGGCGTCAATATGGCTACTAGGACTGCAATGTTTGCGCTACATGTGCTCATTAAATGAGAAATGGTCATTAAGAAATAAAAATACATGCGTATGTATTGATATATTTTACAAGCTACAGTAAGGGATTTGATACAGTAAGACATGAAGATTGTCTGTCATGTTCAGGAGCACAGACATTCATGTGAAGGATATACGGTTCATGGGGAGCCTATAAACTGGGAAGGAAAAAAACGTGAGATAAGTGAGACAAGAAACAAATGAATGGACAGATATCAAAAGATAAAACTGTTGTATCTTTTCCCTAATATTGTGTTGTGTTGGTAATTTTTTTTTTTGATCAACTATAAGTTCTGTAGTGTTGCTAAATTCTGAGGCGATGGAAGACTAGAAGTCTGGTTGTGTATTGCTTGTAACAGTACATGTCATTTGTTACTCAGCTCTTACACTTCATGATATTAAACTCCATGATGATTCAGTATCTTGCTATTGATGCTTCTCTCCATCTGATGAATATCTGTGGAATATGTGATCGATCCGCAGCACGCGTATCTGATCTGGTTCAAACTCTCCGATATATCTGAATATAAAATGCTCCGCTTACAAGATACAAGTAAGCAATTATAATCAACTTCATTGAGATGACCACCTTTTTGGACATAAAATGACTCATTCCTATTCCACATAATCTGAACCTTCCCACGTCACAGCTCCTGAACTCCACTAACATGACTAAAGGCCAGTTATAACTTTGAAAGTAATTGGGGTTCTGGCAAGTGGTCAAAATTATGGATGATATGACTTGGGGAGGGAGTAGTCGATCACATGACACGAAAGATGATCGTGACTATACAATCAGACAAATTTAATATGCGCTGCAGATATTGTCCTACCACCAGAGAGGAGAGATGATTTACACGCCATACCGTATAACACAAACATTTGTCAGAGAAAATGGGATCTGTCCATCGATCATATGAAGAGAAATTGAGATATAATTCACGTACATGCAAAAGAGGAAACGTAAGTTTAAAACTCATTCCACTTTGAAGAATTGATAACCTCGAAAAGGGAAAGTGAAGCTGAAGTTATCAGGCGAATTGCACTTGCAATTGACACGAAAGAAAAATGTACTAACAAACAAGGTCTAAGAATAAAACTAAAGTTCTTTATTTCTGACCTGTCAATGTGTATGGCTGCAGTGTTGCCATTCGGTTTGTGGAGATGTATTTTTTTTTATTGACTTGCATGGTAGTTGTGAATGTCTCTGTAAATTATTCAGAATAATTATGTAATGTTTTAGTGGCAGTACATACATTACAATATAGTACTTCTACACTTTTTGATTGCAAATTGATAAAACATGTGTTTCTTGCGTAACATTATTATTTGATATCTATCATGTTATCTTGCTATGTTATTTTGGCTTTCAAAGAGTATATGGAAATATATTGAATACTTGAAACATGTAAGAACAAACTATCACGTACTATTCAAATATAGAGCTGTATCTACATTCCTATTATTATACCTTATGAGATACATGACCGGAATTAGACGGGAGTGATATTTTTCCCCGTCAATCTTTTGCAATGGCAAATATGTCATGTTTCCGCGTATTTAAAATATAATTATGTCTAACTGAGTAGCACTATATGAAAATCAAATTTCAGATAATGTGATCACATGCGTTTAACAACTAAACAACAAAGCACATCATACTTCTACGAAAAAATAATTTACTCTCACCCTCTCTAGTCTTTCTGATTTCATTTCTTCCTAATTCGCTCTTTGAACAGCTCCTTTCAGAACTATTGAATGATAACCTAGCAGTCCTTTTAACGATGATGTACCGTAAAATCCATGGTATCATAAACATAGGAGAACGGATAAATGAAGTACAATCTTAAATATTAACTCATTGCGTGAGGCTTGGATACATGCTAGATGCCCTCCTAATTCGCCAAAGGGAAATGTGTAATTGAAGACGGGCTGACCAAAATAATTTCAAAGAGCTGCTCACGTCGGGTAAAACAGGTGGATAGATGAACGTTCGGACTGCATCATCTTCGTGGTATATGGTTACAATGCCTCCTGTTTGCTCCTGTTTGATAGGTGCATGCTTCTGCAGAAAGAAAATATTTGTATTCAGTTTAAAACAGTCACTAATTTTCCTATCCCTTGGTCACTGTACATTATTCATTAAGGTTATTGATGAATTAGATCAAATTAAAGCATCAACTTCTGAACAAATATTTTTTTTAATTGAGAAAACCTGATTTTGCTAATGGATTGCATTCCCCGATGTTAGATGAGGTGCAGGGGAATATTTATTTTGGTTAGAAGAGCGAGCCTGATTGAATATAGTTCCCAAGTTCAGTGAAATTTCTTCTGCTAGTATCAGCACCATGGACACCAATGTCTCACAATAACAACATGTTTTCTTTTTTTCAAATCAGTTCGTCTGTTTCTTGGGAATCTTTGGAAGTCTCATCTTCTTTTGCGGCTATTTGAACGCCACACAGAATTCTGTCAAAGTGTCCTTAGATCTACATGCTTCCCCTTCTTGTTCGAAGAACGGGGTTTGACATTATTACCTGCTTGATTCAATGACGGCTTGAGTGAGTGTTCTTTTTTTTTGCTCTTTGGTCCAACTTCTCGGTGTTTTCTTTTATCTTTATGTGAAAAACATGTATTTTTTTCCATTTGAGCAAACTATAGACCAATAGCGAAGCTTAAATTTTGGGGAAATTAGTTGAGCGAGCATCTGTCAACCAAATACATGCATATCCAGATCTGAACGGTTTATATGGTAGAACACAATCAGCTCATACGAAAAGCCACAGTGTTGAGACGGCTATGGTCCGCATTTATAATGACTTGCTCCTGGCAGCAGATAGGGGGGAGGAGACGGTGCTGGTGATGCTGGATTAATCCTCCGCATTTGACACTATTGACCATGACATTATGCTTAATCGATTTTCGTTAAAATATGGGATTATTAGTACTGCATTGAACTGGTTTCATTCATATTTCAGCAAACGCACTCAAAGTGTGTCTATCAAGAGTACTACTCTTATTATTATTATCTGTCCCATGTGTTTTAAGTGAGGGGGTTCCTCAGGGTTCAGTTATGGGGCCAAAATGTTTCTCTATGTACACGTCTCCATTGGAAAATGTAATAGAAAAGTGTGGCATGGTAAAATGATATCTGCTGATGATACCCAAATTTATGTCTCAATGCGAAAATGTACTAATCGTGCCACAGTAATAACTCAAATTGAATCTTGTTTGTGTGAGATACAGGAGTGGTCACTGCAAAACAGTGTAAAGTTAAATCTAGGAAAAACTGAAGTTCTGCATTTGAAACCTCGTGATAAATTACAACCATCGCTATCAATAACAGTCTGTGATATTCCCGTTTTATCACTTTCAAAAGCACGTGACCTTGGAGTTATCGTTCAGGATGATCTAAGTATGAATATTCACATTGATCATATTTGTAAATCGGCTGCCATTGGAAAAGATTAGGAAGATTAGGCATTTTTAGATAAAGCGACTGCAGAGAGGCTCGTTCACGCATTTATATTCAGTTATTTCAATAATGGTCTGTTTTTTGGGGAATCTCCGAGACTCAACTAAATAAACTCCAGAACAGAATTCAGCGGCAAGGCTTGTGACGCGAAAAAAGGAAATTTGAACGCATTTCTCCGATCCTACGTAGTCTCCACTGGCTTGTGTTCAGTTTAAAATGGCTCCAATATGACTGGCGTGACATATTTGAAAGATTTGTTTCTTGTAATAATAAAGTGAACAATGCAATATGTGTTCATATTCTGATTTAGTATCTATAGTACACTTTATAGCAAGTGATTCAAGCTCAAAAGCCTTTATTTAGTATGCTACTGAAAGCAAAACGATTGCATTTATACTCAATGCGAATTATTTGATCGCATGGTGTTACCTATTTTGTTGTATGACTGGGAAGTTTGGGGATATGAAAATGTAAGTCAAATTGAAGTATTTCACAGAAGGTTTTTAAGAACTACTCTACATGTTATTAAATGTACTCCCGACTGCATGGTTTATGGTAAAACTGGTCAGTGTGTAATTCTAAACCATGTCACATGCAGAATGCTTCGGTTTTGATTAAGGATCAGTAAAGAGGAACATACCTAGCAATATTTTTTTACTTTATCATCTTTCAAAAATGCTTGAGCCAAAATGAAGGCTTGAATTCAGCATAAAATTGCATTATTGAATTTTTCCGGATATATTAAACAATGCTGGATTTTCTAATGTGTGTTTATCTCAGGGTCATGGATTTCAATTTGAATGGTTACTGAAAGCATGGACATTGAGAGTAGCTGATATCTCTAAACAGGATTGGAAAGGTCCAATATGGAGTAACCGTTAATGTATTAATTATAGAATCTTTAAAGATCTATTGCAACTGGAAGTGTATATATTGTTTCTTAATAGTAAAGATGCTACTACTTAGATTCAGATTCAGGTAGATTCAGATGTAGATCACACAGTTTACCTGTAAATAATAATAGGTTTAATTCAGACATGTCGCATGTTATATGCACGCTCTGTTTGTCAGATACAGGGAATGAATTCTAATAGTTATTCGTTTGTTTGTTTGTTTGTTTTTTGGAAGATAGAAAGTTATTTTTAGAGAAAGCAGTTTTACGTAGCCGTAGACCTAGCTTTACAGGAATGGGTACAATGTTTATGATGCGAGACTCTTGCCAGTTGAGGAAACTTAACATAATCATTAATCATTTTATCATGAAACAAAAAGAACTGATTTCATTGATGTTACTATTCAAAGTCATGTGCATGTAGTTACACGTAGTGGTAGAATTGTAAGAAATCAATTGCGCTTAGTGAAGACATTATGTACGTTATTTACTTGATGTATTTGTACGTATTCATGTTATTGTATATAACTGTAAATATGTTAAACTTTCATATCCCGAGAGGGGGTCAAATCTCATCTTATCTTATCTTATCTTATCTCACTTAAGTTTGGGTGTTTTACTCTGAAAGTTTAGCATCTTGTAGCTGAATCTACTAGCTTCGTTTTTTAATCTGATGTCGAGATCATGGCTAAATATCAGCTTGAATATCGATTGCTAAATAATTCTATTCCCCTTCTTTGCATTACGTGTTAAGTGAATGGGAAGATTTGTGGATGAATTGGTTAAGATGCTATTTGAAACAACGAACATACCTAGCAATATTTTTTTACTTTACCATCTTTCAAAAATGCTTGAGCCAAAATGAAGGCTTGAATTCAGCATAAAATTGCATTATTGAATTTTTCCGGATATATTAAACAATGCTGGATTTTCTAATGTGTGTTTATCTCAGGGTCATGGATTTCAATTTGAATGGTTACTGAAAGCATGGACATTGAGAGTAGCTGATATCTCTAAACAGGATTGGAAAGGTCCAATATGGAGTAACCGTTAATGTATTAATTATAGAATCTTTAAAGATCTATTGCAACTGGAAGTGTATATATTGTTTCTTAATAGTAAAGATGCTACTACTTAGATTCAGATTCAGGTAGATTCAGATGTAGATCACACAGTTTACCTGTAAATAATAATAGGTTTAATTCAGACATGTCGCATGTTATATGCACGCTCTGTTTGTCAGATACAGGGAATGAATTCTAATAGTTATTCGTTTGTTTGTTTGTTTGTTTTTTGGAAGATAGAAAGTTATTTTTAGAGAAAGCAGTTTTACGTAGCCGTAGACCTAGCTTTACAGGAATGGGTACAATGTTTATGATGCGAGACTCTTGCCAGTTGAGGAAACTTAACATAATCATTAATCATTTTATCATGAAACAAAAAGAACTGATTTCATTGATGTTACTATTCAAAGTCATGTGCATGTAGTTACACGTAGTGGTAGAATTGTAAGAAATCAATTGCGCTTAGTGAAGACATTATGTACGTTATTTACTTGATGTATTTGTACGTATTCATGTTATTGTATATCACTGTAAATATGTTAAACTTTCATATCCCGAGAGGGGGTCAAATCTCATCTTATCTTATCTTATCTTATCTCACTTAAGTTTGGGTGTTTTACTCTGAAAGTTTAGCATCTTGTAGCTGAATCTACTAGCTTCGTTTTTTAATCTGATGTCGAGATCATGGCTAAATATCAGCTTGAATATCGATTGCTAAATAATTCTATTCCCCTTCTTTGCATTACGTGTTAAGTGAATGGGAAGATTTGTGGATGAATTGGTTAAGATGCTATTTGAAACAACGAGCGACAACCCCCCCCCCCCCCCGGACAAATCCTGGTGTGGGTAGGGTCATTCCTTCATTAATTTTGTTATGTAATGTTTGCCTCCTTTTTCTGTTCTATCCCTCACTTTGTCCTTCTCTTTGAGATTTTCTTTCCCAAATTTGTCTCTCGCTCCTTTATCTTAAATAACTATTATCTACATCTTATAAGCACATACATGTGACTATCCAATCAAGTCTTTAAAATGCTCATTTGTCGTATGCTGAAGGTGCGCTGTGAGATTTCTTGAGCGTTACCTCTGAATAGATGGTGTCACCATGGAAGGTCCATGGTGTCACCGTGCATGTACCAGCTCATGTTTTTGAATGAATCGCCAATACAGACAACCTTATACTTGTCCACAAGTATGTCTAGTTTATGATTCACTCTTGAATATTTGCTGAAAAGGAGAAGTTTTTTACAATTGATATCGTCTTTTTCAAAACCTTTGAGTGTATTTTCATATGTGATTGTGATTTTAACATTCCAGAAGCCCAGGAGAGCAAACAATGGCTTCTACTTTCCACAAAGCTGGTCTAAACAACCAGGCAATACATCAACGAAATTGAAACACCTTGTAATTGTAATTGCTATTTACTATGTAAACTCAAGTCTGTTGTATTTGACAAGAACCGCTCCATAGCCGCGGTGATTGTTCAGTGTACTTCAAGGAGATGTCTGTGAACACCGTCTCGCTCATTTTGCAGGGGAGGATCCATCTTTTCGCCAAGGGGGAGGGGGGAGATAACAGATGACAAGGTCAGGGGCGTAAGATTTTGCGCGCGAGCCTTCGGGGCCCAGGATCGTTAGCGCGGGGGGGGGGGGGGGGGGCTTGTTTGTTTCATCCGGCAATTATTAACATTTATGTTCTTGGAGATCCAAGCGGTCGCCTTTCAACCTCCTATCCTTTTACAGATTATAAGGGGAGGGGCGGTTAACCCCCCCCCCCTCCCCTTCTTTTATCCGCCACTTGTTTCGTCACCGTGATATATGCTCACATTCCTCTTTAGCAAACGGATGTTGACTCACTGAGTTGACTTTATTCAAAGCTATTTTGTTAGAGGACCTGTTCTTTATGCTGCAGATTTCGTTATTTAATGTGTGCACACGCTGACGTACGAGTACCTTCAAGGGATTTCATTCTGTGCTGGCGGGGAAATCCCAACGTGTGGTTGGAACAACATATTTTTTTCAGATTTTTTCGGTATATCGTCAGCTTCGCAGGAATTTGTTTGCTCAAATTATTTCCTCAATGTTGAAAGAAACACGAGATTTGATGCAAATGATTTGGAAGCATCAAGCAACACCAACAATTATTTTAAACAAATCAGCTGTGACTGGCATAAGCGACATTGTGCAGACAAAAACGTGCCTCGTGACAACAAACTATGAAAAAAGATACACACACACATATATGGGGATCAGCAATACCAGTTTTAACTGGTATGTGGTCACAGACCGTGCATAAGAAATTCTTACTTAATGCACTTTAAATACAAAGAACGAGCAATGCATTAATAGCCCGTTGTTCAATTGTATCATGGCTCAACAACTTTATTGACACAAAAATCGGTTAAATATTAAGTTGCATAAAATAAATTCAACATACACTTTGATGCCATAGGACCTTTAATAACACGTTGTTCAATTGTATTATGGCTCTCATGGCGAAATTCGTGATGGAACGGCACACACGTCATTCAGAGGTTTGCAGACCACAAGGCGAGGCAAATCAATTGACTCAACAAATCTATTTACACAAAAATCATTAAATATGTAATGCTTTTATGCATTCATATGGTTTCATCTCGGTACTACTCTCACGTACAAAACGCATGATGCTACATACTTGATTCAGAGGGTGATTAATTATTGTTCATGCCTATGTTTTTACATGGGTCTGTCTACAGTAAAAGGATATTTTTTTGCACAACTGAATCATTTGAAATTATGACCACCTTGCAACATCAAAATATGACAGAGTGTTGAATTAATTTCCTCCAGAACAACTTCAGCTAAAATCCTGCTCCTCAATGTTCATTATTATATATTTCTAAACTATATTTGCCATATCATAGTGGTAACGGGAGAGACGAATGTGTTACAAACTCGTCTGCCCCGTTACCAACGTGCTGTGACAGATTTGTACAGGGCATATTTTCTGAAGCGTACACAAACTTGTAAAGTGCAAATCAATAGATTTCTTTTATATCTTATTATTAGTGGCTGGTTTATTTAGGAGACAAAAAATTGAATATAAGAGATTTATGCAAATGTTACAGTAAATGTAACAGAAATGTACCCATTACTGTAGACAGGCCCACATGCCATATTGTTTGTTGTATAAGATTGAAGGAAGTTCACTTCTTCAATGACAATACACGAATATTCATTTTGTCATACGATATTTTTACAAACTAATATGCATATGAAATATCGTACGTTCTAAGTGTTCTTCGTGTTTTATCATTGTACAATTTTCTTCTGACATGTGTTTGTGGCAATGATCACTAAAACATTCAACCTCTAACAATGCTTGATAAGGAAAGCAGGGATAATTCCATTATAAGATGAGTGTGACTGTTAGAACGTAACATTCTATCTAGATATTGTGGAGTTATCGCGATTGAGTAAGAGTTTAGTGTCATCAAGTTTATTAACATCCCCCGCGATTGGTATGTGATTAATAGCTGATGGTTAATCGTGTTATTAAATCTCGGCTGCAAAGGGGTGCCTAAGGGGTGGCACAGAGTACACGGTACCCCGAGAGGTTGCATCGGTTCGATGCCCTTAGGTATTCGATTTACTAAATCGTGAGGTTTTTATTCAAATTTTACACAAACAGTTATGCCTCCACCCTGCATTTTAATGCTGAAATGCATTAATTCGGAGAAGTCTGGAATCGAGAACAGTTTAATTAGCACGTCATCATCAAAAAAAATGTATTAAGTTATTGTAAGTTAATAACTCATTGTGTTCACTTACATTCTTTAACTCTTTATGTGTCATGTGTGTCTATGTTTACCAGGGAGGTGTTTCACCAAGCTGTTCGTAAGTTACGAACGACTTTACGAACGACTGGTGATTCCTTCTTGTGCTAAATTAGATTCCCAATGAACAAAGTGTTGTATCGCATTTAGAACAAGAAGGGATCACCAGTCGATCGTAAAGTCGTGCGTAACTTACGAACAGCTTGGTGAAACACCCCCCAGGAATGCACAAAAATCCCATAGACCATCATTTCATCTGACACAGCAAGGGTTAAACGGTATTTTTTAGATATTCGATACCGTTTTGTAGCTTTCTCAACTGCAGTATGTGCAGGGTTGTGTTTAAATTTTACTGCTCATTGAATTAAAGACGCAGATAATAGTGCATGTACATTGTATCATATGGGTAAAGTATTGCTCATACCCTCTCACTTTATATATGTCGAGGTCATTTAGTTCATTTGTAAATACATCCCTTGTACTTTTCTATTCTCAGAGAACATCCAGCATGATATCGTTTTGATTTAGCCACATCAACAGATACCCACACTAGATACTAAAAATTTGTCAACCTTTCATTTACAAAAATTATATTCTTGACTAATTTAGCTTTAGTACTAAAATTATGCTTATGTGTTCTGTTTGTTTTTCCTATTTCTGTTGACAACAACATGTTATTGGAATTGTATAAACCATTAAGATAATTGTCCTATGGAAACAAATTACGAAAAAAAAGTTATTAAGCCCAAACTCGGAATTGGAAGGGGTCTTAAGTAAGAAACCTCAATGAGCGCTAATGTACCTTATTTGGCGATAACCCCCCCCCCCCCCCCCCGAAAATAAACATGTGCCTCCTATACGGAAATGCAACTGTGCCTTTTTGCTTTTTGGTATTATTCATATTAGATATTAGACCTTCCGACGATTAAATCTGAATGTGTCATTGAGGCCACTTTGCCCAATAAAATCGAGGTTTCAAAGGACCCCATGGAAGAACAGCGATAATCACCGTTAAAATTGGCTATCCGCCGTATCATGTGAAAGTCAGATTTTTGATCGTTGTATTGTGATTTACGGAAATTGAAATAAACAAACAAACAGGGCTACCCCCACCCATTTTCTTTCGGACCGTCTCTATTAACCAAACTGTTCCTTAAGTGCACGCTCTAAAAAGGATTATATAACCTCACAGTTTTTTCATCATATTTTTAAAGATCATATTGTACAGCTCCATCATTTAAAAAAAGGGGAACGTTCTCGAGGGAAATGTGCGCAAAGCAACCCCGTTGATCAGTTCTGACGCTCTAGCTCGTGCGACAAGATTTTTATTGCCGTTTGGTTGTTCTAATTATGAGAAAATTACATTTTTACAAAGAGGAATATACTCCATTTCAAATGGAGCACAATTCGATTGCTCAATAGGTACATTTATGAAGAGGGCACATTATCAATGATTGCGTGAGAGGCGCAACACTCATCGCAGGTCGGTTTTCTCTATTGGATGTGGCACAATGTTATGAATTCAAGAGTGACACTTGTGATCTAAAGAGCACTTAATGATTTGTGAAGGCGCATATTTACCTCAACCAGAGGGGGAATTTTATTGGCCTCGCCTCATCTGCCCATAACCTGTCTGAAACATGTCTACATATTTTCGTAATTGTTTAGTTTCAAAAAGATGTGTGTAAATCACGCACGGCTTTACGCACGACTCGTTACCTGTTCTTGTGCTAAATGGGATTTTTTTTTCTTTTTACTTAGGGGGAGTGGACTTTCTACTACTCTAATCAAATTTGAAAGTTTATAAACTTTGTATTCAGACGCTTCTTAATAATTAGCACGCGACAAGAGTTTAGCTGATGGGAATCAAAATCACTAAGAAACATACTTGGCCCGTAAGCACACTTCTGGTCGCAATTTTAATGAATAGATTGGAATGACAATGCATGTGATTTCACATATTGAACCTGCGCTGCTTATTTGGTGAGTTCCTGGCAAACTAACCTAGCTACAGGAAACGTATTTACTGGGTGACATTTGTCAGTTAATATTTCATATCCCCTCCCCTCTCATGAGTATTTCCTTCTCTCTCTCTCTCTCTCTCTCTCTCTCTTTCTCTCTCTCTCTCTCTCTCTCTATCTCTCTCTTTGTTTCACCTCTGCCGCACGCTCTCTCGAACCCCCACCCCACCCCCCTCTCTCTCTCTCTTTCTCTCTCTCTCTCTCTCTCTCTTTCTTTCACCTCTGCCGCGCGCTCTCTTGAACCCCCACACCTCCCCTCCCCCCCCCCTCCCTCTCTCTCTCTCTCTCTCTCTTGTTGCATTTATTTTTTTTCTTGTAAGCTGATCTCAGAGGAACGTGACGAGCATAAAGACGGCCTGATACAAAAACATATTTTCCTCTTTAGTCTATCATGTTTAAGATTGAAATGAATCAAATTCTCTTTCCGCATTTTCCACGGGTAAAAGAGAAAAAAGCCTGACAGTGCCTCTTTAATCTGTCACGTCAAAGACTGAAATAAATTGAATCCCTCTTTCCACGGGTAAAAGGGGAGAAGGCTGATAATGCCGCTTTAGTCTGTTACTGTACGTCCAAAGACTGAAAAAAAATCATGGTTGAAAAGAGGGAAGGCTGGCAGTTGTTACTTGTTTTTGTAAAGTTTTCTGCTGACGAATGCAAGTCAAAGCTATAACGGTCAGGATGACCGTCTGGACATTAACTCTTTGTACGTTTCGTTCGCATCAATGCACAACCGTGGACACGTTTCGTTCGCAATTTTGCACAGAACACACGTAGGTGAATGTAAATGGAAATATGTGCGTACTGCGAACCGTACCACTGTTCGGTACTATTGCTCGCGATCGTCACTGTAATAGACTTTCCGCTCGTTCGAGTTGCAGCATAGGGTTACATAGAAGATTTCGGAGAATTGTGATCATTTTGTTTCGGTGTTTTTCCATCTTGTACAGTACAGTACAGAAGAAAATCACACAAGTTCCTTGTTATTGTACTGTGATTATGTGGGTGCGTGTACGTGTACGCATTGTAGGCGATCTCTTTGTATTACAACACAAAGAGCTCCTAGAGTCCGAACCAAGCCAAATTCTTGGCCATACAGGCTTTTCTATGCACATCCTGTACCGAACTTTCTTCTTTTCAAAACTTATTGATTTTGATATCAATAGAAAGGTCATGGTCTTAGTGGGTGCGTGTACATGTACGCATTGTAGGCGATCTCTTTGTATTACAACACAAAGAGCTCCTAGAGTCCTGATCAAGCCAAATTCTTGGCCATGCAGGCTTTTCTATGCACTTCCTGCATCGAACTTTCTTCTTTTCAGAACTTATTGATTTTGATATCAATAGAAAGGTCATGGTCTTAGTGGGTGCGTGTACATGTACGCATTGTAGGTGATCTCTTTGTATTACAACACAAAGAGCTCCTAGAGTCCTGATCAAGCCAAATTCTTGGCCATACAGGCTTTTCCATGCACTTCCTGCATCGAACTTTCTTCTTTTCAAAACTTATTGATTTTGATATCAATAGAAAGGTCATGGTCTTAGCAAAATAACTGTAATAATTTCCTTGCAATTTACAGCAAATGAAGAGTCCAACATATCATTTACATTAGCACTACTGAAAACATTGACATTTTTTTTCAAATGTTCTGCACAAGTAAAGCCCTGTGATACAGTAGCTCCTCAACTGCCAGACAAAATACATATGAGTGGAAGCCCATGAAATTCTCTATATTTTATATGTACACTATTTTTCCTCACGACAATCTAATAAAAAGTTATAGCCCTTGAAGTACTACTCCGACAAGAGTTCATTGGAATGCATGCGCACACTCAAATTCAGGGGGTTCACAGGTGAACGCACAAAGAGTTAAAGATATGTAGACATATTTTAAACAGAAATTAATCTACGTGTCCACATTAATGTAATTGTGGCCCCTCCAATCTACGCGATATTTGCTGTACACAATCAAAACAAGTAAAAAAAAAAGTCCATTGCGTCAATGAAAATTTACATATATTCTTATGCTTTGTTCTTACATTACAATTGATGTGCTGGACTTTACATGAGCATAGTACATTGTAAACGTGTTTTTAAGCACTTCAGAGCGTAATCATCGTCAACTTTACATCTCTCCTCTGTCATTATGTTTGTGGCCACACATCACTGTCATCATTGGACAATACAACGTTTGAAAAGGAAAAGCAAGAATGACTTAATTATTGGATGAATGTGACTGTTTGAATTATATTTTCATGTCGATATTGTCGACTTATGTTTCAATCATTTACACAGTGCTATTGTAATGAAAATATTGGATTAAAAATTGGATGTTGCACATTTTGAACAGACGCTCAATAATTTGCAAACTTACCTAGCTACATGAATCTCATTTTCCGAGCTAACTCCCTATACATGTACCACGAATAGCAAGTCATCTTAAGTCGAGTACCGTTTGAAATTAGGAAACGAATATCTCACACCCTCCA
The DNA here is from genome assembly GCA_963669155.1 of Arbacia lixula. Lineage (NCBI taxonomy): Eukaryota > Metazoa > Echinodermata > Echinoidea > Arbacioida > Arbaciidae > Arbacia > Arbacia lixula. Next base: position 18,781,885 of record OZ022580.1, on the reverse strand, counting down.
CCCCCCCCCCCCCCTTCCCTGTCATAAATCGTTCACCCTCTGTATCTCTTTATTTTACATTTTACACGCTCTATTCCTCACCTCTCAGTGTATCTCTGTCTGTCTGTCTCTCCCTCTCTCTCTCTCTCTATCCTATGCTATTATTGTGCATTTATTATCTTCCTCATGAATGCCTCAGCGGAGGATATGCACGCATAAATACGTCGGGCCACCGTACTATGTCTGAAAAGAATGGAATTCCTCTTACCATGGGGGAGAGATACGGAATCTGGCAATTGTTATATCCTTTTATGATATATGAATAGTTTGTAAGGGTTCCAACCAACCAATCCGAAAGCACTCCACCCAAGTTTACCTCACCAAAATTGAAAATAACACCATGACAAAAGCAGCGGTTGCGGTGAGTAATAAGAATTCAACGCACCACTCCTCCCACCCAAATTCTCTCACCTATTCTAAAAAAAAATATTCAGGCTGTTAAAGGTTTTCATTTATTCTGCGGGAGTTATAGTACCTTATAGTACCTTAAAGTTTCATAGTTGGTATTCCAAAGATACGTGGTAAATATGTGCAAAATTTGATGAAGTTTGCAGATGTTTGTAAAAGAGACGGGCCAACTTTAAAGGCCGCGTGCTACTAATAAACATTTTTGCTTAAGTGCAACCATGTGGAATCCTGTGAAAATGTTCTGATTCGCTGAAATTATCAATTTGGTTATAAGATATATAAAAACTAAAAGTATTTGTTATTATATACGTGGACTAATGGTGACGATCCCACACGAGTGAGTCTCGTCATAAACAGGGATATTTACATTGCACTATTGGGTATGAAACATCATTGACCATAAATTGAAGTGAATATGTATCGCGCGGATGAATAAAAACCAAATGTTCCAGAATGTCAGAATGTCAAAACAAGACCAAGTGCTGATTGCGGCAGTGACCATCAGCTGCTTGTGGCTAAACTCAGACTAAGATTGAAGGCTAAGAAAAATAGCACAGCTCCTACAAGGTATGATGTGGATCGTATTTCTGCCCAATATTCAGTGGAAGTCAAGAATAAGTTTGATTTGTTGCTAAGAATGGATGAAACTGAGCAAACACCTAATGAGTTATGGGAAGACATAAAAGAAGCAGTTGAGAATGCAGCAAAGAATCACATCCTTAAGAAGAGGAAAAAGAAGCAACCATGGATTTCAATCCAGACTTTTCAGCTGTCAGACGAGAGAAAGAGGGCAAAAGCAAATCAAAATCGAGGGGAATGGATGAGACTCAATAAGGAAGTCACAAGTAGTAGTAAAGAGGACAGGAGGAACTACATAGAGGGGAAGTGTGAAGACATAGGACGTTAAAAGAACAACTCCAAGGTAGCATTTGCTACTGTGAAAGAGATCACAAAGGAAAAAATCCCAAGATTGGATGTGATCAATGACGGAAATGGCAAAACACTGACAAATAGTGAACACATTAAGAAGAGATGATAACAGTACAGTATAAAGCTGTTTGCAGCACAGGAAAATGAAGATGACCCACAATGGGAGGAAAGAAATGGAGCCTCCTCCATTGAGATCAGAAGAAAAGATAGCATTGAAACAACTGAAGGATGGCGAGTCTCCTCGTTTAGACAACTTGACTTCTGAGATGTGGAATGCAACCGGTGAAGAGGGGATATATCTGATGTGGCTGCAATATCTTGAAGGAGAAAGAGTGGCCCAAAGACTGGTGTAAAACTGTATTCATACCATTACCGAAGAAAGGGGATAGGAAAGAATGTTCAAACCATCGGACAATAAGCTTGATTTGTCATGCAAGTAAAGTACTCCTGAAAATCATTAGCCAAAGAATGAAGATCAAGATGAAAGAAGAGATCTCGGAGGAACAAGCAGGCTATTGCTAAGGTAGGGGGACAAGATTGTTAATATCAGAAATATAATCGATAAATGCAGAGAACTCAAACACCCTCTCTACATGTGCTTCATAGACTACAGTAAGGTATTCAATTGTGTAAGCCACCAACAGCTGTGGGATACAATGACAAAGATGAGATTCCCTAGACACATAGTAGGACTGATGAAACAACTTTATCTGGACCAAGAATCTACAGTGAGGACAAGTAGTGGGGATACTGAAAGGTTTAAAATAGGAAGAAGTGTACGTCAGGGCTGCGTACTATCTCCAAACCTCTTTAATATATATATATATCATGAGGGTGGCACTGGAAGGTTTTGATGGAGGAGTGAAATTTGGGGGAACAATGATCACAAACCTTAGGTATGCAGATGAAACCACTCTAGTTTGCAGAAGCAGAGAGGAGCTTATTGACTTACTGTACCGTATCAGAAAGGCAAGTGAAGAAAAAAAAATGTTCTATCGAATACTAAAAAGACTAAAATAATGATAGTCGACAAAGACAGCAACAACAATGACTTCACCATAGATGGAAAGATGATTAATCTAGTTAGTCAGTTTGAGGTTCTATGAGGGATCTATAATCAATGAGAGCATGTCGCATATCTGGAAAAGCCGAGGCCTGTCACTCAATATGAAGGTTCGACTTCTTCGTGCTACTGCATTCTCCATTGCTACATAAGGGAGCGAGTATTGGGCCATGACCAAGAATGACAGAAAAAGAGTTGACTCGTTTGAGATGTGAAGCTACAGAAGGCTTTTACAGGTGTATTGGCAAGATAGAAGACCAAATGTATGTATTCTGAACAAGAGTGTCACTGACTCAATTATCGGAAGGGGGGTTATGGAACAAAAACTGAAATACTTTGGTCACATTGTTAGGAGAACGAACGGAATTGACAAAACAATACTGCAAGGTGCGATTGAAGGAAAGCGTGGTAGAGGTCGTCCACCTACATCTTGGACCGACGACATAAAGAAAGTGTCCAGGGAAGGAATGGAGGGAGCAACACGATTGGTGGAAGATAGAGTTGCATGGCGTGCTCTCGTGAAGACCGCTTTACAGCGCCACCTGATCTTGATGTTTCATTTTTGATGTAAAGCTGAAGCTGAGCCTGTGCATCGGGCAGGACTATAACCGACTCAACAGCTTCAAAACAACCACGAAATGAAATAAAAACCGAAGCTTTATTTCCGTTAAATCTTTGCACATATTCATTCCACTGCTTTCGGCACTTCAGCTGTCATCTTTTTGAGTCATGTGTTTAAGTAATATGTTGCATATAAATATATCATATTTCATATAACGATTTATTTTATATGTCTCTCTAACTCCCAGCTTCTTTCACTGGTACTCCTCCCATCCCCTATTTTTCTCTTCTACGCTCTCTTACCTTTATTAAACTACCCCCCCCCCACATACACACACACTTTCATCCCCCTTCATACCACCCGGCCCTCCTCGCGTGTTACGTTCTGTTCCTCGATTATTACCTCCTCATCTCGTCCCCAAAACACCACCTCTCCCCATCTCCCTCTATATTTCTTCCTCTCTCACCCCACCATCTACCCCTGAACCCCGCCTTCTCTCTCTCTCTCTCTCTCTCTCTCTCGCCCTCTCTCTCTCTCGCCCTCTCTCTTCATCTGTCTCTCCCTCTCTCTTTCTCCCTCATTTCCAATGCCCTCTTCTTCAACCCCCTTCTAAATGTTGCTCCTTCCCATTTTATTCCGATATCAGGTCGACCGAATCGCCCATAGACAAAGCGTGGTCGTGCCAGAGTGGGCCCGCGGGAGTCACGATGGGATCCACGGCATGGTATAGGAGGTGTTTCATAGCTGCATTCATCGTCACTGGCCTTTGCATCGGGAATACGAACGCACGTACGTCATTAAACAAAATTATTGTATCGTGCTTCCATTCAGACCAATACGCCATTGAAATAACCCATACAAGCGAATCATTTCGTAGCCATCATCGGCGTATTTAGCGGGGGAGAGTGTGAATCCCCCCCCCCCCTCCCCCCCCCCCCCACCCACCACTCTTTTTGGGAGTATGGATAGCGTGTAAAATAATCCTCCCACGCATGCCCACTGTTCAGTGTGAAAACAAAAGAAAATAATGATGATGTGGTAATATTAATCTACATTATTGCCATTAACAATAATCCACATATCTTGATTTGTTATCTTAAACGTTTGAACCACAACAAATCGAGGCAAATAATTGTTCGATCTCAATTTGGAGAAATAGATTGTATAAACCACGCGCATGTCCTATTCCTTAAGGGAGGTGGTACCACACCCTTTCCCATTTTCATCACGTGAGACAGGAAAGTGGCAATTGATGTTCAGGTGAACTAATTTACGGTATTTAAAACATGTATAGATGATGACAATAGCATTACATATATTAAATGCACGACAGGGATTCGCTTACAGAGCGCAAATACCAAATCTCCAATACTGCCAAATCTCCAATACTGCATAACAGTGGATGACCTCCTACACCGCTTTTTTGCCCCGTCACTTCTCTCCCTCGCAGAAAAAAAATCCCCCACCCCCCTACACAGATCAGAGGACCTGTCTACACCATTAATACACATCTTGTTTATCAAGGTTAATTCGTGGTAACGGAGCTGCAGGGAGCTGCAATCCGCAAACAGAACAAGCAGTGCGCGTCTTGTTGAACAAATAATGGAGGAAAAGCCAGAGATTCCTTTGAAATATTGTAATAACAATATAACAAACACGCACAAATACAAATATTCAGGTTCCTCGAACACCGTGGGCTACTGGGTTAGGTCGCCCTAATTCTTTCGCAGCAATTAGGCCAGGCAACTACTAGCATGTAGTAGTAGGTTGACTGGAGATGGCGTGACCGTAAACTTGCTTATAGGTCGAGTATCCAAATCGTCTAAAATGATGTTGTCTTCACACCATATAGTTTGTGTAGCTATATACCAGCTGTATAAGTATCACACTGTAAGCCGTCCTCCGTACATTTTTAACTGCTCCTACTTTTTGTAGCATGATTATCGCATATCATTTTCTTACATCCTGCTCTCAAATACATTCAAAGGAGTGATATAGTTTGGCGGAGAAGAAATTAAATACAACGTTTATTAGCGTACAACACTATTTTTTTCGGCCTACCTCAAATTTATTTGCTTTCCAGCTTGGTAATAATTCAAAATTGAAAATACTATTGGAATGGACCAGCTGCCTTAAATGTGAACAGCGAAAATGTAACAGACCTTTTAGATAGCTTACCAAGCCTTGTTGACCATGCAATTATATTTGTACTTTTTCTTTGTTTTAAAAACGATTTTAAAATGTTACTTTTCATGCTTTTTATCGATTGACCACAGTGATTTTGTTATATTCACTTGCGAATCTTGTTCAAGTTTGCTTAGTTTGATGCTTACAACATCATTTTCCTCATTTTATTTTCACCAAATCACTTTTCACCGTTTGTTAATGTTAATACGTTTTATGTAATGCCTCTCATTGTTTGTATTTGTAAATAATGTGCAACTTGGTGTCAGTGTCGCAAATCGTGATTTTCTTTACCATAAACCATGTATGAATGAATAACATATTTTCTAAACGCATATTTGAATTTCATGTTCGGCGCTTGCATCCAAACGATGTCATGTCCAGAATCAGGTGAGTTAAGACACTAGCTTTTTTTATAGATTATATCTATGTATTTAGTATATTTTTAAAGTGTATACTCTCATTGGGCAAATGTGTATATTGCTTGGATGAATCACACAGTCTGTATTGACTGATTCTAAAAAAGACGGTCATAATTGTTACATGTGTCTTCACTTTTAAAATTGACTTTTGATACCCATGCCTTATAATAGAGGGCCCCTTTCTTCAATGTTCTTTAGTGTGAATAATCAGCCGGGATCCTATACTATGAGGATAGGATGAGTTGAAAATTATTGGAATCAAATTAAATTATTTGTTCTTCCCATACGTTATGCAAACCAATACAATGATACAACAATACGGCATCAATTGTTAGTGAAATTTTGTGTGTCATTCCTATCAACATGGATGTCTATAGCTATTGCGCACACGCAACAGCTTAATCCGCAATGCTTGTAGACTTGCCTCGTTTTCCTTCCAGAAGGTCGCTCGATTGAACATTGCTTGAACAACAAAGTATTAGTAAATTCTGTAACAAGGATGATTGATGGCAATAGCACTTGTCGCATGAATGGTAAAAAGATGATCAATCATATAGTGTCGTGAAAGACACTCCTATAAATAAACCCGAATTGTACAGGACTTGCATTAGTTAATTATGAAAAGCCTCATGATTCTTTGATTCAGGGCAATATTTGTGAAATGTGACCAAGATGAAGCACGTTGGTATTATCAACAATTGCTCTCAAGTTATCAGCTACACAGAAATATGCGTGTAGCATCATCAAACTATATAATTTCCACCTCCACAAACTGGTATGGCTGTCAAACAATGTCAGTTTACTTCTACCCGAACTCTGGAAAATCCTTCCTAGCTTTCCAGAGGCTCAACATTCAATATGTTGCAATCACACTTAAAGACTGACCTGTTCAGACAACGAGTGCATTCTATTAAATTCCAGTTTGATTTTATATCTTAGTGCAATCTTGTGGACATGTTACGCCTCCTTACCCACCCCCACCATCTCTCTCTCTCTCTCTGTGCATCTCTTCACTCCTCTTTATATCTCTTGCTCTAAAAACACATATAGACAAACCTTGTTTGCAATATATGTAACATTATGTAACATCGTGGGTAAATGTGTATTAGGCTTATACACTTTTAAGCAATATTACCCAATTTCATACATATCATAGTGCTTATGAAGCAGAACCCGGCCATAACCATGTTCATTATATAAACAATACTTCCCACGACATGATTGATTCGTGTCGCCAACATACATTTCCACAATATCTACATCGGTTCCCGAAAGTGTGAACCACAGAGTTTTGAGCTTCCATGCCAAACATACAATTTGAATAATATAGGCATCTATCATATTATTGAAAGTATGAAACTCATGACATCAGTATAGGTTGTATAGGTATAGGTGAATCAAATAATTAATTCCGTAATTCCGTATTACAGAGTGATGTTCTTTGATGAACATTAATTACTAAAATCATGATCAGGGCTTTGTTATGTTTACTGTTGTTGTTTGGGGGAGATTATTTGATTAAATTGTTTACATTCTCGTCAAATGTGTCTATACATTTCAAAAATATTCTTTCCATGATATGACAGATTCCTGCCACAAACAGGCAATTTCTCTTATTTGTAATTATTGTTCATTTTCTCCCACTTTTGCCTTATGTAGGAACGACACCGGCGCCAGAAGGTATGATTTTATTTAATCTTTTAAGGATTCATGCCAATGAGAATATGAAATCAATGACATCGGGGAATGTTAGTAAGATCTTCACACATCTTTATTAATTTCTGAATGCTTATTGTGATAAACCTATAAGTTGTTTACCAAACAATCATGGGGACTATGCTCTTTTGTTTCCTGTTTCCTTTTTCTTCGGGTATTGGTTAAACAAATATTACACATTATCTATATAATATGTTTACTTAGTTTATTTGAAAAAAAAAGGTTGATTCTGTGGATTCTAATATGTCGTTTTCCAGGTACACTCTGTTGAATGTCTTTTACTCCGATTGCTTGCCTTAGATCCATGTATGCCGAACAAATGTGAGAATGGAGGCACATGTACAACACTAAATGACACGGCATTTAGTTGTCAATGTACGGAAGGCTGGTACGGAGACACTTGTGAATATGGTGAGACCATACAACTTATTCTTCACCTTATGATTCCTTCTCCTTTAACCACCTCTTCTCCTGCCTTTGCTTTCCTCTTCTTCCTCCCCGTCTTCTGTTTAACTTCAACTTATCCCCTTGTTCTTCGTCTTCTTCCATTTACCTTATCGTCTTACCTCATCTTCATATTTTTTGTTCTTATTTCTTTCTCTTTTATTGCAATAACTCCTCTTCAGCCATTTCCTTTGTCCATCTTGTTGCTTTTCCACTCTTCTTCATTATTTTCATATTCTTTGCTTTACTTTTATTTCTTTCTCAATATTTTCCTTCCCTTTCTCTCTTTTTTTCATCAAATCGTTTTCGACTGTCTTGCTCGATATGTTGGACCTATTTATTTGTAATCACCTGTTGAATACTTTCCATTTTCCCCCGGTCATTTCCATTTCAAAAATATAATCTTCATTTGTATTATCAACCGCTTCCTTCTGTTTCCTTTTATTCGCCATTATCCTCATCCCTCTGTCTAGTATTTGGCACATTCTTCTTCCTTTCCTTATATGTTCTTGGTGGTATTTTAAGTCATGTTCTATTTAAATTCATAATTGATGTTGAACAGTAAATTTCATCCTCGAGCGGTAGACACTATAATATGTTCCATCGAGGTTTTTGAAGTCCTTTGGAGTTAAATAAAGCAAAACACTAAATTCTTCTTTCGTATCCATCCATCCGTCGTATCGTCTGTGTCAAATTTTGGTGCAGTGAACTGCCTTCTCATTGGCTATCACCAGGTCGTCCAGGCTGCACTGGTGGACTATTGAAGTGTTGGATACCTTGAGCTGATATCCCACATGTGTGTCCCTATTTACTTATGTTGTACTTGCAGCAATCCACTCCTATCCGGTGTCTGTTTAAAGACTTCTACTCTACTCACTTCTTGTCCAGCTACGAGATTTTGATTTTACGTTTTGTCATCCCAAATTCGAATTGGGGATGATAACACGTGCTTACAACCTAGATTACTCTCCGGGTAGTAGACCTGTGTTCCTTGGCGGGAAGTGGCAGGTCTTTCATGGTGATGGGTTCAGCTTCTTTTCACAAGGCCGATCTTACACACACATGACGCACATTATACATGAACAGCCTTATGGTCGGAAAGGGGTAAAAGAAAACAAATACCCCCTAACAAACGCACATGCATACATACACAGACACACACACATATAAAGATTTAAATATGTATGTATATATATATATATATATATATATATACATATATATACATATAAATATATATACATATACAGTATATATATATATATATATATATGCGCGCGTGTGTGTGTGTGTGTGTGTATGTGTGTGTATGTGTGTTTTCGAATGAGCTGGTAATGTTTACTAACCGATGTCTTTGCATTCCTTCACAGAGGACGCTTGCGAGCTGACGCCGTGTCTTAATGACGGCACGTGCACTAATCTTCAGACAGGAGACTACAATTGTAGCTGCGTAGATCCTTTTCAGGGGGATCGGTGCGAAGTAAATCCAGGTAGGTACGATGATGATGTAACGTATGCCCGCGTTCTCACGAACGGGCCAGACAACTTAATCCATACGTAGAAAGTGATAAAGCGATAACCAGTAATATTTTTTTAGCGACAATCACTTTGTTTTGGTACGACTCAGAAGTGAGCTAGTATAGTTTCAAGGCACTGTTTCTACACAGGTTAGATTCAGCTCACATTCTTAGTTGTCGAGTCCATGCTGACTAATTCGTACTCTGGCCATACAATGATAGCGAAGTCTGTAAAGATTAACTAAATCTGCATATGACCTCCCTCTTGTGGCAGGGATGGAAAGTCAGAAGGGTTAGTTTTTGGTCAGAACTGCTGATTGATGTTTGACATTGCCCGTGTCGAACTAAAAGAAAGGGTCAACCTGTGATGCCCACCCTTTATATCTATTGACTAGAGTCCTTATTTCCCTTGAACATGTATTAAAGTAACTGATGCATAAAGATAACCTGCTCCTGAAGTCCATATTTTGGCCTTCTTGGGCGGTCTTTCTTTTAAGTTTTCACTGTACCACCAGGTTACTTTAGATATTCTTGTATGTATGGCATAGATGCGGTGTGTTTCTACACTCCAAGTGATGGCGCGAACAACTTGGCCCTCTGCGACCCAATCCCGTACAACGGGACGGTTGGTGATTACTGCAGTTGTTCACTTGGTTACGAGATATATGGCCCTAACAACACGTGTATCAACGGGGATTTCACTAGTGGGGCACCGACATGTGTTGGTAAGCGTGCGTGATTCACGCAGAGTTTAAAAATTCCTGTTGTACGTAATTCTGGTAAATTTTAATGCTTGTTTTTCGCTTTCAAAAGTGTTTAGATGTTTTCATGACTGATCATGAAGAGCAAGCAAGAACTAGTTATGTAATATCAAATAAAGCAATACCAATGTATTTGCCAATGGGACTGCGTGTGAGACATCGGAAATGCAAAGGAATAGTAAGTGGTCTCTGATAGCGTATGTGAGCTATCAAGATGCAGTTGAACAGAGTCTAACCTGAAGTCAGCTTGCTAGTTTGCTATCACATGACATCAAATTTCTTGTGAGTTAAAAATGTGAAAATGTTTTTTATGTTAATCCATATTGATAAGTTTGATGTAGTAATCATATTGAAATTACTTTTTAGGTTATTGAGTAGGGTTTGTCATGGTTATGCCTTTGAATTACAAATTTTATGACAAAGCAACGCATATTCAATAACAACGGCTGACAAATTCCTTAGGTTGAAAATATAATATCATTCAAGCTTAAATTACGACAATTTCAAGATACGCATAACAGACATTACCTACCAGTGGCCATGAATGGATAAATCAATTTATTATTCTTGTACCAAATTGGCGGTGATTTTTGAGTCTCATAAAGAAAACATTTATACCACGCACTAATTTTAAAGGACTTATGAACCATTCTTTGGACCGATTATGTGATCGATGCTTTACTCGCAGAATGAATTGATATATTTGATTGAAACGCTCCAAGCGATTTCCTCTTTTCAGGCTTTTATATATTCGTATTTACTATTTCACGTTAAAAATCCACGATAAGCGTTTATGTAACACAGAGAAAAAAAAAACTTTTGTGAATCTTTTACTTTTCAGACGTTGATGAATGCGCCAACGTGAACCCGTGCCCAAACGATACTTGTGTCAACACTATTGGAGAGTTCCGGTGTGGTAATGTAACAGGTAAGTTCTGCATCATGTTCCATGATAGTAAAAGTGAGAACCCAACCTGCTGCCACTTGTGTTTTTAGCAAACATCTTAATCCACATGGCTGCTCCGTACCTACGAGAGAACTATGGTCCATGTCGGCCCTCATGAGAGGCAGTGATGCTACTGGCCAAATAAGACCATATCATTATCGTCGTCATCATGTTATGGTTTGATGGTGGTTATAGCCATTGGTGTTCCACTTCTACTCTACGATGACTGCAAGTTGAGTGAGGCAGAGTTACTGTGCTAATTTAGATCACGCATTGTTTATTGTAAATAGTCAAGACGTTCGTCTATTTATCTCCCTTTTTCGTATAAACTTTCATGTATGTATTGCCTATAGCTACTTTGCACTAGTGCTGTAAGGGTCGATTCCTTCCCCGGGAGTTCCGACTTTTCTAGCTCGTCCATGTTCTCTCGTTGCCCCGCCACTGTCATTGACATTTGTTATATTACAATTAATATGGTTTCCATTTTGTAAAGTAGGAGACTTACGGTAGGGTTACAAAGTATGATGTAAATTACGAGTAAAATTCCATTACCTTTTTTCTGTTTATGTCTTGCCAGGAACGGATGAGTGTGTTGAAATGACACACGATTGCGATAACAACGCCTCATGTGAGGATACTGAATCTTCCTACAACTGCTCCTGTCTTGCTGGGTTCTCTGGGTCGGGGATGATTGGTGATTGCACAGGTAACAAAAGGAATATGTTTCGCACTTTAAGTACTAGTATAGCTAGTTACCCATGTAGGCATGTGCTGTACTAGCAAATCCTAGGTACGGGCATGTCATCTGACAAGGAAGGGGTTAAAAAAGGATTGTACGGTCACGTGTTGATGACAAATGATCTATTTTCAATTCCCAAGTAACGCAACGACTATAACTCTGTAAATATTATAATGCAGACTCTAAATTCCAATGCATCATGCGGCCATATTTTCGCTGACTTTAAGGCATGACTTAGCCTGAAAAGGCGTTGGTTTCAATAAAAGCAGAAACATGAATGAAACTTATAAGTGAAGGTTTGTTGAAAATCCATCACAGGCATAAGAAAGTTATGATCTTTTACGATTTTGAGTTTGTGACGTCACGTGCGAGGTGCTCTTCCATATGATGCTTAATCAACAAGATATGCATTATTTTACTTGTGCATTTAATGCATCATTAAAACACGTTTTTAAACAAACACCTCTTTAAAAAAAAAATATTCCTCCATCACAAACAAAAAAAGAGCAATTCAAGGAATTATACAAAACACAACATGTGGGAGAGCACCTCGCACGTGACGTCACCAAATTCAAATTCCAAAAGGTCATAACTCTCTTACCCTTCGACAGAATTTCGTCAACCCTTCGCTAATTTTTTGTTTTCAAATTGCTGTTTCCTTTATATCATTTGCGTGTTCTTAGTCGTGGAATGATTTGATAAACATATTTTAATGGACCCAGTGGAAAAACAGCGGCAACGTAATGTTGCTGCTGAATATGAGCTGCTATTCGTATGATGAAATGTATGATTTTATTATGTATATTAACTAATTTTTTCATATCAAATCGTTTTACGCCAAAAGAACCCATTTAGTTATGCACACGACCGTAGGAATTGCGCTCACGGATGAAGGTACATATGTATTACGTGCGGTTACATGTAAGTAAGTGGATGAGCCAGACTTTGCCATTGGCTTGTGGTCTGATAAATATTTCTTTAAAAAAAACGCGAATAAAATGTTTAACCAGCCAACATTACTCTTATGTCATTGGATGGCGAAAAAAAAATGCGATAGGACTCATTGGAACTACGCTGTTCATTCGATCTAAAATAAAGAAATTGTATCGTGAAATCGATCATGTTTACCAAAAAAAGGAATTTACGTGTATTTCATTCATTTTCTTTTGCTAAGAAAAGGCTCTGCCTCCAAACGCAAATGCAAATGACACATTTGCGTTAATTTTAAATGTGATTAAGCACATTTAATATCATCCTCATCTCATCCGTGGAACTAAAGATGACAATTAGCAATTTGTGCACAAATAAAACGACAAATATGTGCACAAAATGACATATTTTCAGTGATATGTCCTTAGAGTACGCGCGCAAGGGAAGCACCCGCAGACGTAGTGTTACAAAGGAGATAATGTGTATATTGACTGTTCACACACACACACACACATATAAATATGTATATATATATATATATATATATATATATATATATATATATTATTTATATATATTATATATATCATATATATATTATATATATTATATATTATATATTATATATTATATATATTATATATATATATATATATATATATATATACATCACACTAAACTAACCACCGATCAAGGTGAAGAATTCACCTCCATTTATGTATTTGTTTGATTCCATGCCAGATATTGATGAGTGCACCAGCTCGGGTCTGAATGAATGTGCCGACACAGCTACCTGTGCTAACCGACCTGGTTACTACATATGTACCTGCAATGAAGGTTATAAAGGGAATGGACGAACGTGCTCAAACATCGGTAAGGTCTTCGTACCTGGTGTTTTCATGTTTATTATTCTTATTCTCGTCTTATTTTGTTTTCCTTAATTTTTTTGTATTCATTCTCACTTATGGTTATGAATATTGCATACTCATAAGTCATTACATTGTCTTTCGTGTTTATACCCTGGTCTGTTTATTTGCTTTTCTCTTTCTTATATACTGTTTTTCCTTCTTCTTTTGGTACGTCGATAACTGCCCTCTCAAAACTGCATTTATTAATATGTTCTTATAATTACACTTCTCCATCTCTGGTGATTTTCAGACGAATGTTCCCTGGAGACAGACAAGTGTCAACATCAATGTACAGACACTGATGGGGGATATGTCTGTTCATGCTTTACTGGATTCCAGCTTGCAGGTGACAGCCACACCTGTGACGGTAGGTTGTCGATGATGTTTCCTTGTTCATTTCCATAAGATGTCTCAAATGATGATTCCATATTTATTCATGTTTTACATCTTGAAACGGAATGTATCTCTATTTTTCTGAGCTTATTATTAAGCAGTATCATATTTTGCAATAAAATAATTGTACACTAAAGATACTAAATACGTCAGTGGAAATGGTACTGTATTCTGTGACCTCGTATGCATGTTCATACATCTGTACATAGTTGCAGACTTTCTTTTCTTGTCAGACGGCTTGCACATATATCTTTAATGGTTTAATCGATTATCTGCGAGCAATCAAATTCATATCAAGAACCATTGTGTAATTTGTACTAAAGTTATCACAATTTTGTTATATTGCAGAAGAAGGGAGCGCAATATTTCTAATGTTAAACAATCGCATGAGAAAATCCACCCACCACAACCACTTTATTCGGTGTGAGCTGACAGTGGGAATTGCACGTTAATCAAAATAGTAACCAATGGAGGTACACATACTTCAAAGAGCATGACATAGGAAATCATGCAGCGCGTGTCCACTATCTGATAACCAGGCCAAATGCAAGTAACATGGTTAAAGAGTCAATGATACCTGTTGACACTGTGAAATATGCTAATGACTACATAATCACATATTGATGTATAATTTCCTTTGTAAAGTTATTTTCATACCACATATATAGGTACATTCAGGAAATCGGACGAGTGTTTCATGAATGTACGAATTCACGATGTCGCCTGCCTCACATACATATTGTTACAAGAATAGAATATGCACCATTAATGTCCTGAATATGTGTATGAATCATTTCACCAGTTGTAACGTGCACGCTACCAAACTTCCCAAACGAAATGTCAAGCAATGAGTGTGCATCGGGCCAGGCTGTTAATTACACCGAGAGTTGCACGTTTCAGTGCACAAGTGGGTATGAACTATCAACAGGAACCACCAGCACGCTTTACCTGTGCACGGAAACCGGAGCGTTCTCCGCACCAATCCCCACTTGCTCAGGTAAGTATAAATGCTTATGGACCTCAAATTTCATTGATATCGTCTTGATATTCATGTATTAAAATCTGATTCTTATAAAGGTTAAATTCTTGTTTTAAACGGGTGGCTAATTACAAAGTTTGTGATTTGGCAAGTATCCTGTTTAGCACATGAAAGGGTTACCAGTCGTGCGTAAAGTCGTTCTTATCTGAAGAACGGCTTGGTGAAACACCCCATTGTTTATTAATGGGACAGACAAACAACAGAAGTACTGATACGATAAACCTGCATTAGCCATATTTTCCACGTAATCACATAATTCTAATATTGTTTTATACTAGCCGTGTCATAACCAGTTCTTTGAGAAATTACCGTGCCTTTATAAAAAGGTAAATAAAGATAGGATCATAACATTTTGTGTTCTGATACTAAAGTGGCTAATATATACCAATATGTTTAAAGTTATGAAGGTGATTACATTACCGGAAACCAAAATTCAGACATTATGGCAAGCAACGAGTAATAAGTGTGATATAGGGAAGACACCTTACGAAAATGCACCCCTCAAGAGTTGCAAAAAATGTGACTATGGCACGGACCACTGAGAGTCAGTGCTTACGAAGGGACAGTCATTGTTGATTATATACACAGACCACCATCAATTTCGTATAAGACACGTATAAACCTTGAAGCCAGAAATGTAAGTCGACTTTACTACATGTCCGTGGTTCCATTCAGATATCGATGAGTGCTCCAACACCAATGACTGTGCAGCTACAGCCGATTGTAATAATGTGCCCGGTAGCTATTCATGCACTTGCCACGGGGGCTATACAGGGGATGGACGAGTATGTACAGACATCGGTAAGATATGCTTGCTGTTCAAGTTAATTTCTCCGTCGTATTCTCCTACTAAGCCATTTCCTGCTGCAGGAGAATATATATATATATATATATATATATATATATATATATATTCTTCTTTATTAATTTCTTTTAGTCAATCTTGTGCTTCTTCTGCTGCCCTGTATCTTCCCCGTTAGTGGATAAGCTTACTATTCCATGATTATTATTTATCCGTACTTTGCCATTTCATGTATTGTTTACTCATCTGTCATGCTATTGTTTTGTTCTTTCTTTTTTTCTCTCTCTTTCGTGATGTTTATTTTTCTCTACGTTACACACAATGATGAATGTCGTAATGAATATTTCTATATTTTGTGTATTTGTATTCATTTGTCTTTATTTTTTTTTTTTTTTGTGGTGTGTATTTTTCTCCCTTCATTGCACAAAATAATACATGTCATAATGATTATTTCGATATTGTTGATTTTGTTCTTCTTAAAGACGAGTGTGCTACGGCGTCTGACGGATGTGAACAAATTTGTATGAACACTGATGGGAGCTATGTCTGTTCATGTCCATCTGGGTACGAATTGACAGCAAATCTGCGCAGCTGTAACGGTAATATGTAACTATTAATTATTACCTGTGTCGAAGAAGTGTTGGAGTCGCCCTCGATGACTTACGCTGTGTTAGATAAGACGTAGAAATGTTTCGCCCTGATCCATAACTTGTGTGTACCACCAAAGAGGTGAAATGGTTTGATTCGAACTTCCACCAGCCGAATAAACTGTTCAACAAATAAGTAAAGTTCAGTTCAGTTCAGTTAAATTATTCCAACACAACTTAAAAAACAACAAAATTAAAATACATACATCGAAAAATACGTGACATAAACAGATTGAGACATTTAACAAACACAAACAAAATTAAAGAAGTGTTGAGGAGTACGCAGGAAGGCAATGCCTTATTTAAAGTCAACCCTCAGGGAAATAATCTAGTTAGAAATATGCAAATACACACACCCACACTCACACAAAAGCACGCACACACTCTTAGCCTATGCACTGATGAAACCAACAATGTGATGGTTATAATCAGACGATTCCAAAATTAAATGTTCAAATTTCCTGTCAAAAATGTTAATAGATGGACTTTCTCTTATATCATTGTGTATATTGTTCCAGACAACAAGACCTAAAACGAAAATTGACTTCTGTTATTCGGATTACTGGCAAGTGGTAGTTTAAAGCATTTCTTGTTAGGTAACTATGAACAGAGTTGTTAAGATTAAAATTTTCTTGCATGGAGGTAGGGAGGAATTTGTTAGAACATAAATACATCAAAATAGCAGTTTAAAATAAATTTGTATCATATGCATTTAAAATACCCAAGTGAGAAAATATCGGTGCAGTACGGCAATAGTACCTTCAATGCAAGATATTTCGTACTGCTCGTTTTAGTATTTTGAATATATCATCAGTATTTTGCTCGTTATTATTAGACAAAGATGTTATGCAATATTGTATATGAAAAGCGCAAAGTGTATTATATCATAAAAATGGGTTACGGGACCTTGGATGACGGATATTTTATCAGTTTACCATTGTAAATTGAAGGATCCATAACATTTACAGTATACCAAGGGATGTTCAACATGTTTGATGCGAGGTGTATTTTTCGCATGGATGTTTTCCCATGTAGAGACGGATGAGTGTGCTAGCAACCCATGCGAAAATGGAGGTACTTGTACGGATTTCACAGACGCCTTTGAATGTGAATGCCCGGACACCCATAGAGGCACGACGTGTCAAACACCAAAGTGTAAGTAATGTTTGTTTTCTGCTGTGCCATCTTGTTTCTCCTCTCCGTAAACAACAAAATCTCAAACGAGATTTGCCTGACCCTTTTCATGCCTTTTATATCTTGTTTTCTTCCTCATTCAATTTAGATCAGTACATTCTTTTTATCTAGATCGACAGCTGACTAAATCCATCAGTTCAGCACCTGGATTACAACGTTTTGGCATATGTCTGTTCGGTGCTGACCTAAACAAAAATCTAATCCCCCTCTCTCAGTCTAATTTCCCTAAGGCTTCGTACAGAACTATATACAAAAGAATACGGCAATGGTTCTTTCTTGTGAACAGTTTGACACTTCACCATATGCTATTTTCCATCAAAATATTTACTGATACACGCTTCTTCCTTTTGTATTCTACTCTTATTACCCCTGAACATGCTCCCTGAAGATTACTTCCCATCATTACACACAAGTTGTCTGACACGCAAAGGGTTAAACAACGTGAAAAGTCACACAGCAAATGACTTGGCATACATATAATCACTGTGTGAGGTGGAATACATAATTTCTTCCTGTTTTCTTTCCTTCAGCCGACTGTCAGTGGATGACTTTCAATTCGGTGTCATCAGCACGGGTGGATTGCAGTACTAACAACTTTCCTCATGGGAGCTATATGTCCACTTACTGTGAATGCAACGCCGGTTACGTTCTGAGCGCCGATATTCTTTGTTACGACGGTGTTCTGAAGGACATTATGACAAACAAGGAAGTCAGTGGCCCAACGTGCACAGGTATAGTATCTCTAAACGTTCATTTCGCATTCAGATATGCTCTTGTAAGGTTTACATTAAAGATCAAATCACATTTACTATTATGAAGTATTTACATATGATTTCATAAATTTGGTATACATCGTCAACATGATCATGATGATAATTATAAGAAAAACTATTGAAAAAAGCCTTATATCATTCAGTTTACAAATAAAGGTATACAACCAATTCAAAAATGTAAATACTATATATGTACATAACAGGTACTAACTACGAAAAACGAAACAAAACTGTGAGACACCTTTTGTTTTTTTATTGGTTTAAAATATGTTGTGAATCATAGAATGTACTTTAATAAAATGTGTGATTCGGGAAATAATTTCGCTGTTTTAAAGATATGAAACTGCCATATGCGCCTAATACTGTGAAGTCACGGGTGACTGCATGAATCAACATTATCTCAACCCTACCCCCCCCCTCCCCTTCCCCCCCCCCCCCCACCCCCTCTATCTGATCTACAGACTGCAACGAATGTACTGGATGTGGCATCTACACGGCTTCCTGCGACTCGTCAGTCGGTGGTTGCGTTAATCTCGATGGATCTTTCTATTGTTTCTGCAATACCGGGTATAGACTACAGAGTGACCAGAGCACGTGCATTGGTCAGTGAAAATTAATACTGTATATGAGATATGAAGTGTCTTACCATTTGACCTTATGTCGCTCTTATTACTTCTATTGTATTTGTTGTTATTATTTCTTATTCCATTCCCAAATAATTGCAAGGTGCATACCGATCATTAGGAGCATATACGGTGTGATATGAACTTACGAAGAGTACCGGTAGCTGCATGATTTAAGTCATATGACGTGCAATTGAATTTGACGAGTTGATATGCCTTATATTCAAGTGACACATTTTTTATCTACATGTGTATAAAAGATGTAGATGGAAGGTGTCAGCCTGGAATTTAGGATGAAGAATTACATACCATGTATGTTTGTTGTACAGGCCAAACTTATTAATAACATATTCACTCAGCCGTCTTTGATTTTATTTGTTCTTTTCATTAAACGTACAGATATTGATGAGTGCTTGGAGGGATTGGATTTTTGTCACGGTGATGCCTACTGTACTAACACACCAGGTTCCTACTATTGTACCTGCCAAGAAGGCTACGAAGGAGATGGATATGTGTCTTGCAATTGTACGTATTCCCAGTGATATCGCCTTTCGATAACCTTTGTTTTGTGGTTGAGATTAATTTTAGTTTTATTGTCATTTCTAGTCGATAGATTTAACACGTTGGAGAATTGTGTGGATTTTCTACCTTTTCCCGTCAAAACAGAATGTGGATGAAATAGGAAAATTTTCTTATAAATTCTTATGAATCCAAATTGGCCTCTTTGTTTGTTAATGGATAATACTCGTTGCATACACCCTTCGTCTTTTTTTACCGATCCTTACCATTATTAAATATTTAAAATAAAAAAAGGAAACTGCGTTATATGACAAATCTTGTTTCTGGATTGTGTAAAATCACATGCTCATAAATGAATTCACAGGTAACCTTTTTTTGCGTCCCGTTTGAGTATCAGGGACTATTTCTTTTGGCGGATGACATCGCCCCATCGCCTGCGCTGTCGTCCTCTGCACTCAAAATTGGAGTCACGACGTTTATGATATCCCTGGCGATCAGACAAAAACTCTGCCGCTTTTATACGTTGATCCTTGCCATACATTATTTAAGAGATTATAGAGCTCCATTGGGTCCCATCGCTGTATGAGGCACCCCACTCAAACCAAAATCATAACACAAAGATGAAACAAGCGATGCTTGTTTTAACATGTACTGCCAGGTTTATACAAACTGTGCACTACACAATGCTATACTCTGCCGTGAAGACATTGCTAAGCAGTATTTGTATAATGATGAGGAGTACATTGGAACGATCAAATAGATAATGATTATATCCTTGTAATCTCTTCACAAGTAAAAAAAAAAAAAAAAAAAGTTACCTGAAACCTTGAAGGAGAAAATATTCATGTGAAATGTGTTTGTGTTTCTCCCATCTTCTTTTACAGTGATCATTTATTTCCCGTATGGTGAAGATGAGGGGGATTTCGATATTGTCCCGTACCAGTTCTACTACTTCTATTACTTCTACTACTACGGTGGATTCCTTTGGTGGAATATTTACACGAGGACCGGCATCCCCATTGGGTACAATAGGGTGTATAATTATCTTACAGTAAGTAACACATATTGTATCCTTTGCTTTGCTTGACTTTTCATCCTACACTTTGGCGTTACGATACATTCCTAAGCATTTTTTTTTTCAATTTTGCAACCACACTGCATGAATGCGTTTTTTTGTCAAACAGGTATTTCCTGATATGTCCCTATTTCGATGCCAATGTTTCATCAGCCACCTAATGACATCATATTACGTGTATGGTTAACACATGACCTATTATTGACAAATTATATATATATATATATATATATATATATATATATAAGGATCATAACGATTACTCTTTGGAATTCTGAACGATATCTAAGCTTAAGTTGTGTTTTTTGTTATGGGTTTAATGGGTTTAAAATGGTAATCAATATGTATATTTCACAGACAATGGATCGTTGTGTTATTTTGTGTAATACATTGATGTTCGTTATTTCATCCAGTCGAATCCTGTATGAGGGCGTAAGTATTGTTTTGAAGAAAAGGCCATATGCATGGCATGATTTTATGCTTGTCAAATCAAATAAAAACGTACAATTATTGATAAGTGGTAAACCTGTATTGTCTTCTTGCAGATTACACAAAACAGCGTGCTTGTGTTTAGCGAACGATACGTCTCGAACATCCGGCAATACCAGAATCCGACATTGTACACGTGGGTTGATCAGTATTACCGTGATCCTTCTGTTACTGTCTTTGGTTCTCCAGTTGATTTGCGCAACGGAAATCCTAAGATAATGTTTCAGGTAAGCTAGCTATAAGTAGTGGAGTTATTGTAAACATGTAAGGAACGTAGGACAGGGATGACATCCGATGCACGTGGTGCTCGAACTGCAGTGCGGTTTATAATCTACATGCGTTGGAATGGTAAGAAATAAAAGCATGGCTACGCATCGTGCTTGAAATATCAAGATTCACCAAAGCAACGTCGAATTTATGTGTCCTCCTGTTTGTTTTGAAGTAACCTCTCCCGACACACAGGGTTGTTGTCTGTGATGACGTCCTGCTCAATCCATGCACCCTTTGTGAGCCAGATCACGTGCTACTCAATGTAACGTATGTGTTTACCTCGTGAGAAATGGGCACACGAGGTGCACACATACGTAGAACTATTGAGGGATAATGAAAAATGCAAGGCATTGCAATAGATACCTGTGGCATTATGTAAGTCACTATTCATTGGAATCAACCTTCTGTCTAAGAAAAATATTGTTGTGGGTGTAATCTACCGAGATCCTAAAACTAATTTATCTCATTTTAATGACTGTTTGAATATTTGTCTTGGAAAAACTGCAAAAAAAAGAGAATATAGAAAGAGAATACAGGAGTTAAAAAAAACATGCAGCGTGTTTGACAGGTCCTCGAGATATGAAATGCAACAAACTTCCTGTTGCATGTGATTTATTTGATTAGATGTCCGACGTTGCGTTTATTGACTCGGTGCCATTTAATTTTACTACATGTAATGAAGTATATTACGGAGGCAAACGGTGCATTTTAAGAATATATTAATTAAATACCCAATGCTGTGTCTGGACAGTTCATGTTTTGGTTCAGTATCAATTGTATTCTAACCTGTTGTCGCGCCTTGAAATGAGTTACTCTAAGTTTTACTTTGTACAACTATTCATTTTAATCATTCATAATGCTGTATCAAACATGCCATGAATCTATCTCCATATTTTTTCCCGATTTCTAACATCAAGGAGGATTCGATGACTCGACATGCTTAAGAAATGTTCAATTTCAAATACAATTTTAAGAACTGCTTTTATGTTATCTGTAATCATGTCTTGATATTGCACGTTTACTGCTTAGTAGAATGTGGGTCGCGGTAACATCTTTGATCATGTCACTGTCCCCTGGCTTCCCCACGTTGTTTTCCTGACTCCATTAATACGTCCGGAGTGATTTAACCTCCGTGATTTGCATGGTGCACTGTGGATATTTCAGTTGTGTACGCACGGATAGATATGGGACATGTTTCAGTATTACCTTTAGCATCGCTACTAATGTACTATTTGGAGACATGCAATACAGTTACCTTACATGTGGGAATTGTTTCTTGAATCATGCAGATTTATGATGCCACGGGCACGTATGTAAATAGTGACACCACAGCGATGATCTCAGCATTGAGAGAGAGGCTTGAGAGCTACCCGATTCAGCTGTCTGGGATGAACGATCCCAACTTCCTATCCACCATTAATTGGGTGGCAAAGATCACGTGGGAAGATGTTCAACCGACGGGGTATGCTGGTTATGGTATCTTTGCCGAAGTGAGTGCTACAATGTTCTTTTCCTATGCCTCTACCACATTGTCGAGGTTGGACATGTGGTTACGTGTGCATTAGCTTACTGTCTGAGAAAGAGCAATATGACATGCAATATGACATTTCCATTTCCAATATATCAATGAAATGGTAGAAATCGTGTTTAGAGCGTAGGTGAGAATATATAAGTGTATGTCACACTGTCAGGTAGATGTATTACAATATTTGTCTTATGTCAACACGAATGTAGGACTGATATACATTCATTGTTGAAACTCATTGGTTTTAACATAATTTGTTTTTGTTTTTTGCATGTGATATTTTGGCTTGCAGACATGTACATACCAGGCTTTAGTTTTCACAAATGGACAGTACACCGGGATCATAATGCTACATCAGCTACTAGCCATGAACTGGAATCCTTTCTCGAAAGCGACTATTGCGAAGCAGGGCTTTAACACTAAATACCAGATTTACAACCGGTTCGACAACGTATTCTCGGACCTATTCAATAGCTACAGGCCCGACTCTTTGATCGGCTCGTCAGGACTTCTGGGCCAGTCCATATACCGGCTAGACAGCAACCCGTCCTACTTCGTCAATCCGAAATCTTATTGTGTCAACTGGTACCAGGCGCAGTCCAGTTACCCATTTTGGCTGAGTTTCTTCGGGACAAGTCCATGCCCGTGCTCCTTTTTCCAGGCTATCTTTGATCGAAGATACACACGTTGCAGCTATAACTTCTTTTTGCCCCATCCTAACCAGGGACCGACCATATACTACCCTCCAACAAGTGAGATATATCTTTGATGTTATTGGGTGTGGCCAGCGTTATTATAGACCCTTCTAACAGTACATGTGACGATGCAGGGTATTTGACAATCATATGCACAAACCTTATGACACACATTGAATGAGAGAATCTATCATATTTGCGTTATGCTTAAGGAGATAAGAAGAGTTTCATATGCCTCTACTACATTGTCGGGATTGTCCATCAGGTTACATGTCCGTTATATCAGTAAATGAGAAATGAAAAAAAAAAAAGAAATACACCTGGTGTACACTGTGATGGAAGACTAAGGCAAACGATATTTTAGAGATCAAGCTCGTAGACGAACTACAACAAACCAAATACGCATTTTCTTGTTATCAATAGAAGTGAAGGCAACACACGTGGGTCAAATCTGCCAAAGGTCGGAGGTAAAGACAATGCATATTAAGGAATTCTCCGGTGCAATAAATTAACAATCCTCCTCAGTTTTTCACTAGTCCAACAGTAATAACAAACATTAGAAGATAAAGAGATAGTGACTGGATGTGCGTCACAAATCAACATGATGAATAATCAATTCAAAACCGAAAAATCCCAATGATAACTGCAACAAGTTCATTCAATGAATACAAATTTGGCATTCACGTTTCTCTAGTTCTAAGATAAAATGGATATAATATGACGGATAAGATAATATAAGAGAGGAGGAAGATAAAATGGGGGATTGATTTCGATAAGTCTGCAAATAGATACACACGGATTTTATTATTTGGGGATCTATTTTCGTAAACTCTGATATCAATTTACATGGAAATGACATCATAATGTTTTAGCTTCCTCTTCCTTTAAGTCACTCATGTAAAGAACCATAATGCTTTCCCGCATGAAATGATTTATCAGGGAATCCCAAACAAATACAGTTCTCCTAAACAGATTCCACACGTGTAAATAATTTTGCAACAAGTAATGGGTTGATTAGTATGGATAATAACAGGATGTGGAGCGTATCTATGTTAATCTGTTTTATATCTTTTCTCTCACAATCTGTCTACTTAGTATACGGAGTATTGTTGTGCTTCCAGCCAAGATTTACGAATTTCTTTGGCGGAGGGTATAGGTGCCAGTATGACCAATGGGGCCGACTCTTTCGTGGCTACTTCCGTGTCTGGGAGGCCAGCTTCTACGAATCAACAATTGGCTTCAATGGGAGATTTTGGTCCTACTCTCACTATCTTGCTTGGTTCAGTAAGTTAAGATTATTAACATTAAGGTCCGGATTTTGTTTGGCATCCCGCCTCCTTCCAATAATTTCATGCAAGCCAAACCTGCACATGTGTTCACTTAATGACATGCCCTGTGTACTATTTCAGTATAATGTGTTAATTCTTGCAGTGTCTTTGGCAGATACACAAACGGTCTGGATTTATTGTCATAACTGTTATCTAAATTATGAACTCAGCACATGACGTTTCATTTTGAGAATAAGTAAAATATATTAATGATTATTGTTGCCATATTAATGCACTTTGTTGCCAGGTTCTTCGATTGCACAGTGTCCTGTAGCCTTTTGTCCACTAGACTGGCTATTATAAGTAAATCACACGTGCTGTGTTTTATTTTTAGTTATTAAAGTCTTGCTAGTGTACTCCTACGAAAATGAGATTTAAAGGAAATTTAGTAAGTTAATGATTTCAGTTCATCTAAGTATCTTTGTTCTCATAGATAATGACATCCTGCCACGCTACTTCTGCTGTAGTCGCTCTAGGGACCCCTATTACTGTCGCCTGTACTCTTATCGACGGCCCGTATCCACCTGCTCAGGTTATCGTTTTCCATTTCTGGGTAAGTACTCTTACTCTACGGGTACATGCGAACTCCTAACTCTCGCGGGTGTTTTTTACATATATTGTAGGGTGTTGGGAAGTGGGGCGATATTGTGGGTTCCAATATATCAGACTTGTATCACCTGGCTCCAGTAACCGACGACAACAAAGCAAGTTTTAAAAAAAAAAAAAAACATTCAAACTAAAATTCATTTAAAAGGAAAGCATGTATTACGTTAGTATTGCTCTATTCGTTTCACACAGCAAGGAAGTACGTGATGTTTGCCTGTTAACGGAAAACCAGATGTTTGTTCTTCATTTTTCATTATGGAACTGAACTCTAAATATGTATTTGGAGATACAATAATGATAAACCATTTTTATATAGCGCATAACACATATGCATAAGAAAGTCTCTACGCGCTTTGAGGAGCAAAGAAAAAGAGAAATTAGGTTACTGAGTTCCTAAAATCATTTTGACATGGAATAAGTGTGTTTTAAGGGTTTTTTATGGTGTGTTTTAACCTATCTATGGTGTTGATGTTCCTAAGAGCGTCAGGGAGGCTATTCCATAAAACTGGAGCAGCATGGGCAAATGACCGCTCACCATATGTTCATGTAAGAATAGGAGGAACAATAAACAAATTCTTTTTCCATCATCGAAGATTTCGTGTTGGTTTGTATACTGTGAGTAAGTCATTTAGATAGGCAGGAGCTAATGCATGAAAACATTCATAGGCTAATAACAATATCTTGAACTTAATGCGAGACTGGAGTGGTAACAAATGTAAATTACGTAAGACAGGAGATATTGAAGCATGTTTCCTCGTACGTGTGACAAGTTGTGCTGCTGAATTTTGAATAGTTTGTAGTCTTTGAATTTGGTGAAGTGGTTATTGAAAAAGGAGACAATTGCAGAAGTCAAAATGACACATTACAAATGCGTGAACCAAAAGTTCAGTTGTACTTCTATCAATAAAATCACGAATTTTACCAATTTTATAGAGTGCAAACGAAGCTGAACGATATTTTGGTGTGATACAATTGTCAAATATGAGCTTATTGTAGAAAATTACCCCCAGATTTCTACATGTTTTGGTAACTTCAATTTGCTTTCCGGCTAGATCCAAGTGAAGTACTGGAGTCGTATTTTTAAACCGATATTGAAGTCGTAAAAATTTAAACTGCCTTTGCTGTCTCAATTATCTTGTACAAACATAATGTATAATTGCTTTATGATTACCTTTCATTGTCATATGTTCAAGGTTTAGTAATTCCTTCTAATTGTACTATGTAACATGAATACATTGGCAGATAATTGTTATTAATTACTTTCTCTAAAGTAATTTTTGCATTTCTTTGTGTTCATGTGTCCTAGTTGTACTCCTTTTCACTTTTGTTTCTTGTATTTTCTAAGGACCTTAATGTTCACAAGCCCTGCTTTCACTTTAAGTTCTTGTTTTTTACATCACCACCTTAAAATGAAATGAATGAAAATATTCTTATGTCTTGCATTTGTGTTTATATATTTTTAACAGGAACAAACAACTTCATGCACAATTCTTTCATTACAATTAGCATTACAATTCAACTCCACCCCGTTTACATTTGGGTTCCTTTAAAGTGAAGCATTATTTCACATGGTTGTATCTTCTCTTCGCAAACGCTTTGTCCTTGTTTCAGCATGGATGTTTGGAGATCCTCATATTACTACTTTGGATGGGACTGGCTACACCTTTAACGGTCTTGGAGAGTACGCTATGCTAGAGTACACAAATGGGGATAACTTCCAGGTTCAATCTCGGACTGGGAAAGCATTTGATAACGAGAGCCAGCCACTGGATACCGGGACTGTTTTTATTGGATTTGCCGCCACTCAGGGCACTACGAGAGTAAGTATTGTACTTGTTTACTACAGCTATGTTTCCATGAGCAATCAAGTCTTCAAGTAATCACAGCATAATTACTAACTATGAGGTACTAGAAACACTCCTATGTGCTCCATCAGTAGTGTTACTATCCGGACCGTTTTATATGTTCATTGGTGGGTAACTGATTTCTACATCAATTCTTAATCAAAGAAGCATCTGCAATTTAGTTTACGGCAGTTGGTGTTTTGAATTATCAACTTGGAAATGTAAAAGCATATTTCATTGAGTGATTGCACTGGTAAAAGACACATGGTCCCGTTACTATGCATATAGAAGGGTAGGCGATGTGTTGGTAGGGAAAGCTTATAAACATTTTTAAGAAAGTAATTTTATAAATGTGTTTTTCTTTCGTTGTTGCCTGGTCACACGGAGATTGTCATTATAAGTATTGTTTTATTACTAATGGTGTCATCAAGTATTCACGAGACAGGTATGCGTAGTGGATTAATCCGCTGTTATTCAAACGACTAAATGCAATATCAGGAACATATTGCGATTTTCAAGGATTTTCAAAAAGTTTTTACCGTCATGGCAACATCTAGAAAGCTTAGATTAATTCTGTATGTAGTAAATTGAAGTAAATACCATTTTCTTGTATCTACACGTAACATTATTCTTATTTGTCAGCACGAGAAAATATATTTTCTCCAGCATGCTATCTGACGATGACTGTATATTGAATGTTAGACGAACTCAATACAATGTGCTTTCATATATCTTTATGAATAATTGTTACTTGGAGTTAATACATGCTCAACACACACCAGATTCCTGTTACGTAAGGACATATATTGATATGAGAGAATGACTTGTCCAGTGTTCTGTCAGTTTCTTCCTTCCCTCTTTGTTTCTCGTTACATAGTTCCAAATCACGCTGACTGAAGATCGAACAAATTTCACAATGCTGGTGAACGGCACTGAGGATGTGAATCTTGATACATTAATAGCCGGTAGGTATACGTCTACACATGTTATTATTATATTAACAGCTGTTTTGACTGCTTGATAACATTCGATGAGCGGTAAAATCCTAAAAATTAGTTGAGATTAACACTCGCAGTACCACGTTACACAAATGCTACGTATTTTGGGGGTTAAACCAACCTCACTCGTACAGTTCGTTACATTTCGTTTTTATGTGAACCATTAAACCGTCAATGTGCGTATCATCAATGAAATTGTCCTTAAACTCGAATTCTTTTGATATCTTAACCGAACCATCATTTTATACACGGTAATGTGCGAATGACAAGCAGGGGGACCCGCGCAATTTAGATGTAAGAGGATTAAGTATAGCACACGCCAACAGATGCACCAGCTAGCAAAACACTTTCTAAGTTAAAAAAAAAAAAAAAAAAAAAAACATTACTAATGTATGAAGTATTTTTTTGTTATGTAGGACTGTCAAAATAAAGACTACCAGGGGCTTTGTTTACTTTTTCATATCACAAAGTTTTTTCTACATGTCAATGTTTTTCATCATGTTTTCTGAATCTTATGTCCACAATGATTTCATGAGAATGAAATTTATCAACTCTGTATTGCGGGACACATACTCCCGAATAAGCCAAATATTTTGTCTTTTCAAGAGGGCTACCAATCCGACGATGATTATTTCTCGCTATCGTTCGAGGACGATGGCGATGGAAATTCGACTAAGAACGCATCAACGTTGATGGCAGAAGGAGAAGCGATCAAAATTACCGCCCAGTTCTCCAGCCAAGACTTCCCTGACACGTCATTTACAGTGACATTTAAGAAAGGTATCCTGGATATCAGCGTGTACGGACCAAATGAGTACGGAAATATGAGCTACGGAGAAGGTCTGCTAGGTAAGTATTAGCATTACTTTTTGAAGGAACTATGAAATGATATGATTGACCCCTAAAAATAAATAAAGTACAAAGAGGAGTGTATCAATATTTAAAGAATAGCAATGAGGCCATGCAGATCGCTGAGAGTATAAGAGAAATGGGAGAGGTGTAACTAAAGTTCTGAGTGTTACTAATTGCCATCACTAGCGTTGAACGGGTTCACTGGTCCGCCTATGATATGTTAAGTATGTTCTCGCTTTAGGGTATCTGACAATTCGGCATACTAAATTACAAGCAGACAGATTACTGGGTTGGTTACATGGGGAACTGGGTTCCCAGAAAAAATACGTTTTGCACCAATTGCACCAATGAAAATTTGATATTTCAATACAAATCTGAATTGTACACGTTATTCAGGGTGTTTCGGGGGTTTTCCCAAAGGCCAAGTAGGTTTTTCTCATATAAAACAATTTGAAGCTTACGGCATTTCGTCTTGGCAATCCAGAGTCTAATTAAGTTTAACCCGACTTGAAACTTGATTTTAGAACAGCGTGTTTGATTTATTTCATGTGATCGGGATATCAACTACATTATTATGTAGGTTAGAGCTTGCAATTACCTTTTTCCTCCAAGCATCTCACTCTTTCATTCCGCTTTGACACAGCCAAATTATGAAACATTTTTCACGGTCAATTGGTTGCGAGTTTAACTTTATATTAAGTGAACAGTTAAGATTCACCATTTATTTACAGGTTTCTGGAATGGTGACAAATCTGACGATTTCAAACAAAGGAACGGGGAGATTCTATCACCTCCTGAAGGAAGAAACCTAACGGAAGCAGAGATCTTCGAGTTTGGACAGACATGTTAGTCATGTGCATTTCCGATTATCCTTTATACGATTAATTTAGGATGTGCTATATCCATTGCTTGCAAAACATTTACAACATGAGTTCTCATAGTTTCCATCTTTGCTGGAACTTAATATTTGGAGATTCTATCATTCCAAAATGTTGTTCTTAACCAAATTGGTAGCTCTGAAAATGTTAATACATGATTTATTTACATCTCTCAGTTAGCAAGTGTGATTGAGCAGAAACAATTGTCTATTAAAGGACGTGTGAATTTCACCATGCAAGCATGATCTCGGGAACAGCCATGAATATTGTACTGGATAGAACTAAGACTTAAAGGCTATTTAATTCCAATAATCGTTTGAAGATGTTACTGCACTGAATGAAATGTCAGACTCATTCAACAAAGAAAATTCGCCTTCAGAAAACATCTTAAAAACAGCTTGGTGTTCCTGAGGAAATGAAATAAAAAATACCAAGAATGTTGATTATTCTTACTGTATTAGTGATGTGATACCTTATTTGTCTTCATTGATTTCATGCTCAGTCATAATATTTAGCTTGTTGGTTTACTGCCATAAGAGTGTAATTTCATACACACGTGCACAAATATCGTAGGGACCTTATAAACATACTTGAGACATTCAGTCAACATGGTAAAATATTTGATATTATCGTCGACTGCAATGATGTTATATACAACCGTTTAATATGTTAGTGTTTTGTTCTTTTTAGTGCTTTCTTCTGATCCTTGCCAGCAAAAAAAAAATGTACATGTATATTCACATTTCTCTCATCGTTTTTAGACAGTTCAAATTGCAGTATTAATATGCTTATTTGATTGTCATTGAAATATATAGAAACATCTATATCAATCAAGTTACACACATATCATTTTCTTGTGTCCGTGTGTGAGTTGTCGGCATGAATGTAGATATTTGGAGAATGCTTAACCAAATAAGATCTTCACTTTGGTTTATTTTTCAAAAGGGAGTGTCAGTGCTGCCGAATCCCTGTTTGAATATGGCGACAAAACTTGGGATGACTTCAACGACCCCGCCTTCGTACCGCCATTCTTAGACGAGCTGCTAGCGGCCGCCACACCAGAGAGGCGAGATGAAGTTAAAGCGCTTTGCGGTGACGATAGGATGTGCCTCTTCGACTCACTGGCTGTTGGAGATGAGCTGGGATCTGATTCCATGGCCACAAATAACGATCGTATGAGCGAGCAGGCGGCAATTGGTTAGTGTGGTTTATATGATTCATTGTATCTTTTTGTAAGTGGGACGATGCTAAATGGATATAATGTATACTAATGTGCAATCAATTTGCAAAATATCATTGTATATTTAGATTTTGCGTGTATCAGCACATTTATTATCTAATTCATTTTGGGTTGCTGAGCACATTATATAAGGTAGCTTTTCGTGCCCCTTCAGCATTAACGATCCGTGGCAGCAATCGTCATCATTCGTTATGTTTTGTAACAGTGGCTGATTAACGATTTTTACATCTGAGATTGGGTCAGCTTTGGGTTGGGGTTGGTGTGTGTGTGTGTGTGTGTGTGTGCGTTGGTGGAAGTTGCCTTCTGATGACGATAACAAAATCAACATACAAAGACGGCCCTGGTTACACTGAACTCAGCCTTATCGTATTGGTCATACATATTTGTTTCATTTTTATGGAAAATAATTATGGAGAAAGAAACCTGCCAAATCTTCACCACTAATACACTCCAAAAGTGTTTTGTGTATATGACATAGACATGATATGATAAGGTGATTTCGTGTTCTTAACATTTGCTGCTGTTAAATCCCAAGTACAATGTAATATATATTCTAAATGACTGTTTTCATTACACACCAATGTATTTTATTTTGTATCATGTATTCATAACTCTGAGCTCATGGAGACAGTACATTATTATGAGGGGCAAACATGAAAGATAATTGGTTTTGGTTTTTTTACATTCTGCAGAAAATTACCCTCCGGAAATCACGAGCGTAATTGAGGTTTCGAGTCTTGGCGCGTTGGAGAACGAAACGCTGTCTGTCATCGTGAACCAGACCTACATGCTCCAGGTGACAGCGGAGGACCCAAATGAAAACGACGAGGTCTCCTTTCTTCTCAATGGAACCATTCCCATAGGGGCTTCCATTGATTCCAGTGAGTAAACCAAAAAAGCGTTTTATTTTTTTACTTGACTTCTCTTGCATTTTCTTCGTTCATCGTGCTTTTACTAAAGGTGGCGTCACAATGTCCAAAAATGACATCCGATGGACAAACAATAAAGTAAATGTTCAAAACCAACTTTGCTTGTACAGCCATTGACAGTGAACGGGCCATTCGGTAGGGCGTCTTAAACCATCGTATGACCGCCGGTAAAGTTTCTCACGCTCCGGCAACAACTTCGTAAATGCTGGCAAATCATTCTTAGGTGTTTCTTGGACAAGAGCTGGATTAGTTTCCTTGATTTCCTGTTCCGAGCTCTGTATTTACCAGCCAGGTTCTCCGCTCTGTTTTCACCACATTGGGTGTCACATTGGGTGGCATATAACCTCCGATCAACAAAACGAATGTACAGGCCCACGGTCGGAGGTTTCTACCAGCAGGAGGTCACATGACGCCTCCATGACCTATTTTTAAACGTATCGTCGTATAGCCACCGTGTGGCCTTCGTGTGACCTGCGGGTAAACTACTTCATCCTCTAAGTCTCAAAGGAAATAATGTTTCATTAATACGGAACTCTCAGTGCTGGTACCAGGGTGATATATGATCGTACTAACTTTGTGTTGTTCGGGTGTCACCGTATTACCAATAATTGTACAATTACATTCATGCGAGTAGAACTCAAAACAACAAACTCAGTACATATGTTTTTATTTATATATGAAAGAAGCTGAAATGACTAATGTGACATTTGTCTTGCTATAGAATATCTGATAATAGCACTTACATTCCAGGCAGTGATTGATTGTGTAATACACTAGTTTTCATGATGAGCCACGAAATTGATGATATTGATGTCCTTCAGCAAAACATTGCTCAACAAAGGGCATAAATAGGAACAACTCACATTAGTGCCTTTTTGATCAAAAAGCAGTTCTGGTTGTGCAGAGAGAAGTGGTGCAATCTTTAAAGAACTGATTCATGTGTTTCGTTTGTCTCTGTCTATAGGTACTGGGCTGTTTACATGGACCCCACAAAATGTTGACATGGTCACTATCGAGATAGTTGCTAGTGACGGCAAAGCAGAAAGCAAAGTCAACTTCCTTGTCAAGGTCTGCC
Organism: Arbacia lixula; assembly: GCA_963669155.1. Taxonomy (NCBI): domain Eukaryota; kingdom Metazoa; phylum Echinodermata; class Echinoidea; order Arbacioida; family Arbaciidae; genus Arbacia; species Arbacia lixula. The sequence continues at coordinate 18,748,522 of OZ022580.1, read as the reverse complement.
AATGCGACAATGGAGGAGAGTGTGACTTTGAGACAGAAGCAGAAGGACAGGATCTGAACGAAAACCAGTTTACTGTGAGTATTGCATTGTTCAACTCCGAAACCAGGAAACAGTCCGAAAAGAAATATTCATAATTTACTCCAGTTAACATATCTCATCATGTCTTGTTACTAGTTCTAGTTTAACAGCAAAAATGACATGTATTATGTTCACTTGGTTAAAATTCACAAAATAAGGAACTACAACACGTTAAAAAAATCGTGTCGCATTTGTCATTGTTGTTTTGTACATCATATTCCACATTTGGTTACCACGAGAGGGAAAAAATAATTCTTAGCCCTTGTCCAGAGTGTCAATTTGATTTCCTCTCAAAAAGGGATAAGCTATAAATAAGTGATTATATTACTTTTCTCACCTTTGTTTCCCTTTACTACTGCTATACATCAGTTTGGTCACTGAATGATACTTAAATGACACATATTTCGATCAATAACATTTTTTTTAATGTGTGATGTAAGAAAATAGCGAAGTATGTATCTAACCAAAATTGTGTCTTTGTGCCAGGTGGTGATTTGTAATTGCACAGAGGGTTGGGCAGGAGACCATTGTGCCGATGATGAGAATGCCTGTGAGGGGGAACCCTGCTTTGAAGGAGTGTTGTGCACCGACCTGCCTCCACCTAAAGTGCTCCCCATGTGCGCAGAATGCCCTCCCAACCTCATGGGCGATGGTGTTGAGTGTTTCGGTCAGTGATACACATTAATCAACAGTTTTCACGCCTTTGTTGACATTCAATGGAATTTCTCAAGATATGCCATTTTTCATATACAGCAAAGGCCGATTACATGAAAACGTATGAATAGGGGCGCGGTTAGATTTTTCACACCGTGTAACATATAACCAACCAAGTTTTGTATGTATGACTTCCGGCAGACTGCACATACTGTAAAATTGTTAAGTGTCCTTGCATGTTGCATTCCTGATGCAAGAAAACATGTAATAATTCATTGATGGAAATATAAGTGAGACTTAAATGATAGCAGTGATCAATTTGATAAATTTTTACATACTGCTGGCTTTTTGGGCATACGTGTAATTATCTTGTTATATGAAAAGGAACAGCTGCTAATAACTTTTATCCGCTCATTAGCAAACAATTGACAATTGTTCATATCCCTGCCCTTGACCATTTACACGGATCAGATTCACGAGACCATCGTACACATATTTCATTTGTATTCATCACCGTATGTTCTGTGTTCTTTTCATAGATTTTAATGAATGCGCAAATGACACCGACAATGAGTGTCAACAAATATGTACCAATTTGGTGGGCGATTACGAGTGTAGCTGTGAGGATGGATATACCTTGGAGGCTGACCAACGCAATTGTCTTGGTAAGGAGCCCCATCCACCCCACCCCCACCCCCGCCTCTTTTTTCTCTCTTTCTCTCTCTTTATTCATCTCTTCTTCACTTATGTTTCTTTCAATTGCAACCTCCTTGTTCCAAACAGCTGCTAAAATAGCAACGATCAGGAGGGTTAGTCATGAAGAATTACCTCATACGTCCATTCAAGTGGAAAGTGGTAGTTGACGTTTATGGATCACCAATGTGATTTTATGGACCACAAGGATGCATTGCACACTAGGCTAATGTCCGTGCATGACCACCAGACCTGAGTACAGAGTCTGCGATACTCCTTCAGTTCATATTAGATGTTAGTCGACCAGTATCAGACAATAGCTTGTTGAGTCTCCTCTCACGTCCCTGGTTCAACTCAACAAGCTATTGTCTGATACTGGTCGACTAACATGAACCCAGTGCTTCCTTGTGAGGTTGTTGACAGGAGAATATGGTATACATACATAATTTTACCCTCTCAGGTTTACAAATTGTACCTCTCTGCGGCACTTGTGGTTCATATTATGTTCAACATGTTACGGTTTTATCTGCAACTGTAATACACAAAATTTAAGAGAATCAGTTAGTTTTTGCATGAGCTATGTCACATAAAGACCCTGATTAATATTTAGAAATTTGACAGGTTTTCCCGTTGGTAGACAAACATGCCAAACAAGGTATCGGAGAGCGTTTACCGTTAGCGTCCTACATTCAGATCACACTATGTGACTTGTGATATATTCTTACTCTGACAGACATTGATGAATGCCAAACGGTTTCACACGACTGTGGTGCAAATAGTGAGTGTAACAACATTCCTGGCAGCTTTGAATGCTCGTGTGAACCGGGATATACCAATACCACAGCGGACGGCAAGACATGCGAGGGTAAGACTTTTAAATCCATGGTTCCAGATACACTAACGTGAAAGTCACTAAAAATAACACCGGTGAAAGCACTTATTTAAAACATTGCTTAGAGCTAGATATTCACTCTCTTTCGTGCGTGTATATTTCTACCAGCATTGTACATGACTGTTCCAGAACAAAGGAATCTTTCAGGAAACGTGATGAAAATTATGATTTGAATTTATCCCGACAGTACAAAGATTAAACATTAAGTGAATTTGGGTTGCTTGTCACCCTGAAGAAACATAAAGTAACCCCCAAATGCCTATTTCAAAATATAAGTACAGAAATTATTGGTAAGCCGTTTGATTGAGAAAGCAATGGATTGGAAAAAAAACAATAAATATCTCATATGGATAGTTTTGCCTCAATTTGACATCTTTTTTCACATTTACTTATCTGTTCAACTCGAGCGTGCAATGATATATTGAACTTTCTAGCTCCCATATTTTAGTGATATGCATTCTTTGCAGATGGAATGTATTTTTATATCTAAAATGCATTACTGTTCTAACCATCAACTCTTTGTGTGCCTCTTGTAATTTGTTTTACACTGAAGACACGCTATTACATAGAACAACACTTTTTCTGACACACAAAACGTAATTCTGATGTCCCACAGACCACTGATAAACACACATTCAACGCATCAGCCCTCTGGCTGGCGCTGTGAGAACGATAAATACACTTTCACATTATTAATTCTGAATTCTCCCATATCTCAGATATAAACGAGTGCCTGGACTTTTCTCACGACTGTGCAAATGACGTTGGCATGTGTGAGAACGTGCAAGGAAGCTACATATGTTCATGCGTCATGGGGTACGTCGGTGATGGCAGAAATTGCACAGGTGGGTGTCAGACTTCACAAACGCAACTACAAGACGTTGCTAATTACCTGAGTGTTGTGTAGGGTACTCAGGGAGGCTCGTGTTTGAGCGTACGATCTCTAAAGCATAATATGGGTTCATTTCATAAGTCCAGACTGGTTGAAAGTTTACCTGGAAATGTGCTGTGCATTACACTTTCTTGTGAATGCAATATGCATTGAATGATATTATGTAGCGTGTGCCTTGTATGTATTCAGCATTAATACACGAAAGTGGCATGGGGAAGTGTTCCTTTTGGCACATTATTTTCCTGAATTTCTCTTCCATTGTTTCAACTCGCAGATCAAGATGAGTGTATGCTACCTGACCTAAATGACTGTGATGAGCAGGCCACGTGTCACAACCAAGTGGGCTTCTACACCTGTTCGTGTAACACAGGCTGGACGGGAACAGGCTACATCAACAATTGCACAGACGTCGACGAGTGTGAAATGGGCACTGACGAGTGTAGTGTGAATGCAAACTGCACTAACACGCAGGGCAGCTACATGTGTGAATGTCAGTCAGGCTTCAATGGAAACGGAGTCATGTGTTTGGGTAATAAAACTCATCTCGTGTCGGTGTATACTCAGACAAACTGTTATCAAGACACACACGTTAAGCAAACATTATGCTCGTCCTGTTTCTTTCGTCTCATAACCTTTATTTGAGATCATTAATTTTGTTTTAGTACCTCAAGCTTTAACTTATGTTTTTGTTTATTCATATAAGTCTGCATTGCAGTTTGAATTTGGATACCAATAATCATGTTTTCTTAAACAGCCCTCGCTGTAATCTTTACAATTACATCGTGGCCTTTACAGTGTCTAAAGATCACTAACATAACCTGCGTTAACTCTGTTAGCATGACAGTTGAATAGATGTGCAGTTTTACATAATCATCGAATATTCTTACGTATACCATGTTATCATTTTTTTTATGAAATATTCATTTATTTTGAATCGGACTTCTGTTCAATGATATTCTTTTGACATTTACACAAAACATGCGGTTCTTTAAGAGGAGTAAGCAATTAAACGATGTACCATGTTTTTATCTCTTGCACTCTCTTCGATACAAAAACAGACACAGATGAGTGTGCTAACGATGGTCTGAATTCGTGTCCCTATGGTTCTGAGTGCAACAACACAGAAGGTTCTTACGAATGTCCGTGCCTTGAGGGCTACAGTGCTACTGGGAATGGATTGTGTGCAGGTACGTATAATTTCCCCAGGATGTCACCTGCGATTGCAATTATACACCCAAGCACATACCAGAACTTTTGTTATATTTCTGGTCACCAAACCATCTTATTAGGTCTGTATTACACGTTACCAGCTCCGTTTACAGGCAAGAAAAAAACAGAAATACGCAAAATCACAAAAGAAGGGATAGACATTTAGATAAAGAAATGTTAATGAAGTGATTAAGAGTGTTCATGCCTGCATCAGTCACCTTCCAAGTATGATTAGGCGAATTTAATTAGATTGAATAGAATTTATTCTTCAAATGAAAATATGCAAACACACCAAATACATTGTAGACAGATAAATATTGCAATAGGCCTATTAAATTACAAAATAGGATAGACAAATTTACATCTATATAAAGGTGAACAGGATATGTAGAAGATACAAATAAGAAGAAAAAGATTTGATTGTAGTGAAAGGGAAAGGGATGAGGAATGAATAGATTTTCACAGTGAGTTAATGATCAATCGATTTTTAATTCTAAGTAAGAATCTGCTCATGCGAACTTAGAGGATATTGCTGTTGACCCACTAACACACACCCCTTTTCATCCCTACCCAGATATTGATGAGTGCGAATTGGGCCCGTGCGATACGAATGCAGTATGTACCAACACCAATGGCTCATTTAGTTGCATGTGCAATGACTACTACGAAGGAGATGGTTCCACCTGCACAGGTAAGAATGTTATGTGCCCTTGCAATGCCCCGAAGCCAGCACCAATCCCAAGACATCCCTTTATATTTGTTAATATTTTTTATCAACCAAACTATTGGGGACTGACACACATACTACCTTTAGTTGCACTTTTCTAACAAAAGTATGATGTTGATATGATAGCACACAAGATGCAACACAAGACAACCATATCAAGTAGGTTTTATCATGTCGCATCACTGACGTTTTATATAGCCTGTGCCCATTCCCATATATACTTTACTTGTGAACCAGCCTGTTTACGTAAGCTAAAGGTTGCCTCTTGATTAACCAGTAATGCATTAACACACACAATTCACACACAGTAGCAAACACAGGTCTGGGTTTAGTTGGAAAGTTCAAGAGATTGATATGTTATCATATCATATTATATCAAGGAGCAACATGCCATGTGTATTCCTCTCTACCATTCAGACACTGATGAATGTGCTTTACTGACTGACGACTGCTCGCAAGAATGCACCAATAGAGAAGCTGGATACGACTGCAGCTGTCAATCGGGCTTTTCACTAAATGCAGACAATCGCACCTGTGATCGTACGTATGAACCTCTTTCATCATCTGCACATGGGGCCGAAATATTGACAATGACATGTTTGTTTGTTTCCGAAGACTTGTACGTTAATCCCTCTCATAGTTTTGGTTTTAAAGTGTATTATATTTGTAAAGCCCGAAGATGTTTGTTATAAGTGTTTTTAAAGCCATGAAAAATAAACCATACATAAATTAAATGAAATGAAGTCAAATCCCAGATTACTTTATCATGTATTTTAATGACAAGATATAATAATGTCGGTACCTTTGATTTCTGGGAAATTATACATAACAAAAGACATATGCAATATTGGTACTTTTTTGTCCAATAATAGAACCATTTTGCTCTAGTCTATTTTCGTCGCTATTTTTTCCTACATTACATACATCATTTCGTTTGTATATTATTTATTCAATAATTCTTTAATGTATTAATCGTCATCAATGTATGAGATTGCTTATTTCATGTAAATATGTGAATGTATTTTTGTTTTCATATACATGTGCAAGGCTCACCTACAAGGCAGTTGACGAACTGAGGGACATATCTGCACAATGGAGACATAAATGAAATTAATAATACGATAACAATATATCCGCGCCTAATTATGTTCATGATAATAACATGTCTTTATTGATTTGTATCTTCATTACAGTTCTTCAAAGTGCTACCTGTGAGGAGGATGATAATAACTGTACCATGAACGGATTCACAATTTGCATCATTGTTAATGAGACTGCTGTATGCGCTTGTAATGTGACAGGCTACGAACTAGACTCGAATGAAACAACGTGTGTGGGTAAATGATCATCCGGTATCATTCATCTCTTTATATTCACCTTGCCATTTGAAGTCAACAGCCTACCGTACTTTGTTTGCTTTCTTAGGCAAAGTGATAGGGAAATAGTTAGGACGAAAATATGTATTTATACGTTATCTATATACGTAATCAATATAATCGATCAATTATTAACCTCTTGTCCAATCTAGCCACAAAAGTCCCCGGTACTGGACACATATGAAGCCTGAAATTAATGTGTGCACTCGGTGGGGAGCATTTCTCGCCATGCGACATTGTACGGGCGGACATGACGACTTAAAAAAAAGTAAAAAGTATCATGATAATTAATGAAAATCATAACAATTACTTGGCAAATTCTTATTAGATTGTAGATCGAAAACCTCATGTACCTCAAATGAAAGCTTTGCATAGTGTATTAAATTTAACGGCCAGCGAAAATAGGAAACATTACTAACAGGAATATAAAGATCTTTGCAAAGGAAAAAATGATAATATTCTTGTACCAAACGTATTTTTAAAATAAATCAATTGCTTTGTACTAATGCTCTGTATTCCGTCATGGAGATCAGTCCTTGTTTTAAGTGATAATGTTATAAAATTTGTCTTTTTCTTCCCAAAATAAAGATATCGACGAATGTGAGACAATCGATGTGTGCGAGACATCTTGCAATAACACCCTTGGGTCATTCCATTGTGACTGTGATGATGGATACGCTCTGGACGACAATAAGCGGAACTGTTCTGGTATGATGTGTTACGTCAATAATTTATTTTATATTTCAATGTCTAATATATGTCTAATATATGAATTTCGTTTTGAACTGTATTAGGTTGTCATCGTGTTATATATCTTTTCATTTCTTTCAAAATATAAAGAGAAATAAACAAACCAGATGCAATGAGTCTAATATATTTTACAATAGCGGTTTTTTTTTCGTTTGTTACAAAACTGTTTTTCTTATTCCCTTTTAAATGAACTATGACCAATACTTAACAACATATTTTGCCGATAACTTCACATGACATTACCAGAACATTTATCTAAATCCATCTTGCATGTAGTACTATTTAGCACACAACCCTCGCTCCCTATGACTTTGTGCATATATCCATCCAAATACACTTTTATATTACGTCTGGCATGACTACTTCTAGGAAACGTTGGTGCTGAAGAAGTATTTTTTTTTATTTTTGCCTTCTTATCACAGTTTCCCCACAGCGTATTCCTTTAAAAATAGAAAACAAAACATTTCGATGAAGTATATTACATACTTTCTCTGCTGTAAATACTCTGTTCCACTGCAAAATTGTACTTGTTTCACTTATGAATGTTCTGTCTATATGTTAGGTTGCTATACTGAGAATGAACATATTGTTGAGAGTGGGAATAATATAATTTTGTTCAATATTATCTTTTTTCTTTACACCCCGTTGGCATCATTCGTCATTCTTCCTTTCTTCCTTGTTCTCCTCTTTAAAATTGTATTTTTCTGCACGTTTTGTTCTTCTTAATGTCCTTCATGTTCTTGTTAGCCTGATTTGTATTAATTGTATGTTTATACGTTTTTTTACCACTCTATTTACCCTTGGAATATTTTAGTCCAGCTAATAGCAAGTGAGAAATGTCTATCTGCTTCCGTGAGCTACATTCTCTATTGTCGTGTTTCCTTCTTACCGCCTCTCCTTCTTTCATCTTGACCTTTTCCCCTCTTCCATAAATATGCGAAGTACACAACAAATATAAGTTTTTCATTCACGTAAATATGGATGTGATTTGTTTTCTCTCTGCGGTTCTTAGATGTAAACGAATGTCAGGACGACCCTTCCGTATGTGTGCAAGATTCCGACTGTACCAACACCGAGGGCAGCTACGAATGCCATTGCCAAGATGGGTTCAATGGCACAGCCTACAGGGGCGGAATGTGTGAAAGTAAATATATATTTAGATATTAAGTCTAATTTATTGATTTATGCATTAGTTATATCACTGGTATTCATGAAGCAGTACATGAATCACAGTTGTCTCCTAACAAGTGTAATATCATACTACACGTATACTGATGTTGGAAATTGTAAGAGAGCAAGAAGGATAGATATTATGAAGGGAATAAAAGAAATTAAATCCCTTCTTTAAAAGAACAATAACACTCGGGGGTTGTACATGATGGATAGTTGTGGTATTTAACCCCTTTGGGAAATAAATCAGTGAACTGCTTCATCGCACCAGGTCTAACTTGTTATCTTACCCAGTGCCCAAGAAATATTCTGCTCTGTGGGATTTATGTGTAAAACACTCATGCGAGAAAGCAGCAGTGGCACATTGGACGAATACTCTTGGTGTGCCGATTGTGTTTTTGCACAATACATGTAGATTTTACCTGCAAAGAATAGTTAAACAATGACTAGTGTGTGAGACAAGAGCGAGTTTGGGGGCAACAATCGTCTAGCTTTTATATATCTTCTGCTTGAATTATGATTTTAAGCTATTCTTTAATGGAGAATGATACCTCATTAAATTCATATTTGATTACATTTCAGATATCGATGAATGTGACATGACACCGTGTAGCCAAGACGCTTACTGCAATGACACGGTTGGATCGTTTGAGTGCCACTGTATGAGCGGTTACACTGGAGATGGTTTCAACTGCTTCGGTAAGCACAGGAAATAACAAAGTCTATATAACACTCTTGACAATATCATGTTTTGCAACAGTTATTATTGGATGTAATCTATCGCAATGTCCTGATCATGTTTCCACTGAAATGTAGCTGTTTATCAAATGTTCATTGTTTTTGAACTAAGGTATGTTATGTGTGAATCGAACAGATGTGAATGAATGTCAATCGTCTCCCTGTGACGTCAAGGCGGACTGTAACAACACACTTGGCTCCTACTCCTGTGTATGTAGAGATGGCTACGTTTCCGAAGATTCTGGAGTAACCTGCAATGGTATGAGAGTTATCTTACCTTCCGTTTGTACCAAAGGAAGTACCGTTTGATGTGTTATGTGTGCATATGTGGTGTAACCGCAATACTGTTGTGCGTAATAGGTTGGATACTTAATCAAATCCGGGTCACAATTTATTTTATAATCGGGATGTCTTTGTTATTTAAGGATATGGGTAGAAGTCGTAAATCATCGGGCGGCAGTCTTGGCAGAACAGACTTGATATCATCACGGGGGTGGGAAGGGGGGATATTTGATATTTATGGGATTCAGATCAATTCATATGTAAGCTTAGGCTCTAGAGATTAAGGAAATGCAATGACATCTATGGAAATCGATTCTTCCATTGTTACATGTAAATGTGATTTTTTTTCTGAAACGTTGGAAGATACATTATAGCTCAGGCGATATGAAGAGGAAGAAACCTGCAATTCAGCTATCATCCTACGAAGTGAAGACGTTGTCTGAATAATACCAAATAGCTTACCAGGAGATAAAAATCTATAGCCTCAATTGCCAGAAGTAAAAAAAAAAGAAGAGAAAAAAAGAGATGAAGCCACTTGGTCTTGTATTGGAGAATTCGATACGCAAAGTTGAGTATGCTTCCTAACCACATTCATCTTTAGATATCAATGAATGCGATGGCGTCAGCGTCTGTGCTGGTCAAGCTAATTGCAGTAACACGGACGGATCATACATCTGTAGCTGCCTCGCGGGATACCGAGGAGATGGTTTCACGCAATGTACGGACATCAACGAATGCCTTGATGACCCAAACATATGTCACCCCGATGCAGTCTGCCTTAACGCACCAGGAGGCTACACGTGTAGCTGTAACACTGGGTTCACACAGCAGGGAGACAATTGTACAGGTAATATCACTCTATGTGCCGTGTATAAAACTTTCCACCAATAAAAACGTGTTTACATGTTCGTGTAGTACAGCACTAAACGTTGTTTGGTGTTTGGTACACACACACGCACACACACACACACACACACACACACATATATAATATATATATATATATATATATATATGGGGAAACTTAACCTTGGTATGCCATTGTCAGAGCAAAATCATTTTTATGTGGAATACTTAAGATTTGATAGAAAATGTAGACTGCAGTACGTTAAAGGGGATATACTTTACTGGGAAGACAAAAAGGCCTTCAAAAGGTGATCATGAGCAATGTTCTTACTTGGGTCTTAATGCATTTATTGTCCATTTTAGAAACTTGCTGAAATTGATTTGCCCTCAAAAGATCCATTGTTGGAGTGATTAGTGATCAAATCACAAATCCTCAAAATGTCCTGGCCCTTTTAAATGTTATTTGTCTTTCCAGTACAGTATATTCTCTTTGATGTGCTGTACACAAATAGTACAGAGCACTTTTACGATGAAAAAAACGATTCTACATGTTTGATGCTGTCTTGCTGGAAAGAGACAAATCGCTTACAGTCCAATGATATAATGTAACACATGCATTTGTTAGTTTATACGACTCATTTGTTCTATACACACTGTGGACAAACCACAAAGTTTACAACTATGTGTTTTGTGACTGCTGTCTTTTTTCTCCCTGTGTTTATCTTTCCTTTTACGCAGACATCAATGAATGTGACTCGGACTTTTGCGGAACGAACGCAAACTGTACAAACACCATTGGGTCTGCGTTCTGCACGTGCCACACTGGTTTCGTTGACACTAACGACGATAGAAACTGCACAGGTATATATTAGTGTATCACCAAATGTTCTACGATGATTTATCATTTTGTGTGGCAAAAAAAGGCCTAGGGCAGCACCCCGACTTCGACAGATTTTCTACGTCTTACGTTATTTGTATTTTCTCAAATTTGTATTAGTGTGCATTACATGTGTTACATTGCTCAACTACAGATAGGACTGTTCAATTCATAAAATATATGTGCCGGTTTTCTGAAGCACACATACACTCGAATATTGATAAAGGAGCTTCAGATTTTCCCTAAGGTAAGGAAATATGTACATATTTCATTGGAAAGGTATCTAACTGTTTCTACAGGTACATTAAACTTTGCTGAAATATGAACACACACACACATATATATATATATAATGTATATATATACATATAAATGTATATCATATCATATCTTAATATATATGTATATATATATATATATAACACAACAAAAAAGTAAGTCCCCATAAGCAAAATAGCATAACCATTTATCGAAGAGGTTTGGGAAAAATAATTTGGCAGAATTATTTCCTAACTTATTGACTCACTTTTATGTGAAAGTAACATTAATTCAATAAGTCATGGATGAGTGGGCAAAAATGTCACCTTTCAAAAGTCACAAGGGTAATTTTGGGATTCTGTCATACGAATTTTTGATGAATTTCATTTCCGGTTGATTTCCATTGATGTCCTTTCATTGTTTATCATCCATCTCTCGATACACCAACACCTATCCCGACACTTAACCAATTGTTCTGGTTGATTGAGCACCGTTTAACTATACTTATCCCTCTTGAGTTTGAAACTTTTAAAAACCCTTTATTTTTGTAAAAAAATATATATATATATTTTGACAAAGATGTAACATGACCTGTTATGTAAACATAAGAAGTCATTATCATGTCATGGTTGAGTGAGTACACTTTCAAAATCGCACAAGAAATGGCAAAAATGTACTGTTAAAACGGCATTTCTGCCTTTAAAATTTGTCCACTCATGCATGACTAAATGGATTAATGTGATTTTAAGATAGAAGTTAGTCAATAATTTAAGAAACAAGCCTGCCAAATTCGTTTGCCCAAACCTCTACGATAAAAAAGTTATGTTTTTTTTTTGCTAGGGGGGGGGGACTTACTTGCTTTGTTGTGTTCATATATGTGTGTGTATGTATATATGTATGTATATATATGTGTATATATGTGTGTGTATATATATATATGTGTGTGTATATATATATATATACATATATGTATAATATTTATGGTTTGCATTTCAAACATGATATCGTTGTTATCTATTCATTGACCAGATTATGATGAATGTGCAAATACTGTGGATTCGTGTGAAGAAGAATTGTCGACATGCGTGAATACACCTGGAGATTTCAACTGTTCATGCAAAGCTGGCTACACCAATTCATCACCTAAGGAGTGCATTGGTAAATATGCGGACGGAATTATAATCATGATTACAAAATAATAATATTTTGTATCACATTCAGAAAACTACTAACAGCAGTTTCATAGAAATTCAGGTCGTTCGACACTACAATGACTTTGTTGTTACATGTTTAATTCACTATGTAAATTTTACGGATAAATGTCTAGAATTATGTACTAAGCTTGTCACTGTATTCTGTTGCATGCATGAATTAAGGTATTTCTACATTTACATTTTCGAAGAATCTTTCTGTTCTGTATTTCATTTTTCTTCCATAACATTTCCTATTCTACTCCAGATGTTAATGAGTGTACAGAAGGCACTCACGACTGCACCAATAACAGAACTTGCGTTAACACGGTTGGCTCTTTCAGATGCGACTGCATGGAGATGACTATCGATATCAACGATGTGTGCGAACGTGAGTTTCATCGAGTGCTGATTACCTCATGTTGCTTTAATCATTACATTTTCTAAAAATACAGTCGGCTAGTGTTCAGTGATATATGGATGGATGATTATTTTCTGCTTTGGTCACTTAGTAGAGATTGAGAAAAATATATTACCTTTTCGGGATCGAAGGAATATTGTTCAACTGCACACAGTCAGATTGCGTTCCTGACTTTACACTAGACATTAAAGTATCCCATTTGACATATAATACTTCAGTTGCGGTATTTCATGTATAACTTTGTGATATTATTTTTCCTCCATAGCTTCCAACACGCTGTACCTGTGTGTGATGTTCAGCTCCATCAAAGGTTTAATCGTATCAGTCTACCCAACGAGCGTAGAATCAGATTCCACGCAGAAGGAGCTCGCAGATGATGTGAGTAAATACCCCGTATCTTCGTGATAGATTATCTTCTTTGTTAGATATGTTCATGAAATAAAGCTGATGTCTCAGCTTTTTACAGCTTCATATGTTCATGCAATTTTGTGAACTTTAGGACATGTTCATACTACTTGGTTACTAAATCCTGAGAAGTTTTAATGGGATCTTAACTTTTGGACACATTTGGATCTAAAGTGTGTGTCAGGCCTATCAGACTACTAATAAAATAATGACCATTGTGTATGAAGCCTGTCGATCCGCTAGCAATCACCATCACAGTGTCATGAATCATGCATGATGCTTCTGGCGAGTTTTGCGTTGACATGTGGGAGGCAAAACGGACATTGTTTTGTACTGAATTATCTGATACCGTTTTTATTTTCAGATTGGTCCAAAAGTTAAAATTTCAAAAGTGAAAATATTCACAAGTTTATTAGAAGGAGTATTAATTAAATGTCACAAACACTGCTTCAAACGTTTTTTTTTTACACCTAGAAAATGCCGGCAATTTTGAATATGATATCAAGACAGTTTCACTTTAGAGGACATGCACGACTTCCTGATAATTTGGGTTATGCGTACCCTACAAAGTGGTCGAGTAGAGTGGTGTGTGGTCCGCCCGGCTGTCCCCTTTATTTGTTCTCTTTTTTAATTGTTTAGGCATCTGGTCCTCGCAGTCCATTGACTAAATTTAGGGAATTTGGGGAAAATGGATGAAATATCCCGCTGAAGGGGGTTAAAACCTCCATACATCTGTGTATTTCTTCCTCATTGACATGTTTTATTCAAACTTGGTAAACGTAGTCCTCTTTGTCATAAGCAAAGGGTCCAAATTCATTGATTTGATTTTTATTGCAAGAATGACCTGGAACGTTTTCCCTTAGAACAAATTTCAACAACAGATTCTCCACTTTTGACATTAAACAATGAGGTTTTACTTCATGTCCCTCAGAGATTATTTAAGTCTGTAAACTTTGCCAAATTGTGACACATGTATGTTCTTAATCAAGGCAAATATCTACGATACCTATCCATTAAAACGAACATGGGAGATACACAATTAAGTTCAGATCAAAGCCATTAGAAAAACCCGAACCTTGACAAATGTGCATGCGGGTGAATATTTCTGAAGAGCTCCCTATTTTCGGATGGTACTTGCAATGATTGATATTTCGATTCGTAACTTTTCATTTTAACGGTACTTTCCTTTATAGCTTTGGCTGTTGCTGAATGCCACTGACTTGAATAGCGATTTGCTAGCCGTCTCAATCCATAACTACACAACAACTAGTGGACAAGAACCGGTAAAGGTCACATTCCGCATAGACGTTATGACGACCAATGACATCAACATGACCATGCTAGAAGAACTGTTTTACAACGGTCTGACTGAGAGCCAAGGGACCTTTCGTCTTGAACCAAACAGCAATGTTGTTTATGGTTAGTACTACGCATATGCCACATATTTATTCATTCTTTAAGATAATGGATATCACTCGTGCATATGGTAACGATCACGTGACTAACTGGGGCACCACTCCTATGAAAATCATTATTAAATTAATTCCTCCTGTTATCCTAAATGTATATAAAGTTTATGATTCCAATTGATATCACTTCCTTGGAAGTGGTGCTGACGTTTAATCATTAGATTTATGTAGACAAAAAATGTAGACAAGTGTAGAAACAGTGTTTTTTGTTTGTTTTCATTTGATCATATATTGTTGGGGGACAAAAATTATTAGACATTTTTTTTATTTCAAAATGATAAAGATTAGAAAAGAATGAAAGTCAACGTAAATACATTTTAAGTGCATGATTTGTCTGCAACGTGTCAATTTGTAATTGGTTGAAGAAAATACTTTGGGGGTTCTCTTGTATTTCGTATTTATAGTGCACATATTCAACATTAACAAACTTAACAGGTTTAAGATGGACCTGATTACAGTAGACACGGAAGGGAGGCTGCGATTATCAAAAGAATTTTTCATTTTATTCATGTCTCATTTCTTGATAAAAAAATAATCTCCATCTGTCCAACTAGATATCAACGAGTGTGAGGTTTTCACGGATATATGCGGCCCCGGTGGAATATGTGATAATACCGACGGTAGTTACACCTGTACGTGCGGCGTAGGCTTTAGAGAGTCGGATGCAGCATGTGTTGGTGAGTTATCAGTTGCAAATACTTCTTTAGTGATGTAAAGGAGAAATGTTACAATATTATAAAAAAAAACAAACATAAATAAACAATCACACCAATTGAAACCTAATGTGGTCAGATATGAAAAGAGATTAATCAAAAAGACACCGTGATGACATGTGTCTCAGTTTGTAACTTTTAAATGAAACATGAAAACGTTTTAAGCAGGACAGGTAGTTAGTATGAATACGAATTATTGTGATAGAAAACATCTGATATAGACAAATAATTTCTTATTTCTTAATTCAAAAAGCAAAAAGCAATAAAAAGTAATAAAAACAATAAATATGCTGATGATTTGCTAATTATTGTGTATACGGTACAACAGAGATCAATGAGTGCTTGGAAGAAGGACATAATTGCACTCAGGTGTGCATCGACGAGCTCGCATCATTTTCATGCGGCTGCTTTGCAGGGTATTCCATCACCAACGACAGCGTATCATGCGCAGGTAAATGTCAGACGACTCTTGTACATTTCTTACAAGATCTGATCGGGTACCTTAAGTCCACTTAGTGCCCTAAACGTGTATAGTTAACTATACTATACTATGCTAACTACACTATAGTTTTCATATAACACAAATTATATGACTATAGGCAACTTGACTATTATTGTGTATAGTGACAAATTTGAAAATATGCACACAATTCGAACTAATATACGTAGTTTCTCAAAAAAAAATTTTTCTTAAATATTCAAGTTTCAATCGCATATTTGTGTTAATATGGTTTATGTATGTGACAATTTTCTCGATAGATTTCTGATCCGGATATGAAAGCCAAATTAAGAAAAAACTAAATATTATTGTACAAGATTTGCGTTCTGATACATTTCTTCAGCTTTTAATCCCTCATATTTGTTAATCGTGACGATGGACTTTGATTTTGTATGACGTTGGTTGCAATATTTGATTTGCTTTCCATCTATTATAAGGGCTCCCTTTCAGTTAACACTACAGATTACGCGGTATTTGTCTTTAAAATCCATTCTCTCACACTAGAAATACGAGGCTAGTAATATTTCTGAGTATATCTGATGTATACAGGTCAAACCTTGAGGTATGTGTATCGAATTATCAGGCTCATGAATTACATTCGTCGTACTTTGAACGTGTTGATTTTTTCTTTGTTTATTTTCTTAGACTACAATGAGTGCCTTGGGGAACACGGCTGCGAAATGATATGTGCGAATACCAATGGCAGCTATGATTGTCTGTGTGAGGATGGATTCATGCTTACAGATGACTTAAGAACGTGCATGGGTAAGACCAATGAATTCTAAAAATGGTTTATCATGATGTTGGGTAGCCAGAAGTCAAGAATATTGAACACTTTCCATCCGAATTATTGTAGTCCGTAACTGTATAAGTTTACCGTCTTATTATCATGGGCAGCATTTGTATCCAAATGTGTTGAAATTTATACCATACTTTACCTCTGATTGCAATATGTATGTACGAAATATTCAACAGCTTAAAAAACACGCGGAAAGATATTGTGAAAGCACCACAAACTCCACTTGTACTTTAAAGATATTCACGAGAGTATTGACTACATTTTGAATTCATCCGACCGTCTTTGATTTAAAAAAAAAAAGTAGTACATTTAGGTGTAATTGCCTAATTGTGACTGTATTTGCTAGCTTAGCTTTACCTGATACAAGTACATTGTACAGCGTCATGACTATGGTTTTGTCTTCCTGGTACACACTTTCGGTTCACACTTTGTCTTCTTTCTTGTATAATGTTTCAAGCGTTGGAGTGGATTTACGGTCTACACAACTTCAAAGAATGTTGATGTATTTGATCTTAAGTTGTGAACATATCAGTAAAAGGCATATGTTTGGTTCGTGGCATACGCAATTTGAGGGACATATTATTTTCTGTAAGTACAGCACCTCATTTACAATGACTTCTAAACTCCGGAAGTACATTTACCCGCTATCCTTTGACAATACTTTTACACACTACAGATGGGGGAATCATGCAGTGGGGGCATCATGCAGCAGGATCAGAGCTGCAAAAGGTGGCCGAGACAAAGCACATTTCATGACTTTTTTTCGAATTCACTTCCAGATATCGATGAATGTGAGAATAACGAGGCTCTATGTCTTCAAATTTGCAAGAACATCGAAGGAAACTATACGTGTGCATGTGAAGATGGATATGCTCTCGACGAAGACGGCTTCTCATGCTCCGGTATACTATCAAAAAATGTTACACTGTACCTTCTTAAAGGATGTATATATGTGATCGCTTAAATAACCCGACTGTAGCAATGAAAGAGACAACATTATACATATGGTAGTATACCGTCATGTTCAGACAGAGTTTTTACCATTCTAACAGAAGAAAATGAGTTGCAATATTTAGAAATTATTTGAAAATGTTTACGCTATTGTCATGGCTATTCGAGGAATCAGAAATATTATTGTTCACGATTGCATTAGTTACCAGAGTATAACAGTAATAGTATTCTGAAGAGCTTTACTGCGTTGTAGTGCCACCTAGCTCTTGCATGTTAAACCTTGCCAGGTGCTTAAACTTCTTGATGGGGTATTTTGCCCACACGCGCTTTCTTTTTATTGTGTTTTATTTGTTTGTCATTATCCTTGGAGTTATAGTCAAGACCATTTTTGGAAGGATTACTGGAATAATGGTATACTAGCAAAAGTTAATTGCCATAATTGCCATTTGCGTGTTTTTTTTATGGACAGATATAAACGAGTGTTTGGGAGACGGACATGGATGTGCACAGAATTGTTCAAACACTGATGGCGACTACTATTGCTCATGCAGAGAAGGGTACTTCTTGGAAGACGACAACATGACCTGCACAGGTAAATCAAACTCTTCTGCTCCAGATGACGGGATAATGGGATTTGCTTTCGTTACTGATGACAATGCACGAGTAGCACATAGTACACTTATGTGACTTGATCACATACTATCTAAAATATTTTTCCTGGTATTGTTGTACATATGCATTTTGGAAGATCTGTGATTTGTGCGAATATATATATATATATATGTATGTATATATGGACGAAGAATATTTAGATAAACATTCAAACACTACATTCAACGTAATGTTTGAAAATGCATTGATCAATGGATAGTGTCCGAATGAGAATAAATGCAACTTAAGTCATGGCAATATAATGGGAATTGAGCTGCGATGCACTTGGTGTCTTATGTTGTTAGGTTTGTATTTAACGTTCGTTATATTCATTTTGGGAACGAACATAGGATTCAAGTGAACACCTGTAAATCATCAACTAATCGACGTTATAACAATATGACGGTCCAATATTTGGGTGGTGGGTGGTTTAATTGTTTTTGATGCACATTCATGCAGGAACAATTATATTTGTTAAGTGTTTACTTCCGATTTAGTAATACAATTTTTTCTGGAAGAATAGTAGTTAACACAAAATGAATGAAACTGCCCTTGTAAATTATACGATTAAATATATTATAAAGGTTATAGACGTTTTACACTGATGGAAGCTGAAACATTGATGTAACAATATTGACAATATTGGGAGACAGTAAGAGTTCGGGGTTCTGCACTAGTCAATGTAATATACAATGGTTAACGGACAATGTAATTACATAACGGCTGTGTTAATGTGGGGATGCAATATTGGTAATGCATTAGTGTCTCGCTGTTCTTTTGTTTTAGATATCAATGAGTGTGAGGGCGACAGCCCGTGTCAGCACAACTGCACTAACAATGCTGGGAGTTTCAGTTGTGTATGTAATGAAGGCTGGATGCTAGAGGCAGATCAACGGAATTGTACCGGTGAGTCATTGTAATTCATTCTTCCCAACTGAAATAACAACTAATTGTTTTCATTCACGTTATTAATAGGTTTTACATCTGATTCATGTCGAATTTTAAAAGTTTTTGAAATATGTACAAATCTTAGTTAAATCAATAATGAAATGTATTGTATACATGATGTAATCCACACTTATAAATACTACTTATTTTTCCAGCTTTACTCTAACCCCTCCCCCCCCCCCCCCCCCCCCCCGCCGCGCTCCTCACAAAAAAAAATAATTATTCAAGTTTCTTTACCTGATATGCCATCATTTATTTCCATCCAATGCTTTGTTTTATTCCAGATGTGGATGAGTGCCTCAATGAAGCCCTGTTCTCTTGTCCATTCGGGTCAGAGTGTAACAACACGATAGGCTCGTACGAGTGTCCATGTACTGACGGTTATACTGAAGGTTCTGATGGTGCATGTATGGGTGAGTATTTTTATTTTGGTGGAGTGTCCGTAGAGACAAAGATTTATGTGTTCATGTTTATATGCTGTATTCAGAGTATTTGAATGGTTCTGACATGAGGGAGTTGGGAAGATTAAAGGGTTGGGGATGACTCTCAAGTCACAATGATTGAACCTGCCTAGGCATTGTAGAGTAGGGGAGTAGGGGTATAGTAGGGGAGTGTAATTGTGTAGGTGGGTCTGTCTACAGTAAAGGGATATTTCTGGCACAACTGAATCATTTGACAGATCAATATGACAAAGTATTAAATTAATTTCCTCCAAAATAACTTCAGCTAAAATTCTGCTCTGAATGTTCATTTATTCTATATTTCCAAACTAAGCCTGTAGAAATTGGCCATAGCACGTTGGTAACGGGACAGACAGACGAGTGTGTCCCGTCTCGTCAAACTCGAGACGTCCCGTTACCAACGTGCTCTGGCAAATTTGTATACGGCAATTTTTCTGAAGCGTACAAAAGTGCACATCAATACATTTCTTTGACATTTTATTATTATTGGCTGGTTTATTTAAGAGACAACAAGAGATTTATGCAAACGTTAGGCCTACAGTAAATGTAACAGAATTGTACCAATTACTATAGACAGGCCCAGGTACAAAAGTTATGTGCTTGTGTGTGTGTGTGTGTGTGTGTGTGTGTGTGTGTGTTTGTATGTGTGGGATAGATATATTTTGGGTGAGGATTATCAGCCCCAGATTTTTTGTTGATCGATCTGCCGGATAATGTATAAAATACCAAAGGGATTACCCAAATTTGATTGTTTTTGTCTTGTATCCATTTCGCATTAGAAATGAGTGTGACGCATAATATGACTTAGCTGTATCGCTCTGTATTTTCTCTATCATTTAACCAAAAATATATCCTAATATTGTTTTTCAGTTGTATTCGTTTGTTTGGCATATGTTTTCATGATGCACAAGTTTATCTACAACATACATTAAGTTCATCTAAATGTGCACGGTGGTTGTTTTTCAGACATAAACGAATGTGAGAACAGCCCCTGTGCTCCTAACGCTTCCTGCACGAACACCAATGGCTCGTATACATGCCTATGTCATGAATATTACGAGGGTGATGGCTTCACATGCACGGGTGAGTTCCCACATGTTACATTATCATGTGTGATCATGTTTCAATAATTTTCTTATCATGGTGTGTATGTGTGTAGTTTCATTTATCATCATGCATTTTTAAATCCTAGCTAAATTATTAACTGTACTGACTTTACTAATAAATACTATTTAGAAAATAGCAAAACTTTCGGTAACACCATGTGGTTGTATTCTTTCGGATAATTGGCCCACTTATGGGGTGAAGAAAGGAAAGGAAAGTGAAAAGTGAAAAGGAGAGGTGAATTTTTATATTTTATAACACTTACACAAGACTATTTTTAGCTTTAGTTTTCGGTGTTTTAAACCGAAAATAAATGGGATGGAATGGAGGTAGAAGAAGAGGGTGGGTGTTGATGAAAGTTGTGAACTAGTCACAAAGTAGTGATAAAGAGAAAAGACAAGAAAAGAAAATGAGAAAGGTGAAGAAAAGTTATAGTCAGTTCTGCAACTAACTATAGATTTCTTTCAAAATCTGAAAGAGGGAGTATCAGTCTCGACGTTTCGGGCAGTGTGCTCTGTCCGTCATCCGGAGAATAATAATATAAAAATTCACCTCTCCTTTTCACTTTTCACTTTCCTTTCCTTTCTTCACCCCATAAGTGGGCCAATTATCCGAAAGAATACAACCACATGGTGTTACCGAAAGTTTTGCTATTTTCTAAATAGTATTTATTAGTACACTCTCACCATGGAAACATTCAAAGAACAATGTACTGACTTTGTTTTATTGCTCTCTATATGACATCAACAATTACCATGATATGCATGCCATGAATCTTGTACCAGAATAGAGCTGTTTCTAAAAGTCAACTTTATGATTTGGTAATTGTAATGAAGCCATTCATACGACTTTAATGATATTTATGATAACACGTCGAACAGTACAAAATGTAACATTCCGCTTAATTGCTAAATAATAACATCAGTACAGATATAGATGAACGTCATATTGAGTAATGATGTTTACATTGACAAGGTCTTTTGGTAAAAAAAAATACTAACTTTCTGCATTATATGCTCTTGTACTGTAATTGCGATGGTATTTTCCCCGTTTTCTAGACATTGATGAGTGCCAGATACGTAGTGACGACTGCGCTCAGGAATGCACCAATGAGGAACCAGCATTCAGTTGCTCTTGCAGCGAAGGATTCATTCTTCAAACTGATAACCGATCATGTGAAGGTATATCTAATGGCCCCGACTGAGATTTAGGGCGCATATATTTAGTAAACGTGGCTTGGTAAATATATCATTAGTTATGAAATATAACATATAGCAACGAAGCAGAGGAGGGAGGATTACTTGGATAAGCTGCCTAACTGAAGATGAAGGAGGTATAAAGAGCTCGGGACAGATAGTTGTGGCACTCAACGATCGCGTTCATCACACTTGGTAGCACTTAGATGGATAGATTGAAATATGTGAATGATTATTTGTATAGACCTTTGTTTTTGCAGCTTCATCCGTTTTAAAAATCCAATTTTGATTTATTAATTTTATTTTAATTTAACTTTCTCAATGTAAATATAAATATTGCACAATCTGCCGTACGTTCACGGATCAAAATCATTGTAGAGAATATTATTGCTTTTCGTAAGGGACATTCGTTATTAGCCAAGTTAATGTTAATTATTTTCCTAAATATTTAAAATTGTGAAAAGATAAAGAAAAATATTGAGTTTTGTTCATTTCATGTAAAGTTCATATCCATGATATCGTCAAGGAATGATATGTGGGCCACGGAACAAGATATTTTCTGTTTTACGTCATTGCTGAGTAAATTGTCATTATTACAATCATTGTAAAACAAGTGCAAAATATCACACGTGTATTCCTTGCAGTTGATACCAATGCAACTTGTGAATCAGCTGGACAAGAGGTCAGTAACCCCTGCAATGAGAGTGCGATTTGTATTATTGTGAATGACAATGCCACGTGCACCTGTAACCAAGCTGGATTCGAGCTGGTGGATGATGTAGCATGTCAAGGTAGGCATATGCGTTTCCTCCATCCACTTCCTATATTATGTTGTCCATTACAGGGAAACCTGTATAGACGTGAATGGTGTAAATGCAAAGAAATAGTGCCAACACACGGAATGCATGTTTCCATTATATGCGACCTCTTCTATTATTTATTAATTTATTGAAAATTTACAGGTAACAATTCCCTAAATCTTCTAAAACGGTAGAATGCCCTATGTTGTTCAACACATTGTAAAAGTTTCACCAATTCGTGAAATATCTTTTTTCTGCTATATTAATTTTTTATTGGTTTCAGTTTGTTCTATAAGGAAGCCCTTTAGATGTAGCCTAATGATTAAAAGAAAAAAATCATACCGAATGAGAAGATCAATAATTTAATCGTCCCTCTCTCTCTTCAATTCATTTAATTGAAATTATCATCAATTCTAAATTATATCAAATTTTATATTAGTGTGTTACCTTCACATTATACAATTTCCGTAGTAATTCAATGAGTGAAGTGCTCAGTTTGGCTAATGTCTTAAAATACATCCACGCACGTCAGGATGTTGTACTTTTCATGAAGTCTAACTTTTCAAGACCTTTTTTTCATGGATGTCATTTTGTAAGAATAGATCGAAGCATTTTTTCAAAGAAGGAAGGAGAAGTGTGTCATTTGATATCTGAAAACAAGCGCATGTTATGTTCCTACATAATTTATGTTATTCTTGCTAATCCAATTAATTCCCTCTATACATCCATTTTCAGACATTGATGAATGTGCTACTCTAGGTCTATGTGAAATGGGATGTAACAACACCGAAGGTTCATTTGCTTGCTCGTGTGACGAAGGCTATAGTCTAGACACCAATGCGAGGAATTGCTCTGGTAAGCTTACTCCCAATCCTTGCACTGTACAGAAATGTGGTCTTTTTCTCGGATAATAACTGGCATTATTTCAGGCCTTGTTACAAGAATTTTTGTGAGTGTCTTGCAGGGTTTCTTGAATTTAAACAGATTTTACTGGGATCCTTCACTACATCAACCTGCTTTCCTATAAGCATATATGCGCTTAGTGTTCCCGATTTTTTAGGCAAATGTAACAAATAAAACAGGAACTATTAGAAGCGATGGACTTTATGTTGATACTTGAGCGTTGAGATAGATCTAAGTCACAGTTCTAAAGAAATATTAAAGTTGGTTAAAATAATAAGACACTTTTTGTAGCAATATGTCTGGTTGCAATATGTGCCCACTTAATGTAATAATAGTGGTCTGAGTGACCAAATCACAGATCGATCAGTTGGTTAAAATAATAAGACATGTATTAAGATCATGTGCATCTACTTATGGACAGTTTAATACTAACTCCATACTAGTGAATAATACTGATCTTTTTTTAGGAAAGGAATGTAGAGCATGACATTTTAAGTACATATACTATTTTGCTCGATTGTTGTATAGACGTGGACGAGTGTGTGGTCGACCCGACGGTGTGCACGGACAATGCAGACTGCATGAACACTGATGGAGGTTATACATGCCAGTGCAGTGAAGGCTACTACGGAACCGACGCCTATAATGGAGGGAACTGCGCAAGTGAGAAACCAATATTAGCCATAAAGACTACATGATTGATACAACAATACTGTGTTATCAATACTATGGCATACCGAAGTAGTAATATCCTGATTCAGCCAAACATGTATAGAACGACCACTGTATATAGTTCTATTTTGATATTATAAACATGGAAAGGCTATAAAAATATTCGCGAACAATGACCAGTTTCATCATGTCAGATCTTCATTCACACAATAAATCATTCAATTGCTCTCTGTATACACCAAATATCCCGTCTCTCAACCTCTCTCTCTCCATACAATGATTTGTTGTACAGATATCGATGAGTGTTTGTCTTCTCCGTGCACGCCTAATGCTGACTGTCAAGATCAGGATGGAACCTACATGTGTACCTGCTCGGAGGGATACACAGGAAATGGTCTCGTACAATGCAGTGGTGAGTGTTTTTTATTTCATGTCCATACATGCGATATGCACATACAAATATGTAAGTACGCGTGTGTGTGTGTGCGTGTGTGTGTGTGTAACTTAATTGTTTGAGGTATAGGGAAGTTATTATTTATTTCTGGTTTCATTTTTGATTCTTGAAAATTATTTGTGTATCATGATTTAGTATTAATGTATGTTTTTGTGAAAGGATCCATAATTGTAAAATCGAATGATTGTGTATGATTTACGTAACCATGTACCAAAAAGAATCAAATTCAAATTACTGGAAAGTAAATAGAATGAAAGAATTTGTAAACAGACTTAAATTGGAGAGAGCAAGGGCTGATCATGTGTAAAAATGCATTGTTTCATTGAAGAATATGAAACCCTTTCAAAGATAGTACAACCATATACAAAATGCAGTTAGATTGAAAATGAGGCCTTCAATGAACCCATGAATCCTAGCCCCTCTATTCATCCTATCCCACCCTATCCACTCCCTCTCCCACCCATCATATTCTTCCCAATCCTCCAGACATTAACGAGTGTGACGGTAACCCGTGTGACTCCAATGCGGATTGTGAAAACTCTCCTGGGTCTTATAGTTGCACCTGTCGAATGGGTTACAGCGGAAATGGAACATATTGTAAAAGTAAGTACATGACATATATACTACATGCATAGCATATGGTCATCTATGCAATATAGGGAGCTATGTTAATCGTTAATGTGTTGATTGTATCGTAATGTATATTGTTCAAATGTCCCCATAGGGCAGAACACCCCCTGATCTGCATTCCATACAATTCTGAGAAATAGCTCTAAGTTTTAGATTCAGTGAAGCATTTGACATTCAGGGACTGGAAAATGGAATTGAAAACTATACAGCAAAATATCTAATCTGCTCTTAACTATGATATATGCCTGATTTGATACATATGTGATATCAAATCATATATCTAATGTAAAATAATATTTGACACCTCCGTGCGCCACCACGCAATATACAACGAAGAGTTTATGTTGTGCTTGTGTATTATGAAAATAATTGATATAATAAATGTATGATGAATATCCAACACATATTTAGACAAGCTTAGACACATGTTTTTTTTTTCAAAAGGAAGGGTACGGACAGGAATACCCAGCAATAAGGAATGATGCAAAATAGAATGTCGCAATGAAATTTATATTTGCATGAAAGAGAGACTATATACACAATAACTGTGTTCAGTATAAGCAATGAACATGTGTATTACAACCAGTAATTTGATCTTTTGACAACGTGTTAATTCAATTGTCATCATCCATGCATGATTAGATACTGACGAGTGTGAATACCCAAGTACGTGTGCTGAGAATGCTTCCTGTATGGATACTGAAGGGAGCTTCATGTGCGCCTGTGAAAGTGGCTACTCTGGTGATGGCATTGTCATGTGTACCGAGATAGATGAGTGTTCACAATCCATTGATGATTGTCACGCGAATGCAACCTGTCTTAACTTGCCTGGTAATTACAATTGCACCTGCAAACCTGGCTACAGCGGAAATGGCACCCATTGTGAAAGTAAGTATATTAAGTCTGTTAACTGTTCTTGTACAATTCAGTACAATTCTCATCGAGCTATTACTAGTTTCATTATATACATACCTTTTGGAACTATGGGGTGAAGATTTTTCACTATGACACAAAAAATCATACGAATTATATTATATTTCTTACATTTACAAAAATTTCAAATTACAGAAACGTTTATCCAACTTCCGCGAGATGATATTGAATTGTTGTAGTAAAATGAGATTGGAAGAATATACAAAAATACATCTTAACCAAATGACTTGTTTTTCCCGCCACCAGATATTGATGAATGCACCACGGAGTCACCTTGTAGTGAGCATGCAGAGTGCACCGACACCGAGGGCTCCTATACCTGCACTTGTAATGATGGATATACGGGTAATGGACACGTGTGTTCCAACACAAACGAGTGCTTGAACACACCGTGCGACGTAAATGCGTACTGTAATGACACAGAAGGGAGTTATAACTGCACTTGTTTCACCGGATTTGAGGGAGATGGAACGACCTGTGACGGTAAGTGATTTTTTTTTCCACGGGAATTAATCACTATGCCTGATGTAATTGATCGGGTGTAAAGAACTAAGGGCAATGCTCACTATGAATGTAATAAAAAAATAAAGGGTTAATGGCTCCCAAATTTCATTTTCTTCTTAGTTCTGGTGAATTTAACCGAATACTTATTCGAAATGTGATGTTCTTTGATCAAATAAGTGGACGGTACTTTTGGGAGACGGAAATCATAGGGAGAGTCTTAACAAAGAAACCGAATGAGAGCTTGGATGTATGCGATGACATTGTTGTTTTTCCCATTCCGTACCAGACATAAACGAGTGCGAACCTTCGGCACCATGTGGGGACAACACAGAATGCGTGAATACGCGAGGGTCGTATATATGTACGTGCAAATCTGGCTTTACTGGCGACGCATTAGTCGGGTGCACAAACATTGATGACTGCGCAGAACAGGACACATGCCATGGAAACGCCACATGCCACGATGGCATAGGAAGCTACAACTGCACCTGCGATACGGGCTTCACTGGAGACGGCACAACGTGTACTGGTAAGTATTGGCTAACACTGAAAATCTATCCTCATATTACATTGCATCTCGCCTTGAATTTTTAAGAGACAGGGGCTACTTACTTTTCATATTCCCCGTGTATTTGTTAGGTTGTACTTCCAATATCAATGGCGGCTTTAAGTACTGAATGCAGTTTTCACACGCACTGATTTATGAAGATTTCTTTTATTTGGTCAAATGTCGTGTGATTCGAGAATGTACAATGCTGCTAGTTTGGACTTTTATTTGGTCAAATGTCATGTGTTTCGAGAATGTACAATGCTGCTAGTTTGCGATTTTTTTATGTTTTTCAGATTACCCGCAGATAAGTGTTTACACATTTGTTAGTTGTAGATTTTTGTTTCATTTTAGTGCGGCCTGAAACCAGTGGTTATGTTGATCGTTCTTGTGTGTCTCGAAAATGAAAAGTTTAGCCCTTCGAGTGCTATTGTACTTTATTTGTTTCATAGTAATATTTATGTGTCATCAAGAACATTGTTTTGCCAAGTGTTTAAACTTCATCGTTATACATGTGTTTTTATATGTTTACTCTTCTCTACCTCTACCCATTGTTCCAATGATTTATTGTATGTTCCCAGTCATCGAGCCGTTCAGCTGCTAGGCTAAGTATGCCTCTGTATGACGTGTATGTTGCTCAGCTTGGCGGAAATACGCTACAAAAGACACAACACGAAATGAATTGATTAACGATTATGCTGTTTAATGTTTCACGAATGTTAGATTTTAAGAAGGAGGTAAATATATTTGAAAATGAATTTAATGCAAGTTACATTTTAGATCAGTATTCTTTGTTTGTTTACATGGTTACTAAGAACTTATAAATAGTACAAATCTTGTTCCAAACATGAAGGGAAAACACGTGCCTGGTTTAGAGAAGGAAATAAGAAGGAGACACAAACATAGAATTTAAGATACAAGAATTATAAAGTATTTATTACATTTACATCTATATTGGCAGTCAAGGTACTGCAATACTTTGATAACAAATACGTGTGATACACTTTTGTTCAAATATGAAACGTAAACTTGCCTTTCTATTGCACGGGCAGTCGTAACTATTGTAGCAAGAAGTCAAATGGGAACAATTATAAAGTTGAATACGGGCAAAGGATCAGGTATGACAATATTGACAATCGAAAGTGAGAAGTTAACCAAGAGTAGCAAATCAAGCAGTTACAAACGATTTGCAAGTCAGACTCTGGGCCCAAATTAAATAGAGCGCTACAGATAAAAGTACATTGTAGTAATACGACAACAACGTAAATGATCGGAGCTCAATAACTGTTCTAAAGATATTTAGAATTTAAGTATCATGAATATGGTACGCTGAAATATAAAATATACGCTAAATGAAATGAAACGCTACAGAAATGTGGTCTTTTCCTCGGATAATAACTGGCATTATTTCAGGCCTTGTTACAAGAATTTTTGTGAGTGTCTTGCAGGGTTTCTCGAATTTAAACAGATTTTACTGGGATCCTTCACTACATCAACCTGCTTTCCTATAAGCATATATGCGCTTAGTGTTCCCGATTTTTTAGGCAAATGTAACAAATAAAACAGGAACTATTAGAAGCGATGGACTTTATGTTGATACTTGAGCGTTGAGATAGATCTAAGTCACAGTTCTAAAGAAATATTACAGTTGGTTAAAATAATAAGACATGTAATAAGATCATCTGCTTATCTGCTTAAGTGCATCTACTTATGGACAGTTATCAACTCCATACTAGTGAATAATACTGATTTTTTAGGAAAGGAATGTAGAGCATGACATTTTAAGTACATATACTATTTTGCTCGATTGTTGTATAGACGTGGACGAGTGTGTGGACGATCCGACGGTGTGCACGGAGAATGCAGACTGCATGAACACTGATGGAGGTTATACATGTCAGTGCAGTGAAGGCTACAACGGAACCGACGCCTACAATGGAGGGAACTGCTCAAGTGAGAAACCAATATTAGCCATAAAGACTACATGATTGATACAACAATACTGTGTTATCAATACTATGGCATACCGAAGTGGTAACATCCTGATTCAGCCAAACATGTATAGAACGACCACTGTAGTTCTATTTTGATATTATAAACATGGAAAGGCTATAAAAATATTCGCGAGCAATGACCAGTTTCATCATGTCAGATCTTCATTCACACAATAAATCATTCAATTGCTCTCTGTATACACCAAATATCCCGTCTCTCAACCTCTCTCTCTCCATACAATGATTTGTTGTACAGATATCGATGAGTGTTTGTCTTCTCCGTGCACGCCTAATGCTGACTGTCAAGATCAGGATGGAACCTACATGTGTACCTGCTCGGAGGGATATAAGATCATTACTTTACTAAGTTATCATACATTTCATGATTTCAATATACTTTCTCAGAACTGAAAACTCAATAAGATCTTGACCTGTTTCGGAATCCAAATCAATGTGCTAAATTGATACATTTCATTCTTGATTACAAAAAACAGTTTCAGTGAACTCCTCGGTTGCAAACTCCACAACTCCAGTAACTTGCCCATCCACGCAAACCTTGTTCGCCGGTACTTGTCAGTGTAAGTTGTGAACCCATCTTTCTATAATTCCTTTTAATGTGACGTATATTTATTTACTCAACGACTTTAAGGCAAGTCAACGCAGAAAGAAGAGTGTTGCAATGCAGATTATTTAGAGACATATTAGTGACATTTATAAATTACTAGATTGCTTTTTTTTTTACAGTATGATAAACAAAGCATCTCTGTTAAGTTTACCAGTAATACAGACAAATCCCACACAATAAGCTATTTGTTTTGCACACTGAAGTTTAAGCTTCTTCGAGATTATGAGACATTGTGCACAATGAAAAGCATGTGTACATCCCAATGACAATATTGCGAATACAATTATCAACGGTTAAAGATCATTTTATGTGTACAGTACTTCGTACACTGTTTCTATGTGCATCAGCGGAAAAAGAGAAAAAGCACAATCATGGAAGAAAATGAACACACATACAATTGATATGAAGTGAAAACTGTCACCCATGGCTAACAATGCATTGAAATAGATTCAGACGTTGACTGTGTGGATTTTGTGAAATTTATGAGCTTTACCAAACTAGCCCAAACTAAAAAAAAGTTTGCAATACATGTTTCCTAAAATGTAATGGCCAAATTTAAACCAGACGTAAACGTTTCTGAGTAGAGACATTTATGAATTTAAATTAGATGAAGCGGATGCATATTTATCAACTGTGTGGCCCAGTGTAATTATTCGAGTTGTAACTTTAATGCAATAACATCTGCACAGATGACTGCATAATTCATTTTTCTGTTAAATTTGTTAAATGCTGTTTTCGTTGTCGGTCACTCCACCTGTCCCCTGTACGCAATTTTTCATCAACGTGCATCACATTTACTTCAAACGTGGCGACTTGTTTGCAATTAATGAACTGGGGAACTGTGTGAATGTTCAATTAACCAAACTGGCAATGAATAAATATTTTTTTGCAAAGACCAAGACAAATTGACATTAACACTTGCAAAGGTTTAAGAATTGCGGTCATATTCCTCCTAGATTGATCAATCAACGATCAAACAAGCTTTTCAAACTTAGATGCCGAGGAATATTTACCTTTTAGTTTTTAGGTTTAGCTTTCGCTTTCGTTTTTAAATTGTAGTCAAGTTATTACATATGTTATGTTTTCGCCATGAGCAGACTACGTGGATCTGAATTCCAGGCTTACTATCGTCACCTTAAAGGGAAGTCCTGCATATGTGGATGTAGAGCTAACCAACACGAGCAGTGTTGCCTTCCAACAACTGGAATCGGATCTATCCGTTGTTGTAAGTCATTTCTTTTGTTATTCACACTGATATTCTATAAGATATATATGTGTGTATTAATTGTGCAAAATTGCACCTGTGGCACCTTAGGAGTTACAGGTTTATCCAGGGATGTGTTAGGAAGGAGAAACAACTCGAGCATAATATATTCAAACATCTGTATGGATACTAAAGCGTGCTAATGAATGTCAAAAGCATTCCACAATCACTACAATGCTTTCATGTCCCATGCGCGGCACCGATATTTAGCTGCTGTCAACTTGGAAAGCAATATCTTTAATTCACTGTTTTGTCTCTATGTTTGTTATCACATTTTTGAGCAATTTTCAAGAAAGTTACGGGCAACACCACTTAAGATCCTGAACTCGGTTTTCTTCTAAATAATTGTTGAATGATGAACAAACGGAGCTTTGAGATAATATTCTTACTTACACAATTAACAAATTTCTTCACTTACCGGAAATTATCATTATCAAAATTATATCTTAAGCTGTTTATTTTCATTGACAGAGTTTGCGTGCATTTGTGTGCAACTGAGATATTTAAGTAGAAAAAAAAACTGTTTATTTTTGTTCGCTGATATCTCTTTTTCTTACAAAAGTATTGTTGCAATCCAACAGAACTGGACAAGTGAAATAAGACTCTGCATTTCTTTTGTTCTATCTGAGAAACCGTTGCTACGCAATCCTGTTCGTTATTATTAAAACACCTGAAAAGCGCATGCTGAGAAGACATTTTTTCAGCGGTGCCACGCATGGGTTCAAAGAAAGAAAGTTGTTTTATATCTTTCCATAACACATCCCTGGTTTATCTACGAGGAAGCACTTGCATTTGCATAAACGAAGAAGTCGTCTTGCTTCTCCGCGGACAGACTTTGGCGTGGAACTGCAGTGTAAAATCACTTGTGTTAGCGTCCCGTATTGTTTCATCATATTGGATAGTCCACTTCACCTTCTCCCATCTCCTTCCTTTAATCATTTTACCTCACACCACCCATATAAATGTGTTTATTGCGATAATGTTTACAAATTCTTGGGAACATTCGTTATACCGATACAACATAATTTCTTGTACCAATAAGCATTTAACAATTATTGAAGAAACAGTCGAAGCATCGTAATAGGGTTGACTCTCTTTATTTCAAGTCGGCGAGCCGACTTGTCTTTGTCAACTTGCATCGTCGGATTGCTCCGTAAAAACTGTATGAAACAAACAAATTGAACCGATCATAAGCAATTGTTCATACAGACATAATTCAAATACATGTACATGTATACCTGACAAATTCATTAGTTGTCAAACAAATACTAGTTGAATCGAGTAGATCACTTGTCACTCTCTTTATCCGTTGAGCATGCGTGCAAAGCCTCTGTTCATTTATACGATTTATATTAAGTCACATGATCAATAGCTGACTAATGTCTCTGAAAGTACGGGTACAACTGTAGTCTGCACGAGTATACATGTAATTCCTATGTAGCTCAAATCATAAATATCTTCATAATTCAACCTTGTTTTTCACCCAATGCCTTTAATAGACAAAGCGCTCTTTTAAGCTTAATCATTTTGTAAGGTACAACTGGGCAGTCTATTCAGCTTTAATTCGCAGTTACTTTACTGCTATATATGTGCTTGAAATGTCAATTGCTTCACGACTAAGATACCCAAATCAAAGGTGCACTGAATTTAAGGCAGTTATAATCATTCACTTCTACCAATGTAATATATATCACAATGAAATATCTGTGTAATTCATCTTAAAGCTTTAGCTTGGGCTACGATAAGCTAGGTTTTAAGCCCTTCCATATGGGCACCATCATACGTCAATTGACATGCAATTAAGTCAGATTTCAGTAATGTATTTAAGAACATCAACAATAATTTTATGTCAAACTTGGCACTACGCCCTCTTACTACGTGTACGTTTCGTACCCACATTACGTGCATTACACACCGTATAGAAACTTAACATTATCAACTGTGCAAAGTACATTATCTTATGGCATAAAATTACGCCTAAATTGTGTTTATACTGAATTTGTTTCTCACATTACATTTACACACCTTCTTGCCTCCTTATGGCGCAACATTCGTTGTCCTTTCGAACATGATGTCGGTGATTACGACCAATTTCCAAAGCAAAACATCAAAAACTTGTATCTGCTGTGACAGAATGAATAGGACGGCGTAGAGGGAGCTAAGTAAATTCATGACCTGAAAGTGACACGCTTCGCATAGATTTCCGGGTCATTTCAAAATCAAGGTGTCGATCAGTTTCTCGATTGATTGCATTAACAATTATGTTTTTTAATCTCGCCATAATTATTAGATCATTGCCCACCTTGGTAGCTATCTCCAAGTTACGTTGACTCGTGTGGAGAACGGTAGTATCATCGCTACCTTGGGCTTACGGGTCTTTGGTGACACCAACGAAGTTGCTGCCGAGAGGGCAGATGATGTATTCAACTCAGAAATACCGACCAACACTACAGACTTTGCATTCTCTAGTTTCAGTGTTGATGGTAAGTGGTATTATTTGCATCATTTTAAATGAGAAAAGAATCATAGTGAAAAGGGTAACCCAGCCAAACATTGAATTTACCCCTTGAAGTCCACATTGCTATATTTTAAGCTACCAATCGTTGGTAAGACGTCGATATGTTAAAAGATATTAAATAACGACAAGTAGTAAATACAGTCACATCCTCCTGTACCTCTTCTAGACTGCTTCTCTGTTGCAATTGCTTGTATTGTTGGTGCACACTCGTGCAAGAGATCCATTTTACAGTTTACCCTGTATTTACCAATATGCGCCGAACTATGAAAAGATCAGTAGTATATAAATCAAATAGGTCGCGTGATGATAAAATGTTTATTCCATTGCAAACGCGGTCATAGTGGTAACAGTCGAAACATATGGAAGATTGAAGTTGAGTTGGAAATGACGAGAGGGATTATCTTTAAACACCATTCTGTTATACTCTGTCTCTCTCTCTCTCTCTCTCTCTCTCTCTTGGGTTAAGCCAACTGATCTCTCCATTGACTTGCTAGCCTTTGAGATAAATTCCACCCATACCCTGCCCTCTGCCCGATCAGCTAACCCAGAACATAAAATAGAGGCCAAAAGGAGGCACTTTGTCCGGCCCATACCAACATACCACTGTAATGATGATTTTCACTAACTCTTTAATGTCCGAATGATAAATGATCTGGTTACAAGGAAGAGCTAATCTCTTGATTGTATTTGCATGTAAAACATGTAATACATTATTTGGCTGGTTTGTTTCTGTGTTAGCGTTTCTGTGCAAACTCAATACTTTATCCCTCATGAAAGCAAAATTACTTAATCCATTTCTAAATTCGAGAAATTATCATAATATAAATAAAGTTATGAGAATTTAGCTTTTAGAATATTACATATGTGCGACAAACTTTCAAATATAATGTTTCTTTTAGCTGACGTATCTTGCGACGAATACTGCCAGAATGGCGGAACGTGCGAGCTGAATGGTGTCAACAACCGGACGTGCAGGTAACATTCATTAAACTATTCTCTGCCAGATGAAAAAAATATTCTACAGCATTCATATCTCAAACTGTTGCACGAATGTAACCATAGCATATCACAGGTGAATTTGTTTATTCAAAGTGTCTTGTGCTAACTTAGTTATGGTTACCATCGTTACCATGTGATGGAAACAAGTTGTAAAGATGACCACTTACTATTCACCCTTAATCAAATGTGGCGTGGGAGTAGGTTTAATAAACATATACAGTACAACACCCAAATATTTGTCGTCGAGGTACAACATATGATGCCGAACGAAAAGGGGGACCATTTCTCTTAAATTCACATATTGTGATACCTGTGACGTGCATATAATAGGACACAATGTCATTGTTTCATATAATTTAATTCAAACAAACATAAGCTGTAGGCCAAAATCAAATCGAAATCAAAATTGTGTCGTTGAAAAGTGATTGACTTAGAGGGGATTGGAGGGGATTTATTCATCGGAGGAAATGCAATTTGAGCTCGCAATATTGCTTTGATGGCTTTTACCATTGAAAATTTTCTTTTCTGTTGCTCAAGTCATGTGCAGAACAAAATCCCGTTTTAGGCGTCAATCAGTTTCATCAATATGAATTAAATTGCTCTATATCTACATGTATTTATATTCACTTCTTGGCCTTACATATCCATGTCTCCTTGCGAGATGTAATGACTCAATGTGCTCACATCTATTTTTGTTTCAGTTGTTTGAGCGGGTATACAGGAGACACATGCGAGGGTGAGTAAATATGGTGGCTCCATGTTCTCTTTGTAGGACGTCCTGATAAGTGGTCTTCACTGCTGAAATGATTTATATCCAAGGCTTATCCTTCGAAACCTGGCAAAATATTCTCCTTCCTGGTCATCCTGCCTACCTTCACCCCTGATCTTTCTCATGTGCTCTCTCATTTTTTCCTGTCTCACCTCTTCGTTTATTCCCTGTCCGTCTTATTATCCGTAGGTCTCAACACCCTCCACTTCTTTCCCCTTAAACTTTGCGCCTGCGAAGCCCTACCCCTTCCCTTTCTTCCCCTTATTCGTTCACTGAAAAATGTACCCTTCCCAACCCCCTCCACACTTCCACTCATATATCTTCCTTCTCTCCCATCTCTTCCACCTTTAACATTTCTTCCGTACCGTGCTCCTTTTGAATACCTCGTTCAACAGATTACTCTTCCTATTTCTGTACTTTGTAGCACATAGCTAAGTGAGCGATTGTAACACACACTTGATGGTAGCATCCCTGGCGATTGCTACAACGTTCACAGCTCACTGTTTGGTTGTATGAGAGTGTTACCATTGATTGAAAGTTACACTCATTGCAAAGCTAGATGTAAACGGTCTTGTAGATTCACCATGAATCTACAAGTGAAGAAACAATCATTGTACCGTAGAGTTGATGATCAATACCATAGCAATTATAGCAATGCCGACAGCTTTTCAACTATTTCCAAGGTACAGTGGACATGGTAATGCCCAACCAAACCTTTCAAATTAACCAAAACTTTCTAGCTTGTGCGTGCCATGACGCGTATAGTCTTACTGTGATCTAGATGAGACAACATCTTGTTTGTGAATTGCATGAACGCGTTTGGCCTTGCTTTGATCTAGATCAGACCAGTTCTAGTTGGGCTCCACTGTAGTCCTCATGAAGGGCGTATGTATGCAGAATGTTTCTGTAAAGGGGCGGGAATGTACCGTTCCTTCCTCAACCCCTTTCCGCGCCCAAACCCACCCCTTGAACAAAAGAATATTCTGCGTGCTTGCGCGAATGGTTAGCACTGTTTGAAAGACGGGAAGCGTTAAAATGTAACAAGATCCTGAAGTGTAATTAATGATCTCCTAATATCATTCTCTTGACAGACTCCAGTCGCAGTTCTCTGCTTACAAAAATTATGTATATAGTTTATTCTTTTTATTGATACCCTTTAAACCGTGGATTTCTTGGGACATTTTTCCCTTTTTACTATTATTTTTTATAAAATTACACTCATATATCTTGTAAATCTTATCCAGAAATATATCATATGCTTCATTTACATCTGGGTTGGTTAAAACATCATTCCATTTTGTTGCTAATAGATTGTTTTTTAAATGAATTTCAAATCAGAGGGTTATTTTTTTTTATTTAGAAATATGTGGGGTTTACAGGGGCAGGGTAATCATTACAGACAGAGAGGTCAGTTATCTCAAATATAGGTAACTGATCTGTTAAGCTACTATAAAGACATACCCGACTGACGAAATGTGTTTAGTATTTACGTAAGTAAAAATATTACCTATGAGAGCTTAAAACCCTGTAAGATCATTACTTTACTAAGTTATCATACATTTCATGATTTCAATATACTTTCTCAGAACTGAAAACCCCATAAGATCTTGACCTGTTTCGGAATCCAAATCAATGTGCTAAATTGATACATTTCATTCTTGATTACAAAAAACAGTTTCAACTCCAGTAACTTGCCCATCCACGCGAGCCTTGTTCGCCGGTACTTGTCAGTGTAAGTTGTGAACCCATCTTTCTATAATTCCTTTTAATGTGACGTATATTTATTTACTCAACGACTTTAAGGCAAGTCAACGCAGAAAGAAGAGTACTGCAATGCAGATTATTTTGAGACATATTAGTGAGATTTATAAATTACTAGATTGCTTTTTATTTACAGTATGATAAACAAAGCATCTCTGTTAAGTTTACCAGTAATACAGACAAATCCCACACAATAAGCTATTTGTTTTGCACACTGAAGTTTAAGCTTCTTCGAGATTATGAGACATTGTGCACAATGAAAAGCATGTGTACATCCCAATGACAATATTGCGAATACAATTATCAACGGTTAAAGATCGTTTTATGTGTACAGTACTTCGTACACTGTTTCTATGTGCATCAGCGGAAAAAGAGAAAAAGCACAATCATGGAAGAAAATGAACACACATACAATTGATATGAAGTGAAAACTGTCACCCATGGCTAACAATGTATTGAAATAGATTCAGACGTTGACTGTGTGGATTTTGTGAAATTTATGAGCTTTACCAAACTAGCCCAAACTAAAAAAAAGTTTGCAATACATGTTTCCTAAAATGTAATGGCCAAATTTAAACCAGACGTAAACGTTTTCTGAGTAGAGACATTTATGAATTTAAATTAGATGAAGCGGATGCATATTTATCAACTGTGTGGCCCAGTGTAATTATTCGAGTTGTAACTTTAATGCAATAACATCTGCACAGATGACTGCATAATTCATTTTTCTGTTAAATTTGTTAAATGTTGTTTTCGTTGTCGGTCACTCCACCTGTCCCCTTGTCTATCAACGCAATTTTTCATCAACGTGCATCACATTTACTTCAAACGTGGCGACTTGTTTGCAATTAATGAACTGGGGAACTGTGTGAATGTTCAATTAACCAAACTAGCAATGAATAAATATTTTTTTCGCAAAGACCAAGACAAATTGACATTAACACATGCAAAGGTTTAAGAATTGCGGTCATATTCATCCTAGATTGATCAATCAACGATCAAACAAGCTTTTCAAACTTAGATGCCGAGGAATATTTACCTTTTAGTTTTTAGGTTTAGCTTTCGCTTTCGTTTTTAAATTGTAGTCAAGTTATTACATATGTTATGTTTTCGCCATGAGCAGACTACGTGGATCTGAATTCCAGGCTTACTATCGTCACCTTAAATGGAAGTCCTGCATATGTGGATGTAGAGCTAACCAACACGAGCAGTGTTGCCTTCCAACAACTGGAATCGAATCTATCCGTTGTGGTAAGTCATTTCGAAATGCCGTTTTCTTTTGTTATTCACACTGATATTCTATAAGATATATATGTGTGTATTAATTGTGCAAAATTGCACCTGTGGCACCTTAGGAGTTACAGGTTTATCCAGGGATGTGTTAGGAAGGAGAAACAACTCGAGCATAATATATTCAAACATCTGTATGGATACTAAAGCGTGCTAATGAATGTCAAAAGCATTCCACAATCACTACAATGCTTTCATGTCCCATGCGCGGCACCGATATTTAGCTGCTGTCAACTTGAAAATTCACTGTTTTGTCTCTATGTTTGTTATCACATTTTTGAGCAATTTTCAAGAAAGTTACGGGCAACACCACTAAAGATCCTGAACTCGGTTTTCTTCTAAATAATTGTTGAATGATGCACAAACGGAGCTTTGAGATAATATTCTTACTTACACAATTAACAAATTTCTTCACTTTCCGGAAATTATCATTATCAAAATTATATCTTAAGCTGTTTA
This sequence comes from Arbacia lixula, assembly GCA_963669155.1. Classification (NCBI taxonomy): domain Eukaryota; kingdom Metazoa; phylum Echinodermata; class Echinoidea; order Arbacioida; family Arbaciidae; genus Arbacia; species Arbacia lixula. The sequence continues at coordinate 18,709,151 of OZ022580.1, read as the reverse complement.
TTTTCATTGACAGAGTTTGCGTGCATTTGTGTGCAACTGAGATATTTTAGTAGAAAAAACAACTGTTTATTTTTGTTCGCTGATATCTCTTTTTCTCACAAAAGTATTGCTGCAATCCAACAGAACTGGACAAGTGAAATAAGACTCTGCATTTCTTTTGTTCTATCTGAGAAACCGTTGCTACGCAATCCTGTTCGTTATTATTAAAACACCTGAAAAGCGCATGCTGAGAACACATTTTTTTCAGCGGTGCCACGCATGGGTTCAAAGGAAGAAAGTTGTTTTATATCTTTCCATAACACATCCCTGGTTTATCTACGAGGAAGCACCTTGCATTTGCATAAACGAAGAAGTCGTCTTGCTTCTCCGCGGACAGACTTTGGCGTGGAACTGCAGTGTAAAGTCACTTGTGTTAGCGTCCCGTATTGTTTCATCATATTGGATAGTCCACCTCACCTTCTCCCATCTCCTTTCTTTAATCATTTTACCTCACACCACCCATATAAATGTGTTTATTGCGATAATGTTTACAAATTCTTGGGAACATTCGTTATACCGATACAACATAATTTCTTGTACCAATAAGCATTTAACAATTATTGAAGAAACAGTCGAAGCATCGTAATAGGGTTGACTCTCTTTATTTCAAGTCGGCGAGCCGACTTGTCTTTGTCAACTTGCATCGTCGGATTGCTCCGTAAAAACTGTATGAAACAAACAAATTGAACTGATCATAAGCAATTGTTCATACAGACATAATTCAAATACATGTACATGTATACCTGACAAATTCATTAGTTGTCAAACAAATACTAGTTGAATCGAGTAGATCACTTGTCACTCTCTTTATCCGTTGAGCATGCGTGCAAAGCCTCTGTTCATTTATACGATTTATATTAAGTCACATGATCAATAGCTGACTAATGTCTCTGAAAGTACGGGTACAACTGTAGTCTGCACGAGTATACATGTAATTCCTATGTAGCTCAAATCATAAATATCTTCATAATTCAACCTTGTTTTTCACCCAATGCCTTTAATAGACAAAGCGCTCTTTTAAGCTTAATCATTTTGTAAGGTACAACTGGGCAGTCTATTCAGCTTTAATTCGCAGTTACTTTACTGCTATATATGTGCTTGAAATGTCAATTGCTTCACGACTAAGATACCCAAATCAAAGGTGCACTGAATTTAAGGCAGTTATAATCATTCACTTCTACCAATGTAATATATATCACAATGAAATATCTGTGTAATTCATCTTAAAGATTTAGCTTGGGCTACGATAAGCTAGGTTTTAAGCCCTTCCATATGGACACCATCATACGTCAATTGACATGCAATTAAGTCAGATTTCAGTAATGTATTTAAGAACATCAACAATAATTTTATGTCAAACTTGGCACTACGCCCTCTTACTACGTGTACGTTTTCGTACCCACATTACGTGTATTACACACCGTATAGAAACTTAACATTATCAACTGTGCAAAGTGCATTATCTGATGGCATAAAATTACGCCTAAATTGTGTTTATACTGAATTAGTTTCTCACATTACATTTACACACCTTCTTGCCTCCTTATGGCGCAACATTCGTTGTCCTTTCAAACATGATGTCGGCGATTACGACCAATTTCCAAAGCAAAACATCAAAAACTTGTATCTGCTGTGACAGAATGAATAGGAAGGCGTAGAGGGAGCTAAGTAAATTCATGACCTGAAAGTGACACGCTTCGCATAGATTTCCGGGTCATTTCAAAATCAAGGTGTCGATCAGTTTCTCGATCGATTGCATTAACAATTATGTTTTTTAATCTCGCCATAATTATTAGATCATTGCCCACCTTGGTAACTATGTCCAAGTAACATTGACTCGTGTGGAGAACGGTAGTATCATCGCTACCTTGGGCTTACGGGTCTTTGGTGACACCAATGAAGTTGCTGCCGAGAGGGCAGATGATGTATTCAACTCAGAAACACCGACCAACACTGCATACTTTGAATTCTCTAATTTCAGTGTTGATGGTAAGTGGTATTATTTGCATCATTTAAAATGAGAAAAGAATCATAGTGAAAAGGGTAACCCAGCCAAATATTGAATTTACCCCTTGAAGTCCACATCGCTATATTTTAAGCTACCAATCGTTGGTAAGACGTCGATATGTTAAAAGATATTAAATAACGACAAGTAGTAAATACAGTCACATCCTCCTGTACCTCTTCTAGACTGCTTCTCTGTTGCAATTGCTTGTATTGTTGGTGCACACTCGTGCCAGAGATCCATCATACAGTTTACCCTGTATTTACCAATATGCGCCGAACTATGAGAAGATTAGTAGTATATAAATCAAATAGGTCGCGTGATGATAAAATGTTTATACCATTGCAAACGCAGTCATAGTGGTAACAGTCGAAACATATGGAAGATTGAAGTTGAGTTGGAAATGACTTGAGGGATTATCTTTAAACACCATTCTGTTATACTCTGTCTCTCTCTCTCTCTCTCTCTCTCTCTCTCTCTTGGATTAAGCCAACTGATCTCTCCATTGACTTGCTAGCCTTTGAGATAAATTCCACCCATACCCTGCCCTCTGCCCGATCAGCTAACCCAGAACATAAAATAGAAGCCAAAAGGAGGCACTTTGTCCGGCCCATACCAACATACCACTGTAATGATGATTTTCACTAGCTCTGTAATGTCCGAATGATAAATGATCTGGTTACAAGGAAGAGCTAATCTCTTGATTGTATTTGCATGTAAAACATGTAATACATTATTTGGCTGGTTTGTTTCTGTGTTAGCGTTTCTGTGCAAACTCAATACTTTATCCCTCATGAAAGCAAAATTACTTAATCCATTTCTAAATTCAAGAAATTATAATATAAATAAAGTTATGAAAATTTAGCTTTTAGAATATTACATATGTGCGACAAACTTTCAAATATAATGTTTCTTTTAGCTAACGTATCTTGCGACGAATACTGCCAGAATGACGGAACGTGCGAGCTGAATGGTGTCAACAACCGGACGTGCAGGTAACATTCATTAAACTATTCTCTGCCAGATGAAAAAAATATTCTACAGCATTCATATCTCAAACTGTTGCACGAATGTAACCATAGCATATCACAGGTTAATTTGTTTATGCAAAGTGTCTTGTGCTAACTTAGTTATGGTTACCATCGTTACCATGTGATGAAAACAAGTTGTAAAGATGACCACTTACTATTCACCCTTAATCAAATGTGGCGTGGGAGTAGGTTTAATAAACATATACAAGACCCAAATATTTGTCGTCGAGGTACAACAGATGATGCCGAACGAAAAGGGGGACCATTTCTCTTAAATTCAAACATTGTGATACCTGTGACGTGCATCTAATAGGACACAATGTCATTGTTTAATATAATTTAATTCAAACAAACATAAGCTGTAGGCCAAAATCAAATCGAAATCAAAATTGTGTCGTTGAAAAGTGATTGACTTAGAGGGGATTGGAGGGGATTTATTCATCGGAGGAAATGCAATTTGAGCTCGCAATATTTCTTTGATGGCTTCTACCATTGAAAATTTTCTTTTCTGTTGCTCAAGTCATGTGCAGAACAAAATCCCGTTTTAGGCGTCAGTTTCATCAATATGAATTAAATTGCTCTATATATACATGTGTAAAGGAGGATGCTGGGGGGGTAAGGGTGATTGTAAGGGGGTGCTGGGGATTAGGGCGATAGTGAAGGGGTGTGGGTCCCCACAGGTCTCGCACCGGACTAGGGCTCTCACGCAGACTCACGCTGACTAAAGACCAGTCCTCACACCAATATCCAGGGACGGTGACGACGCTGCCGGGGGAAGCAGAGAAGACTTTTATTAGATTAAGAATCATCATCAGAGAACAATGAGAACATATGAATATACAAATGATGAAAGAAAGTGTGACTTGAAGATACAGTCATCGTTTCGAGCTACAATAAACTTTTAAATTAAGATCATAACCCATCAATGGGTGTACGTCACTGAAATACCTATAACGCTGGTTGCCATAGTAACAAACACTGGAAAATCACATTGTCCCCTTTCAAACTCTCAACATGAAAGCAGCATTCTGTTAACGCTAATACTAGTAGTATCATAACAAACACCTAAAAACATGTAACATAACAAATCAAAATATCACTGAACATGATCACTGCTCCTGCAGATGTGCATGCACAACACATCCAATCTAACTCCCATTCCTATCCCCTATCCATTGCTGAACTCCTTATGAAGGCTAGACAATTACTTTGAATAAAACAAACCTATGACAATCGTACAGTAACGACCTAGGCACAGAGCAATATTCATATGCTAATTACTTGTTCCTGTAAAAACACTCCCGATATTACCGTTAAATACATCACAATAATTGATCCCTTAAAAGTATGATGAGCAATTGCTCCTCTCAAAAACTAGTCTCTTCCACAAACACTCTATAAGGATCTCTCTTACACGCCCACACAATATAACTCTACCACACAATTACCGGCTATATTGGTAGCGTACAAAATGTGTACCTAGCTCTGGAGTATAGTTAAACATCGCTATCACTTTGTTACTAAAGTTAACAACAATAGCTTTAACCACGATCGTTGATATTCATATATGTCTTATTCGGCCTTGTTGTACTATGTAAACATAGTCTAAAAACGAACAGTAATGCAATCAAAACATACGCGCAGATATTCATTGACATATGTCTATTCAACTACATTACACCTTTATTTATCTATGAAAATGGCTTATACTATCTATACCAGAATCAGTCAACATCTGCAGTAGATATCCCAGTCTAGTGTTCAAGACGTAAATACCAATAGTCACAAAAATTCCCAAACATTCTAAAAGAATCAAAACTGCGTCTGTGTTAAGGTATAAAAATAAATAACTCACAACAACCACTTAATTTGAAATCCACATATACAACCAGCTCTTGTTATATCAGTACTTTGATTCCAACGACATTAAACTGGTACTAAAGCTATATTCACATCACGACTAAGCGACCAATAGTGGAAATACAAAGTCCAGCCCAATAATCAATCTCCTTATGTAAGATTTCTATACTTTATACTAACAAGAGTACATTGTATAATATTAGCTACACGGTCTCTAAAATCTCATCTTAACATCACACAAGGTGAGGAACAGACTGTCACCAAGATTAACCTCTACTCATACTACAACAAACCACTATTATGAAATGCAAATTGAAAAGGGCAAAGCTCTCATCTAGATATGAATACCTTACACTGTCCGAAAATGCTGAAATAAAAGATAATGCCTTAAACTTGAACATCGATTCCCAGACACAGATTTAAATGTAGGCTGTGTTTTAACGAGCCCTTTCCATTAGTGAAGACACCTAAGCTGACACATTAATCTACGTATGTACTCACTAGATAGACCTCTTTTTAGCCTACCGACATAAAAATCCTGGCCCAACCGCCAACTACCTACATTCTCTTACCCAACTTATCCATACTACCAATCCAATCCACTTATAATCGAAATAGTCCACAATACATACACCAGACATTGACACAATAGGCCATTAGACATGTTAACCTTAGCCAGATGTAAACAAAACCCTTAAATATATCTTCTCACTACAATTCAGCAAACGACTACTCGATCAACCTAATAAGCGTACGCGACATTCCAGGGGAATGCTACGCGCACCGAGAACGGCCTAGTTATGCGATGCAAACTCATTCATACACGTTCGTATGTACCGTAGTCTATGTACGTACATGTATTATGTGTAAGGATTTCTCAACACTAGGAATAACAGTACAAGATCATAATCAAAAGCCAAATATTACCAATCCACTCACACTTAATAATTGTATCATGCTCCCAAAGTACGCTTTATACATTCATAATCAACCTACACATCAGTTATCATTATAAAAGAACATTATATTGCCGAAACTAGTATAATCAAATTTCTTCCACAAAATGTTAAACTCACCTGCCGGGGGAAGCAGAGAAGCGCCGTCACGCGCACTGAAGCACGGACGCCCCCTTTTGTTCTCTGCTATATAGTATATCGCCGTACGCACCCCTCACACATGTATTTATATTCACTTCTTGGCCTTACATATCCACGTCTCCTTGCGAGGTGTAATGACTCAATGTGCTCACATCTATTTTTGTTTCAGTTGTTTGAGCGGGTATACAGGAGACACATGCGAGGGTGAGTAAATATGGTGGCTCCATGTTCTCTTTGTAGGACGTCCTGATAAGTGGTCTTCACTGCTGAAATGATTTATATCCAAGGCTTATCCTTCGAAACCTGGCAAAATATTTTCCTTCCTGGTCATCCTGCCGACCTTCACCCCTGATCTTTCTCATGTGCTCTCTCATTTTTTTCCTGTCTCACCTCTTCGTTTATTCCCTGTCCGTCTTATTATCCGTAGGTCTCAACACCCTCCACTTCTTTCCCCTTAAACTTTGCGCCTGCGAAGCCCTACCCCTTCCCTTTCTTCCCCTTATTCGTTCACTGAAAAATGTCCCCTTCCCAACCCCCTCCACACTTCCACTCATATATCTTCCTTCTCTCCCATCTCTTCCACCTTTAACATTTCTTCCGTACCGTGCTCCTTTTGAATACCTCGTTCAACAGATTACTCTTCCTATTTCTGTACTTTGTAGCACATAGCTAAGTGAGCGATTGTAACACACACTTGATGGTAGCATCCCTGGCGATTGCTACAACATTCAGAGCTCACTGTTTGGTTGTATGAGAGTGTTACCATTGATTGAAAGTTACACTCATTGCAAAGCTAGATGTAAACGGTCTTGTAGATTCACCATGAATCTACAAGTGAAGAAACAATCATTGTACCGTAGAGTTGATGATCAATACCATAGCAATTATAGCAATGCCGACAGCTTTTCAACTATTTCCAAGGTACAGTGGACATGGTAATGCCCAACCAAACCTTTCAAATTAACCAAAACTTTCTAGCTTGTGCGTGCCATGACGCGTATAGTCTTACTGTGATCTAGATGAGACAACATCTTGTTTGTGAATTGCATGAACGCGTTTGGCCTTGCTTTGATCTAGATCAGACCAGTTCTAATTGGGCTCCACTGTAGTCCTCATGAAGGGCGTATGTATGCAGAATGTTTCTGTAAAGGGGCGGGAATGTACCGTTCCTTCCTCAACCCCTTTCCGCGCCCAAACCCACCCCTTGAACAAAAGAATATTCTGCGTGCTTGCGTGAATGGTTAGCACTGTTTGAAAGACGGGAAGCGTTAAAATGTAACAAGATCCTGAAGTGTAATTAATGATCTCCTAATATCATTCTTTTGGCAGATTCCAGTCGCAGCAGTCTGTCTACAGGTGCCATTATTGGCATCGCTCTTGGTGCAGTTGGTGCAGTGCTTATCTTCCTGATATCGTGCGGATGTTGCATGTACATGGTTCAACTCAGGAGGATCCAGGAGACTAAGTTTATGATGGAGTAAGTAATCTATCCTCATCATTTTATCATCATTTTGTTATGGCAGATATTGTAAACAATACAGTGCAGTAACAAAATGGGAACTTGGTAGTACAAACAGCATAATAATGCTTAAGAGCCTCTGTGCTGTATAGATAAAGCAGCTGAGCAATAGAATGTATAAACACACACAAATAAACATACACTAGCCTATAAAAGTGAAATATGATACTCCATGGTCAGAGAAATTAAACTTTCTACATGTTGCTCCTCTACCTTCATGATATTTACCCGTTCATCCTACGCCTCCTCTATCTATTCCCACCTCCCTCTCACCATCCATGCCCTTTCCGCCCCCTGCCCCCACCCGCCCCTCCCCAATTGCCCCTCTCTTCTTGCCCTCTTCATCCATCTCCTCCCCAATCTCGAATACACAGCGCTCACAACTATCCGATAAACAACAGAGGCTTTGGATACGGGGCATATGATTATGATCAAGCATCAGACATTTCTTTGGATCGACGTCGGCGTGCTGTCGGAAGGGCCATTAATCAGATCCGACACGAAAGAAGCTCAGTGTCGGGCTCTGATGCCAGCGTGGTGAGGAACATGCAACATGCGCAACAGGTAAGTCGATTAGCCTGTTCAAATCGGTTGAACAAAAATCGTTATATTTCAAATGTGATCTTGGTATCTGTATAAATGTTCTGGGGAAACTTTGAAGTGACGAAGATGAAGCATCTTGAATGGTGGATTTAAAGGAATTTTGTTCTCCTGGGTATTTCGTATTGCCATTATGCCTATTTTAAAGGAATACGTAATATGTATATTTATTATAATATGATATTTACCACTCGTGATCGGTCTTGTTTGAATCATATTGACATCTTGGCAAAAACGTGCTATAACATAAGTTCGTGCTTGGAGTTTAAAGCACGTATTGTTGATTAAAGATCAATTATATTGCACCATTACAAGACTAACTAATTGTGTTATTTTTTTATTTCAGCGGAGGGGACTAGAGGCATATGATCATCGTCGAGAGTTCATCAGACCGTACGTGGTGGACGGAAGCGAAAGCTCATCGGTAAGTTACTATTTATTTTAATGAGGCCTTAATGAATACTCTTTGTGCCCATGGGTAAACTATGTGGTCAAAGAGTTCAGAAACATGTGATCCATGTGACTAGTCATACCTTTGAAGGGGTATTGAAATATCATATATTGGTTCCTCTTTTTTCAAATACCAAAATTACGAAATCTAAGATATTTTGGGGGGCTGTTTCGAAAAACGTGTTATCCTAATCTTTTTTCCCTTTCCCTATTTTTTTCATGATACGGTCTCTGTGAATGGTTCTTGTGCTTGTTAATATTCATTAGCTATTTTATCAATCTTCGTTTTCGAATATGAATATTCATTAGCTATTTCTGTACATGACATTGTGCGTGAACGCACAATGAATATTTTACCGAGAAAATAAGAAAAAATGTGTCAAGTTTGTGATCTTTCAGTTGTGCAGTTTGATGTATACCATTGAAGATTTAAAACGGACGCATTTTGTTCTCACAACAATTTGTCAAGGGAAATGGCAGAGTTGTTCTTTTGTTTTCATGTTTAGAGGTGCCGGTTCATGTTAGGCTAGTCCCTAGTGCTATCCCTCATGCGAGTGTTGCGAGGACATGAATTTTGACTTATGATGAAAGCTAAAAAATGAGAGAACATAAGCGATAAAAGTAACTGAATTTATATTAACGCTTCACTGGGGATTAAAAGTATAAGCGGTGACCCGGTGCCCGACCGAAGCTGTCGGGCACCGGTTTGATTTTTTTTCCAATCTGGTGTGTGATGAAACAATACAAACAATAAGATATTCGAAATTCGAAAATTGATAAAATAGGTAATGAACATTAACAAGCAAAAGAACCGTTAACAGAGACCGCCTCTTGGAAAAAGAAAGCGAGAAAGGGGGAACAAATTGTGTACAAAGTGAAGGGGAAAAGGGGTGTCAGAAATAGGGGTGTCACCTTTTGGAGACACTCTGTTTTCGACAAGTGCCACTACATGCAATCAGGGTGTCAAACCAGCATGTGGTCTTAGCGTATTCATAAGCATGTGCTTTCGTAGCAAAAATACTGTCCAATATATTTTCATATCTTGTCATAGGCCTGGTATCGTACATTAACCTAGTAGATTCAGATACATATATTGTGATAACGGTCATGGTAGAGAATGATAATGTGTGATGCAAATTGAAATTTGTGTCAAGCCAAACTGTATCGAGCATGTCATTTGGTAACAGGAGTGATGAGAACTGTATGGCTTACTCATTTCTGTGAAGTGTGTAGCTTGTACAAATAAGAGTGATCATAACATTGAAGGGCAATTCCAAGAATTAGATCAAATGCATATATCATGGGCGACCGTGTCAAGCATCAGATTATATTTTTTATATATTGTTTAATTGGATGGGTCTATCAATATCTTTTTAAGCCTACAAATCTTTGCTGTCTGTGAGATGTTGAGCTGCCAATAAAAATTCGTTACAGCTCGATATTTCGAAGGTTCGTTATTCCGAAGGTTCGTTTTTCCAAAGGTTCGTAATTCCGAAACATGTGAATTGCCTATACACCGATGCTCATTAGTCCGAAAACGAAAAAAGGGTTCCTTAATCCGAGCATTTGTCGCGTAACGTTCGGAATAACGAACCTTCGGAAAAACGAGTGCTTCCCTAAAAGTTAACGTATGGGCCTGGGACTTTCAAAAGAGCTAAATCATAGTTTTTCTGACAATTCATAGTAGTGATTCAAAAAAAGAAGTGGTCTAAAATTGAATAAATGCTCATGATATTTGGTTGGTAACAGAAATTGAGGAGTTTGGCTTTCATTAGTGTTCGGATGCAGTTTCAGCACACTCGGCATAACATTAGAAGTCAAGACTAAAGCTGTCTTATTATATGACCGACTCGGTTTCAAATAGCTGGATAAACAATTCAACTTGCGAATGATAGCAATGTTATTGACCGCAGTTGCCAATGGTACTGGCCGTGATTGTGAGCTATAACAATGGTGAAAGAGAAAAATATGTTATGTGATATGATTATTTCTTATTTTTTTCTTTCTCTCTTTTGTTAATATCTTGGGCGAAATTTGCATTTGTCATATACAGGCGACCCACGTGGAGCGAAACCCCTTGCACGATACAGATTACCTGTACTTCTGAACTGACAGCGGACACTGACTGACACGAGGAGAAGAAGGCAGAGAGAGAACCGAATTTGTGTATCGCACAACTCTCCAGTAGATTTGATTATACTTTTAACTGAATATTTTAAATCTAACTTATCGTTTGAACTTCTATAACAACTACAAAAATTATAATCATTTGGTAAATTATAGTTGATATTGCACAAAATCATAGGACAAAATCAACAGGGACAAAAACCTATAAGGAAATTGTAACGTACACATCGTTGTAAGTTCTTAATATGCTGCGGAAGAAGTTGTCACAGCACATCAGCTCGTACCATGAGAGGTATAATCTAGCGATGCGTATTGGTTGTGATGCAGATCAACTATAATAAAGTCTAAATTTTTGCTGAATTATGAGTTGAAGGAGGACTAATGGACTCAAAGTAAATTACGGGTTGTATTACATTTAATACTCATGAATGACTAATGAATAACTCTATGTGTCTATCCTTCTCCGAATCTCCGTCTCATTCGAACTCTCCGAGCTCTTTAAATATATACTCTTTCAGTAAGATAAATAGTAAACAATTATATTGAAATTTATACAGAAGGTCAGTTTCTTGAATGGATAAGGATTCCACAGAAACCGGACCTTAACTACGGCATAGTTCCTGGATTGCAGAAAAACCATAACCTTGGAGGTATAGCTCAGCTATAACCTTGAGAGTAATTGGGCATCTGGAAAGTGTTCATAGACGTGGAAACATTATTTGGGCGGGGGAGAGGTTAAACACTACATGTAACATGCAACGCGATCTAGATGTGTAAATGGTGCCTTATATTACCATACCACAAATCAGCTATCGAAATGTGTATATTAAATCTCTGTGGCCGGGGATATGATGCAGTGTGTGATTCGTTCTATTGGTTTTATAGTACCTCGGTCCAAAAAAAAGCATATGTAAGTGGAGTACTCAAAATCGAAAGTAGTAACATGTAAAGATACTTTCACGCGGTCAATACACACTGGCAGTGTGTGTATTCCATTCAAGTCTGACTGGTTGTTTCCCTGCATACCGTTTGTTCAGGAGAATAAACCCAGATAATGAACAAGGGCCCATATTACATGTATGTTCGTTAGACTGATCCACATGAGCGTGGTATTTATTTACATTCTTTTTAATGTTTACTTAATTGTTTGTTTAATTTTCTTAAATATATTTCTTAAAATGAAACATTTAAGCCGATATAAAACAAGGTAAATGTAATAATGTGTTAGTAAGTGATATATACCAATATATTGTTAAGAAATTGGTTGAAGTAGTTGGGAAATAGTTTATGTTAATGGTGAAATTATTATCATGTGTCGGTATAGGCCTATCTCTTTTCCGTTTTATTTTCTATCAAGATGCTCGATGTCTCCAAATCATAAACCAATTGCATCACAGAATACAAAATTATTCGTGCCTGTGTGCATTTCGGATATGAAGGGTCATAAGCTTCGTGATTCGTCCACCAAATTATTGTAGCTTTCATATTGGAATGCATTTTGAATAGGATGGGCGATAAGCTTCATGATTCGTCCACCAAATTATTGTAGCTTTCATATTGTGGTGTAATTTTAGCATGTTGTCGAATATGGACGCAAGTTCGCAAAATCTATTTATATTCAGAAATTCAACTTATAATGTATTATTTTCAAGTCAACATAATGCTATGACTTTGTAGCATCCCCCTGAAACCAAACTTAAACGAATCAAGTTAAGTATTTGAATTGTGTATATATATAATGCACTCTTAAGTATTATACATATTTCATATTTGTGCCTAAGAATTTTCTATGCATTGTATACTTGTATGTTTGTATGCAAGGGAAAAACAGAGGCGGACACATCCAAATAACACTTGGATGCTTTTATTGGCATGCATTCATCGCTATTTATTTAAGCTTCGGACCTGATGGATGATTTAAAATATGGTTCTGCACTTGCATCACTCCAGGCAGGCTGGCGATTACACATCGTTAATATCTTGCTGTAGTTCAATGGTTGATTAAGTGAACATCGAACATCATTTATGATAGCTACTATTTATTCAAGACTCAATGGAAATCGTTGCAACCAATATACACCTGCAATATATATATATTATGTTAATAATGGTCACTCCCTCTTATACTCGATGTTTATTGTGAAATATTTTATAGACGGATTTGTCATAATACGTATCCATGTATATGCTTGATATAGTTCGTACAAGAATGTTTCATTTGGACTATCATGTATCAATGTATTACAATGTCAAATAAGGCTGCGATCATGTGTTTCTTATGCTGCCCAGTCTTTATGTCTGCACTGAAGACAAAATTTCTTCACATTTATTCATGTCTTACGTATGGAAAGCGAGGTGTACAACAATCATGAGACAATGGGAGGCATTTTGGTATTTGTTAATATTTCATTATGTCTTTCCCGTCGGTGTGTTAGAAGTCATCATCATATTGAAACTTTGAGATTTATCATATATTTTTGTTATTTCATACATGAATATTTCAGAATTTTATTTAGTCTGGCAAGAGGTATGCTTCCTTTTAACGTTACATGTTCATTTATCAATGATATATTTTCGTATCAATACTGTAATTTACGTATAATTAACTTGTATCACGATCATTCCTTCGATAAGTGATTCATGGTGCGTTGTCTCATCTGTCATTTAAGTAAATGTTACTCACAAAAAATGCTACTGAAATGTGTACTTAAAATTGTATTTCTATTACAGTAAACTAGCTGCATGCATCATTTAAAGTATTGTGCTCCACTGTTTTCTTTATATTTATTTATTAGACATAGAGTGGGTTTTCTTTCACGCCTGAATATCTCTCTCCAAATGAGAAGATTATTTATAAGTGGGGTTATTACTTGTATATTTTATATAATTCTGAGGGCTTGTTTCCGTTTCCTTTACCATATTTTTACTCTTGATAAATCACTTTCAAATATGTCGTTCGTATAGTCCATTCATTAGTGGAAAATTGTTAATTCTTAAAAAAAGGCCTATTAGATCTTAATTCTTAGTACAAGATTCTGTAGCTCCAATGACATCGGGTGATTCGATTTCACCTGACGGAAGTATCATACCATAGTACTATAATAAAACACTTAAAGAAACTTTATTACGTCATTGTTACTTTACTTGTATTTTACTTCAATCTGATATGTAACACCCTCTAAAATCAAGGCTGTACAAGCATTTCAACTGAAGACTGATTCTTCTGAACATCATGAAGAAAATAATCAGACTTATATTCGCATAATCAGTTAACTGTTAACGCGAGAGGGAAGCATAGATGGAGAACAGTAATAGCAAATGTCTGAAACAGACAGGCATCTAATAAGGAGGCATTAATAAGGAGGATCCTTTTTGGAACAAAAAATGGATTTCCAAACCAAACACGTTTTCCTAAGATTATTTCACTTAACAGAATTATCTTATTATGAATTTAGAGGCTGAATATGATTCTACAAAAAGTTTATCCTACATAACTGAGATAAGATGATGACATTAATGGTTTATCTTGTAAGAAAAAAAAGTTTCTTATATAACAACTTGTTTCGTTGATTCGTTTTGTCATATAACTACAATAAATGAAACTGGAATTTTTCAGAATTGACATTCGAACGCTTAGCCTCCCATTAGTTCAATGTGTGCCACATGCGCCTTTTTTCACACGTAATACACACAGATCTCATAGATCAGCAGTTTATGTGGCACACGGAGAGTTAAACAGTCAATTAATTCAATTTGGGGATTAGTATAGTCATTAGTTCGCCGGGTGCCGGGTACATGTGAATAAATACTTGTGTCATGTGAATACTATTGGACGACACATTACACCCTTAGTATTTCATTTTGAACTATCACTTAGTTTTACGAGTTGTGTGACATAGACCGACGTAAACAGTCAAGTAACCATGAAGATGACTGCTTACATTAACAGTCCTATTTTTGTTATCATAGAGATAAATTATCAAACAAAATGTTATCTTTCCACTTAACAGCTGTCTATGTTCCCATTGCATTACGAAAGATAATCTTTAGGACAACAATCCCCATACTTTTATAGAGAAACACGGAGGTTGTTTCTGGAAATGACGACAACTGTCATCTAATTTAATTTTATTCAGGGAGATTGCAACCTTATACACGTTTGGAGCCCATTTAATGTCCGGGCAGATATAGAGCTGAAGTTAGAGCTGGCATGAGTTGAGACACCAGCCCCATTGCAATTATACAACATAATCATATATAAGCTTATAACATTGTCTTTTTATCAATTGTGACGACCAGCATTGATAACTTCCGTTTGACAGTTTCTACATGTATTGTAAATTCCTTTCATGACGATGAAGATTTATTCTAATTAGTCAACATTTCTTTTAAAGTACGTTTCTTTCACTAAGGTAAGAAAACTAACACTTGATCGGAAATTGGGAGGTAACGGTCCCTTGTTTACAGGATGAGTGTGTGTATGTGTAGGGGTAGGCGCGTTTGTGTGTGTGTGTGTGTGTGTGTGTATGTGTGTGCGTGTGTTTGTGTGTGTGTGTTTGCGTGCGGTGTGTTTGAGAGAGAGAAGATGTGTGATGTGAATGTGTGTGAGTGTGTTTGATGGTGACATATTTCTGCAGGCCAGTGATCTGACCTATCGATCATCATGACTCCCGCGATACATTGCGCCGCGCACACTTCACACGCTATGTGTGTGTGTGTGTGTGTGTGTGTGTGCGGGTCTGAGTGAGAGAGAGAAGATGTGATTGTGCGTAAGTGTGTTTGATGGTGACGTATTTCTGTAGACCTTTTGCAGGCCAGTGATCTGACCTATCGATCATCATGACTCCCGCGATACACCGCGCCGCGCACACTGCACACGGTTTGTGTGTGTGTGTGTGTGTGTGTGTGTGTGAGTGTGTGTGTGTGTGTGTGTGAGAGAGAGAGAAGATATGATTGTGTGTTTGATAGTGACTTATTTCTGTAGGCCTTTTGCAGGCCAGTGACCTGACCTATCGATCATCATGACTCCCGCGACACATTGCGCCTCGCACACTTAACAACTTAACATGCTTTGTTTCTCCCCTACCCCCCCCCCCCCCCAACCCATCCTCTTGCTAACCCTCTTGATACCGCAGCACTGAAATTGGTCTGGCGCTGAACTTCTGGGCCGTGTTGCATAAAACCTACCATTGATGTTAACTTCTATGGAAACCTTGAATTTGATTGGCTGTCCAATGGTGTTACCGTGGTAGTTACCACTGATGACAAAGTTGTCATTAATGGTAAGTTTTTATGCAACGGGGCTCTGGTGTTATCTCACAGAAGGTCTGTTTACACATGAGTGGTTTTCCGTTGCCGATCGCCCTGATAGCAATACTTAAAGGAATTTCGACCCGGAGCTCAAGAGGGCGCTGTTGGATGACGTCACAATCATCGCCATCTTAGTTCCGAAGTTTGACGAGTAACGCTGTCAATCAAACTGGTAGATTGCGGATATGCGTTGCTTGCCCTTTCACGTACGTTGTGAGCGCTAGCCGAGCGAGCTATGCCAGTACACGTGTACAAGTGTAGACAACACGCAACGATGATCACACTTTCGCAGGAAAAATAGATCGCCGCATGCACGCAGATTGCATTATCGTGCATGCACAATGCACAGCCAGCTAGCTACATACGCATGCAAGCACGTACATACGAGTACTACTACTAGTACTAGTCTACGTACGTGAGTGCTAGCTGGAAGTACCGTATGCAAGTGGGCGGAGCCAGCAGGGAACAGCCGCCGAATCATGAGCCGAACTGTATTTCGGCATACCTAGATTGAGAATCGACATTCTTCGGGCATTCGGAACATGGCATTTGCGTAACCGGTGAAATTATCGAATAACATTGCCGTCATTGGACAACACGTACTGTCCGCTCATGCGCTTACATGGAATAACGCCCTCTTGAGCGCCGGGTCTGATTCCCTTTAAGGCCGCTCACATACTACCTTGTAAAGAGCCGTAATCTCAACGTGGCTCGATTTGTCTTGCACACAAAAATCTAGTAGGCTTAAAAACGGCTTCGACAACACGACAGCCTATGATGATAATACTCTTAATGATACCGACATTGTATGCCTAGCTACTACTGCTACTACTACAATATTACAGTTCATGATTAACGATGATACACCTACCGTACCCCTTTTACTATCATAGAGCTTCCTTCTCTTTCGTCTACTCCTAATATCTATAAACTATTTTCCAAAATAATTTCACAGGCAGGAGTCATACTCATACGTAATCACTTTTTACCACTTTACTGTCGGAAAGTCTGACGTAACGTGCCACAACTACGAAAACGTGACCGAGTATGGAATTATGACATAACTTGGGATCTAGACAGGTGTTGTAAATATCAGCGTGATAAGTCCACTGTCTCCGCATCGTGTGCCTTTTTAACTACTTCGAGACTAAACACCCACAGCCATAAGTAATCAATACGAGTTCGAATCGCGTACCGACTAACACGCATGATGTTCTGCTGCTTCCTGGCGCTCATCGGAGCGCTCGTCTTTTCCACCCCCGTAGCTCTGGGGGGTACGTACCAGTACCTCGGCTCGATCGAGACTAAATGGGCGGCATTTTCCTCCATCCATGAGAATCCGGACAACCCAGATCAACTGGACCTCACCGTCAGCTCGTTTAACCCGGTACCTGGGTCTAGGGACGATGTGTACGTGATCAGGGACATAGGAACCCAGCTGGTCCAGAAGGGGGCGAACAACTTGGAAAAAGAGATCCTCGCTACTAACCTTATTTGGCCTAACGAGGTGGAACCAGTTCCAGGTAAGCCTAAATATATCGTAAAGCTCCGCCTAGCTTAATGTACCAAAATATTTGCATCGATTTTGAACCTCTGTTACCGATACCAAAATATTAAAAATATGTCATAAGTATATCAACAAACGTTCAGGTAACCTTTCAGGTATGTAAAAACAGTAGACAAAGCTCAACATTTGAAAGGGAAATGGTTTTATCAGTGAAATCGATAAATGAAAAATGAAAAGATGAAAAATGGAATAAGCAGTCTGTTGCCACATTCTTCGCGCCACATTTGTCTTATATGTCGCTAGGCTTCAAATGTTGTTCGTTCGTTCGTTCTTATTTATTTTTGTGTATCGTAGTTGTCACATTTGTGAACTCTATTCAGTCACTAAAAAAACTCACTGAATAGTCATTTAAAAACTCCAAACTCCAAAGTTATATAATTCTTCAAAGTCCCAGAATTCAAAATGGACCTGCTTCACAAAGTTAAACAAAACGGAACGTATACAGGTTTTATGGCAAGCCGTCTTAACATTTATTCCTATTTCTTGATATCAAGAAGTCGAATTCTTGATATCAAGATTTTGATTTCTTGATATCAAGAATTTGATTTCTTGATATCAAGAATTCGATTTCTTGATAACAAGAAATGGTTTTGTGTAGTCAAGCAATGGCAATTATTGATATCAAGAAATCGAATTCTTGATATCAAAAAGTTGAATGCTCGATATCAAGAAATCGAATTCGTGATATCAAGAAATAGGAATAAATGTTAAAACGGCTTGTCATACGTCCATACAACTTTTCCTTTTGGTTTCTTGGTAGATCATATAATCGGTTGTCACAAAGCTTGTCATTGCCTTCCGTGAGTTCGTTGTGTCGTGTGTGTTACTGAGCCGGGTGTTTGTGCGACTGCATGGGTTCTAAGTTATTTGCGAGTTGCTCTCCAATAAAATTATGTTGTGTACACTTTTTTTCGAAAATTTTCTCAAAAAGATATACATACTTTTATCTGTGCATTTGGTACATCATTAGATGTACGTTTTTACACATATACCTGTACCAGGAAAAAATCATTCCAATTTTAAAAACAGGGAAATAGCACTTTATGTAAGTATTTTGTGCACAACATATGGAACAGCACCTCGCAGGTGAAGTAACAAAATCACAAATTTGAACAATCATAACTTTCTTATCCTTTCACGGATTTTCGTCAAACCTTGACTAATATGTTTGTTTTATTTTTCTATTTTTATTGGAGCCAACTAATCCTCAGAGTGAAGTGTCCTTTTGAGAGAAAGATTGTGAAATAACATGTTGATGATAATGACCATGATGATAAAAACAACGATTGTTATGAATTTAATGATGATAACAATGTTGATTGGGATGGTGATGATAAGAATGAAGATGATAATGATGGTGATCAAAATGAAGATGATTATGATAATGACGATAATGATGACCATAAAGGGGATGACGACTATGACAGTAATGACGATTGGTTTGTCATCTCCTTTGGTCCCTTAGAGGACGTGTTCGGGACTAACAAGTACTGGTGGGTGGCCTCGGGATTCCTGGTCCCTACCAAGGAGGCTGGAAGCATCGGAATCATCGAGGCTAACATCGACACTTCAGGTTAGTGCATTTCTGCCCTACTCTGACAAAAGGAAGCAAGTGACAAATCACTCAAATCTGGGTAATTGGTACTATTTAGATTGTACCCAGCATTTCCTATATGCGGCCAAAATCTGGACAAGAAATATCCATCTTGTTGCGAGATATTCAAGGATTTAAGGATTCGAGTCCAGCTAAACCAATTCACATGTTCTCCTTTGCCTGTATGGTACTGTATATCCAAAATAGTTTTAATCATAATTAATATCATCACAGAAAGATAGTTACATATTTAGAAAAGATAGTTTTTTGTATTTGTTGTTGCTGGTAGCATATGCATGAATGTTAGTAAAGAGGACCATACGTATTGACCTGTTAACATCACAGGGTCGCCAGCGCCATATTACGACCTAACCAGCCCATTGGTGCAGGAGAAGTGGTGGTATCATCGAGTCTACTTTGTAGATGTCGATGGAGACGGACGAAAGGATATGATCTCCGCTCGGGCTGACACGTGTAACTATATACGTCTTAAAAATTCTCCTTCTTCTTCTCCTTCTTCTTCTTCTTCTTCGGGCTGACACGTGTAACTATATACGCCTTAACAATAATCTTCTTCTCCTCCTTCTTTTTCTTCTTCTTCTTCCTTTTCTCCTTCTTCCTTTTCTTCTTCTTCTTCTTCTTCTTCTTCTTCTTCTTCTTCTTCTTCTTCTTCTTCTTCTTTATCTTCAGCCTACTTCACTCTGCTGCAGGAGGAAGGCCTCTTCACCAATTTTTCCATTTTGATCTATCTTGAGCTGTTCTCTGCCAAACAATGCCGTTTTGTACTGTTAAATCATCCCTTCATCTACTGCTTTGTCTCCCTCATTTTCTGTTTAGGTGTCTTAACCATTAGTGTACCAATAAACTGCTTCTCTATGGTGTAGATGTAATTAATGAAGCTAGAACACTAAATACAGTTTTGTGTCGATAAACATATAGATACTTTTTAAATACATGTAGTCTACTTCAAGGTGTCTATATGTGTGAATTAATATGTTCGTCTATGTGTATGCCTTGTATAAAGAGTTGAAAATAAGTCAATCGCCAAGAGCGTTTTAGATTCCTTTCATGGCTCAATATTTCCGCCAACCTTTATTCAGAAGTAAATTGGCATGCGCAGGCGAGAAAATATTGCAACAAATCGGTTCAAAGTGCCTGCATGATATCAGCAGACCAGGCCTTCTTCACAGTGGTAGAAGATGTGGCAGCCTACAAACGCGCTTTGCGGTGAAGGGATTACAAATAAAGTATATTGCAAATACGAATAGAGCCAGTTGTTGTAAGATATCCACGTGACGTCACCGTTCGGTACGCTATACCCTACGTATTTATAGTTTGACGATACGTTGTATGCTCATACGTGATACGGTATGGCCATGTGAAGAGTTCCTTGGTCTGCTGTGCATGTGTGTATTATATGTTTATGTAACTGTTCGGTTTTCATACTACGCAGCTATCTGTTTCTATTAAATGTTAATATCCAAATTGAATAATTGAAACCCTTTACCTCTATTCCTTTATCTGTTTTCTGGTCAACTCTTCATGCTTATTTTGTACTTCTACGCTGATTCCTCATTCTCATAAAATGTATTTTGTGTTCATATCACTATTCGTTATGTAACTAATATTTTCGTGTATGTAAATATAAAAAATATATATCTTGTTTTGTTACTTTTTGGTGATTTTCTTGATGAATTAATATAAAAGCAGGTCGATATTCACCATACATCTCTCCGTCCATTTACAGCTACGGTGTACCCCGATACACTGGCGGAGATGGTAGTATTCCACCAGCCAATCCGTAACCCGACGAGCAGCCGATGGGACATGGATATTCTCTTCGAAGGCCCAGACGCCCTCTTTCGGTACGAGGAGATCCAGATATCCGCCACGGTTACCCGGCATGCCATCTTCAGCTGCCAATACTTCGCCGAGAAGCTCGTCGTGTCGTGGACCGACGCCTCGGACACGGGTGAGCTCTCCCTATGCCTTTTAACCTCTCAGTGTCAAACATTCACTATTACTACAACACAGTTTACCACGTATGGAACTATGAGGGTTAGATATCACCCTTAATCAGAAACATGTTATTCACATGTAGGATTACCAAAATAGTTTAGCAGCATACTTTGAATTTACTTTAGGAAAAGGACTCGCGTCCCTTTCCCAAGTCAGTTCGCATCGGTGATATTCGTCATCTGTACAGGAATTTATATACATATCCTCAACTTTCGGATAATATTACATGTTACAGATTCTTCAACCTACTTTTTGTAATAATGATAGAGCTTTTCTCGACATGCCTACACCATTTTTTTATCTCAATGGATCGTGGAACGACGTGACCGTATGTGTTATCTTACTTTGTCTTGGTCAACTCTTTCAGAAAATCCGGATTTCATAAATATGAACCATCGTGTGATCGAAGCCATACCAGACAACCGTTATTTCGATGCAGAGGTAAGCATCTTTTATATTAAGCTTCATTTTGACTTAATCTCTTTTGTTCAAAACGTAGCAATACAACGCTTTGGCACACTGCCTTGTGAAATGTTTTGAAAACAAGTCGTTCACGAAATCAACCTGGTTGTAAGAAGGATATTAATAATAATTATTTTGATTATGTTGATAATCATTGGTGTAATCATTATTATGATAACAGTGAAAGTAGTTTGTTTATTCCATTAACATGATTAAGCCGTAACTTTAGATCAACTGATAATTAAGTTGGCTTTCGCGAGTTTACCACATGCAGTGTCATATTTGTCTGCATTGTGTGAAATGATTAAAGTTGGACATATGAGATTAACAGATGAGGGAGAAAGGGGTCAAAATATGGAGCGAGGGAGGGTGTGTGTGTGTGTGTGTGTGTGTGTATTCGACTATTCGTGCATGTATGTTTAACACAAATGTATGCTTAACACAAAGCATTGGTGTTTGATATGTAATGCAATCTTTTGAACATTTATAAGCGAAAAAAATAGCATGAAAGAAAAACATTGCTCAAAATCCATTAATGTTATTTGTAACAAATTTGAAATAAATAATGGTATTCGAAAGGCCTTTCATCTGGCAAATGAACTTCATGTAGTAAAATTGACAAATAATTGTTTCATGTGTCTGGGTCACTTGTTGGATCGCATGATGCACAAACATTTACATAGAGAGAGAGAGAGAGAGAAAGAGAAAGAGAGAGAGAATATGATTTTGACTGACACAGAAAGGGAACAATTGAGTTTACAACTTGGAGGCAAAAATTATCTTATGCTCTTGAAGAACGCCGTCAACCAAGCAACAACGGGTTTACCGCTCTTTCCGTGCAATTTTAAGAAATGTCCATATTTTGGGAAACAAATTCGTCATGCGTGATTCATTATGCACACATATGGCATGCAGAAGCACACTCCGGGTCACCAATCACAACGTTGACACCTAAGAAATAAAAACACTTATCCCCATTCTGTTTTCTTACTGCAGATAGTTGACATCAATGGAGACGGCAAACTCGACCTTTTAGTTTCGATCAACAGGTACACATTTTTTATCTCGAAATGATTGACAAAATATGTTGTTGTGCCTCAGATGTAAAAACATATTTTTTTTTTAATATGATTGAATGTTTCATTTAGTAACGGATTTACCGGTTAATTCTTTATTTCTCACTGATGCACTTTGCACAAGAAATATATTTGCCACAGTGAGGAAGTTTGCTCGGGGCTCAAATGGTTAATCATAATGATGGGTGCATGACAAGTTGAAACATATTTTTAAGAAGGTAAACAATATTATTGGTGTTGTGAGATATAGTTCAGGAATTCCATGTGTATTACACATAGCCTCTGAGTGTTTATTCTCGAATAATGCAATGATGGCAGACCAGTGAATATCAGATAACATGCGTCTTTGAAACAACAATCATTCTCTTTCAAATGAAAACTTGTTCACATCATATCATCACATAATGACATCATTCTCATCGCATTGTTACCATGGTTACGTCACTGCAGCAAAACTAACGGGAAGGTGGTGGTCTACGAGATACCCAATGATTGGGCTACTGGCACTTGGACCAGACACTTGATCGCCGATGGATTCAAACCCCCTGGCAAATTCGTGACGGAGGGAATGGGATCACCCGGGACTACCTTCACTTTCAATCCGGATGGCCGGTTTAGGTACTTGAATTTTATTCAACTCTTCGCTTACGGGATCAGGGCCGTCTTGCACTGAAAGTTACGATTAATCGTAAATCCCAAAATCAAACGCAACTTTGCGTTTAATCACAACTCTTAATATCTATGTGCAATGTGCAATTAAATGCAAGTAGCGTTACTTCAAGTGCAAGACGGCCCACTGTGTCAAGTTAATGTAGACCAATAATAACGCTCTTCCCTGATTTATGGACGCCACGTTAAATGAGGTATTATGGTTCATCTCATTCAAACAAAAGCCGGTTTCTATTATCAATATATCTTGGAGATCAAGCAGGGAATAGAGAAAGGTATTTTTTACCAGTCGTATTTGTTTCCAAAAGCGGTTGTGCCATTGCACTCCACGGCCTAGTGCCTAGTCTAGTGATAGGCGAAACCACGCAGGGACCTTATGGAGATTAGTGTACACGCAGACGAGGTTATACGGTACGTACATGGGGAGACCTTATCATTATGCTTTACCTAATGTGTGCTTAACCCGCCATTATACCAGGCTGAAACCACAGATCATGCTGACGGGAGATGACGACAGCAACATCTACGTGTTCGAGGCCGAGAGCGATATCAACTCCAACAACTGGGCCTACACGCAGACCTCCATCTTCGGCCCCGACAATCCAGATGATCCTGGCCACACTGGGACGGTGGGGGCGCCGTGTGCGCATGATGTGGATGGGGACGGGAACGTGGAGGTGTTTGTACCTGCCTACTCGGAAGGGGTGCTGCATGTTCTCACATACGTCCCGTAAATAGACTGGACGCCGAGTGAGAATTCAGCTTGGCCATGCCTTGTCGCAGGCATAGATATCCATACTAAAAACCGATTTTCCCCTGTATTTTAATCGTAGTTTTTTTTTTTTAAATCCTTATTATCTTATTTTGGGTCAAGGGGGGGGGGATGAGGGGCTGCATGTTCCAAAATACAGTGTGAATATTCTTGTTTTGTGTTCTTCACCAATAAAACATGCAAATCCCCCAAAGCAGCATTTTATCTGGCTCAGAATGAGTTGATATTATGGAAGTGATGATGCGACAATTGTATGCTACCCTAATGATCGTTCTGATGGCATTGTAAACACAATAAGCAATTGATATTAATGACAGCATGAATTTGACTTGGTATGTCTCCTCTTGTGCTTTGCATTTCATCGTGTCACTTTGTCGACGGGACTAATCCTATCCCTGAAATGTTACCTTCGTTCAAAACAGTACTTCTTGCTCTCCGTCGAACGTCAAGACAGCTCATGAAGAGAGAGAGGGATTTATGTATGTATGTATAGAGAGCATGAGAGTAATATACAATAAAGAGAACATGGAGAAGGAGTGTGATGATATTCGGAAGAAATATGTGCGTGTGTGTGTGTGTGTGTGTGTGTGTGTGTGTGTGCTTATGCTTGTAATAGAGCTTAATGTAAGAGAAGTAGAGAAAGAGAAAACAAATTATACAAAGACGAAATCTTAAAGCCCAACCATTTTCCACCAATATTGCATACGAATGATATAGAAGAGATGTTTTGTCTGGCACATGACGGGTTGAATTATAGATGCAACAATTCTTTTAATAATTAATTGTATCTACAGAACTAGAAATATCATATACTCCCCTCCATCCATACAATCTACAACCAGCTACGTTTGAATGAATCGTCTGCCAATGCACAACACATGTCATAAGAGATGTTCTCACCTGATTCAAAAAGTATGCATGTTGAAAACAATTTTTTACAGTTGTTTAAAACTCATCATACCATCAACATGATCAAATCAATTAATGTGAGCTTAACGTTTTGTGTACCTGGAAGAGTTAAGCATTTTTATTTTGGAGACTTCATATTTGCCGGCTACTCATAATCAATAATGTATCCTATCTTTAATGTATAGCTCATGTACACTTGTACGCTATGTGCGAATATCTCGTCGCCACAGCTATAGCTTATGGGTGCAAACTCGCACCCCTATACTGGAGTGGAATTTCTACGGAAACCTTGAATTTCATTGGCTGTCCAGCGATGTTACCATGGTAGTTGCTATTGATGTCAGAGTTTGTCCAACGGGGCCATAGGAGTGCAGTTCTGAACCCGTTTAGTACAATTTTCAACGCCGAGGAGTTTACTTCTCAAAGTGAAATTATGTTTAAAAACATGACACTGCCGCCAGGCAGACAAAAGAATAGGAGTTGCGCAGTTTGGGACTTATGTTAGTGTTGCTTTCAAAGCGAGTTTGGACTTACCTTTATTTCATAATTTCACTCCGCCTTTCTTATCATAATGATTAATCTAACGTCGTATAAAATGTCTACAAAACGGTCAAATATGATTGAGAACGATGACGATCCATGACAGGTCCACTGCGATACATTGATATACTGACTTCAATTGATATTCATGGACCTGTATATCTACTGGTCTGTTCGATCTAATATCAAAATTAAAATGTTAATAATTCTGCACACTGCTTCATTGTGATTTTGTTCTGGATGTAAGCATAACAATACACACATTTTTTTTTTTCGAAAGTTAGTATCATTATAGATTTTGATGTCATTATCAAAATCATTATTCCTACAATAAGTACAATAATCATGATCTTAGCATGAAATTAAATGTTATCTCGGATGAACTTCACCGCGTCGTCAACAATTTTGACCCCTGTCGGGATGCCGGTAACGGGCCCGGCTGCAGTAATGGAGTGGTATGCTCCTAGGTAGTTATTCAACGTAACGCTGACCCCCGCCTCCCGGAGAAGCCTGGCGTAGAAAATACCGTCGTCCCGTATACTATCTTTGTCGGATGTTGCAATGAACGCCGTGGGTAGATCTAAAATGGGGAATGAATTGTGTCATATGCTCGATGAGTATAACCAATGCATTGTAACATATGATAACAATCATCTTACAAGTAACCTGGGTGGTGTTTCACCAAGTTGTTCGTAAGCTACGAACGACTTTACGAACGACTGGTGATCCCTTCTTGTGCTAAATCAGATTCTCAATGAACAAAGTGTGGTATCGCATTTAGCACACGAAGGGATCACCAGTCGTTCGTTAAGTCGTTCGTATAAAACGAATAGCTTGGTGAAACACCGCCTGTCGTCCCAAAAACCACCAGTAAGTCCCTGGAAATCATTTTTGTGATACCTACACATTATGTTACAAGAATACAATAACGTCTGTTCAGAGAATATCACATTTTTTCAAGGTTCGCTCCATTGCTTTTTTGGTGACTTATTGGTGGTTTCCAGCCGGCGGGTCACAATCATATAAACATTATAAAACTGTTTCTTGAAATCTTGGGTGGCTGCGTACAGGGAAAAAGCTGTAAGCGAGAAGGAATCCCCCCACCCCACCCCCCCCCCCCCTCACCCCACCCTCCATCCAACAAACAGTCAAATCAAATGTGCTGACATCGGTCTTACACAATGACTGTTAATAACATGTGTATTATAGAGGGCATGGAACTGCTACATCCATGTACAGAGAGAGATATGGATAAAGGCAAAAATGGTAGTAAAAGAAAAAGAGGGCGTGATAAGGGGGACAGCTAGATATAGGGAGAGGGGAGAGCGAGAAATAAATCAGATCGAGAAAGTTAGATAAAACGACTGTTTTAATTCGGAAGAGACTGGAGCTTTCGCCCAAGACTTATAGAGGCCCAAACAGTCTCTATAACACGTACCGGAATAGGTGAACGAGGCCATTCAAATCTCTCATTTTAATGAGCGTTGCCTGTAACAAACACCATTAAAGAATAGTGCAAATTGCTCATGGCACATTTACTCTTGGGTATACAAGTAATGTTTACAACAGATATATCTCGACGTGAACTTACTATCAAACTTTTGCCGAAAAAGTGGAGCTAGTCTAGGATCTAGAAGACGTTCTTTAATCTCGGCCCAGAGGGTGCTATTTCCATCCCCTCCAAAACCCTTTTTGGTGCTCGCAACCATCTGAGTCTGCCCCACTTCCTCGACCACGATATCGTAGTTAAGTATCTTCCTGTATGCTTGCGACTGCTTGAACTCCGCGCTCGTGTGAGCGTTCTGCAACACCTGCAATATGAAATTATGGTCGAGACGTCCAAGAATATAACTAGATAGGAATTCGGCAATGCGGGGTTTTGCGACCAAACCCGTATCGCCGAACGCGGCCACATAGCTCCTATACGATGGCGTATCGAGATCAAACATCTGCAACCACGGGTAGAACAGGACTTGCAGCTTGATGTTCGGAGTCGACTCGTCGTCGAGCACGTGCTGGGCGATCGTGACTGCGAGATGACCACCAGCGCTGTCGCCTCCTACTGCCACGCGACCAGCATCGACGCCGTAGTCGCTGGCGTGGTGAAGGAGCCACTTGGTAGCGGCCAGGCAATCCTCGAAGGCCGCTGGGAAGGGGTTAACTGGAGCTAGTCTGTATCTACATAATCAAGACATAAAGGGGAACAAGCTATATAAACATTAAATCAATTTGATTAAGTCTATTCTTTTAAAGACATTTCCCTGTCTCGTGACCAAAGTCTAAGTGCACTTGAAAGCACGTATCAAATAGAAACACGGCGAAACATACACACATTACAGACTGATGAACAAATGATATAGGAACATGGCAATGACATAGAAATAGAATCAAATTCTGATAAGAACATGTAATTAATGTCATGTCTCAAAATAAACATTAATGTTCTAAAATCACACAATCACGAACAATACATCTATGACTGGATATGGCAAACAAGACATAGCTGAGATATGGCCCATAATTATGTATCAAAGGATGTATCAAACTAGAGCATTCCGACTGCATGCAATCGACGAATATGCGCCTGCATTATGTTAGGTTCATCTGGTTCGATAATCTTCTATGCTCGTAAAAGTGACTTTTAATGCTTATCGCCCTTCGACGGAAATCCTTTGAGGGCTATACTATTTCCACCTTTGAGTCGTTACTGAACATGCTTATCTGACCTCAAAACTGTTTGTTTTCTTTATCTAAATTTGCATTGGGATATTAGGGCATGGCGTGTCACCAATATTTGCTGCTAGCATGTGCATATATTTTAATGAAAGGTGTTCTTTTTATTTCAAAATTCATTACTTTGTAAGCTTATATTGAATTAAAGTGCATGTATGGACAATTTGTGAAAAGAATTGAATAACATATTTTGAGGAAAATCTCAACGGGTGCTATAGTGACAGCCAACTTTTCATGTATTGAAGTAGAAAGTCCGCCAAATGTTTTCAAAAATAACATTGGGCTTCAAAATAGTTCGGACACAAAATCATTCAAATCAACCAAGCTATTTATTAATAAATACTATTTAGAAAATAGCAAAACTTTCGGTAACACCATATGGTTGTATTCTTTCGGATAATTGGCCCACTTATGGGGTGAAGAAAGGAAAGGAAAGTGAAAAGTGAAAAGGAGAGGTGAATTTTTATATTTTATAACATTTACACAAGACTATTTTTAGCTTTAGTTTTCGGTGTTTTAAACCGAAAATAAATGGGATGGAATGGAGGTAGAAGAAGAGGGTGGGGGTTGATGAAAGTTGTGAACTAGTCACAAAGTAGTGATAAAGAGAAAGAAAAGAAAAGAAAATGAGAAAAGTGTAGAAAAGTTATAGTCAGTTCTGCAACTAACTATAGATTTCTTTCAAAATCTGAAAGAAGGAGTATCAGTCTCGACGTTTCGGGCAGTGTGCTCTGTCCGTCATCCGGAGAATAACTCGAAGAAACTAACGAGCGCGCCGGGTATTTATGTGATCCGAAGGGATCCGAAATAACCCGAGAGTGTCCGAAATCAGCCAATAGGAATAGAGCGTTTCGGCGCGAATGTGCTGTGTGCACTAGAGCGTGAAACAGCTGAATAGGTGCGAAAGTGCGGCGCGAATGCGCGGTGTGCACTGGAGCGTGAAACGGCGCGAAAGTGCGGCGTATTCAATTCCCCGAGCTTTCGGGTAGGTCGTCGTCCCGTGTGCGTTGTGCGTGGTGGTGCTGCCGGTGTGCGTGGTGAAGAAGTGGCATCCAGATATCGTTGATCACAAGTCCGCTCTCCTGTGGTACCGTGTCGTGTTGAAGAATCTCGATGGCTTCTCTCACGCGCCGGGTGTGCCAGTGCTTAATGGATGTGATGAGTTCTGCGTTAGACCAGTCGATGCGATGATTCTGTTGCTGAGCATGTTTGACGATAGCTGATTTCTCCCACTCGTTCCGTCTAAAGCTGGTCTGGTGTTCCTTGAGTCTGGTCCTAAGGCTTCTTCCGGTTTCTCCAACGTCGAACTGACCGCATTCACACGGTATCTTGTAGACTCCTGGTTGAGTGTCCGGCGGCTTCCTGTCTTTGTGGGTGAAGAGCTTGGAGTGCAGCTTACCTGAAGATCGGTGCCTGACCTGGATGTTGACGTTCTTGAGAATCCGCTGAATCTTGTGAGAAGCTTGTCCTATGTAAGGGAGAAAAACTAAAGCTAAATGTGGCGGAGCAGGAGTGCGCGGACGAGGTAGAGATGTCTTCACCTTTCGAGGAGGGTATCCGTTGATGCTGGTGAGCGCTGTCTTGATGTGCTGAAGCTCTTGTTGAAGGTGTTCCTCGTCGCTGATGTCGTGTGCTCGCCGGATGAGAGTACTGGATACTGACTGTAAAACAGAAGGGTGATGAAACGATTTAAAATTGAGGTACCTGTCCGTGTGCGTCGGTTTCCGGTAGACTTGGTGTGATGCCTTTCCCTCAGCTGTCCTTGTGATGCGTACGTCTAGAAATGGGATGGAAAGATCCTGCTCTATCTCCTTGGTGAACTTGATGCTTGGGTGCCTGTGATTAAGATGGTAAAGAAATTCCTGGAGATCAGTTCTGCTGTGCTGCCACACGACGAAAATATCATCAACATATCTAACCCATAATTTGGGGCAGAGAGTCGATGTTTGAAGTGCTGCTGTCTCAAATTCCTCCATGTAGATGTTGGCGACGATGGGGGAGAGAGGTGACCCCATTGCTGCTCCTTCAACCTGTTTGTAAAAAGAGTTACGCCACTGGAATGAAGTCTAGTTGAGGCATGTGAGAAGTAGATCCTGGATGTGCTCTGGAGACATAGCTGTCCGTTCTGGTAGGGCGTCGTCTTCCTCTAGTCTCTGTCGGATGATACTGCAGGCTTCTGAAACAGGAACATTGGTGAAGAGAGATTCAACATCAAAGCTGACAAGCGTATCTGTAGGACAGATTTGAATTGCGTTGAGCTTCTCAATGAAATGCTTGGAGTTGGCGATGTGATGAGATGAGTTCCCAACAAGTGGTTGAAGAATCGATACGCCACTTAGGCCCATCGTCGCAACAAGGGGATCTCCGACATACGACACGGCTAGACATCTTGCTTCGATTCTTCAACCACTTGTTGGGAACTCATCTCATCACATCGCCAACTCCAAGCATTTCATTGAGAAGCTCAACGCAATTCAAATCTGTCCTACAGATACGCTTGTCAGCTTTGATGTTGAATCTCTCTTCACCAATGTTCCTGTTTCAGAAGCCTGCAGTATCATCCGACAGAGACTAGAGGAAGACGACGCCCTACCAGAACGGACAGCTATGTCTCCAGAGCACATCCAGGATCTACTTCTCACATGCCTCAACTCGACTTCATTCCAGTGGCGTAACTCTTTTTACAAACAGGTTGAAGGAGCAGCAATGGGGTCACCTCTCTCCCCCATCGTCGCCAACATCTACATGGAGGAATTTGAGACAGCAGCACTTCAAACATCGACTCTCTGCCCCAAATTATGGGTTAGATATGTTGATGATATTTTCGTCGTGTGGCAGCACAGCAGAACTGATCTCCAGGAATTTCTTTACCATCTTAATCACAGGCACCCAAGCATCAAGTTCACCATGGAGATAGAGCAGGATCTTTCCATCCCATTTCTAGACGTACGCATCACAAGGACAGCTGAGGGAAAGGCATCACACCAAGTCTACCGGAAACCGACGCACACGGACAGGTACCTCAATTTTAAATCGTTTCATCACCCTTCTGTTTTACAGTCAGTATCCAGTACTCTCATCCGGCGAGCACACGACATCAGCGACGAGGAACACCTTCAACAAGAACTTCAGCACATCAAGACAGCGCTCACCAGCATCAACGGATACCCTCCTCGAAAGGTGAAGACATCTCTACCTCGTCCGCGCACTCCTGCTCCGCCACATTTAGCTTTAGTTTTTCTCCCTTACATAGGACAAGCTTCTCACAAGATTCAGCGGATTCTCAAGAACGTCAACATCCAGGTCAGGCACCGATCTTCAGGTAAGCTGCACTCCAAGCTCTTCACCCACAAAGACAGGAAGCCGCCGGACACTCAACCAGGAGTCTACAAGATACCGTGTGAATGCGGTCAGTTCGACGTTGGAGAAACCGGAAGAAGCCTTAGGACCAGACTCAAGGAACACCAGACCAGCTTTAGACGGAACGAGTGGGAGAAATCAGCTATCGTCAAACATGCTCAGCAACAGAATCATCGCATCGACTGGTCTAACGCAGAACTCATCACATCCATTAAGCACTGGCACACCCGGCGCGTGAGAGAAGCCATCGAGATTCTTCAACACGACACGGTACCACAGGAGAGCGGACTTGTGATCAACGATATCTGGATGCCACTTCTTCACCACGCACACCGGCAGCACCACCACGCACAACGCACACGGGACGACGACCTACCCGAATGCTCGGGGAATTGAATACGCCGCACTTTCGCGCCGTTTCACGCTCCAGTGCACACCGCGCATTCGCGCCGAAACGCTCTATTCCTATTGGCTGATTTCGGACACTCTCGGGTTATTTCGGATCCCTTCGGATCACATAAATACCCGGCGCGCTCGTTAGTTTCTTCGAGTTATTCTCCGGATGACGGACAGAGCACACTGCCCGAAACGTCGAGACTGATACTCCCTCTTTCAGATTTTGAAAGAAATCTATAGTTAGTTGCAGAACTGACTATAACTTTTCTACACTTTTCTCATTTTCTTTTCTTTTCTTTCTCTTTATCACTACTTTGTGACTAGTTCACAACTTTCATCAACCCCCACCCTCTTCTTCTACCTCCATTCCATCCCATTTATTTTCGGTTTAAAACACCGAAAACTAAAGCTAAAAATAGTCTTGTGTAAGTGTTATAAAATATAAAAATTCACCTCTCCTTTTCACTTTTCACTTTCCTTTCCTTTCTTCACCCCATAAGTGGGCCAATTATCCGAAAGAATACAACCATATGGTGTTACCGAAAGTTTTGCTATTTTCTAAATAGTATTTATTAGTACACTCTCACCATGGAAACATTCAAAGAACATTCAAGCTATTTATGTCCTTAATACTATATGTTCTGACCTGCGCGACGGCCATCTTTGAAACTGATGTCGATTTAGAAGTTGCAAGTGGCTCACGTGCGTTTTGTCAAGGGCTCCCCAAGATGATATTTGATCTAAACACAACAAAAAAGTAATTCCTCCCCCCTAAGCAAAATAATACAACTTTTGATTGAAAAAAACATTGAGCAATACAATTTAGCAGGATGTTTTTTACATATTGACTAGCTTCCGTGTGAAAATCGCATTAATCCACCCAGTCACGCATGAGTGAGCACACATTAAAGGCAAAATTGTCACTTTTCAAAAGTCACAAGGGTGATTTTAAGATTCTTACATATGAATTTTTAATTAATTCCATTTCTGGTGCGTAATTCATGTCCTTTCATTGTTTATCATCCATCTCTGGATGCACGAGAACCTGTCCCGACACTTAATCCATTGTTCTGGTTGAGTGAGCCCGTTTAAAAAATGCTCATCCATCTTGAGTTTGAAAGTTTTAAAAAACCTTCATTTTTGTGAAAAATTAAACTCTAGATATTTTGGCAAAGATGTAACATGACCTATTATTTGAACATAAGAAGTCATTGTCGTGTCATAGTTGAGTGAATATACTTTAAAAATTGCACAAGAAAAGCCAAAATGTACTGTTCAAACGGCATAAACAGTCACCCTTGTGACTTTTGAAAAGTGACAATTTTGCCTTTAATGTGTGCTCACTCAAGTATGACTAATTGGAAGTTAGGCAATAAGTTAAGAAACAATCCTGCCAAATTGTTTTGCTCAAAACCTTTTCGATCAAAAGTTATAATTTTTGCTTAGGGGGGACTTATTTCGTTTGTTGTGTTCAGTAGCTCCTTTGTATCACCATTTAACAAGACTATTTTACTAATCTTGTAGACATTACAATAGACTCTATTTGTGTTTAAATTGTGTAGAGAGCTGCCAAATCACTATCCTTACTTACTCAACTGACACTACGACCATGTTCAGTTTTTCCGCCAAAGATCTCGTTTTAGGACCATGGGTTTCTGTTGTGGTAAACAATCAACATCACTTGGATTACACATTGAATAGGTATGTTTACGTTATATAAATTACAACACATATATGACAACAGAGATCTTCACCAAATTGATTTCGAGACTGACGAATTCTCTACACGTGTTTCCTGGTTCCCACTGCACATAGATGTAACATTCATACACACGCACACACACACATACACACACACACACACACACTTTATATATATATATTATATATATATATATATATATATATATATATATATATATTTATGTTTATACCTCCCTAAGCTATATCTACACCCTCTGTAAAACTTTTTCCATAGTTTCACAGGAAGAATGAGAATGAGATGCGTTTTCATATCACACGAATGTAGACAGCAAAGTGGAGAAAACCTGCAGAAGCAACGACGAGTCGAGTCGCTAGATATTCCCGGACGATTTACTTTCAGGGCAATCATTGGCCTTTTTCATTCTGAAGCGCAGTAGCACATCTCCATATTTTATGTTTGTTCTTTCTTTTTTTCTTTTCAAACAAGGACATAATTGTTTCTTCTACTATTCCCTGCACCAAAGACAGTGAGTTAAGGAGCGCTTAAATGCCGTTTAACATCTAAACATACTGAAACATCATACATTTTATCGGAGTGCTAGAAGTTCAAAGCGAGCTACGAATAAAAAAATCCGCGAAAGAATAACGGAATGCGTACTTGTGCTTCCAATAGCGAAGCCCCCTCCGTGATAATAGACGAGTCCTGGCACGAGGCCCTGCTGCTTTCTGACCGGTTCGTAGACAAGAACCCGCACGCCGCCAAACTCCCTGTAGCTTGCCTTGGCTATTGAGTCCTCCCCGGTGGAATAGTCCGGGTTGGGGAGAGGAAGTTCGGCTATGAAGTTAATGGTCTGATAATAAGCCTCTCCCCCTGGTTGCAGGTAATGTCGCACACTGGCCTGTAACAAAATCGAGAACCAAAAGTAAAATATGTATAAGCCTAATGCATACTTGGTGCTAAAATAACAAAGTTTGACATTTTTTATTAAAATAGTATTGAACAAATCCAACTCAAATTAGGCTAAAATTTAATCATTGTAATTCGATATCGTCAATTTCGCATTCTTACCACAATAATGCGTGAATACCATGGCAGTAGCAAATGTACACTTTTCAAAGAAGTACTGCAAAAGCATGTGGGTCTCTTTATACCTGTTAGAACTTTGAATTGTATCAAATTTATGTTTCTCCAACGATTCAACGATTTCAGTTGTCAAACAATATGAGGTAAACGCTAAGTTTCGTGGGGAGTTCAACCAACATGCTAGTGAAGGTATTGCAAACTGCGTCAGTCATTCTGTGCATAAATCGTACACCATCCTGACGCCTGTTCATAGCTTCAATATTTGCTTTGACATCTATACAATCCATTTGTTTAAACAATAAATATACGTGGGTAGTGTTTGGTGTTTGTGTTCATCCACTCTACAGCCTATAACTGAACAGAGGCTAACCAACAATGGGGAACGACCAAATGGACAGCCAGTAGATATTTATATTTCTTAAGTCTTGCGTAGAGACATAAAATTATTATATGCGCTATACAAAAATGTAAGATTGTAATTCTTATTGTAGCCTGTATAATCCATAGCTGAATTATGACATAGGAAACGGGCGAGAAAGCCGCCTTCTGTACTTACCACAGCGACGGCGACCTTCGTACCCGCGACCAAAAATCGGTAATACCACGGGTCCACCAGATCCACGGGCATTGGCGTGTACAGCAAGAAGCCTGCTGCCAAACCCAGGATTAAAATGGTCCATATCGATGTCTTCATATTGACATCTGATGCAGAAATTATTAAATATTGTCTTCACTCGCTGTTTCTGCTGAGTTAACGAGCGCTTGTTAGCAGGCACTGCTTGGGTAGCATTAACTCCTTCTGTGTCAAACACAATGTTGTTCCTTATTAAACTATGTGCGTCAGTGTAATGTCTATCTAGCGCCCGAGCACAACAAATGAGTTACCAGTGGCACGTGAAAAGATAGCACGTAGTCTCTGTCCCAATCGCAAAATGATCGTACCGAGTATTCATGATGAGGGGGGGGGGGGGGAGGGGGGGGAGGGGGATGGGAGGGGAGGGGGTCATTGCGGTCGTGGTTATGATTTGTCTACATTCAATCTGATGATTGCATAGGTTAGCCGTGAAGCTTTGCTTATCAGCGGCCGATCGACCGTCAAACTCACGAAGTAGTTAATCGTTAACTCCAGCATATCTATTAAGATGGGAATCACGTTCGGTGGGAGGGAATGGGATATCCCTCCTTGCCCCCCCCCCCCCCTTCCCCGCGCCATCCAATCCCCACCCGCTGATTTAGTTTTCCTATGGATGTTGACTGAACATAGCTGTATTCTGTTTAATTTCTGCTCAGAATCATCAATACAAAGAAACATATTTGCAGATAATTAACGTGCAGATGACAACTAAAACAGATATAGAAAATTGCTGGATAGTCGTAAATAGCGCTATGATAAGACCATTACAAATACAGACTACTGTCGTGTTATCATACTCGCTCAGCTCGAACTAAGTTCGTCCCCTCCTTCATACCCCATGAAGGAGGGGAAGAGCGAAATATTTTGGATGAAGAGAGAGAGATAAAAGGGGGTTTCATGGAGGAAAAGGCCAAGAGAAAGATCTGTAAATGTTCATCAGTAATGCACACATAGAGGAGAATTCATCTGACACAGGAAGGGTTAAGAGAGAGAAACAGAGACAGGGGGAGACAGACTCAAAGAGACAGAGAAACTTTGTAGCGTGCTGCCCTCTACGGCGGTGACTCATTTAAAAGCTTCGACTACTTACTAATCGTCGGTGGGCTGATAAAACCTCGTATCTCAAATTTTGGTAAAATTAATTTTTTTGAAAAATGTCAAGTTTAAGATGTAATACATTTCCTAATAAACACTGGAGTTGAAAATGTGAATACAAAATGTCAAAATTCATCTTTTTGAAAACCTCGTATCTCTTGCCTCTTCAAATAATGATATGATAAAACCTCGTAACTCAAGATACATAGCTAATAGCTAATAGCTAAGAGCTGCTGCGCGCCTAAATGCAGTGCACAAACGCGCGCGCCCGCACGGCTAGCTGCGCACATCGATCGCTTACCTAAACCTACGCTTAATGTAGTCATGGCCGGGATCGATTAGATCTATTGATTTCGTTTCGCATGAAGGTTGATACTGCTAATTATAATGAGATGCTAAGTTACTGTGAGCAATATCTCTAACGACATTTTGATAATCACTCAGCATGAAGAAACAAACATTTTGCTTAACTCTTCGATAGACTATCTAGCTATTGTAGCTTGCTTTACAAGCCGTGGCCTGTGGCCTAGGCTACGTACGCTCATAGGCCAGGCCGAGTCAGTAGGTGAGGTTGCAGTGCATAACGTTAGATAGTCCTGATAATTTGTCCTGTGTTAAAAAGGCAAAATGCTTGTGAAGTTTTTTACTTTTATAATTTAATCTAAGCCAATATAGTCATCATAAATACAACTTGAAATTTGATGTGTATGTGGAGTAGAACTTGACGGCAATCAATTCAAAGTATGAAGCGTTCGGAAATACAACTTACAACTTTATCTGGAACCCGGGGGGGGGGGGGGGAGGGAGTTACTCACAGTTGCTTCCCACGGGGATGTGCCGGTGAAGCCACCAAGCCCATACCTATCATTTTGGCGGAAAAGGGTACCTATTTTTAGGGGGGGGGGGGTTAAGTGTCAAGAAAACGATGTTTTGTGTGCTTGAATGACAAAATGGGCGCAAACATTTCGTATAGAACTACAGCAAAAATTACAAAAGTGGGTAATATGTCGAAGGATTTTCACTTTGATACCCTTTGTTTAGGGATTTTTTTTCTGAAAATAGTTATCTATTAGAGCGGCACACTCCCGTATGCCCTACACCGCGTGGACCAAGCACCCCCCCCCCCCTACAGGAATAATGAATACTGAATTTAAAAACAAAAACTGTCGTTCTGCGATGTTTTATTGTGCATATTATACATAATTTTTCTGCATAATTTAGATTATTTATGTGTTTGTAAGCACGTTTCAAAACTCACTTGGTGCATGCATGTTTTAATGTGTTTGACTGTTGAGTGTTAATGTGTGGTCGCATTTGTGCGCGTTTATGTGTGTCACATGCAAGGGTTTGTATGTATTGTTTGCGTCTTTTGCATTTTTTGCCGGCGTGTACACATGTATGTGTGTGTGCTCGTATATAATGTGAATGGGTATGTGTGAATATATGTGTGCACGCATGTGTGTGTTTGTGTGTGCGCGCAGATCACACAGTGTGCGTTAATGTGTGTTAGTGTTTGTGTATACGTTTACGTGTGTCACATGCATGGGTTTGTATTTATTTTTTGCGTCTTTTGGCCTGCGTGTGCACGTGTATGTGTGTACGCGCATAGATCACAACATGAACGTTAAATTACAGTTTTTATGTACGTTTACGTGTGTCACATGCATAGGTTGTATGTATTTGTTGCGTCTTTTGGCCGGCTTGTGCACGTACGTATGTGTACTTGTGTGTGGATGTGTGTGTGTGTGTGTGTGTGTGTGTGTGTGTGTATTTGTGTGTGTGTGTGTGTGTGTGTGTGTGAAAGAAACAAAGCGCATTTGCCCAGGTATCGTGTGATAGTTTTGTCTCTCTTTTTTGTAGGTATTTACATTATCCAAATATATACAGTTTACAGCAATATGCACTTGTCTACTGATACCTAATTATTTAATTGATTTAAATGAATCTAACTCTTTAACATATGGTGCACTGTAATTTACAAGACATTTACTTGAAACGAAGAACCTACAAGTTGCAAGTCAGAAGGTGGTGTTATGTTCTGTCGCAATTCGATCATGTGTGCAATGGTGTCAAGAATCATCCCTCGCCATCTGCAACTCGCCGTAAGGAACGACGAAGAACTCAACAAGCTTCTTGGTGGGGTGCCCATCGCACAAGGCGGCGTGCTACTGCTGCCTAACATCCAGGCGGTGCTCCTGCCGAAAAAGACCTCAAAGTCTTCGTAGATTTGTTCTTGCAAACATACGGAATACAACGGCCCTTATCAGGGCCACCACATCATGCACGTGTTTATTGATACCTAATTATTTCATTGTGTGTAGGTGTATTTACATCATCCAAATGCAGCTTACAGCAAATATGCACGTGTTTACTGATACCTAATTATTTAATTGATTTAAATAAATTTGACTCTTTAACACATGGTGCACTGTAAGAAAAAATAAAAAAATCCTTATCAGGGCCATCACATCATGCACGTGTTTATTGATACCTAATTATTTCATTGTGTGTAGCTATTTACATCATCCAAATACAGCTTACAGCAAATATGCAAGTGTTTACTGATATATAATTATTTAATTGATTTAAATGAATTTAACTCTTTAACATATGGTGCACTGTAAAAAAAATATAAAAAACAACAAATAAAAAAGTGTATGTGTATGTGTGTGTGTGCGTATAGGTGAATGGGTATGTGTGTGTTTGAGAATGTGCGCGCAAGTGCGCACATTGCACAATATTAGCATGGGATACACTGTGCGACATCGTGTGAAAACCGCGTATCTCATTTTAGATCAAGTTGGAAAACCTCGTAACTCAATTTGAAATGAGAAAACCTCGTATCTCAATTTAGGACTTAGTGCGCAAACCTCGTAATTTCCGCCATCCAAATCATTTTTCGTGCATTTTAAAACCATTCCATACTGAATTGATAATCAAACATAGTCTTTAGTTAACATAGCATCGCCTTTGCACATAATTTGTACAAACATGACAAATAAGAATGTTTTTTTCGCTCTCCTGAACATTTTGGGGGTTTTTTTAGATACGAGGTTTTAACAGCCCACCGACGTAATGCATAAAAGAATACGAGGCATTAGTCTAGTTTCTAGTTGTTTCTATTTCGGCTTAGTTTTCTGAGTTGCAGCCAAACCCGAATGATCGCACCTAGCCGAGTGAGGGCGCTTACCCCAGTGATTGCGCCGCGAGGCATACGCGATGGCGTCATATCCAGCTGGATGTACGAAGTGTGACGTCATATGTGGTGGGAACACTGAACTATACCACTACGTAGTGGTATAGTTCAGTGGGTGGGAAGGTGGAAAGAGCTGCAAACAACGGTGATCTGAGCGGGGCCTCTCTTTTTGGGGAATGCCCGACACTAAAGCGCTAAATAACATATCGGACCAGTGAAACTGTGACTTGAGTGATATGTTTTAGAACCAGAAACCTTCACAACCATACAAAATTACGACACCGCTTCGCTAGTCTTGTGGAGCTTTCACACCAGCTCCCCAATCAAAAAAAGAAATCCCCGGGGGTGTTTCACGAAGCTGTTCTTAAAGGTTTCCTGACATCAAAATATATGTCGACACCTGATGGTGTATTATAGTATCTATATAGAAATTATTTATTGTGGAATGAAAATATATCAGATATTTTAAAACATTTTTTTTTACATTTTTTCTCAGCACTGCTAAATTTCCTCCAGCTCAAGATTCCCATCGTGACATCATCAAAGGTAGAAATGAGCAGTGCAATATACATCATTTATGTACATAGCTAGCTATTACAATGACTTCCTCCACCTGCTCACAAGAGCATCACATGTCTTCACACAATACCATCTAACAACCTTTCATATGGGAACAATCGCTTGCTATGTCACAAATTTGCCACCTATGCAAAGGAAGAAGCAGTAAGTTTGCAATGTATATCGAACACGTGATGCTATTATAAGCAATTGCAGGTATCCATAGCTATGTGCATACATTTGTCTATTGTTCAGTTTATTTCTATATTTGATGATGTAACGATGGGAATCTTGAGCTGGAGGATATTTTCGGAGGCGGGGCTTAGCAGTGCTGAGAAAAATTGTATACAAATTATTTTAAAATATATGACATGTCTTTTCATTGCACAGTACGTGATTTGGTAACGTACATACTATTATACACCAGCGGAAGTCGACATATATTTTGATGTCAGGGGGACCTTTAAGCTAAGAACGACTTTACGCATGACTGATGACCCTTTCTTGTGCTAAACGAGGTACCACACCTTGTTCCTCTTTTAACATAGTGGGTTTTAATTTCCAAGAATCGTTTTAAACGTTTTATTCAGACACTTGTTAACAACAATGATTTTAATTCATAAACATCAGATTTGAACTTTAGCTGATAGGAATCGAAATCATTGACAATCTGACATCTACTCCATCTGGAAACGCGTTATCGATACATCACAAATGGACGTAGTTTCCATGCACAGACGCAATATACCAGTTCGTAGTTAGCTCTGGAGCAAGTTTGGTCACTATGACCTTTCCCTTTTTCATTAGGATAAGCAGTTGATTAATATATCATTTCAAAAGGAGATGTTACGCAATGTGCTTACCCGACATAGCAATTTGCGATATTCAACCTCTAATAAAGGAACCATCTCAAAACTGGTGACAAGAATAGTAGGCTACGGTCTGTGAACAATTGGGAAAGCTTCTATTACATTGTTTATTGTAAACTAATTGTTGTCGTTTGGCCTGTTGTCAAATACCCCATGATTGAACACCTTGGTGCTCTTTTATAAATTGGATAACAAGCATATTCTAAAATAACTTATTAATGATGATGCTTATCTCAGTGATTTAAAAACCAACAAGCTGGTTTGGTCACTATGACCTTCATCTGCTCATGCGCAAATTGTAATTACGAACTGGCTTATTGAACACTTTCTCAAAATATGCGAATGGAAGAACGTAACAGACCTAACTCACCGCCGTATCATAAGAGTAACATAAAACACATGAGGCATGTAGAAATATGTTGGAGCTATCGTCTCTCTGTTTTCAGAGCCATTGATTCAAACTCAATCACTAACAAGAGGCTACAGACTGCTGGATTATCATGACTATGGGCGTTGAACAATCGTTCATTGAAACCGTTGAAATCAAAGAGCTTCCGAGCAAGCTACCTAGCTTGCATTTATTTCTAGACAATAATCAGTGTACCCACTGAGGCCTACCGAGCTAAACGCAAATATCCACCAAAGCGTCTCTTTCCTTCAACTCACTTTCAATGAAATCACCCTCTCTCTCTCTCTCTCTCTCTCTCTCTCTCTCTCTCTCTTTCTTTCTTTCTTTCTTCGTCTCTCCGCCTTTCTCCTTTGTATCGATTAGTTCCCGGCTTACGTACATCGTTCGTGGTAGGGTCCATGCGTACATGTATGCGTATACCTTGCCTGTGTGTCTCGATAGCATTATTATGCGTGTCGACCGTGCGCAGTTGTTATGGTTGGAAACTCTTCTGCTCTGCCTTCCCCAGTGACATCGAAGCGACATGGTTATCTGTGAACACATTAAACAAAGTGAGTAATAGCATGTACGTAATCAAGTGATTAACTGACGGGTAATGATGATGCGCTGTTATCCTGACGGATCGGGGTCCCAATTTCATAATTTTTGGAGGAATTTCTTCCTGGTATTCTGATCTCAAACAAGAATAGGACGTACAGATCATGGTAGAGTGTGGCGCTCCATTGCGCCCGGGCTCTGTGTGCTTGACTAATGCTACCCCCAAGCTCCCTAACCATATTTTATGTACGAAATCTACGCCTTCCGGGGCGTTTTCAATCGTGAGGGCCTACTAGAAAAGACAGTGAGAAGCCATCGATCGACTGGGATCTCCTGCACGTATGTGAGATAGTGGTAGTGTCGCTGCTGCCCAAGATTAATGATGTTTACTGTTTACAAAATACTAGGTGTAAAAAAACTTTTGACACTTTTAAAAAATGATAAAAAATCAGGTTCAAATCAAAGCAAGCTGAAACATCAAACAGTCAGGGGATATCAAACTTTAGAGACAGGTTTTGTGACATTTCATTGATTACTTTTTTGTAATAATCATCGGAACATCAAATTAGTTTTTTTGTGTGTTTTTTTTTACTTTT
The DNA here is from genome assembly GCA_963669155.1 of Arbacia lixula. Classification (NCBI taxonomy): domain Eukaryota; kingdom Metazoa; phylum Echinodermata; class Echinoidea; order Arbacioida; family Arbaciidae; genus Arbacia; species Arbacia lixula. Next base: position 18,666,334 of record OZ022580.1, on the reverse strand, counting down.
GGACAAATCTGAACCTTAACATTTGTGTGTATGAGATAATCTATTCAGAACACAATAATGACTATTGTGTATTACACCTCTTATTCCATTAGGAACTGCCAGTGTCATCAAAGTGTCATTGATAATATACATGATGCTTCTGGCAGAAAAGAAGTTGCGGGTTGGCATGTGTGATCAGAGAGGTGTGATGCACAGTGCCCATTGCTGTGTTCTGACTTAATTACCTTATACACACAATTTTCAGATCTAAATTTACCAAAGAGTGAAAATCTCACGTAATACTCATATGACTATTAGAAGAGTAATAACCAATGAAATGTCACAAAACCTGTTTCTGAAAAAATCCACATCCCTTTATCTTAGCATAATGTCGATTTCACCGTGATTCGAGTTGTAACTTATTTTTGATTATTTTTTTAAGTGTCAACAGTAGTACAATGCTCATGCTATAAACAATGAACTTGGTGTTAATAAAACTTTAAAAAATAATAATTACATGCGATATAATGTATGGGTCTAAATAATAGGGTTTTTCTTTCTTTAGCCTTGTTTTTCTGCAGAAGTACGCTATTTACTATATAATAGGATTGATAAATTGCCCTTGTTAACCTACAAAATTAAAAAAAACAGATACATTTGAATTGTTCTTGTACCTACGTTGTGAAATAACACAGTGGATACATGTGCACTTGATTAAGACAATAGTAGTGGTGGTGGTGGTGGTGGTGGTGGTGGTGGTGGTGGTGGTGGTGGTGGTGGTGGTTGTGGTGGTGGTAGTGGCGCTTCCATATCATGTCTTATGGGGAAATTGTCAGGTAAAAATCATTTAAACATTCAGAGATATTGGTAAAAATGAATGCTTAATCAGAAAATGGAAAGTGTGTGTGTGTGTGGGTGTGTGTGTGTGTGTGTGTGTGTGTGTGTGTGTCTTTCTGCGTACACATTTACATTTTTCACAATTGTTGGTATTCTTCACCCAGCCGCTTGGCGTTAGTGGGACTATGCAGTAATCAGCAGAGTGTCCGTTGTTCAGTCATACATGCAAAGATACAAATTAACATGGTACCCAAATATGCTGGGACGATCACTCTAACAGGGTTTAATCATAAACCCGTGATTAAATATTCATACTTCAATCAAGACAAGTTTGACATAAGACACATTTTGTTTATTTCTGGATTTGCGATTATCTCTTATTGCATGCCCCCTAATACCCCAATTTACTTGTTTTGTTTACAATTTTCCAGGTCCGTTCGTCTCCTAATTACTGTACCATCGCAGGGGTGACACGCTAAGATGGACACGATTCTTCCACAACAATGACCATGGAGAAACCAATTGTGCGGGTTGCGTTCATCTCGTTACTATTTGCGTCTTTTATCTCGTGGTTTGTATACGAAAGTAATTCTGATATTTATAACGCGCCTGTTAGTGTCTTACCGTACCAACCCGATGCTCCTGCGGATGTGACAAGGGACCGAACCAGAAACTACACATCTCAGGAGAGCCCAGGTAATGACCGAAGGGTTGGCGACACTGTCTACCGCAGTTTTAGCGACTCTCTTCAAGTTCAGTTTGACGATCGGACAAGGCTTTGGATCCCGACGAATACCTCTGCGATAGATCCAAACGCGTTAGATACTCCTGGTTGTTATCGCCAGGTTCAGGTGTGGATGGGCAAAACCAATCATATTGACCCGCAGAAGGTGTCGTGCCCAGGCCTGGAATGTGGCTTAAAGTTTGTGGTTGACACCAACTTGGAAACCTTTCGGAGCAGCGACGCTGTGGTCATTTTCTCAAAACTGAATTGGGGCGAAATGCTAAAAAATCGTCCTCCGGGTCAAAGGTGGATCTTTTACACCCATGAGAGTCCGGTTAATACACCCAATTTTAGGATGCCTCCACCAGGTGTTGACAACCCTTACGACTACGTCATGACCTTCCGGAAGGAATCGACCATCAATGGTGCTTGGGGCTATTACAATCTCGGGAAACCGGAAGTTCGGAGGGAAGACGCGCCAAATTGGGCGCAAACTAAAACCGGCCTCATTGCTTGGCTAGCGTCCAACTGCGGCGTAACTTCATGGAAACGCACCAAGTTCGTGAAGGAACTTGCCAAACACATAACCGTAGATATGTACGGTGCCTGTGGGCCTCTGTCATGCCCGAAGGATGCTGATGAATGCTGGCGTATAGTTCGAACTCATAAGTTCTATTTAGCATTAGAGAACAGCGAGTGCAGAGATTATATCACGGAAAAATTCTGGAGAAATTCCCTATTGTACGGCATGGTCCCGATAGTGTATGGCCCACCAAAGGAGGATTATGAGCGAATAGCGCCTCCTAACTCATTCATTCATCTCCAAGATTTTAGCTCATTCAACGAGTTGGTCGACTACCTTCATCTCGTCGACTCCAACGACACGCTCTACAATTCCTATATGGAGTGGCGACTGCATGGTTCGGTTGAAACTCTCTCCAAGGTCGATATCCTTGGGCCTAAGCACCTGTGCAATATTGTTGCGACGGTTATGAACGACGAAAAGACCAATGGCTCATTTTCACAGTCAACAAGGTCGGCCATTCCAGATTTTAGAGGCTGGTGGAAAAATTCGTGCAAAAAAGCTGAAGGATTTCCTCGAACGTTCTGATGAGTGATAATCACCTTTGCATACCGTATAGCAATATTTTCTGGACTTCTTCATGTCTTGCCCATAGAGGAAAACATCCAATGTTTCGTTTCGGGAGTTGTGTCGGGTACTATACATGTATTTGTATAATGTAGCATTCTTGATTTAAATTTAAGTTAAGTGTTTTAACAACAACCTTAATAAGAAATTAATCTTCATAACTAACAACATTTACAAAGAGAAGAAAACATGACACATATTAAAGTACAGAGGATGCGAGAAATGAAGCCTACAACATGTGATATAGCTTATTTAGAGATCAAGATTATAATCGACTTAGTAAACAATATCAGAAGATCGCTAGTCGAGCGTAATAATCCGTGTTCGTAACTTATCAACTCTCTCCCTAACTGCGTAGTAACACGTTATTACATTCACGTGTATTTCGTCATGCAATTTCAATGGATGGAACGCACAGTGAGTCTATGAGTTATGACTACTAGGACAAACCTCTGACAAGCTTTGATGTTACCATTGGTAACGCTTTGTTTGAACTACGTTAATAAAATTTGCATACATAACGAAAATGGTCTATTCGTCGACAAGACAACAATGAAATTCCTTGGGCATGAGATTGTTTCATTTTATACATTATGCATAGTAATTCTTAATGGATGTAGTATACTCATTAAGCACAAACATTTATATTATGAACATTGTCTTGTGTTATGCAGAATCTATTCCAAATGATCCCTTTGAAATTTTGTTCGCTTATCAAAAGACCATATTCGTAGTGTTTTTGCACGTTTTTTTTATTACATGTATTAAATCGTTTACAAAATGTTAACAAGTTATAACTCTAATTAAGCTGAAATTTACACGTCATAAAATTAAACGATGTAATTTTTGGAGAAGCACGTTTCGTGACATTCTATCAAATAGTTTTCTTGTTATAAAGTTTGATTCTATTCAGGAAATATTCACTTCTGAACAAATTTGAACCTTTAAAATTGTGTATAGGATCAGATAAAGTAGTTCAGAACACAATGATACCCATTGTGCATCACACATGTCAACGCACAACTAGTTTTTTTTTTTTCTCCCAGAAACATCATGCATTATTAATGAAACTGATAGCAGTTGCTAGTGGATTGACAGTTGTGATGCACAATGTCATTGTTGTGTTTTCCATTAATCATCTAATACTTACAATATCTTTGGTCCAAATTGTTCTAGAGGTGAAAATTTCATTGATGTTCAGTGGATTATGACCAGAATAACAAGTGTGCATCAGCATTAACTCAACGTGCATGTCGATGTCATGGGACCTGTAAGCTGGAAACTAATCGAACCATAGTTTTCACCTGATATATTGAGAGGATTTAATCGGATATTTTAATGTAATTTTCTCGGCTGATAATGAGCTGCTAGTGGAGTGGTGTCAACCTCCAAAAATCGCATTTGTTCCCACTTTTCTTTAATTGGAGATCCCAAGCGGGAGGGGGGTGGGTACCCCCCCCCCTCCCTCCTCCCCATACATCCGCCACTGACCTGAGCAACAGAGTGATTTGGAAAATATATGTACTTTCTTTTCCATTAATGGAATTTGGAGAAATTGCGTGTATAATCTTGATTTACTTCTGAATTCAAACAAACTATTTGCATAAGACAACATTGGTAATTAGATTTTACAGTTTGTGTGCACTCAGGAGTAAAACTGCGTTGTAGTAATAATTTATATCGAAACTTTTTTTTAATAAAAACGTTCGAACAGGCGAAAGGGTGAAATGAGAATGTTGTAATGAGAATGTTGTAATGAGAATTGACACATACATGCACGAATAATTTTTTTTTTCGAAGACGATGTTGTGTAGTAAATTTCTAAGGATACAATGAACCCCATACCGTGTAACTGAGAAAGCTATGGTCACAACTCGAGAACGGCTACCGACCGATTTGTAGCCTGCTCGGTTGCTGCTGGTATTTATGCATCGTCAAGTGATTTTTGGAAAGGTCAAGCAGGCTGTAAAGCACACGTGATGCCTGGGCGGTGCCCTGTAGGTCGCAGATCCATTTTAGGTGAAAACTGGGCGAAACTAAACTATTAAATTATGATACTTATAATAAATAATTTATGTAAGTTGCTATCCCTTTAACGCGGAATATTACCCAAAGCCCCCAAACTACGTAAACATGATAGAAACCACCAACAATGGGACCCACACAGAACCACTACACTGTATTTTTTTTTGCGTGTATAGTTCGTGCGAGAACACCTCTCAAAATTTAAGAATAGAGAACGAAGTATGCTGTCATGGTAACCACTTAAAAAACCACCAAAAAATGTGCACCATTGTGTGTGTACACACAATATGTAATGCCCCTCCCATTATTTTCGGACCTGTACCCCTGAAATATCAAAAGCCAAAAAATCCCCCCTCCCCACCATTGTGTGTGTGTGTACACACACAATATGTAATGCCCCCCCCCCCCCCCCCCCCCCACCTTCGGGGAGCGATTTTCGCCGATGACTGGCTCCACACTGTTTGTACTGAGATCGTTATGAAAAGACGATTTCTGGTTAAACAAATATTCCATACGTTTGTCAAGTAATGAATACTCACAATCTTCCAAATGTTTACGGAGCAAAGATTCAATAACTGATGTGTCATGATTTGTGTAACGTGTGTAACGATAACTTGCTAGATACATCATGTAGCCCCTCATCTCAGTCACATAGATGTTATAAGTGACATGAGACTGTGACTGGTTGGTACTGAGAGAGTAAATAACTAAAAGGAATACACTGAATTATAACACTAAAATGTTGGTTATTGTATGTGAACGCGTTCACCAGAGTGTGAGTGAAATCAAGATCGATTTGAATGTGTATTAGTGATATTAGTCACTAAGACTTAAATTCATGTATTCGTGTATTGTCCATTTTAGAAATTTGCTGAAATTTATTTGCCCTCAAATGATCCACAGTTGGAGTAATAAGTGATTAATCCAAATGTGGATCATTTGAGGGCAAATACCTTTCAGCAAGTTTCTAAAAAAAATGGACAATATATGGATTTAAGACCATGGGCAAGAAGATTGCTCACGATCACTTTTTTCAAGGCCTTTCAGATGATTTAGTTTGTGCCCATAAAGTTATTCTACGTTTATTATGCGGTATAAGTTAAACCACCGCTATTGATACAGGCCTTTGAAAATGCTTTCTTCCATTGAATTGTATTTCAGAGCTCAACGGAGCAGCGCACATTTACATATAAAGAGAAATTTCAGACAAATAAGAAAAAAAAATGACTGAAAACTTTTTTGGTACCTTTTTATAGCTTTTTATCATTTTGTTTTATTTTATTCAATTCTTAAGTTATTATAATGATGTAATGAACAACAGTATGGTGGCGTAGACGCTGAAAGACATGATATATCGATATAAACATACATTCTAATCAATGAAGGAATTGTCTGAACTATTAATAAATAAGCGAAAGACACTTATAAATTATTTCATGCAAGTCTACCTCTGTATCGCAAGTGTATGTTAATGTGTACACGTATGTATGTTTGTGTATTATACGGGTTATTTTGTGTGTGTTTGTATGTGTGTGTGTGTTCACGTGTCTATGTTTGTGCGTTGGAATGGAAGGGTACATTAAGGATGTATGCGGCTAATCCTTAAGTACGTCAATTTGAACAGTGTTTGTGCCAGTTCTCTATCTGTCCTATGTTTACCCCTCTCTCATTAAGCGCTTTCACGCTTTCATGTTTACCCCCTTTATATGTTTCTCTCATTAAGCGCATTCACCCCCCCCCCCACACACACACACACACACACACACCTATCACAATTCCAAATCCGCAGAGAAAAGAAAGTAGTCAATTTTGTAAGTAAATGAAAGTATGTCCGTTAATTCGTCATCCCTCAATCATTTACATATATTAGAACAAAGCTGAGTACAGTGTATTTAATGGTGTTTCCCTTAACTTCCCTGACAATTGCAAAATAACGTGAAAGAGAGACAAAAGCTTTTAAATACAAAATAGGCGATAAACCATTTTCTTTATGTTAGCAAAATGTATTCGAGTCGTTCAAACAATACGAATGAATGATGTAAAGGAATCTTACAGTGTGCCCGGAAAAACAATAAAAACACGTGCACATGGTGGAAAGTTCTTTCACTAACTTCTGAGAGCTGAATAGCTGTTGCCATATCTGCATGATAATACGTTGAAATGGGGTCGACTATGTAATGAATTTTCAAGTTACTATGTGAGCAGTGCCATTGACCTGAGGTCATTTCGATCTGTTCATGCGCAGATTACAATTACGTACGGTGTATGTGCGGGTGTGTGTATATGTATGAGTACGTAGGTGTATATGTAAGTGTGCGTAAGTTTGTGTGTGTGTGTGTGTGGTGGTGTGTACGTATGTGTGTGTGGGTGAATGAAATCAAAATAAAGATTACTGCAAAACAAATATGTGAGCAGGAACGTATATAAGCCAGTTCATACAAAGTGTTAACAATATTTGACACTTGAAAAATAATGTTAAATAAGTTACATCTCGAATCTAGCTAAAATGTACACATCATGAATTCATGGGGTGTCATTTTACAAACATGTCTAGTGACGTTGTCAATCACTTTTCTTGTAATAGTCTGTGAATATTCAATGCGATTTTCACTTTTGAACAAATCTGAATTTGAAAAGTTGTCTGTATCAGATAATTTATTCAGAACACAACAATGACCATTGTGCATCACACATGTTAACCCACAACCTCTCTTCTGCCGAAAGCATCATGAATTATCAATGACACTGTGATGGAAGTTGCTAGTGGATTGACAGGTGTGATACACAATGGTCATTGTTGTGTTCTGAATTATCTGCTGCACACACAATTTCAGTTCAAAATTTTTAAAATGAAAATCTCATTAAAAATTCCACGGGTTATTCATGATATGTCACGGAACCTACTTGCAAAAATGTGACATCCATTGACTTTGTGATGTGTCAATTCCAGCTTGATTCGGGTTGTAATTTGCCATCATATTTTCAAAAGTGTCAACATTTTTTTGTAACACCTAGTATTAGTGGGAACGTTTCTAAATTTTCCATTAACGTGTCATTCTGGCAGAAAAGACCTTGTGGATTTACATGTGTGGTACACAATGGCATTGTTCTGGTCTGAATTAATAATCTGATACACACACATGTTGAGGTTCAAATAAGTCGAAAAGTGAAAATGTCTATAAATATTCCAAGAATCATTACAAGAATGATGATTGATGAAATGTTACGAAACCTGTTTCTAAAATATATCTGATATCCTTTTACTTTGCGATGTGTAAACAACACCTTGAATCGAGATAATTATTTTTCAAAAGTGTCAACAGCGGTTTTTTTTTTTACTTAGTAGCATTGAGCTGCTGTGGTAAGACTTGTAATATTCTAAAGAAACCCATCTGCCGCGCGGGAGACAGTCTGAATCGTTTGTTGCCAAAGTATTTTATCCTCTTATGTGATCGATCAATTACCGTTCTATGGAATTTGGATGTAGTAATTTTGCAAATATGCGTCAGTGTTTATTTGAAAAGTTGCCTGCAGTTTTGGGGATCCGAGCATGTAAAACAGATGCACATAGCTATCTCTATTATTCGCAGTTGCTCCGTCCATGCCGCGTTGCTAAGCATACTGTCCCCACAATTCACAAAAGTTACCAATAGTGATCGCAATGCGTGCCCGCAGCTTTGCCCGATAAAGCAACAAATGCTGCATGCATGGTAATCTAAAACTAGGCAGCGACAATTCTTTTTAGATGTGTAATGTGGAAATATCTCGTTAGCCGGCTTATGGAGATGTCTATGCATCGTTAGCCGTGAGCTGGTTGATGCAGCGTGTACACCAGGTCTCTTGCCACTTCGTTTCAACATTATCTTTGCCACGCAGAGAGGAAGTTACATGCTTTCATGGGTGAAATCGGGAATAATTCAACGGGAAGTTTGATTTTAGTTCAGCCATTTATCGATATCAATGTTTCGGATGGCGGAGTATCTACAGTGATCAGCCCCTCCGTGTATACCTCGCCTCCTGGCGGGATGGCTATTCCTACCGACCTCCCGGGCACGCAGGCCTACGAGCCCAATAGCGCGCCGCGGACCGAACAAGCGAATGCTAGAAACGTGACAGAGGCTATCAAAACTGACGAGATCGATCGCAACCTGAACATCGCTCATGTCTGGGCTCTGTGGGGAGTCGTAATCGCGGCTGGCTTGTTAGTCATCATCATTGCAATTGTCATGTCCTTACGGTGCGTGGTCTTCCTCAAGAAGCCGAGGAAGCCCCCAGCGACAAAGGCCGGTAAGAGGGTGCCCAAGTTTCGCAGGGGGACGCCCAAGCTGCCGCCGCGCCCCGCCGGAGTCATGGCGGACCATAAGGACGTGCGGAAAGATTTCTTCCACAGCCTTGAACGCGGGAATGTCCAGGCGCGACGCCAGGAAGCCACCCGCCGCTGGCTGAAAGGTAATCTGGCCACCTCGTTGCAGTTCATTGATGGGTCAGGCAGTGGCGGCGGGCAACCAGGCTGCACGGACCAGGATGGCATCCCGATGCACGAAACCAACTATCGTCACAGCGGTCTCGATCGCATTCCTGAAAACCGAGAGCTGCATCAGGAATATTCCTTCATCACATCGCCTCGCGGCAATCTGAAAACTCATCACCAAGTACACCCCGTTGTCCACCGACACGCCAACGGAAATACCAATGAATTCGTCCGAGTTTTTCCTCTTAGTGTCGTCCGCGATCAAAATGCGAACATTGCTCTATCACCGTCACACTTCTCTCATTCGCAAACCCACTTCTACCCTGCCCGGGCGCGTTGGGATGGCGCACTCCACTCAGCCACGCATCCTCGCGTCTATCCACGCGCTCATCGCGCAGTCTCCTCCGAACCGCTCCGGCAACCAATCAGCAGACAATACCGTCATCCACAGGATGGGTGGTGGTCGACGGGGCCTCGTCGCATTCGAACAGGAGGTTACGGAGGCGGGGGAGGAAGAGAAGGGACGTATCAAGAAAGCAGGAGGAATCCGGCGAAATGGACTCTTCCGAAGTTTAACCTCGCTGGAGAGACCATCCCAACGTCCTCGGAGACAAGTGTGAACGGCGTTGTGCATGGGTGCACATTCTCGCCTATCTGGGGTGACTGGAGCTATGATAACACTGTGTTCGAGGCAAGTCCTACCACGTTTTTCGTTCTATTCAATTTTGTCAGTTTGTCCTTCTGAATTAGACCTGTTCGTCGTATGTCAAATATGTGAGTTTATATATGAACATTGATGTAACTCTGACACAATCTACAGCATTTGCGCTCTTCAAAATTAGCTTATACTGCATTTATTGTATTACAAACACAACAAAAAATTAAGTTCCCCCCCCCCCCCAAGCAAAATAGCATAACTTTTTATCGAATAGGTTTTAGGCAAAATAATTCTGGAGGATTGTTTCTTAATTTAGTGACTAACTTATGTTTGAAAATCACATTAATCCAGTTAGTCATGCAGGAGTGGGCAAATTTTAAAGGCAAAAATGTCCATTTTCAAAATTCACAAGGGTAATTTTGGGATTCTGTCATATGAAATTTTGATGAATTCCACTTGTGGTGCATAATTTATGTCCTTTCGTTGTTTATCATCCATTTGTCGATGCACTAGTTATCCCGACACTTAACCCGTTGTTCTAGTTGAGTGAGCACCGTTTAACAGATACTCATCCCTCTTGAGTTTGGAACTTTTAAAAAACTTTTTTCTTGGTAAAAAAAAAATAAAACTGGATATTTTGACAAAGATGTAATCCGTTATGTGAACATAAGTCATTTTTGTGTCATGGTTGACACAAACACTTTAAAAATTGCACAAGAAATGACAAAATTTATTGTTAAAACGGCATGAACAATAACCAATGACTTTTGAAAAGTGATATTTTTGCCTTTAAAATTTGCCCACTCATGCATGACTAATTGCATTAATATGATTTTAATACAGAAGTAAGTCAATAAGTTAAAGAACAATCCTGCAATATTGCTTTGCCCAAAACCTCTTCGATAAAAAGTTATGTTATTTTGCTTAGTAGGGAATTTCGTGTTTTTTTTGTCTTTAGCTTTACACGATTTCCATTTTCAGTTCCATGTATGCTTACGGAAAACCTCCGGAGTGTGGCTGCTGTGTACATGTATTTTGTTGTCGGTAAATACGAACGTTCGATTCTCCGGAAGTGAATTTTGGTTCTAAAACTTTAAGCGTTTCAGATAATGATTTCAGATCTCAACAATGATTATTGTGTATCATCCCTGTCAATCCACTAGCAACTGCTATCACAGTGTCAGCACTATAATGCATGATGCTTCCTGCAGAAAAGACGTTGTGGGTTGACATGTGATGTGGCAATTGGCAAATTGTTGTTTTCTGAATTGATCATCTGATACACACAAATGTCTAGATCCAAATTTGCCCAAAGGTGAAACCTTCATTAGATACTTACTTTGACACGCCTTGGCTTGAGGATGTGTTAATTTTAGCTTGAAGTTGAAACTTATTTTTGTTTTATTTTTCAAAAGTGTCAGAAGTTTTTATTCAATACCTAGTACTAGGTGTGTTAAAAATGATTTTTAAGAAAGTTACAATTTAAATCAAGCTGATATTTACACATCATAGAGTCCAACTCTGTCATTTTTGTAGGAACCGGTTTCGTTTCGGCACATTTTATCAATTATTAGTTTTGTAATAATCCTTGGAACATTTAATGAGATGTTCACTTTGGAGCAAAATGTGTGTGTATCAGATAATTCATTCAGAACGTAAGCAATGCTCATTGTGCATCACATATAATTCGCTTTTTGCAGAAAAGACCTTCTGATTGATAAATGTGATGCACGATGGATATTGTTGTGCTTTAAATTCACTAGTTCAGGTTATGTTCCACATTTGTCCGAAAGTGAAAATCTCGTTACTCATTCAAAGGATTATTACCAAAATGATTGTTGGTAAATGTCACAAAACCTACTTCCAAAAAAATCCACATCCCCACACTCGATGTATTAATTTCTGATCGACTGGTGAACGTGTCAAAAGTTTATTTTCGCACCTTGCGTTTATGTGGTCGCCCTTTTCCTTCACAATTATATAAATGCAAGTGTGGCTTTATTTCTAGCATACACTGTGAAATGTTGGCTCTTCTAAAATTGTGTCTGCAGATTCCACTTTTGAAAATGTTTCTTGCGTACATCTTAAATAGTGCCGACAAATTTTAACTTATGCCGAAAAATTTTCAGTTAAGTGGACAAATCCTTCACATGTCTAACTTGGGGTCAGTTACGTCGCGTTTCTGTTTGTTTTTGTTTTTTGTTTGTTTATTTCCTTTATTAGTGTCCTCATGTACCTGGGGAATTATTACGTACTCTATTTCTCGAAGTCATTGTGATTCAATCACACTTTGTTCGCACAATTGTTCTTCTTTAAACACAGGCTCCCAACACGCCCACTCCTAAACTCGTCGTACCAGCCAACTCGCCCCAAACCGAGGACTCCTCCTCCACAACCCTGTCCCGTGACAGTCTGAACGGGGTGAGTGCCGGGGTGAGTCAGTGCCAGGTGTCGTCCGACGCTAGCGTCACTGTCACAATCGGGACGAGTAAGCAGACGTCGTGCGAGTGGGACTTCTACGATCCGGGCTACACAAGCCAGGCTGTCCGCTTCGTTAATGGCGTCTACGTGCCGGTCATCGGAACTAGGCAGTACTGGGTCTAGCTAGCCCGCATTTTGGTCTATTTAAATCGTTGCCTAGTCATTTCTGTCAGAATTTACTGAACGGCGTAATGTCAAGGGCTCGTGTTTTGAATAGAGCATTTACCCTGGACTAATTTAAGGACGACAATAAAACACCATGGAACATTAATATTGATTCCATATAATTGAGTTTGTCCTCGGTAGCGGTTAAAATAAAACGCTCATTCGTCATGGGGTCGATATAAATCGCTTTCCGATCATTTGAACAAAGGCTATCATGCTTCGACGCAGACAGTACCGGATCTAGCGAGCATGGTCGTTCTACATTTCCCTTCACCGAGCCTAAAAATTAATATGTATGATGATTAGCATGGTTTGTTTAACCTTTATATTTTCTACACATACCCGGTGACGACGGTTATTTGTCCGAGGAGCAATATAGGAGCAGAAGCACTGGGTATAAAATATGTTGACATGAAAGCGGTTTGCTGCCCGTGTTTTCCCACCGCGTCAAAGCAACTTAATGTCACTTCTTCAACATATTCATTCAGGTTACCATCATAGCGGGCGGCAGCGGTCAGCCATTTTATATAAACACAACAAAAAATTTAAGCCCCCCCCCCCCCCACCACTAAGCAAAATAGCATAACTTTTGATCGAAAAGGTTGTGAGCAAAATAATTTGGCATGATTGTTCCTTAACTTATCGACTAACTTCCGTGTGAAAATCACATTAATCGAATCAGTCATGCTTGAGTGAGCACACAGTCAAGGCAAAAATGTAACTTTTCAAAAGAAACAAGTGTAATTGTTCACGCCGTTTTAACAATACATTTTGGCATTTCTTGTGCGATTTTTAAAGTTTCTTTAGTCAACCATGACACGAAAATGACTTCTGATGCTTACATAACATGTCGTGGTAAAATTTTTGTCAAAATATCCAGAGTTTTATTTTTTTTTCACCAAAATAAAGGGTTTTTAAAAATTTCAAACTCAAGAGGGATGAGTATTTTTTAAACGGTGCTCACTCAACTAAAACAATGGATTAAGTGTCGGGATAGAAAGGACATAAATTATGCACTAGAAATGGAATTCATTAAAGATTCATAAGACAGAATCTCAAAATTACCCTTGTGACTTTTGAAAACACGGAAGTTAGTTAATACGTTAAAAAACATTCCTGCAAAATTATATTGCTCAAGACCTTTTCGATCAAAAGTTATAGTATTTTGCTTAGGGGGGGCTTACTTTTTTGGTTTTGTTTAGTACTGTGAACATACAGTACCTTGAAAGTGAGCCTCAGGTCCCGATCGAGGGTAATCTAACATCATTCGGTAAACCACGTGATTAACATTGCCCTGAATCTATCATACCAATGTCTGTTCATAATTCTGTATTATAAACTCCTCGGGAGTTTAGCAAGTTCATCCTCTTTGTTATTGCTATTATGATGTATTCAACATATCAGTACAATACAGCACATCGCAAAAATAAGAACATTCATTGAAACCATTAGTGATACATATGTGCATGGCTTGGATACATACAAAAGGATGCCAAGGTTGGAGAGGGGCCAAATAATTACTTGTTCACTGGTAATGCGCACCGCCAAAAATGGATTTTGAATTGAACACTTCTCTTTAATGGTATTAGATGTAACACTTCGGACGTCTAATTCAACAAGAAGACGATTAACTGAACAGCATTTTTTTCGGTGTTACATTTAACTAAATGTGGAGACATGCTTAAAACAAGCTGTGTATACCACATTAAAAGTGTATGGGAAATACATTTTTCAAAGTTCACATAGTAAATGTGTATGGGTCCCCCAAACTTTCTTCCAGAGGAACCATATTGACTTGCATTTCAAATTGTTGTCTGTGTTGCCTGGTCGTTGTAGTATAGTACATTCAAACGTATTACTTTATTTTGGATATTGCTATCTAAGTGACTAGGTTGAATATTAATGTTGTATATGGGACGTTTACTTTGTGATAAAATATAAGTAAAGGTGCGACACCATTATGAACTTTAATTGACGGAATTTATTAAAAGTGGATGAATTCTATACACAGTTGACAGCAGTCTAAAAACAAAGAGACATGTTGTGTCAGGCAATATAATCGAGTTTGTTAATCATTTGAAAAAATAATAATAATCATCACGTATGGCCTTGGTATTGTTTTTGTATAGCACGGTCAAGCAAAGCAGTTTTAAACTTCACATTTCTCTGATTTTTCTACTCTTCATTCAAATTATTATTAAGGTTGTGATTTACTCTCGTCGAGTAATACACGTATTTTTTAACTCATTTCCTTCAATATCAGAGGTATTTCTTTATCAAGAAAAAGTGTTGCGAGTATTGATTTTGTACGTCTAGGAATTAAGGGCGGTATTTCATGATTTAGAACATTAATATATAATTGTTACTGTTCTAGCTATGAAATGTAATTGAAGAGGTATTACCTCCAACATTGTGAGGTATGTAGAGTTATGTTATGTCAATAATTATATTGAATTAAATATTCTCCATTGTGCGAAGAGAATGTGAATATTCAAACGTAAAATCTCGGTTTTCCACGACTAGGTTTGGATTTGTTGTCTGGACTTGTAGGTGTTCGATCTACACTACAGCTCAAAGGGATTGGCATAGGGACAGGGAAAAGGAAAGGGATGAAGCCGCAGTTTTAAACCGCGGTATATTTTGTCCAGTTCAGCATGAAACACGATGCTTTAGCCTAAAATGCATCATGTTTCATGCTGAACTGGACAAAATATACAGCGGTTTAAAACTGCGGCTCCTTCCCTTTCTACCCTTTCCCTTTCCCTATGCCAATTCCCTTGAGCTGTAGTGTAGTTATGATTCTTGAGGTGCATTTTCTGATTATTTTTGTGTAGCGAGTGTTTTAATTTGAATGTCTCCTATTACCGTCCCATTTGGGCAAACCGAGACGCACTTTTGTGAGTGCGAAAGTGTCCCGATCCCTCACCTTTTCCATTTCTCTTCCCCTCTGTTTCTATCTCTGCCTCTATCTCTGCCACAAACACCCCCCCCCCCCCTTCTCATCTCTGTCTCCCTCTCTAAGTCTGTCTCCATAACATCTTTTCTTTTCTACCATCTTCTCTCTTGTGCACTTTCTATCCTTTCAGTCAAATAAATCACCTTGGTATAAATTAACAAATATATTCATCTAAATTTTAATACATGTATACCTCCTTGATAATTCTTTTTTTTTTCAAAATATGCATTTTGTTATGAGTGCTAAATTACTGAAAACCCGACTCATAAAACTATTTCAGCAGGCAAATGTTTTCAACATAATTACTTTCTCGGTTTGTTTCCATGAACATGTATTAAAAAACAAAACAAATCATTCCATCGTCAATTACAATATTACACAGGTTATTACATTTTTAAGACCCCAATTCTTCCAAATCAAATGTGCATTTTAATATTCAAATGGCCCATATTCATGAAGCCTTGCTCTAAGGCTAGCAAGTTGTGAAAGTGCATTCAGCTCATTAGCATGTGCATTTTCAGCAACTAGGTATGCTGTCAAGGTCTCGTGAATATATTCCCTGATCTACACAATTCCTAATCACCTCCTTCTCCAAGTCGGATATTTCTGACTGTATTCAATTTTGCTCCTTGTTACATGAAATTGTTACGTGATTATGTGAAAAAGACTTGTCAGCAATCACTAACATAACCCGGATAACGAGGATGGTCTTGAATATTGAGTAAATTACATTAAACTCCTACGCCCCCCAAAAAATGCTCCATAGCATTTGTATTTGGGAATTTCTATTTTACTGGTGCAAATATGCAGCAGAGGCACAGAAAGTCCATCATACTTGCAATATTTTCATGTTCACAAATTACTGGTAGACAGAGTTTACTATTTTGAGCACACTAAGTGTAAATAATCACTCATCAATCTGGTCTGAACATTTCAACCTGAGTTTTTGTGCTATTTAAAGTTACATTAATGAAAGACATACCACGACAAATTACAAACTAGATGCAAATAGGCCTACATGTACACATAATAGCAAATGATTAAAACATTTAACATTTAAAACCATGTATTGTCCATTTTAGAAACTTGCTGAAAGTTATTTGCTCTCAAATGATCCACATTTGGAGTAATTAGTGATTAGATCACAAATCCTCAAAATACTCTAAATGTGGATCATTTTAGGGCAAATAACTTTCAGCAAGTTTCTCAAATGGACAATACATTAATTTAAGACCATTGGTAAGAAGATTACTCATGTTTATCCTTTTGAAGGCTTTTTTTTTCTTCCCAGTACAGTATATTCCCTTTAATCATTTAAGCATTAAATGTAGCACTGCTTCAAGACGAGCAATAAGCCACTTCGTAATTGCAATTTTCACATGAGCAGATTATTGCTGGTAGAACATGACCTGGGGTCAATTTCACTACTCACAGAGTAAAATGGGAATTCATTAGATAGCCGACAACATTTCAATCTATTATCATGCAAACATGGCAACAGCTATTCAGCTCTGAGAAGGAAGTGAAAGAACATTCCACCATGTGCACCTGCTTCTATTGTTGTTCCGGGCACACTGTAAAATGCCTTTACATCCATCATCCAACACAGCTTCATGAAACAATCCCAGTCAGCCGTCTAGTAGCATTTATTCAGTGCACTGTCCGACCATGGTGTAATTACAAACTGGTCTATTGTTGTAAATGGAGAAAATGCTCGAGCAATTGCTGATCAAGAAAATGTTCAAGCTCTTGCATTTGCTGGTCATGCATACCCTCTTCCATTTTGGACGAGTTTGTCAAATTGGACTATGGCTCTATACACTTAAAAAGGTGGGACACGAGAGCTTTGTACATGAGATAGAGGTTACAAAGATAGGCATGGGCAAGTCTTCACTTTCTGCCTTCCATTTTATGGCATCTCACTGCATCTAAGAACAATCCATATAGAGGGCTGAGTGTATATCTGTTGAGACAAAAAGTAAGATATTGTGCTATAGCCCTATTACATAAAAAAATCATGTCGTATCTGTGCATATTCAATCTTAAGGCTATAAGGCCAGTATACACCTGTCAATCTGTATGCGTACTTACCGTAAAGCACCTTGGGTAGAAAAACCTTTACGAAAAATAGATACTGCTCTACCCTCCTGCATAAAGATGAGCCTAAGATCACCGTCCTCCATGAATGCAATCACCTATGGTAATTGATTGCAATCAAAATGCAATCAGCTCCATGCATACATGTATAAACTGTAAAAACGGTAATTTTTTGCACGAGTATATTTTTGTAGCACGTTACACCTACAACATATTGAGGGATTATATTGTCGCATATACACGAAACATAAGTTACTACAAAAAAATCCACCAAATGCAATAGAATCTTCAAAAAGCAAAGAACAAAGCATTAACGTGAACATTTTAAATCAACAAAAAAAACTGATGGCTACGCAACGCACCAGAGCATGCAACACGCACACGAGTTCAGTTTCAGTACAGATAACTCCGGAATCCCCTATAGACTTGCGCATCTAGCCTATTAAGAGAGCAGGCTGGTTTTAAATTTGCGGTGATGTTAAATTTGCCCTTGCTCTGTGAAAATAAATGTTGCATTAAGGGCAATTCCACAGGTTTGGTTAAAGTCGTGTAACATGAGTAACCAAAGCTTTTTTATTTCATATTCTGTTATAGTTTTGTAAAAAATTATGTAAATAATTATTTAGGAAGCAAACAGTCTATCTTTCCATGACACGCAATCATATCCTCAGCACAGAAACTTCATTTTCAATCAAATAAAGAAGCTTTGGTTACTTGACTTTTAACCAAACCTGTAGAATTGCCTTCAACATTACACGTTTTACATTATACATTGATTACAATCAGTGACTGCAAGGGACTGCAGTCAGCTGGGAAATTCATCTTGGGCTCATCTGTCTCGCTTGCTTGCACCTCTTTCTATTTTGGTCCTCTGTGAGTGGCTTTCTCTCTACTTTCATCATTCTTCTTTTGCAGAGGGGGCTGCCCCCTGAAGTCTGCCCTCCTCGATGGAGGCAAAGGTCGGAAGCCCCGTGGGGAGGGTCAAGATCGCCCTCTCCTCGGCCAGGATACGCTCTGCTTCCTCTGTGAATGGGATAAGAACACACATGAAAACGGCATGTTAACCCTTTCGCGGCGACATTTTAAGACCAGCGCACACAGCTAAAAACGAGATTTGCTGCAACTGTACCTGTGTACCGTGCATGCATACCCTATTGAAATTTTGAAAAGCACAGGATGTATATTGATCATACCTGTTGCTCGCTAGCAGTGCCATTGCTTGTCCACTGGAGATTTTACACTGTTATTTAAACGCGCCTACAGTGCATGCAATGTGTACTGTGGTATAAAGAGTTCCTTCTGAGATGGATATATACAATTTTTGGTCAAATCCTTATTAAACAACAATTCTCCTATTAAGTTGCACAAATAGGAAACTAATTGTTAACTATGCAATAGCATTACTAAACAGAATGATAATAATGAACAAGCTGAGATCAGTACGTCTCTGGCTATAGGGTAAACCAGGGGCCATATTCATTGCCTAGTTGGTTACTACAATGCATGCATTTCGATGCACTTTAGTTACTAACTAGGCTCAGTAAAGTTTCATGAATATGGCCCCAGGTTCCTGTTTTTCAGTAGGAAACTTAGGAATCAGGTACATCTGCACAAAACAGCTCTTGTATAGATTACTTGTGCCAATTATGCACAACTACTAGGTATTAAAAAAAATTCAACACTTTTGAGAAATGATTAACAATCAGTTTCGACTCACATCAAGCTAAAATTAGTGTCATTCTCATTGGGCTTAAAAAATCGCGAAGTTAGAAAAATCGCGAAGTTAGAGTGAAAGTTGCCTAGCAACCGTACCAAAAGCCGAATGATCCTATTGTCCCGGTCCCCTAACTTCGTGATTTTTCTAACTTCGCGATTTCTTAAAGCCCAATGAGAACGACACTATTGACACATCATAAAGTTAAGAGATGTCCAAATTTTTTAGAGACATATTTTGTGACATTTCATTGTTTACTTTTTTTGTAATAATCCTTGGAATATTTAACGAGATTTGCAATTTCAGACAAATTTGGATCTGAAAATTTGTATGTATCAGATAATTAATTCAGAACCAATGGTCACTGTGCATCACGCATATCACAATAATGGGCTAGAAACAGAGAAAAAATAAAAGCACATAGTTTCCAGCCATTATATTAAAATCTTACAGAAGACTATGTATGGCTTACCACCCCATATGCAAAAAGATAGCGATTGCTTGTCTTTCATCAGAAGTGGGAGTATTATCAAACCCTCATGATGAATGAACGTACGTAACAGGGACGGACAAATGGGCTTATATTTTTTTAAAAATCTATGCTACAACCCATTAACTTACAATAAAACAACTGCTTGTAACAAATGTTCATAAATAAATGAGAAAAATACAAGATACATGCCATGTTTTTGAAATTTATTTCAAAAACCTTGATGTATGAACACAGTTGTTGAAAATTCAATTATTATTTTTTTGTATTTAAACTATCAATTCATGACAAAACATTTCCATAACTTTGCAATTCATGAAGACATATCATCCACTTAACATTACTATAAACTTGGTCCACAAAAGAAAATGGTTGTAAAAAAAATAAAGATTATTACAGCATGCTACATTAAGCAAGGTAAGTGAACGTACGTAACAAAGACGGACATTTTCCTAAAAATTGTTATGATGTGCTCATTATTTTGATATGCTTATATTTGGATGACTTAAAGTAAATCCATACATAATATGCTATTTTCAGTGTAATTTTAGTGGCATGCACTCTAAATGCATGTGTGGTGTAACCCACTTGTCTGCACTCTGTAATAACAAAACTTCTATCCCGTGCATGAAAATTTCTACAGCATTTATAAGCATGTAATGACAAGCAATATACCAAGTGAAGCGCTAAGCGACCGAGGGGGGGGGGGGGGGGGTGCCCCCCTCCCACAGTAGGAAGCTTTTGCAATTTTGAACTTGAAGTTGTGCAATCTGATGCATAGTTAAATGTGGTAAAATAACACACACAAGCGTGCACACACACATACACACACACACATACTACGCCTTGAATGGACAGACATACATCGACAAGATCTACACACCGTGGCATACAAATACAGAATGGACTGACACACAGTATTGCATATTGAACCACACTACATATTTATTTATCTCTGTGAATTTTTGCTGTTACATCTCTTCAGGAGAAAAAAGCAATGTCAACTGTATACACGCAGATATAGTCTTTGTTGTCTTGATAGGGGTTTGTGGTTATGAATGAAAACGGCCTCTGTGGCCATTTGTGAATAGATTAATAGAACACATAAACAACAAACAAATAATGATTAAACTTTGAACAATATGTCTAATCATTATCAAGCATAATGAATACACTATACGTACCACAGTATTTTTTTTTCTCAAAGAAACAGGCACAGTATCCATAGATGGATATTGGCAGGCAGTTCATTAACATACAGATACAAAAAAAACATAAACAGTATCACTATATCACTATGATCCATGGAGTAACATTACTGCTTTGTAAGTTTGTGAAGAAATCAGAACCATAACGGCATTGCATCGTTTCAAATTAGGGCATTATTTATTTCTAAGTTGTAAGATTTCTTTTTACCATCTGAAATTCTGAATTGGCTTTCACCGTGTGAATTACAATAATTATGAGGATCATTATTTTCATCATAATTATTATCATCTACATATTATCATGTCATGTACATGTACAGTGTATTGTACATGCCACCCCCACCTTGTGAGGTGGAGGGAATGCATTCCCCTCATGCCCCCCCCCCCCCCCTCCCCCCCTGTCTACGCCCCTGGCCCTAAAGTTGCATGGTGATCTGGGGAGTGCACCACACCTTCATGTAAGTACAGTGTATTTTTAATATGTGAAGAACATTTGCATGAATGCCCTATTACCGTGAAAAATTTACAGTGGATTCTCATTGTTCTCAATCTTCTTCACCCTTGTAACAAGATGATTTTTACAGACCAAATTTCAAGACTGATGGAAAAGTATAGCATGCAAATTTCTATGGTCCAAATGAGCTTCTTATGAGATTCACTGCAATATAATTGATAATCAGTTATCTGCCATACATGTTCTTCGCCTCTCTTTGTCCTAAAATGCCTGCCATACTCTCTGTAATGGTGTTTATATTTGCTTTTCATTCAATCTCCTTGCTTAAAATGGTATAAGTAGTATGCACTGTTATTACTGAAGTCTTAACATATTTAGAACATATTTAGAAATTTGCTACATTGTAATAAATGCTGTAGAGAATCTACGTACAGTGGACCATTCTGTGTTTTTGATGAGAGTGGGAGAGAGTAAGAGAAATAGAAAAAAAGAAGGAGAGAGAGAGGACAGAGAGATGGAAACAGAGGGTTAGAGATAGTAGAGTAAGACAAGGAGAGAGAGAGAGAGAGAGAGTGGGGGGAGAAAGAGCCCAAGTGGAGCTCGTTGGTAACACTGGTATACAAAATGCACCATTAAGGCCAAATCTTGCATTTACTAACCAATTCTCACACAGAAATCATTGCAAAGCAACAAGGACAACTCTTCAGAATGTGCATCCAGAATGAAATGACAACTGCTTTGGAATACATTTGTGCACATCGACTGTCTAGTCAAAATGTGTGAATTTCAAAATTCAAATAATTCTAAATTTCTGCATGCATTGTATACAACAATTTTAACTGTGCCACCTAACCCAAAATAGTTGCTAGAAATTCATGAGCAACAAGAAATGACATCAACTATTATCACACACTTTTGCACATTACCTGAAGGAAATATACTTATTTCCTTCAGTTGTGAATTTTAAATATTTCAATCTATTGCAGAACAGCTTATGTAACAGCTTAAACTATCCCCTTCCAGAAGATGAATTACTAGATGAGATAAATACAAGATACAATTCAATAACTCCACTGATCCCCTCATCTTAATGTATGAGAGTTCAATAAATACATATTTCATAGTTTCATGTTTCATATTTCATGTATTACATAGTTCATCAAAAACATGAACAATACCATAGAGAATATAAACATAGGCATGCATCATGTATGCAACATTAAAGCCTGTCTGTTGTGGTTTTATTGACGATGCATTTCCCGCTGTATATGGGCAGGACCATTACCTATAAAAAAAACCCTGATGTGCCTTGTGAACCAGGCAGGTTTAAAGTAGAGTATTCTTTCGAAATGAGGGTAGTCCTTAAAAGGACCTGTAAACCAGAAGGAGTGAAGAGCTGATGAGTAGAGAGGTAGACTCAACGTTTTGGGCAGATTGACTGTCTATCTTCAGGAGTGAGTGTTCACTAGTTGTGTGGCGGTACTTAAGAAGTGCCTGCGGATGAGGGAGGAACCGCGGGCCGGTGGTCTCGGCGAGTGGTGGCGCTCTGTGTGTGGGTTGGCGGGAATCGGTGGTCGGTTGGTATGCAGACATAGGAAGCTTGCATAGGCGGAGAAGCAGGAGCAGGTGTCTCTGGTTTGTGTGTGTCGGTGGTGGAGGAGGATTTTTATTTTTATCTCTTGGTGGATCCCTGAAAATAAAATAAAAAATGAGGAAAATTAATTTGAGTTCAGTGATTACACTGTAATAAAAAAAATTGTAATAAAAAATATACTTTACTTTTTGTTAACACTGGATTAAAGTACTTGTGGGCTTTTTGTATCTACGGGCTCGGATAGTTCAGGTTCAGAATTTATCAAGGTCACTTCAAAAATTGAACACAGACCCGAGATGAATAAATAATAATTTCGGCACAGATTATGTAGATTTGTCAGAATTTGTCTGCTTAATTCAAAAAGTTGGCCAGAAATTGTCCACCCCAGCTAATTCTACAGAAGTTCTACACCCTCAATTAAAAGTTTACGGCAAATTCGTATTATAGGCCCCACCATACCAACCCTAATCCTAAACTCGTCGCAATACCCCAAGACAAATTCTTTACCTTAAGCACCTAGGCTAGCTCTGTCACCAGAAAAAAAACACAACAGTGCTTTCAGACATACCGCCCTAGAGGTAATATCAACAAATTTGCCTTTGTCCAATGATCTGTCCCTGAATAGAATAATCTCTCAAACCAAATAGTTGATGCAGTTTCACTTGTCAGCTTCGAAATTCTCTTGCGAGACCATTTAAAAAATACTCCTCACTACTCGTCATAACGTGCATCCAAGTTTAACTTCATCTTCGAGATGCAGAAACTCTACCCTAAGACTGAAAAAAAATCTAAAAAAAGTCTTTTAACCTCCGTTTTCCGGAGATCAGTGAGTTTCAAGTGAGTTAAATCGCAGTAGGCATAATGGAAGAATAATGGTGGTCAAAATCAAGGGCAACTTTGACTGTGCGCCGCTTCTAGCTTCTACCAGCTACTTTTACTTTTAGCACATTTCCCACACAATTTACGATATATGGGACTACACAGTTGATCAACTGTATGGTCCCATGTATCTTAAATTGCGTGGGAAAATGTGATCTACGAAAAACGGAGTCAAATCACAAAACCACTTGATCTATCTTGACATTTCCGACTTCAAACTAAAATTCGAAACATTGAAATAACAATAACTTACTTACTGAGTCCACAAACTTGATCGTTGTTATTATTCGTTGCTGATTGACGTAAAACCCATACCGCCACGGTACGTAACAAGGACGGACACACGATCACCTCCAAATTGCACGTGCGTAACAAGGACGGACACATAGCTTCAGCGTGGTAGTCTGTCCTTGTGCGTACGATCACCTTCGTCCGCGGGAAATTGAACGTACGTAACGATGTGGACAGACAAGCTTCCACACTCAATTACACTTTTATTTAAGGAAGTGCGATAACATCATGTTTCCTTATGGACACGAGTCAAATAGTCGGTTGCACGATCATAGCAAGTGCAAACCAAACGAAGTGCGCTATCCACTATGATTTGATTTTAAGGGCTGTTACGTACGTTCGCAAAATGGACAGACAAAGTAAATCCTTACTTAAACATTCCATAAATATTTTTTAATGATCGGGCGAAGGTGAACATGCAATTGTTTAATTGACATTTATATCAATAAACATATTTAAGGACAGAACTTTGGTATATGCATGGTATTTAGAGAAAGAACACATGTTGAACGTACGTAACAAAGAGGACAGACATCCCGCTGGCGGATGGGCCTACTAATGAACTTGTTGTTTGATTTATAAACTTGGTAGTTGTGTATTCAATTGTTGCCATGTCCACAGTTTTATATTCCCCCTTTCTTGTGCAATTTATTCATACATCACTGGCTCTTTATTTTTTTTCTGCGAGGCACATGAAGTTCTAGTCCTTTTTACAAAAAAAATATGATTGCGTTTTAATGGCCTTCCCAAGATTCCAAGCGGGCAAAAAAATGGCGCATCTTCAAGTTGGAGCATAAATTTGTCTCAGTTATAACTACATGTGTAAACAAATAAAATCACAAGATAAACAACACAAGTACACATTCAAATATTTTTGTATACACTTGTTTACTTCGATGTCTCGTAAATCCCATTATTGTGATGTGGCCCGCCAACCCGCAACGCCCTTTCTGCCAGAAGCATCATGCATTATTAAGGACAATAATGATGGCAGTTGCAAGTGGATTAACAGGTGTTGTATGATGTGTCAATTTAAGCTTTGAGTTTAAACTGATTTTCAATCATTTTTCAAAAGTGTCAAAAGTTTTTTTGTTAACACCTTGTATAAAAGAGTTGCAATATGCAACTCACAAACTATAAAAACCTGTAGCCATAGAAATTCTTGAATAATTCCCAAAAATGTTGGAGCCATCGCAAAATAGCATTCTGCAGACTGGATAGAAACTAATTCTTCCACTTATGTCCATGTTTGTACCTTGATTATACTTACTTCGTATCCTCTCCACTTTGGTGTTATAGCAGTAGTCCCATTGGTAGCCAACGATGAAGGTCAGGGGAACCAAAGGCACCATGCCAAACGGCTTTCCCTTCATGGCTCTGCAAGATCACACAACACAATTCTACATCTTCAATTTACATGGTAATTTGATATCATAAAGCATACTCTCTGCATTAAAACCAATCAAGATGCTACAATGTTGTTTAATAACAGCACCATGCTGCATGGCTTACTGCCAATGGCTCGAGAAGGACAAAGAAAATCATTCCACAGCTTCAATTTTTATGTTAAAATAATGATATCATGAGGCATTTCAAGTGCACTCTCTGATATAATACTTCAATATTCAACAAAAAATTGTGTTCCAGTACAAAATTATCATTAAAGTTAAACTACCCAAACAAATATTCCAAATAAAGTGAAATGAATAACTCCAGCAGGGAATGTTATTGGATCCAAGCAATATCATGATTCTTTGTCACCATGTGCTTTAACTTAATGATGACCAAAGAACCCACTGATCTATACACATGGGAATTGAATTCATTGCACATCATGCACCTGTCTAAAAATTTAAGGCACTTTATTCTCTCTTTTTTTTTCCGTACATACAATCACAACAAATTTAAGCACTCATGAAGTCTGTAGAGCCAGACTTAGCCTTTGTTGTTTTGCCAAGAAAAAAATGTGAAGCATGTACATTGTGCACAAAGTTAGCCCCCTGATTTGTTATACATGTAGTATTTATTTTTACACATTATGCTAGCTAGTTTTTGACCACTTGGATTTTAGCATAATCAATACACATAAGTCCATAGCGCAGCAGATGGTCTGGTACTTAAAGGGTTAAGAAAAGTATGGAAGCAAAGATGGTAGAAGAGCAGTTTGTTACAAGAAGTCTGCATTACATGTTAACACTTGTTGAGGAAGTGAGGCTTGTGAGCCCACACATTTGCCCACTCATTCTATTTCAAAAATCACCTAATCTGTAGCTAGTGTTTGTAAAACAGATCATGAGATAACACTTGAATTTGGGAATTAGGTGCTACTGTTGACCTTTGTCATATTACTACCATATTACCACAAGTGTAATCACACAATACAACTATGGTACATGTATGTCAACTTTCTTGTTGAAGAATGTGACATATCTTGGCCTAAAGCACCATACTACTTTGCTAATTATTGCACATGTTTGGGTTGTTATAACCACATTTGACATTTCAAGATGAAAAGCCGAGGTATGAGACATTTTTCATGATTGAATATGTCTGCAAGAAACAGTACTTAATGTAATGCAATAATAAGAGAAACAGCACAGAATATAACAGAAAGATACGTGCAAAATGCATATCAAGAATGTGATGTAAACTCGATCAGTTTGGTGTTGAACTGCTCATTGCACTGTATGGTCACCAGGTGTTGGTTTTTATGAGCTGGTCAGTTGCTAGGCTCAAGGTAAAACAAACACCTGGATGTTGCGGGCACCTACACAATGTAGTTCTCTTGGCAATCAATGTGTGTAGTGCTAGTCTTACCCTGCAATATCCCCAAGGGGTGTTACACCAAGCTGTTCTTAAGCTAAGAATGACATTACGCATGACTGGTGACCCTTTCTTGTGCTAAATGAGATTCTCAATGATTTTGATTCCCATCAGCCAAAGTTTAAAGGGCATGTACTGTACTGGGAAGGCAAAAAAGCCTTCAAAATGTAATTGTTAGCAATCTTCTTGCCAATGGTCTTAAATTCATGTATTGTCTATTTTAGAAGCTTGCTGAAAGTTATTTGCCCTAAAATGATCTACATTTGGAGTAATGAGTGATTAAATCACAAATCCTCAAAATGTTCGGGCCGAACATTTTGAGGATTTACTCTTTTTCCATTAATTACTCCATATGTGGATCATTTGGGGGCAAATAACTTTCAGCAAGCTTGTAAAATAGACAATACATGCATTTAAGACCATTGGCAAGAAGATTGCTAACAATTACATTTTGAAGGCTTTTTTGCCTTCCCAGTACAGTATATGCCCTTTAAATCTGATGTTTATAAAATATTCTTGTTAAAAACGTCTGAATACAAAACTTAAGATTCATCAAATTTGATAAGGATTGCTGAAAATTAACTCCCACTGTATTAAAACAGGAACAAAGTGTGGTATCTCCTTTAGCACAACAAAGGGTCACCAGTCGTGGGTAAAGTCATTCTTACATGTAGCTTAAGAACAGCTTGGCCACACCCGAGGGCAGCCAACCCATACCCTGCAAGCTGTGTGTAGTGCTATCCTTACCCTGCAATAGCCCCCAGGGCAGCCAACCCATAGAAAGAGCCCAGCCAGTTCAACATCTCCCTTGACCCCGCAAGCTGCATGGCCATGGCACGCTCTCGCATCTGGTTCTGCATCTGGAGTTGACGCGCCATCTGGTCCAATCAGAAAAAAAAAGAAAGTTTACGTATTTGCGGAGGTTCCTTAACTATATCATTACCAATGGCATGAAGATGTGTAGTAGTAGTAGTAAGGTCCATGGGGTGATCAAGGCCTGGACCCTGTTGTATAAAACTTAACATTAATGGTAACTTTGTCCTCAATGGTAACTGCCATGGTAACACCGCTTGAAAGCCAATCAAATTCACGGTTTCCATAGGAGTTGTCATTGATAGCATTGATGGTAAGTTTTATGCAACGTGGCCCTTATAATGTAAGGGTTAAAGAGACAGGGTACCCGTTTTTCAGGTGAAAAAATACATTTTGTAAAAAACATGGAAAATGGAAGAGAGCGCTTTATGAGAACTTCCCTCCCAATTATGAAAGTGGAAACTGATTTTCAGCAGAATTATAGGGGTCGCTAGATTTCGAAGAGATTTTGGACATGTCGTCCAAAATCTCAAGGCTCTTGCAGCCTCAAGACCACATAGTCTGCACTAAAGTGCATGTGATCAATACGTTCAATGCCTGCCTCGCGCCCTAACAGAAAAATATGATTGTGAATTTCAAACGTAAACAAGGGTAGTTTTTCACTTTTCCTGAAAATGTCTATGAAGCTGACTGTGAGATTCATACACGTTACTTATTTACATTGTATGGGCTAAATGGTTCATAAGTTCCTATACTCTGCAACAAAATGAAAATCATGGGCGTTAAGCTTTTGCATCATAATTCTCACCAGCAAAAGAAATACAGGGGTTGTGGAGCAATTTCAGACATAGCCTGGATGAGACTTACCACCCCCCTACCCCCAATAAAAAAAAAATCAATCAATCAATCAAAGTTTAAAATACCGTTGCGAAATATCGGCTTCCAACACCCTTCCTTATATGTGTCCATTAACTACAGCACTGCATAATGGATACATATACACACTAAGTATATCGTTACCCACTTGGTTGGTATGCATCTGGGCAATTCGAACATAAGCAAGGAAAGTTGTTCACTTTTCCTGAAAATAGTTGTGAGGCTATGACTGTGAGATAGCACACACCTTACCGAATACTGTAGGATATACTGAGCAGTAATTCCTACTGAGTTTCATGAATTTTACACATGTACCCTGTCTTTAAATACATGATTCTGCGCATACCGTTGTTTCTTGCATCCCTTCCATGAACTCCTTGTTCTTCTGGAAGCTCTGATCCATTGCTTTCGCCATCATACCCCCCATGGTGGATTCTCAGATGTGTACTGGCCGTCTCAGAATAATATGACCTGCAAAAAGAAAACAATGCAGAGCTTTACCGGTAGATTCACACGTTTCCAGGTCATACATGCACGTATACAGTATGTGTATGTACACTACAGCTCAAAGGAATTCGCATCGGGAAAGGGAAAGGGAATGATCCGCAGTTTTAAAACACGGTATATTTTGTCCAGTTCAGCATGAAACATGATGCTTTAGCCTAAAATGCATCATGTTTCATGACGAACTGGACAAAATATACCACGGTTTAAAACTGTGGCTCCTTCCCTTTCTTCCCTTTCCCTTTCCCCTAAGCCAATTCCTTTGAGCTGGAGTGTATGTATCTAATTATGTGGATGTATCTGCTACTATGGTTGAATATGGCTTTGAATGACCAGAGATGAAATTTGACTATGTTTGTCCTCACTGCTAATTGGCCAAGGGTGTTTTTCCGAAATTCCTCCTACACTTTCTCCAAAATGTTTTTGTACTGTAGCTCTTCAAGTTGGGAGGTGCCCAGGCTAGCACACTTTTTAGACCCCAACTCGACATCACCCATAAAACTAAAGGGGAATAAACACTGAGGACATGCTTTATGGAATAAGATAAGACGTAATAAATCAGAGAAACAGGTGAGAGGCTATAGAGATCTATACAGGGAAAAAATCAATTCCAAATTTTGGGGGGCTACTTTTTCAGCACATTGGCCATTTGGCTACAATTTTAAATTGTGTCTCTATGGGCATTTTAGGGGGCTCTTTTAAAGGAAACTTCACCCCAAACATTATTGGGAGCAGAAGTCTCTTTACTGGCAATCTGATGCAAAGATCTACAAATCTGATTTCATGAGTAGCCAGCTAAGAACTGTCAGGAGGCACCAAAATACCAAGCTCCAATAGCCGATAGATGAGCTGTCCCATTTGCTAAGAATATTTTATCTTTCTCAAGACATTTTGGTTGGGTTTTATGAAGATCATTTGACATTACTAAGGTCAAAGATGAAAACTTCTTTCAGCATATAGTGTCTAGGTCTATATTCATTGATTTATTGGGGTTCAGGTTTCTTTCAATTTTGCTCTGAAGATTGCCAATTCAGCAAATCAGTTATCATGGATGCTCTCTGGTTCAGTCAAACATAAATGTTGGCTGCCGCTGGAGGAAACGTCATAGAATGTTCATACCAAGGGGATTTGCACTATGCCAAGGGAACGTTAATACATGTACACTACAGCTCACAGGAATTGGCATAGGGAAAGGGAAAGGGAAGGAGCCGCAGTTTTAAACCGCGGTATATTTTGCCCAGTTCAGCATGAAACACGATGCTTTTTAGGCTAAAGCATTGTGTTTCGTGCTGAACTGGACAAAATATGCTGCAGTTTAAAACTGCTGCTCCTTCCCTTTCCCTTTCCCAATGCCAATTCCTTTCAGCTGGAGTATAAGTCATGAGCCAAAGGCGAGGGTCTTATCTGTTCCCGAAGAAGCAGTACAAAACCCCAAGATTTAAACATTTTGTGATGTTTCGACAACAAAGCCAACATCTGATATATTATTCAGGTTAGTCTACCGAACATTTAGTCTAACATATACGCAGAAAATGTGTCAGAATAGAATCACTCCACCTCGCGTCGGTAGGCCCACTCATATGGCTTTGTGGTTAAAACATGCATGCTACGTATCAAATACACACACAGGCAAGGCCGGTACTAGAGTACGCCTGGTACAATGCGCATGGTACAGTGCACAAATTATACATTTTAGGTTAGTACATAGTATTGGTATTCAAAAAATTGTAATTTGCAGCCTCTACTAGATCTAGAGCCAACTAGGCCCAGGAGAGGTATTTGTAAAAAAAAAAAAATAATAAAAAAATATATATATATATATTTTTAAAAAAATAGGGGGTCTAGATCTTACTACTATACTAACTACATAGCTCCACTCAGCCAGGGACATTTTGTTCTGTATTACAACTGTAATTCAAAAAAGACGAATTCTACAGTTAGAAGTATGCACTCGAGATACTTTTACATGTACATGGACATGGTCACGCTGCTTCTTGAATGGGAATTACCGTTCCATGTAATGTTATTCTGATAACAAACCCGCAGTGTCTAAGCGGGCGAACAATAACCTGTGCACGGGCAATGTCTGTGGCCAGTATAATCGTGTCAACGCAAATGCATGGGGCGCGGGGCCGCCGAGGTGCAGGCGGAGAAAAGCATCGTTGTACGCCACTCAGCAGTATTGCCAGGATCATTCATCCAAGCCTAAACATGGGGCAAATCCAAGCCCAAAGTCAAAGCGAGAGAAGGGCTTGTCCCCGGGGCTTGTCAATGACAATGCTGTTCTGCGGCTCCTCCTAACTTAAACTTTCAATTATCAAAATGGATCAATAAAGCTCTCACAGCATGTACTTACCGTGCAAGCTGGAAAGTGGGGAATCCCTAACTGCTCAATTTCATTGATTGGCTCCCTCTAGCTAGTTGCTCTGCTCAGGCATGGACCCTAATGGCGTGCTTTCCAACTGAAATGCATGAAAATCTTCGCAATGCATACGCTGTTCATTTGTGTGTATATTGGGTATGGCATCAGGGGTGGGGCGGGGTCGATCCACTTTGCGGTACATGGGATAGGAGGACTGGTGGAGGGGGGGGGGGGGCGAATACATCCATATCCTCTTTGTCATGGCGGGAAAACCACTGTGAGGTATACATGGAACTTAGTGCATCTCCGATTCTCAATCGTGCAGCAATAATCATTCCCATTAGGCGCTTTTACTGGCTTTAATAATCGACCAGTAGTCCCTTGCAATAAGTGTAGAAATCATATACCCTGTGTTGTGTTGTGGTGTTGTGGTGCAGGAGGAGTTTCCTGTGTGTTATGAAGGCTCGTAGCATGTGTAAGTCCTTCAATACTCCCCAGAGCGTGCGTAACTTGAGAACATTCGTAAAACATGTTTAACAAAGGCAGCCTTTCGTAATTTTCCCCAAACAACTCTTAAACTGAATATTATGGTCAGGAAGCTTGGGTAGAGTTACGAGGGTCTGCATAACTCGATCTACTCTACGAAGTCAAGCGTAGGTATGAGCTTACTTCAATGTATGCCAATTTATGTGCACAGGTCTGAATATATTATATTAGGCCTTGGTACATATCAGTATGCTGATTTTCAAACTTTTGTTGTGCATAAAAACAATGTAATTGGCTTTCCTGTATACGTACTATGTGTAAATATGTGCTAAACCAGCAAATATATCATTCATAATGATAGCAAAAATCTTGTAATCCTCACGAAAACACCATATCACATGCATCATCCAATGTGCTACAAATTAAAACATTGATGGTTATTGCTGTTGCTTTGTATTTGTAGTCTTGAATGGTGTAGGACAACCAATGTTCTTTAAAAAAAAAAACATGTTATTTACAATTCTTGAATCATTCGTCTTTCAATATACACATGTAGTCACCAAGATGTTATTATACTCATACGTGTATACCATGCACAGGGAAGACAATTGAAGTACTTGCTATATACATCTCTTTATAATTTTGATCGTCGCTTACTAAGAAAATGAAATAAAAGGATGCTGTGTTTGCTAGGTGACATGCATCATGCTATTAAGACTTCACGTACACATTTGCTCAAATTTTTTCATACCCTATTTGAACTATTATATTTTTGTCTCATACCTGTAAAGGTTACTGGTAAAACTTCAACTTTAACCAAGGACATTACGTTAATTGGCGTGTACAAGCACAAAATTGGCTAAGATTTGTTTGCAAAACAAATAAGACACTTGCTCTTTTCTTAAAAAAACTCCTCTTCATAGAGTTACTATAAAAGAATACCAGTTGTAATTTGCAATCATTGGAACCTATTGAAACCCAAAAGGGAATTTCAGTCCACAAATAACTCACTTTCAATAGAAGAAGACAAATCTGAAAAGTAGAGCAGAAGAAAAGAGCTAATGAGAAAATGAAGAATGTTGTAATGATACATACAAAACTCACTTTCCTCCTATTGGTACTTAATTCAATTTGTTCTCTAAAACACGTACAGTATTTATAGTTTTTTCATTGAAAAATTAAGTAATAGGTAGTGCTGCAATGTAGAAGCATGCACACCCAATAGTAAAACACAAATATGAGTGTAGGTTAAATTTTAATACTAAACCAATGTCTATGTGAACATATAAACCACTTATTATTCATGAAAGAAAATACCTTTTTCCTGAATGTGTTTACATGGACTGACAAACACATTCATAACTTTCTTATTAGTAGTTTTACTACACATTATGTTCCGTTCCAAGGAACATACCATTTTGGTCATAGACTAGAAATTGGGGGAGGTGTGAGGTGAAGGATAATACCTCTTTAGAAGAATTCCAGCGCTTTTTGGAGAGGGCCTGGGCCAATCTGGATCATCGTCGCATACACACTTTGATCGACAGTATACTGAAGCGGGACCTATTTTTTCCATACAAATGTATGATTACACACCAACGCCATCAATCCAAACTTTTATTAGGTGTTAATAAGCAATGTTGACACTTTTGAAAAATAATCTAAATGAGAGGTACAACTCGTGTCAAGCTAATATTTACAGAACATAAAGCAAAAGGATCTATTTTTTAGAAGCAGGTTTTGTGACATTTTATGAATTGTTGTTCTTGTAATACTCCCCAGAATATTAAATGTTTAACGCATGATGCTTCTGGCAAAACAAGAATAGGCCTTGTGGGTTTACATAATCTTCGTGGGTTTCTTTTTGCTAGATATGCTTGTTCATGCAGTAGTTATATAATTGGATTATATAATATTGACTGACATTTAAAACAAAAGCATATTAATATCTAGCAATGTCATACAATTTCCCATTAACAATATGCGATCAATCAAAATGACTGAATAAATGAGGTTATATTCATCTTCGTGCTTGTTCTGCGCATTTCTTGTACCCTGTTCGCAATACATGTAATACCCTACACCTTCTGTTCTCAACATACAACAACTTCATGCAAAAGTATCATCATCTCTGTCATAATGATATTGAACGAATAACAACATGTCACCAATAATATATGATTATATCTTCTTTTTTCCATGATATTTATGCAAATGACCAATGACACCGTGCGATTATACATCCACCAATGACACCATGCGATTATACATCACCAAATGACTGAATGTAAGCGGTTTTAGCGAAGTTCCTGCTTGTTCTAAATACACACACATTTTGGTACCCTGTTCGTAATACATGTAATACCCTACACCTTCTGTTATCAACATACAACAACTTCATGCAAAAGTATCATCATCTCTGTCATAATGACATTGAACGAATAACAACATGTCACCAATAATATATGATTATATCTCCGTTTTCCATGATAGGCTATATATGCAAATGACCAATAACACTATGCTATTATACATCCACCAAATGACTGAATGTATGCGGTTTTAGCGATCTTCCTGCTTGTTCTAAATACACACATTTTGGTACCCTGTTCGTAATGCAATATACCCTATACCTTCTGTTATCAACATACAACAGCTTCATGCAAAAGTATCATCATCTCTGTCATAATGACATTGAACGAATAACAACATGTCACCAATAATATATGATTATATCTTCTTTTTCCATGATATATATGCAAATGACCAATAACACTATGCTATTATACATCCACGAAATGACTGAATGTATGCGGTTTTAGCGATCTTCCTGCTTTTTCTAAATACCCACGCATTTTGGTACCCTGTTCGTAATGCATAATACCCTTCACCTTCTGTTATCAACATACAACAGTGTAATTCCAAAGTATCATCATCTCTGTCATAATGATATTGGATGAACAACAACATGTCACCAATACATCTATAAAATGATTTTTTTTTAGCTTGTATCTTCCTGATTTTGTTATTTTTCTTCATAATATATGCGCTTGTTCATGTGGTACTTAAGCAATGTGATTTAAATTTAAAAAAAAAAACAATTTTCAATAACCAACAAAACCAATAATATTATGCAAATTACCAATAACAACATCTACACATCGAACAAATGGCTAAATGTATGCGGTTACGATTTTCTTTGTATTTGCCCTTTTTCCACTATATATTCCTTTTTTATGCAAATATATGTTTAGTATGCATTGAATATGAATATACTTTCTCACAAGGCCTTAGATTATTTAATCCACTGTATATATAAACGAACATATTGCAGTGTCATTAAAATGTTGAAAGCGATTCATGGAAGAATGTACGGATTCACAAATGGATACGGGTACTACTTATGTTTAATGATAGACAAATGTTAAAGTTTCGAACCGGTCGTGGGTGTTTATATTAAGGTTAAAAAATTATACATATACAGTTATGAATATTCAAACAGGTACCGGTTGTCATGGTAACAAATGCGAATCTGAATCACTGTACATTCTTATCATCTTTATTGAACACTTACAAAATCCGCATGATAGACGAGTTTGGGGGGTTGATTATTCTAATTCTCAACATTCCCACTAAAGACTTTACAATGGCATGCTTCTAAATTCTGTTTTTAACTAGACACAAAGTTTTGGCCAACTCGGTTTAAACATAGCGCATATGATTTTCTTATCTACTTGCCCAACATAGCATCATGCGCTATGATTTTGCTCATTGAAACCGAGTTGGTCAAACTCTGTGTTATTGTATGATTTTTTTTTTATAATTTCTTCTGCTAGTTGTCGAAATTCGATCGCGAACAGTTGATTGGTCCGCCTCCGACCTCTTGCGCCCACACTTAAATACATGTTTTGCCATAACCTCAAATAGAAACAGATCACTGTCCATTGCTTGGAGAACCTGCTATATGGCTCTGACATCAAAACTTGTTTGAGAAAGACCTGTCATATACATGATATGTTTTCATTTTACCAAGTTTGGTGATATTTTGTCAAATATTTTATTAAATATTAAAATATTATCCTAAACATTTCACGATATGACCTTGACCTGTGACCTTCGATCTTGACACATGACCTTTGAACTTTGACCTTCCTGACCCACTATATAATCAATTAATTGTGGATGGTTTTGAACCTTGGGCCTCGAGATCCCCTGGTACCTCGAGATCTCTAGTCAAAGTGCACAATGGGAACACATGGGAACATGGGAACACCCCTCACACACCCTCCGGCCGTCGCCAATCATCGCCAATCATCGCAACAAATCGACATCAAATAATGGAGAAGTCACACAAATGTGCCTTAA
The DNA here is from genome assembly GCA_963669155.1 of Arbacia lixula. NCBI lineage: Eukaryota > Metazoa > Echinodermata > Echinoidea > Arbacioida > Arbaciidae > Arbacia > Arbacia lixula. The sequence goes on along the minus strand of OZ022580.1, from coordinate 18,629,932 downwards.
ATTGATTGTGCATAAACATTGGTAAAAGTGATTTTCTAAACTCTTTCATTTCTACTTATTCTCTTTATGCAGGATGTACGCACAACGGACAAACAAGTACACCTAAGCTTTATCAAATCATTGCAACACATACGTAGGTTACACGAAGAATCTTCTCCCTTTAAGAAATGTCAGACGGTATGTTGGGGAACGAAGCTGACGTTGGAGACGAAGGGCCAGAGGCTGAAGTTCCAGTCTGTCCACTGGACGACCGGTCATTAGTGCCTTGCACACGGCTCCCATCGGTTGTGTTCCCATCTCGAATACCGCAAGCACAGCAGAGAACACGCCGCCACTGCTGCCTGATGGTAGCCTTGCGGATGCCGTAGAGCAGGAAGATGAAGAAGCCCTGGAGGGAGTTGGCGATGATGAAGATGAGATCGGCCACCTCGACCTGGATCAGAGTCAGGTACCCCGCCGCCCACGTTAGCCCGAGAAGAATCAGCATGGCCACGCCGTTCTCTACCCGCGCCGCCGTTTCCGCCCGCTCGCTCTTGACGTCTTTCCGGACTCGGCTCGCCATCTTGGCCGACCTGTCCAGTCTGCAGATGGCCAGGGTAAACACGATGACGTTGATCACGAGGATGAGGGCCATGGGGATCAGGATCCCGACAATCAAAGGCCATTTCTGGAGATAGCAGCTGTTGACGACAACAAGAAATTGTTGCGACCATATTTTCATAGCTATATTGCATGATTGGTATTGTCTGGCTCAATCTGAATTAGCAGCGATGTTACATGGTTACCGGTCCTACAAACATTCTTGGTGAAAGAATAACATATAACATTGTGCATACAAAGCAGGTAACCTATGTCGGTTCTATAATAGAGGGTTTTAGATTGACACGGCGTTTGTAGCGAACACATCCCCTGGCGTTGTGCCCCCATCTCGTCGCCCTACCCTTGTCAAGTATCGTTAAAAAAAAAACTTTCAGATATGAGAAGACAATGCGCCGAGTGAACTAGAGGTCACGATGCTATGTGAGTTTACCAACATTGCACATCTACACAGCTTACGCGCGGTTGAGACTTTCGATTGGCGAATGATCATTTGTTGTTAACAGGATAGTAAAAACTATTAGGTATTAACAAAACAGTTGAATATTTTGAAAGATGGTTTTAGAATATTCACAGAGAATCAAGCTGAAATAAAAACATCATAAAGTCAAAGGATGTCAATTTTGTGAGAGAACGCTAGGTGATATATTCATCAATCAATATTCCTTTGAATAGTAATCACCATTTTTACTTTTTGACAAATCAGGACCAAAAATATATGTGAAGCCTATCGATGGAATTATTTCAAAACAAAACAGTGTCCACTGTGCATCACACATGTTTACCCGCAAGGTTTTTCTGCCAGAAACATCATGAATTGTTCAAGGCATTATGATGGCCAAAGTGAAGAGTCAATCTTCTTCTATTCGTAGGGAGATATTTTATGCAACTTCTACGACAGGCCTTCGTTTTTCTTGCTGTTCAACTCAATTTTTATTAGTCAACATTGTTTTGTATGTTCGGGATGATATATTAAAAACAATGGTCTAAATGAAGCCACTGTACTCACAAATCACCATTGGCATAACTTCTCCTGGCGATTCCCCCACTCGCCCCGACAATCAGTGCCGGCAGTCCTGAATAATGACAATAATGTAAGGCACGCAAACATAACTTAAGCTGTGACGTGCAAGAAGTGCATTATGACATTACACAATGGAGTTAGCTTCGTAATCTGTTTTTCCACTTGCAGGACTTTATGGAGATGTTGGTGCTCATTTTGCGGAAACGTGAAGTTGCTCATCGTGTCGTATGTAGTTGAATATAATGCGATTCTCCTTTTTATGGGAACTGTATCTAGGCTCTTAATAATCCGCTTACATCAATGTGATAACTTTGTCAACTTATGATTTTTGGCAAAGCGTCAAAGTGATCGATGTAAACCTCTCTTTTTGTGACTTAATTTTAAAACATTTCACAATAAGCCCTGCAACGCAACATGAGGTTTGCGGTCGGCCTATATCAATCTAGTATCGATAATAATCTCCAGCAGCTTAGGTCAGGAATACACTATGCAACGGGTTTCCTCAATTTCTTCCGAATGTTGCCAGCTGTGCACATGCATATCTGAAAAGCTCTCTGCCAGAAGATGTTTACGAAAAAAACTTACCCCATCCAACGATCGCTGCCTTGAACATGAATCTGGGGATGTATGTGTCAAACACTTTAATGATCACTAGGTAGGTGTTGAAACCTTCTATGCCCATCCAGGTGAATGAGGATAGGAGGAAGAAGTGGCCGAAACCGGCTAGGATGTTGCAAGGTATCGTCTCGAGTTCTGAGACAAGATACGTTGTGTCAAGGATAACGATGGCCAGAGCGCATGCGTAGAGACCGAGGAGCGAAAAGCAGAGGCAAATGAAGATCTGCTGACTTTGAGAGTTCCTGACTTTCCTGTGTAAATACAAGGGGCGGTATTATGATCTTGGTCATAACTGTCATCCACCAAATGAATATGACATTGCACCTTTGATATTGGGATAACAGGTCCCTCGGAGAGAACGTTAAATGGAAGTGCCGTGTGTAAAATAGCCACACCCTACGCAGACTAAAGTCTCCACTTCACTTCTCAGTTAAAGATGGCCCGTACCTTTTACAAACATCTGCAAACTTCAAGAAAGTTTGCACATATTTAACACGTATCTTTGGGATACCAACTGTGAAATTTTAAGGTCAGAGGTACTATAACTCCCGTAGAATAAATGAAAATCTAGTTTACACTGATAATTGACTTTTTTCGTGGTACGAAAAAAGAAAACTCGATGGATTATCGAAGATTATTTCCTCAAAACCGAATATTACGCTTTGTCGATTCCAGGAAGAGGTTACTAGGTATAGCCACTCTCTCTTTCTCTCAAATGATGACAAAGTCAGGGAGCTTTCAGAGTTAGGTCTGCAAAGGGACGTGCTTCCTTTCAGAGCAGGGTGAAAACCCGATGGAGTGGACAGAAATCCTGAACCTTTACTGGAAAACGGGTGAGAGATGTCGACCCTTCGTGGTTCACTTCATATGGCCATTACAAACGGTATTGAACAGGCATTAGCAGTGCCATACGAAATGATAATGATAAAAACGTAGTAGAACGTGCAAATGTGCGTTAGCTTGAAAGTGTTTCGCCGCATTCACAGGCTATTTTGTTTCTCTTATTCTTCTATTGAGAGAGGTTATTTCCACATACTGTCACAAAAATGACATAACAATTAACTTTTCACGTGAGTAGGATTATTGTACCCCCAAAGCACCGAACATTAAATATTTCTTTTAATTTACAATCATTTGTCTTCGCACATTCATGTTTCAAATAAAATGTTAACGATGATTTAAACCGCTGCGTAGAGCCCGAGAAGCGTAAGGGGGGATGGGGGGGGGGGGGGGGGGGTTGGTTCTCCAATTTAAAAAAAATAGTAGATAACAGACTGGGGATTTAGGAGATCGAAACGGCGATTGTCAGACTGGGGACTTAGGAGATCAAAACGCCCCACCCCCCCCCCCCCCCCCCACCTCCCTTCGCCTCCCTTCCCTTCGTGATCTCCAAAAAGAAATGGGTAATAATTGCCCGAAAGGACCCTTAAAAAGAAATCCCCCCTCCCCCACGATGCCCACCGCTTAGCGACTCTGGGCTCCGAAGGCCTACGCACTAAAGCTCACGCCTAGATGTTCTCCGACCTTGGCATCTGTTTACTCCTCCCCCTCCCCCCCCCCCTCCCCCTCCCCCCATCCCCTGAGTCTACTGTGTGTTCCAAGGAGAGAAAGACAAAACAAATAATATTCCATCTGTCTTCAAAAGTAAATATATTTGAACGCATTTTTCATTACGACAGTTAGGAACGTTGAACTGATGGTTCATACCTTCGACAGACCCTGACAATTATTTTCGTTTAGCATGCTAGTATTCTCTTGACAATCATAATAACTGCACCTAGAATAAGCACTTATGCTATACGGTAACTATTACATCATACAAGAAAGAGTCACAAGATGCGAGGTAAACAAGAACTTACGCGATGCTCAGGTAAGTAAGCAATGTGATGACTAAGCACAGACACGAGACACTGCAGCCGATAATGCTTAGAAGCCGAAGAACTGGTTTTGGAGGTTCCTGTGGCGCATATATATCCTGTACGGGAGTCCCACCAAATAACAGTGTGGCGTGTATTGACAAAAGGAAATTTTGGTTGCGATACAAAATAACGACACTTATACAAATAACTGAAAATTATACCATTTACAATAAGATAAGAATTAATGAAAGGACAATAAAGAATTGTTAACAGTAATAATTTGATAGCTAAACATAAACTAAAATGTGAGAAGATATGTAGTTCCGCATAACATAGGCAGTTGGAATTAAATGTATATATACAACATGGAACATTCCCCATTCGTTTAACTCTGCTAGCTATATCTGTTTCAAACTAATTCAATTATCCTGATATGTCACATAGCGCGTACCTTTTCGTATCGTGTTAAATGGATAAGTTGGTTTTGATGAAAGCAGAAACATGGAGGAAACATATTACTGAAGGTTTGATGAAAGTCCGTCAAAGGATTAGAAAGCTACGATTGTTTCACGTTTTGATTTTGTGACGTCACGTGCGAGATGCTCTCCTATAAAATTATGTTGTGTACTTTTTTCTCAATATGGTATGCATCATTTTACCTAATTACATGAATTTCATGATTATACACACGTATTTACACACATACCTCCATGGGAACAAATATTTCTTCAGCAAAAACAGAAAAAGAGCAATTAATGGAATTATACAGCGCACAACATATGGGAGAGCAACTCCCATGTGACGTCACAAAATGGAATTTTGAAATATCATAACTTTCTTTTCCTTTGACAGGTTTCCATCAAATCTTTACTAATACGTTTCTGTCATGTTACTGCTTTCATTGAATCCAATTTAACTTCAGGGTGGACTATCCCTTTTACATAAACGTTAAATCAATGAGCTCAGTGTCAAGCTGCTAAATATTGTTTGTACAGAATATGACCAACGAGGCTCTATGGGGTCAATGACGTCACGCATATCCATCATATGTGTCATCATCTTAACATTTCCTTAACGACCACCTAGGACGACACGATTCGATCAGTCGTATGATTCTGCGACTGGTTGAATCGCAGGTCCTGGTAATTGGATTTGTACAATGTGACCTCACATTTCCAGTCGTATTCCCTGATAAAATTCCATGTCGACTGCTTTGGCCTTTAGACATGTAGGATTATCATTTCTATATTAAAACGCATTACGCTGACGCCAACATAGAAGTACTATTTACGGTCTGACCTCTTACCACCAAAACTGCAAAGTTTGTGAAGTGATCACAGGCACACGTGTAGTACAGATCAAGTGAGCCCACTTCCATCCCATTGGTTGAGACGGTGCTTGCATCACTAGGCAAGAGGTCGCATCCACGAGAAGACCACTTGCTGACATCAAACTCCCAGAAGTTACAGACTGGGTCCGTCTCATCGGTCTTAAGAGGAACATGCAGAGACGCGTTAATGACAATCCATCGACGTGTCAAATTTAAGCTTCTTCATGCATCACTTTTATATTGTGCACGAAAAGTAGGTAAACATAAGTGTCGTTTGATGTAACACAAAGGCAACAGTATACGGGAATTTGAGTATTGACTACGACAAAAATGTCCGTCTCTATATTTTTGCCCTATCCCATTACTATTGACAGATGTATCGATTTTATTCACAGCTCAGAAAACAGCAGAAGTACATAACTTAAGTATACACAAAATTCTACACATGAATGTCATGAAGGAAACAATCAACAAGAAATCGGATACAAAGAAAGACGTGACTAACGGAAAGTACTTAATAACCCGCGCGGTGGATTAGGATGTCTTAACGATGTAAGATGATAGCCCACTAAAGTTTAGCAACACTGTATTCCCTTACCGTCAATCTCAAGAAGGTGATATTCACACGTTCCGCTAGATCCTCCATCTTGCGACCCCCGATGGTGATTGATATAACGGGTGTGTTGACACTGCGGTTGAAATCCTCAGCTCCTTGATTCAGCTGCCGCAGGGACGAAGAAGGGAACATGTTGTCGTTGACATAGCCAATGAAGACAATCCGCAATGCCCCTGAAACATTGCCAGGGGGATCTTGTGTGGCGCCCTCTGCGGAGACCAACGCAACTTCTCGCGGAATTACGCACCTTCCGACTGTGTCGGGCTGGATTGTCAGCGGCGTGTACCCGTATGTTCCCAAGGTAATGTTTCCAGAGGAGAGATTACCAATGTCGGGACTAGCCATGGTCACAACAATGCCGTCCAAGATCTCGGTAACCGATATATCGCGAACCTGCATTTCAAGAATTTAAGAACACAAAGGAAGCTTTCCAATTTATTCAGAGCCATCCAATTCACCCACTACAAAATTGCAACAGTTAAATAAAATGAGTAAACATTAAATGAAATGCATGAGATATGAAATTGTTATCTTTATCGACATATATAAACCATGAAGTACGGGTATTTCTTTAAGATTCCCATTGATGGGTGAAATGAATAACACTGCTATGATACACTTTCATGAGACATACGCTTATTGAGAACATCAAATTGAGAAATATCAAATTTATGTTGACCACGTCGACAGATGGTGCACCGTACGGCTCGTCAAAACTAAATCTCGTTCTAGCCCTTTATCCTGATTAACACGCAGAAGAAGAACAAACCTAATCAATCGAAGCAATGTTTTCAATTGTTATCAGGACGAAGCTGCTCTACTGCCTAACATCATTTCAGACATCTCTGATCTGGCCACTAGAGAATGATAATCATAATAAAAATATTAATATTCGGCTCTTAAGTGCTTGATTATTACCTGGTTTTAGCCGAGCATCCAATTATGTAGCGCTAGAAGCTATTTGATCTAATTAGATCCAATGAGACTAATATATTCCTGCCACCTGGGTTGAGAGGGACAGGCGTGAGCAGAACACCCTGTCCAATGGTGTACGCCCTGCCAACGTGACGCTCCATTGTAGCAGGGGCTATATAAATCTATAATCTAATCTGTTGATTTTAACGTTTATCCAGCACTTGACATGCATGTCATTTACATTCTTACCAAGACTGCAATATTGGGGTAGTATCCGATGACAGATCCATTCTCGCCGTCAAGTATCACACGGTCTAGACGGGTTTCTAGGCTCTCTATGATCTGTGTGGTGCAATTTCCATATTCCTGTGCGATAGCCAAAACCTCTACGTCTACATCCATCAGATTGCCTACCAGTTCTATGTAGGAGATCGCCATCTTAAAACATAAATTAGATCATGTTTATATTCTTCTCATAGTAGTAGGAGGAGGAGGAGGAGTAAAAGTACTAGAAGTAGCAAATGTTGAATAAGCTTCCCATAAAGTTCATCTCAATTATTGACCGAAAGAAGCGATTTACACTGACATACGATTTTAATCATTTTACACTTGAGCTTACGTTTCCTTCGTGTCTTTATTCGTAATAGTTCCAAACATCGAAATAAAACAGGAACATATCAATAAGTAACATACATACATACATAAAAATAAATCAAAAACGTATTTAAACATATTTTTTACAGGTATAACGGCAGTATGATTATCTCCAAATAACAAACTTCACAGCTTATAGCTTGTCGTTTTGGGTGGATGGTGTTTACATGTGCCTGAGAACAGAACGTAAGTCACTACTTCTGGTTCCAGCAATACCAACGACAAATCAAACATCATCACTGGTAGATTTTCCGCACAGACCCGGCGTAGTTGCTAGTCATTGTCTGTTTTTCAATGCTCTGGCCACGGTCCCCGTATCATACAAGTACAACATTGGTGCTCTTGTTTGCACAGTACAATTGTAACATCGTGTGGACAACGGGTCCGTGCGGGTCATAGGGACTTAAAGAGCGTTCAGTCATTTTATCATTTGTTCAAATTGTCATTATTTTAGATCTAATATTTAAAATAAAAAAACATTATGACATGTTGTGTAAAAGGGTGCTTAGTCATTTAAAACCACTCACATTAGCATCCGTTGTGTTCAGCTGACCAATCAGGTCTAGAATATCAGCGATAAAGCACACATCAACATCAGTGACGTCATCAGCATTGGATGTAACATCAACGAGTTTTGTGATGATAATCGTTTCATTCTCTTTTGTGATGTTCGCCTGTAAATGTGTTTAACAAATTCGTCATTACTAATGAATACTATTTAGAAAATACTAACACTTTCGGTAACACCATGTGGTTGTATTCGTTCGGATAATTGACCCACTTGTGGAGTGAAGAAATGAAAAGCAAACTTAGAAAGAAGAGAGGAGATTTTTATATTTTATAACACTTACACAAGACTACTTTTAGCTTTAGTTTTCGGTGTTTAAAACCGAAAATAAATGGGCTGAAATGGAGGTACAAGAAGAGGGTGGGTGGTGATTGAGAGTTGTGGACTAGTCACAAAATAGTTATAAAGAGCAAAGAAGAAGAAAGAAATGAGAAAAGTGTGGAGAAATTATAGTAAATTTTGCAACTGACTACACATTCCTTTTCCTTTCTTCACCCCATAAGTGTGCCAATTATCCGAAAGAATACAACCACATGGTGTTACCGAAAGTTTTACTATTTTCTAAATAGTATTTATTAGTACTCTTTCACCATGGAAACATTCAAAGAAAAAGAAAATTCGTCATTATCAATTAAATATGCAGGACAAGTTGAACACTCAGAGTGGTGGGTTTAAAATCTTTTAGTTGGCACCTTAACATAACTATCAAGCAAGTGTTGTATTTGCTATACACAATTCGTTATCATTTTGGTTATGAATATCATTATTACCTTTAGTCGAGATGCGTGCACATCCAAGCTTCCAAGTTCACACTTTTCGCAGCTGAACCCAGAATCTTAAGTTTGAAAGGCAATAGCTCTCACCACTAAGTCACCTACATATTTATTATGATAATACGGTTGTTTTGATAGAGCGCTGGTGCACTGGATACCAAAGCATGGTAAAAAGAGATCTGGTATAGACCTGCACTGACATTATCTAAATGTATTGAGACAGGAGACATGGCTGGAAAGAGACAGCATCATAGTGTGGAGTGTGGAGAGCCATTGTGGATCGAGAATACCACTCGAACTCAGCAAGCAGCATCAGATGATTGTAAGTCGTTGTGGCACGTGTCCAAATCCAAGGGGTGACATAGAATCATGACAGCCACTAAAGCACACGCGATCAGTCCATTTTCCTATTGGGTACCCAATTATACACCTGGGTGGAGAGCAGCAATGTGGATTACGTATTTCTGCTGGAATATACCATTGCCAAAGAAGGGCTTGAACCGAGGACTTCGTGATCCAGTCACAGTCTACAACCACGACACCACGATATCTTTATTATCAATGTTTACTGACCATTTTCACCATTGCATGACAATCTTACCTCTAATATGTCCACCAGTATGTCTGTAACGCTGATCTCTCTTTCACACCTCACAGACACGTCCCAGTATGTAGCATTCGTGGCATTGAGTCGACAAACGCCATCAATGATAGGCATGTCGGCTATAAATGGGTTAGATGGGACTAATCTGAACATTTATGACATTCAGCAAGAATTCACATAGCTGATTTTAACATGGGAGAGAAACAGTGATTGGGTAGGATCCAATGGTCCAATGACTCGAGTAATTAATCGTGATATAAACACAACAAAAAAGTAAGTCCCCCCCCCCCTCCCCCCATAAGCAAAATAGCATAAATTTTTATCGAAGAGGTTTTGGGCAAAATAATTTGGCAGGATTGTTCCCTAATTATTAACTAACTTCTATGTGAAACTCACATTAATCCAATTTGTCAGGCATGAGTGGGCAAATCTTAAAAGGCAAAAATGTCACTTTTCAAAAGTCACAAGGCTCATTTTGGGATTCTGTCATATTGATTTTTAATGAATTACATTTCTGGTGCATAATTTATGTCCTTTCATTGTTTATCATCCATCTCTCGGTGCACGAACATCTATCTCGACACTTAACCCATTGTTCTGGTTGAGTGAGCACCGTTGAACAAATACTCATCCCTCTTGAGGTTGAAACTATTAAAAACCCTTTATTTTTGTGAAAAAATAAAACTCTGGATATCTTGACAACGATGTAACATAACCTGTTATGTTAACACAAAAAGTTTTTTTCGCATCATGGTTCAGTGAAAACACTTTAAAAATAGCACAAGAAATGCCAAAATGTACTGTTAAAACGGCAAAACGTCATAAACAATTACCCATGTGACAATCCTGCCAAATTATTTTGCCCAAAACCTCTCCGATAAAAAGTTTATTTATTTATATATATTGGTATATAGCTTAGGGGGGGGCTTACTTTTTTTGTTGTATTTACATAGAACCCAGTTTGTTTGTAAGGGTTCATTCATCCCATCCAGTGACATGACCCTCATGTAGGCTATTGACTCTGGTCAGGCTACCATATGAAAACAAGCTCCAATATCATGTCATCAATATCACTATCATTAATTGTATCGTTATCATTATAATCATTTTGATATAATAGCTTAAGAATAGACAGCGTGTGTTTTGCGACTTCGGGAATATCGTCAGAAAGCTTTGATATACTACGCCTTGTACCTAAAAACACTTTACGTAACGTGAACATAACTAATGGACGTATTCTATTCAACACAACAGGGGCTGCAGTTTCCTACTTGTAAACTTGCACACATACTACTAATTAAGAAAACAAGATTTATCATCAGTACTGTGGTAGTGATGATATCAAAACTTCCCAACATGTCATTTTCGTGTTCATTTCCTTGAGTCCACTTTAAACAATACTTTAAAGGGGTAATAGTTGAGTATTCGGTGCATGTCTCATCGTGATGCAGCATGTGATCAGCGATGCTTCATTTTAACCAGCCCTTCCTAATCACGCGTTTTGTTAAGGTTTGCTATTTATAATGTTACCTTCGGATTGATGTGGACAAAGTTGTGGTGAGCTGACATTAGAAAACGGAAGCGATGTCGGAAGCGTGGCTTCTCCAAATTGTGTTGTAAAGTTGCTGTTAAAGCACACAATGTCTGCAAACGAATACGTTGAATAAAAATATTTTTTTAAAGTATGCTCTCTATGCGCTGGTAGTATACATGACGATGTTTGTTTTCTATTGGCTGTATGGTATTCGTTCAATGTGTATAAGTTTGTAGTGTTTCCTGCGAAGAGGCTAAGCTTTAACCTGGAGGTTAGAAGCAGGGACTCCAGCTTAATTTTGATTGTGATACAGACTTCATAGACACATGAGTACAATGTTACAAACGTGGATTGAATAGACTTAATGAAATTTAATAAGCACATACTATGAATGTATTATTACGTGTTTATGTTTTGTTTTACATAGGCTATCTAATGAGCACCGTAAACTTCCATTTAAAGATCATTTTTGTGTTAGTCGCTGCTATTGCTACCCCTCATTTTGTTGATATTTAATTGCGCATTGGCGAGTGACAATTTTGAAATTATCTTCTTACAAAAACATGGAATAGGGACATGCCTGTCTTACACACGGTGCAAGTAAAGCAACGTGCACACACACAAATATCTCCGTGTATTCCATCGATGCAGGTGGAGCCATTGAAACATTCGTTGGGAATGCACACGTAAACATCTAGAGTTATTGCTATGGTCACAACTCAGAGCGGCGACCGACCGATTTGTAGCCTGCTCGGTCGCTGCTGGAATTTAGGCATCGTCCAGCGATTTTTGGAAAAGTTGAGCAGGCTGTAGAGCACAAGCGGTCACTAGTCAATTTTAGGTCAAAACTGGGCAAAATCGGGGAGCTTCTCCGCGCGCCGTACCGGCAGTGAGCGACTGATGACCCACCGATTCCCGGGCGGTCTCCCACCGACCACCGGCTGATTATAAAGAAATTGTTGGGCGGCCGGCCATTGATCGGCGGGGCATCTACGAGTGTCTCGGAGGCGTACCTGCGGCGGCCCGCCGGGCTCCGCCGGGAATTTATCATGGGCAACCTGGGTATTATATTTGGCATCCCTAGCCACGATCGAGCAGATGCCGCGGTAAATCGACCTGGCGCTGCCCGGACGCCGCCCGATTTTGAATTCGCCGCTCAGTGACCGGCATATCTCCCAGCGACGACCGGCCAGCAACCGGGCGGCGAACGCTCGTCAGCCTTTGACCTAGCGGATTCGATTTTTGACCTAAATCGCTCGATGGCGAACGCTTGATTTGGTCGGTGCCCGGGCACCTAACGTATTTTGGGCGGCGAGTAAAAAGTGAGCAGGCGCCGCCCAAATTTTAACTCCGCGCTAAAACTTCAGCGGCGACCGAGCGATGCCCAAAAAACAAGCGGCGCCCGGGCGGACGCCGCTCGGTGCCCGGCCGGAATTGGCTAAAAACTGGCCGCCCGGCCGCCGAGCAGGCTACTTTTTGGGGTTGTGACCATAGCTTGAGGAAAGAAACGCAGATCAATTCCCTGCATGCACGATTCATGCTTCAGTCTCTGGTGAATGTTAGTGCAAGTGTTTCACTCATTTTGTTAAGGTTTAGTTGTTTATCAACAAAATGGTATTATTTCGTATGAACCAGTATTCTATAATGATCTGCATTTTAGGCTATGTTTACTACCCTTGGCCTCCCATAAAACAATTAGTACATTATATAATATGTTTATTGCGGATTGGGTCTCATTATTTGCGACTGACCATTATGAAATATTTCAAAAAAGACAAGGGATGGGGATATACCTGTTTCACAGAAGATGCCAGCAAAGCCAGGTGCACACTCACAAGTAAAACTGTTCATTTCATCGATGCAGACGCCGCCATTGAGACATGGGTCGGGCTCGCACTCGTTAATATCTGGAGTTTAGGAAAGAAAAACAGAACAATTCCCTGCATCCACGATTCATGCTTCAGTCTCTGGTGAATGTTAGTGCAATGTTGTCACTCATATTGTTCATGTTTAGATGTTTTTCAACAAAATGGTATCATTTCGTATGAACCAGTATGTTATTATGCTCTGCATTTATCTCAAGGCTATGTTTACCTCGCATTCCTATCGTTGGGCTCGCATAATACAACGAGTACACAATATGTTTTCTCCGGATCAGGTCTCAGTATTTGCGAGTTACCATTATGAAATATTTCAAACAAAGACAAGGAATGTGGACATACCTATTTCACAGATGGTGCCAGTATAGCCAGGTGCACATAGACATATTATAAATCCGTTTATTCCATCGACGCAGGTGCCGCCATTGAGACATGGGTTGGAAGCGCACACGTTTATACCTAGAGTTTAGGAAAGAAAAACAGAACAATTCCCTGCATCCACGATTCATGCTTCAGTCCCTGGTGAATGTTAGTGCAATGTTGTCACTCATATTGTTAAGGTTTAGTTCTTTATCAACAAAATGGTATCATTTCGTATGAACCAGTATGTTATTATGCTCTGCATTTATCTCAAGGCTATGTTTACCTCGCATTCTTATCGTTGGGCTCGCATAATACAACGAGTACACAATATGTTTTCTCCGAATCAAGTCTCATTATTTTCTAATTACCATTATGAAATATTTCAAACAAAGACAAGGAATGTGGACATACCTATTTCACAGATGGTGCCAGTATAGCCAGGTGCACATAGACATATTATATATCCGTTTATTCCATCGTCGCAGGTGGCGCCATTGAGACATGGGTTGGAAGCGCACACGTTACTTACACGTTACACGTATCTTATGAACCGTATGAACCAGTATGTTATCATGCTCCGCATTTCTTACCTTTGGCCTCCCATAATACAACGAGTATATTACTAGTATACAGTATGATTTCTGGGGATCAGGTCTCACTATCTGCCTTTTATTTTTCTGACAGTCTCTCAAAAGCGAATTGTCTAACCGGGCCTGTAAGTGTATTTCATGAGTAGCGCGACCCTCAGAAAATTGTATATCGTTACTAATCCACACGAAGTATAAAATGTGTCGGCGCTAGTACGCTTTCGCACTAGGCGCCTTAAATCTAATTTAATTATATAACATCAAAGTAAAACACGAAGTACTAATGAAGAACCTGTTTCAGTGTTTCTCTGAGGCTGATGTTTCGTCCTTTCCTGAAAATCGTGAATTTTACATAACATTTGCCACCGTACACTGCACTCACCGTACTAGCACTTTGGCATTAATTAACTTCTTGCTCGCACAGCCTTGTGTCCATACGAAGTATAAAATGTGTCGGTAGATCGGTTGGTACTTTACCAACAGATCCGTGCGAGCGAGATTGAATGTCAAAGCGCTAGCGTCTGTAGGCTACATTAAGTGCAGTGTAGTACGTCGATGAATGTGTACGGAAAAATCATGATTTTGAGGAAAGGACTGGACAACAGCCTCAGAAAGACACTGAGGTTGGTTCTTTATTAGTACTGTGTGGTTTTATTTGAATTTTTTAGGCAGCCGGTGCAAAAGTGCACTTGCGCCAAATATGTCAAGTGGCACTTTTAAATGATTGTAATTTGTAATAAAATGTCGATACATCACATCATTGGGTACACACATGCAGTAACAGGGTCTGCAAGCAACGAGACTAAATGAAATGTGATCAAGAATTCAATTAAAAATCTAACGTAACGGGCAATATAATTCCACCAAAAGCCAGTTACCAGTTCCTATACTTTGAGGGAGCTTCTTTAATGATATTTCCTCCAATATATCGTACTAACAGCATTTTGATTTTAGGCATACAATAGGGACGCACTACCTTTGTAAGTATTTGTAAGGGATGTGGTTATTCTTACTAATGTCACAAATATCCCCAGTGAAGCCGTCTATACAAGCACAGACGAAACCATCAATGATGTTCTGGCACGTTCCTCCATTCCGGCAAGTGATTCGGGCACAATAATCAACTGTAGATATTACAAAAATGTTGAAATATAAGCATCACATCAAAGCCCTTTATAATGATCATATTTAAGATTTACTGGATTAACAAGACCTAGGGATAGATCATGGAAATGTGAGTTGACATTTCTTTCTCTTTGTAATATCCCTCAAAATACTTATACAAATTTTGAACGATCATTATTTTGTGAATTAATGTTTCCCATAGTCGCTCGCACATGAAATTTGAGGGGATAATCCCTTAGGTTGCATAATCTGAAACACTGGCCAAATAAATACGTCAACTTTAGTTTACGATTTAATAGATCAGCCAGTCGTAAGTTGCCGGATATAGTGACCTGGATCTAGGTAAGTGTTTTGACTCACTGGTTAGCGTTATCCCATTGAGTCACATGACAGAGCCATGCACCTTCATGACGAGAGTGTTAAAGGTCCCCTGTCATCAAAATGTATGTCGACTTATGTTGATGCAACATAAAATGTACATAACAAAATCACTAACTGTTCAATGGAAATATATGTTCTATATTTTAAAATAATTTTTCTTTAGTTTTTCTCAGCACTGATAAGCCCCGCCTGCAAAATATCCTCCAACTCAAGATTCCCCCTGTGAACATCATCAAAGGTAGAAATTAGCAGGATAATAAGCAGATTTTATGCACAAATTAAACATTGCAATGACTACCTCCACCTGCCCACAAGAGCATCACATGTCTTCACACAATACCATCTAACAACCTTTCATGTGGGAATAATCGTTTCCTTATGTCAGAAATGTGCCAGCTATGTGATGTTATTATAAGCACTTGCAGGTAGTCATTGCCATGTTTAGTTTGTGCATAAATTATGTCTATTATCCTGCTAATTTCTACCTTTGATGATGTCACAGGGGGAATCCTAAGTTGGAGGATATTTTGCAAGCGGGGTTTATTAGTGCTGAGAAAAAATATAGAAAAAAATATTTTAAAATATAGGACACATATTTCCATTGAACAGTTAGTGATTTCGTTATACCCCCATCTCACTAGGAAGGCAATCATGGCGATCATGGAGATCTGTGTAAATCCCGCAAAGCGTAGCAGAATCTTCCTCGAATTCTATTTTTAGCCTGGAAGGCGATTGTACTGCAACTTCACTGCGACCGACATGCGCTGAAGGCGATGGTAATACGCTGATAGTACCACGCTGCCACTCTCTTACCACGATTCGAGGCAGATGTGCTGCGCTGCTTCTGCGATCAAAGCGACCGTACAAAGAGGTTCATACGCTAATTAGGACCTCGCTACGGTGGTGCTACGAATAGGTCGATTGTGTTACGTTCAGGATAGCCTCTTGAAACGGTTTCAAGCAATCGGCAGATTAATCGCGCCACATGAGACATTCTTCAGTCAATTGCCAACCTCCGATCAAGATAGATGTCCAGAATTTGATTGGACTTATAACCTACACCTTAGCATTCTACAACAATATCAGTTACAAGTTGAATACGAGAACATGTGAGCGTTTTTCTTTTCTCTTTCCAGTTGGCTCAGCAGTAAGATTTTCATCCTCCTCCTCCTGTACCCCCTCCCCCCCCCCCCCTCCTCCTCCTCCTCCTCCTCCTCCTCCTCCTCTACCACCACCACCATAACCTCTTGTTCTTTCTCCTGGACCGCCGGCCTAACAGGAGTAGCTTGGGCAGCTTTCCCTTTTTTTGGTCCTTTTTCTGGGAGGCATGTGTGAAAACGTCGTGGTGTCGCCTCGCAATCTGTTGCAAATGTGATAATCCGCCACCATCGGCACGGCGTTTTATAGCAGCGCGGACGGTCGTTGTGCGCAATCGCTGCCCAGTCATCAGCGGCGCAGCAGAAGCGCAAAGCGAATGCCTGCAGCGGGCTGAGAACGCGTACCACATACCACCCAAAGAAGAAAGCGTCGCGGTGGAAGAGGTGTGAAGCGTGTCGAGCGCACGACAGTCGCCTTGTAAACGGAAGCAGCGTGACAGTAATAGCAAGCTTTCGTTTTGAGGACGGACGGGCTCCAGTACGGTAATCCGACACCAAGATCGATCCGCCCGCTCTGGAATCCGCGCGGGGAATCGAGAACGTGAATTCTGAGATTTCTCGTCCTCGACGAGTAGAGGACAGCAGCCAATCAGCGCCCGTACAGATGATGTAATGCAAATCGCACGTGCGACCGGCTGTTTTGTAAGCAAGCTCGGTAGGGAGTGTGCCAGATGACGTCACACGCACCGCCGTTCGCGTTCTCTGTCTTTTAGCGAAACTGCGTGTGAATTGCCGCGGACGGACGGCGAGAAGCGATTGCTCACTGATCTCGTTTCCGTCCGCGGGGTTATAACGAAAGCTCTCTATTGTCTTGGGAACGGGCCTGAAAAGACGGGCGATCGGTGCCGCTTTTAATGCGCTTCTACTACGCTTTATGCGTTGGAGCTCCGTTACAGCTACGAATATGTGGTTTGTAATACGCTCATGACTCGATTGTGATGCGCTTTAGCACCTCCGCGCTCTAGCTACGTAAGTTTTGAACATGTTCAAAATTTTGTGGCGACCAGGAAGATGGTGGCGATCCTTGCCGCTTCAGAAAAGACCAAGGTACGACGGAGAAGATTGAAAAGATCAAGCCACGATCAAGCTACGATATACCACGCTTAGTCGATTTTTGACGATCGCAGCGAAATTGCCATCTAGTGAGATGGGGGTATTACATACATATCAAGTTGCATCAACAGAAGTCAACATACATTTTGATGACATGGGTCCTTTAAGCAGACAGTAAGTAATGCAATTCAGGTTTCACCAACTTAATGGAAAGAGAGGAAATATAGCAATCTGAACTGTACTCAAATGCTTGATATATCCATCGCTAGTATTAACTATGTATTAACTATAAAAAAAAAAAATGACCTCGATTTGCAATACATGACACTGTAGCAATAATTTTGGTTCGTATGTAGCCCTAAGCAAAATAGCACAACTTTTTATCGAAAAGGTTTTGGGCAGAATAATTTGGCAGGATTGTTCCTTAACTTATTGACTATTTTCTGTGTGAACATCACATTAATCCAATAAGTCATGCATGAGTGGGCAAATTTTAAAGGCAGAAATGTCGCTTTTCAAAAGTCACCAGGGTAATTGTTTATGCCGTTTTAACAGTATATTTTGGCATTTCTTGTGCGATTTTTAAAGTGTATTCACTCAACAAGAAAATGACTTCTTATGTTTACATAACAGGTCATGTTCCATCTTTCTTAAAATATCCCGAGTTTTATTTTTTCACAAAAATAAAGGGTTTTTAAAAGTTTTAAACTTAAGCTAGATGAGTATTTGTTAAACGGTGCTCACTCAACCAAAACAATCGGTTAAGTGTCGGGATAGGTGTTAGTGCATCGAGAGATGGATGATAAACAATGAAAGGACATAAATTATGCACCAGAATTGGAATTCATCAAGAATTCATATGACAGAATCCCAAAATTACCGTTGTGACTTTTGAAGTGACATTTTTGCGTTTAAAATTTGCTCACTCATGCATGACTAATTGGATTAATCTGATTTTCACACAGAAGGTAGTCAATAAGTTTTTAAAAAAAATCGTGCCAAATTACTTAATTTTTTCCCAAAACCTCTTCAATAAAAAGTTATTGTATTTTGCTTAGGGGGGCTGACTCTTTTTGTTGTGTTTATATGAAAAGTATAAACAAAAATGCGTTTGTAATTATTACTGTCATTATCATCAATATGTATTTGTTTCTGTTACGATTCTCACCAATAAAAGCCTCCCAATCGATCTGGTACGTGGCAAGCTCGAATGGTAGATCGTTCTCATAAAGGACCAACGCCGCGTCGCTAAAGTGTGTGGATTGACCTGATTCTGATGGCAGATCGGAGTCGCGGGACACGGGGGCTGGGAAGTCGGGGTCGGACGTATTGTACTCCAGCCCGCTGCTGAAGTAGAGCCGATCAGAGAAGGAGAAGGTTATGTTGAATGTAAAGACGATGCGCTGGGCGCCTGGAACGAAGACCAAGTAGAGCCAAGAGAGAGGAATTTCCATGGGACTTGGCATTGATGGGGAGAAGAAAGTTCCCCTGAAGCAGTCATCACCGTAACAGCTGTCTTCCATGATTGAATCTATAGAAACAAGCATTACAACACGATACTGAATGTATACTTGGTTAAAAGGGTTAAAAACAATACGTTAAACTTCGCGTACCTCTCCCCTCTAATATTACCTCTATGTCCCCCCGGTATGTCCCCCTCCGTATTCACAGATACCGTTTCGAAGACACGCACACAATGTACACACTCACTAACACAAATGCACACACACACACACACACACACACACACACACACACAGATACATACATACATACACGTTTTTTTTCAGAATTTTTTTATTAAATTCCATTCAAATTATACATGACAAAAAATAAACCGCAATTCCACTTGGTATTGCGGTTATAAATTAACAAAAAGTTACAGATTTGATCACATATTTGATCACAATAAACAAAAATATATTATTTTATTTGTACCATTGTCACAAAGTGAATTAACTTAGATAATTCATATATGTTTAATATTTTAGATTAATATGAACAAATAGAAGGAATAATAAAATAAAGGAATGGAATCATATATATATATTTTCGACCAACAAGTGCCCCTGCTGACCTCATATCCCTACATCTGCCCTGTCCCCTCTACCCACCTATTCCTCCCTTGTGTCTGTCCCCCCTCCCACCCTTCTTATACACATACATCCCCCCCCCCACACACACACACATGTATACGCATACCCACAACACATACACTACAAACATACACAATTACAAAAAACACACACACACACACACACAAGCACACACACAACACAACCACACAAAGCATTGTTCCTACTCACATTCTGACTTTATAGAGGAAAAGCATGCATACAGAACTTCCAAAGCGCATTGAGCAGAAATACATTTATATACATGCCGTAGTGAATGTATCTTGTCCATGAAAGTAGTTTGTGAATATGTATCAAATGCCCCCCCCCCCACCCCCCCCCCCACCCCGCCGCTTATGGGCCTCTTGTGTCCACATTGTCTCCCATATTACAATTTGTTTCTTGTCTTCATCATCATGCTAATGTTTGGTAAAGAGAAGGGTGTTCCTCATAGAGATTAAGTGAGGAACCCGCCTTAAATACAGGTTGCATTATTTATTATGTTTTCATGTGTATGACATGAGCGGCGCAAGAATACATAGAATACATTTTGTCAATGCAGGTTTTTGTATGATCGACAAAAATGAAAAAAAAAGGAGGAAAAGGTGGAGAAAAGGGGGAAAGAGAGTGTTCATCCAATCCAATCTATGTGCTCAAAGACAGCGACGTAAATTTGCCACAAATATGCATGGGCGGAAATCCCGGGGGGACGGCGGGGCCCGTCCCCCCCACCATTTCGAAAGGGGGGGACACAACATCAAATGTCCCCCCCCCCCACTATTTTCGGTCGTGTACCTCCACGAGACTGGGCGGATTAAAATATTGTAGAAAAACGTCATAACCCCCCCCCCCCCCCCCCCACCACCATTTCGAGACTGGGCAGATTAATTTTTTTTCGGAAAACGTCATAACCCCCCCCCCCCCCCCCTTACTGAGACCATTTCAGAGACTGGGCGGGATAAAAAAAAAAATGAAGGAAAAAAAAAAACTCCCCAAAATCACATCACTACATCACTACCCCCCACCCCCACCCCCCCCCCCCCCCCCCCCCACCCCCACTGAGAGGAATTTGAGAGACTCGGCGGGATAAAAAAAATGAAGGAAAAAAAAAACACCTCCCCAAAATCCCATCACTACCCCCCCCCCCCCCCCCCCCCCCCCCTTCCCCCCGCTCAGCTATTTCTTGAGGAAAAACATGAAACATGTCCCCCTCCACCTTCGGGGAGCGATTTCCGCCCATGCAAATATGTATTCATATATCGTTCGGACTTGGGAGCTAGTCGCGTTCTGGCCCCTGGCATTCGTATGAGCTTATGCATGCACGTTGTAATGTACGCGGATCCACGACAGTGTGGCCAGCGTGAAAATGTATTTGAAGCATAAAAGCAGCGGAAAATTTATTCTGCTTAACTTATGCCAACAAAACACATTAGATGCTGTCGGTATAGGCGTGACGGGGTTATGAACAATTCAAGTAAGGTATCCAGGGGCCGTATTCCATAAACATCTAAGAATTTTTGCTTAAGTCTAAGCAATTTTTCTTAGCCTTTTTCTTGTCTAAGAAATTCGTCCCAACGGTATTCCGCTGCATCCCTAAAGTTAAGACAACTCACAGCAGTCTCAGCCATTTGTAGTTTATATAATAATAAGTGTATAATTTTAAGAAAAGTTACTTAGCCTTACATCCTAAATCTGTCTTAGCTACACAAAAATTCTTAGCCAAGTTCTAAGACAAAATTCTTAGCCAAATTTTTATGGATTACGCGTTTTGGCTAAGAATTTTGTCATAGACAGAAGATAAGACAAATTGCTTAGATTTTTTGACTTAAGCATGCTTATCTTGTTTATGGAATACGGCCCCAGGATCTTACATTACGTCGGTAAAGAAAAGTAGCACAGAAATATAAAAGGCATGTTTCTCGGGCTTCAGTGACCGAAGTAAATGGTGGTATTCACTACGCACAATCCACCGAAACGACCAATCATGACTTGGCTTTCATTCCACTTTGTACATATTACAGAAGATTGATACAATTGGTACGGCGCGTGTTTGGCTCGGATCAGGCCATTTTAAAAACATCCATAATGCCGATTCAGTCAGAGCGATGCAATCCACTTTATGAAATTGGGATCAGAGGTTGCCCAAGGCTGGCAGGCTGTCAGTTGTTGCCTGTATATAATGAAGGTCTAAAGAATCAAATTACTTGAAATAAAAAACTTTATACCCGATATCAAGGTTGCATTATGAATTCGAAGCTGGCTGCGGGACTATTGGTGGAACATGGTGAGGAGGTCTTGTGTTTCGACATGAGTGATCTGGCAATTTATACAATTTATTGTCAGTGATGGTGGCTGGTATTCTATTTCTATACAACTCCATAATTCTTAACTTATTTCAAACCTGAAATAATTTTGTTTACCTGACCTATTTAATGCAAATGCCTGTTGACTTGTGTTGATATGCTATACTTTTATCATCACTTATGTGGCCAAAATACTATCTAAATAGGTATCGTATACATGTATTTTATAATATCTTTCCATTAGCTTACAAAGTACTGGGATAAGAGATATGGGACGGTAGGAATTTGGATTAACTGGGTTTTTACCTTGTTTTAGAACTGGAATTAAAATGGCATGAGTCCATTGGCATGGCAAAATAAAATTCTCCCATATTTCATTGAACAAATTTAAGAGGTACTTATGTAATGGTTCTGGTAGGTTAGTGATCAGACATGATCGGATACCATTCTGACCAGGTGCTGTATCTTTCATTGCTCTCAGAGCTTCCGTTGATTCCCATAGTGTGAATGGTTTATTTAGATCTTCATTTGTTTCATCATCTAAATGTATATCTTCTTTCTGAAAGAATTCGTCTTCACTCTTTTAAGATGTTTCTTTATTTAAGTTTGAAATGTTATTACTGAAGATGTCCACGAAGATTTCGGACTTATCTTTTGGTGTTGTAATAGGTTATTCATTCACGATTAGATCTGGTATTTTCTTTTTGCTATTTCTAATGCGTTTAACTTTATTCCATACTTCACCCAGATCTGTCATCCGATTCATGTTTTTGCTTTTGGAAATCCAATATTCCTGTTCAGCATTGCGAATAATTTTTTGCGCAATTCGTTTTTTGTCTGTATAGGATAAAACATCATCCGAGGAAAAAGATCGTCTGTTTAGCTTATTCCTAGCAGTTTGCCTTTCTTACAGGTTTCATTTCACCAGTGAATCAGATCTTTGAACTTACCCTCCTTCGTTTTACAAAGAATTTCTGATGCAGATTTCAGTATTGCCTCTACTATAAACTCATATTTATCTTGTATGTTTAAGTTGTATGTTTAAGTTGTATGTCGTATGTCGTATTATGTGTCGTATGGCAAATTGCATCAAAGTATTTAGTTATTGACTTTTTATACTTTTTCCATTCAGCATTCTTAAATGAAAGATTTATCTTAGGATTGGTGTAGTTAGCGCTTGGTGGAAGAGGTACTCCTATATGACAATTTAAGAGAAGATGGTCGCTACCAAAACAGTCGTTTGTAACGCTCCACTGACATTTGCTCGATATAGCTTTCGAGGCCTGAGTGAGATCAGTGTTTGATTATTTTCCAGAGTGTGGGTCTAATCTGGTAGGGGAGCCATCGTTAACTATGACGATATCATTTGCGGTATAAACTCCTCAATAGTTTTGCCATTGCTATCTGTATGGTCACTTCCCCATATGATATTGTGCAAGTCACCACATATAACATAATTATCTTTCAAGTCATGAAGCAAGAGCTTCAAATCTTCAGCTGCGCGCGTCTGTTATAGGGTAAGCTGCGTGCTTAAGGTGCTGGAACCGCCGCGCTGCGATTGGTCGGCGGAATCGACCAATCACTAGCCGCTGACAGTGCGACCTCCGGGCGGGTAGCGGGTTACTACTCTAGCGAATGGCCAATTTGTGCTTTTGTTGTCCTTGTATTTGTAGAACTTTCCTAGCGTAGCAAATGCCACTGAAATGTAAAATATTTTGGTTGGTATTATGTGCAAACATGCAACTATATTATAGGAAGATGCTCATCTTGGGGAAGGTGTAACCATGGAGTTATAATCGGATATGTTTCTGTGTAAATAATTGGTGGACTTTGATTGTTATATGTGTAAATTTATAACAAAACCATTATGAGCGCGTCTGGGGTGAAGCTCCATTTGCTGGTAAGATGTCAAAATATCTTAATTTAAATTTGGATAGTTATCTATTACTAAAGAAAAAAAATCGTATTGGGTACAATCAGTTTGAAAATATATGGGCTGAATCTAATTGTTATTTCATGTTTTGGAAGTATAATATGAGTGATTTTGGAAATATTACTTCATGCGAGAAATTGAAATTGGAATTAACGAAGAAATTGAAATTAACAATTTAATTGAAAAGTTAAATATTTCCGGGAAAATGTGTTATTTTAATTAGACAAATTATCTGACTGTTATTTAAAGTTTTGGAAGTATAACATGAGTGATTTTGCATATCTTTACTACTTTATGCGAGAAATTGAATTTGCAATTAACATAGACGGATACGGATTAAAAAGTTAGATATTTCCAGGAAAAAATATAATGTTATCATAATCATACAAATAACAAAATTGTTGCAATGCTTGGGTGAAGGAGGATGGAAGAATGTAATTAAGGCTACAAGTCTGTCAAAATATCTTAGCTGCGTTTGAGTGCTATATATATATATATATATATATATATATATAGCAATTTTAGAGATTTGATAACCTAAAATTGGAGAGCTTAATGGAGCTCCGCCCCCAGACCCCGTCAGGGGCTCTGTCCGTGGACCCCGCCAGGGCTCCTAAGGCGGGCCCCATGGACCCCATCCGTAATTTTTAATTTATTAGTGAAAAAATTTTTTGAAATAGGAATAAATCATTTTATCAAAAAATTCAAATTCTTGTGGGAAATTGTAAACAATAATTTTTTTTGCCCCAAATTTGACATTTTCTCACATCATGTGAGGTATCAAATTTAAATGGATGACATTTCAAACAAGATGGTACTACACTTTGGGGGGCTCTGATGTGATTTTCCTTACACTTTTTGGCAAAGAATTTAAAAAAAATTTAAACATTTGAATTTTATAAAATACTAATTTCGTCATATTGCCAAAAATAATTACACGAGGTGAAACTTTTCATGAAACTGTCTAAACATATGGTGGACCATACGATTTGCAAAAATAGAATAAAGTACTTATCTTGACATATTCATATGATTTTTCAAAATAAAAAGTCCAAAATACTGAACCAGAATAGTTACAATGTAAACCGATTAAGACAAAAACAGCCGTCGGCATAAAGGTCAGCTGTTACGGAGAATGTCAACTTATTTCAGGATCACCACAAAAGATTGCCTGGATTGTTTAATCCATAAAATCAGATTAAAACCCACATAAATTGGAACTCTTCGTGCAGTATTGACTGAGATATGGCCAAAAGTAGTTACTCAGGGCAGCCATTTTGGAAAATGGCGGTCATTTGTTAGGTCACAGTGGATGTCAAGAACAGTGCAACATTTCACTCTACTATTATTTTAAAGCGATTAAGCGCATTTGAAGACTCAGATTTTAAAAAAAAAAATGATTCGTAGGCATTAAAACATACATTAAAAATACAACCTGTATTTAAGGCGGGTTCCTTACTTGGAGATTTCACCTGCGTCAGGCTTGCGTACCGATAAATCTCCATTCGGAACACCCATAACTTTACCAAACATTAGCATGATGATGCAGACAAGTTAAAAAATATGTACAAAAAGCGGCTTTGGCTGATATCAAGGTATGGACTTTAGATTACTCTAATTCCATACCAAGATAAGCACTGTAATTGATTTTTGCACATCTATAGGACAGATGCTTGGACAGTTTTCTGACAAGTTTCATCTCGTTAATGAATAAATTCTCGGAAATTTGAAGGAATGTCTACTACCATTAAATCAAAATCTTTAGAAAATATTGTAAAACTTCACATTCTTTGCCCCGAACTGTTATTAAAATCATCACAAAGCCTTACAAATGTGGTACCATCTCGTATGAAATGTTATTCACTTTAATATGATACCTCATATGATGTGGAAAAATGTTCCATTCAAATGTTATCTTAAATAGTGGTCAATAGCCTACTACATTTCCACGGCGGCCATTTTGAAAATTGGCTGACATTTTCTTTCCAGCAGCATATCGTAATGGAAGTCAACGTAGAAAATGTGCGGACTGGTCTCCAAGACACATTTATATCCAGCGACCTTTTACAACAGCCCATGTCAGGTGGACCCCCAAAATAGCATCGTACCTGTCGGAATGTGACAGGCGAACCCCATGCGCGTCGATTG
Source organism: Arbacia lixula (assembly GCA_963669155.1). Lineage (NCBI taxonomy): Eukaryota > Metazoa > Echinodermata > Echinoidea > Arbacioida > Arbaciidae > Arbacia > Arbacia lixula. The sequence goes on along the minus strand of OZ022580.1, from coordinate 18,603,796 downwards.
GCTGCAGTCACATACGTAGTCCGAGACGAGGCTCCCGGGCCGTTCATAACAGGCATGTTGTTGACACGGCCGCTTTTCGCAACCTGTACAAGGAAAAAAAAAAGACAAATACGGAACAGTTTCAAAATCATATTGCCTCTTTTTTAGCTCCTCCTTCTTCTTTTTCCATTCCTTCTTCGTTTTCTTCTCCTTTTCAGAGAATATAGAGAAGTTGGCTTTTTGTTATTTTTCAGTGATCATTGTATGCTACATTTTCCTGATTGATGTCACAGGAATGAACCACACCCAAAAAATCTAGGTGTTTCCAGTGATTTTCTACCAATATTTCTTTGTTTTTATATGGAATCAACCCTTCTGGCACAAACTGAAGTAGATTTAACATTAACGCTCTTTCATGATATCGTTCTTTGCCTCATTAAGAACAGCAAAAAGTGGCACTTGGCAGGGGCGGATGCAAGGGGGCCGAAATGCACCCCCCCCCCCTCCCCTCTTTTTTCAGACTGTCCAGAGGGATGCCGAATCAGCCGCGGCTGCCCCATTCCCTCTTTTTTAGGCTTATACAAAAAAAAAAAAAAAATCTCATATTAATTAATAACGCTCAAAGGCATGTCCTGACCACTCCGTTTTCTGATCAGTGAAGTTTATCAATTAAAAAAAAACAGTATCATTAATGCCACTGTTGGTGTGAAATCATGCATTTTATGACACAACATGTGAAAAAAAAATCTGGCACTTTTGTGATTTGTGTCAGCTACTACTTATCAGTAGAATGTTTCTTTATATTCAAAAAATCCTGAACTATGAAACTTGGTCCAACATGGACAGGAGTAGTAAAGGACAAAGTTAGTTTGAAGCTATCAAGCGAGGGGCTCGAGCTTCCATATCGAGTGATATATGCCCTGGATATGGAGTATGGAATATGATTTACTCAATCGGATTAATTGTCAGGTTTGCGATGTAAGCTATCACTGTTATTTTAATTTTCATTCCTTATTTGGAAAGAAGCTGACCCTTAGAAGGAAACTAGAAAGTAGTAAATCTTTGACACTTGTTTTCAATTCTACGTCACTGTTAGTTTTGTCATTTCTTTAATAAAAGTGAATCTTAATGTTCTTCAAGTGGTTCATACAATGTTAGGAAGATTTTTTTATTTGTCTGCAACATAAAATGGATACACATACACTAGTTGCGTCGGCCTGTGGTGAGTATATGGCTATATACGGTATTATAGTGCTAATATTAATAAGCATACAACCATATTTGGCACATTATGTTGGTTAGGGTCGTGAGGGTGTTTCCAAAAGGTGACACCCCTATTTCTGACACACCCCTGACACCCCTCATTCTGACACCTCTTTCTCTCATTCACTTCGCACACAAGCCCCCCCCCCCCCCCCCCCCCCCACCCATCCACCCACCTTTCCAGGGTTTTTTTTTTCAAGAGACGGTCTCTGTGAATGATTCTTTTTATTGTTAATATGTAAGCTATTTGATTAATCTTCGTTGTCGAATATGAATATTCATTAGGTATTTGTGTAAATGACATGGGCAAGGGATCATGATCTTGTGCAAAAAAATACAAAAAACGTGTGTGTTTTTAAATCCTGAATATTAATAGTTAACCGAGAAAATCCATAAAATGAGTCGCGTTGGTGATCTTTTAAATGTGCAGTTTGATGTATACCATCGAAGTATTAAGAAACGGACGCCTTTTGGTTCTCACTGCCATTTTTCAAATGCTTCTGCGTTCTTGTTCGATAAAGTATACAAACTAACTACACTGTAGTAGTTTGCATTATGCTCCGATGATCTGGCTACCAGCTTCCCCTATTCTAGCAGATACAGTTTGATACCGAACGCTGTATAAGGTGCAAAACCACTCCCGTAACCCATCTTGCTATTTGCTACATAACAGCTCTCAAAACAAAAGAAATACGTGAAATTATGAATTAGTATGTCTTAAAGTACACTAACTCCTTCTCTCTCTCTCTCTCTCTCTCTCTCTCTCTCTCTCCCTCTTGCTATCTCTTTCCCTCCCCTCTTTGTATCTATTTCCACAGTTTCTCTCACACCCCACCCCTCTCTCACCCTCTACCTCAGTCGCTCGCTCTCTTCCTCTCCCTCCACCACCCTTAGGCCCACCAACTTCCTTTTTCGTCCCCCATGCTTTACCATTCAAGTTTAGGCATAAGTACTGAAATAAATCGTAACTCGGAACAATGTGCATGGTTCAGTAACAATTCTACACGATATCAAATTAATTTCTTCTCACCGCTCTGAGCCTGTACGGCAGTCAGTAGAGCAAGAACAGCCGCTGTCGCCACTAACGCAGCCTTATGTTGGGCCATGTTGATCCCAAGAGCAGAAACATGAAACTCTCTATTGAGTTACGAGCAGACAATAACATGACGCCTGATATGAAATATGTGACGCCTGCGAGGTAGGGTTAGCTTGGGGAAATTCAATGGCAAGAATTCTATTATGGAGGCTCAATCACGCGTGCAAGTAATTGCCGAACTATTGAGCAGGAGCAAATACTCGTTTTGATATTCCATGAGAACATGGGAAATTCACTTTTGAACGATTCTCTTTTTGTCCTTACATCCTGTTTACTTAAAGGTTCTATCTGGCGAAGACTGACACTACTTATCAGTCGCAGTGACTCAGGAGACCAAACAATGATGGTTTACGCTCTCACCAACATATACCTTTCTACACAAGCTGACGACCACATTGCCCAGAATTTGCGAGGAGTCGTGGAGATGTCTCTGAGACCTGTAATGTAAAAAATCTCAGCAAAAACAACAAAAACATGTTTGAATTTCCCAAGACTTCCCGGTGACAGTAGACTCCAAGTCAATCAAATACCTACAAACACTTTGTTTCCTGTACCCTTCCGATGAATTGGCCATTGAAAAGCAGACACGTGAAAGAAACACAAAAATCCGTCAAAGGATAAGCAAGTTGTGATCTTTTAACATTTTGATTTTGTGACGTCACATGCGAGATTCTCGCCCATTATGTGAAAAAACCATAAAGGCTTTTTCACATTATGGGCGAGAACCTCGCATGTGACGTCACAAAATCAAACTCAAAATCAAATCAAATGTTGTGTACAATTTTTTGAGAAATTTTCTCAAAAGGATTTTAAAAATCATTTTACCTGTGCATTTGATACATCACTAGATTTCACACACATACCTGTATGAAAAAAAAATCATTCCGTTGTCAAAAAAAAAAAAAAACAGAAAAAACAGAAAAAGAACAATTTAAGTAATACAGTACAAAACATATGGGAGAGCACCTCGCACATGACGTCACAAATTTGAAATTTCAAAAGACTACTTGTTTCTTATCCTTTAATAGATCTATTTCATGTATCTGCTTTTATTGAAACCTACTTATCTCCAGGGTGAACTATCCCTTTAAAAGGAGAACCCAATGTTATACACATAATTTATACGTTTTCACACATACCTGTGAGAAAAAAAAAATCATAGAAGACAGAAAAGGAACAATTTATGTAATACTGTACAGAACATGTGGGAGAGCACCTCCCACGTGACGTCACAAAATTCAAATTTCTTCTTAACTTTTCTCAACTAAAGGCGCCTCTTGCACCCACCTAGGTCCGCCACTGTAACAGTATCCTCACCTGTCCCGCCTCCACCCCACCCCCTAGCCCAGGCCCTCGTCCCCACCGTAACTGCGTGGCACCCGGCCGTATGCGCATAATACTGTCCATATGCATCTAGTGTGAGTGCAGTGCAGTGCAGTGTTGTCAGTAACGCGGTCAGCGTAGTTACGAGCAGATTCTGCTAGATTCGTGTCACTTACTGACACCGCAGCTGCAATTTTTACCACGTTGTAGTTGTCTAATATATACTGCGCTATGGCAAACGATGTACTAATGAAAGGCGATCCTGTACCATTTGCAAAGTCGATGTCAAAGCTGATAAACAGTAAAGAATTCAGGTGAGAATTTTACGAAAGTTGTTACCGACAGTCCCATTTATTATTAATCACGTAGTCTCACTGTAACTGGTACTGTCAATCATAATCACGTAATTGTAAACTCTACCACAAAAAAGTACCAGCGTGAGTTAGCTGAGGCGAAGTAGTAGACTAGTACTAGATGATCTACCATCTAGATCGATGGCATCTTGCCTCTATTAAGATGGACCTGTGTGCCATAGAGACAGATAGGGCAAAAAGGTCCATCGTAAAATATGGACGGTCGGGCTAACTTAACTTAAGTACCGCCTGCCCTAAACTGGTCAACCACCTCCTTCTTGAGTTCAGAAAGACAGAAGAGTGGAATCTGAATCTCAACATACTTGTTTATCCAAGGAAATGAGCTTCACAGATTGCAAGGAATACAGTTATTTGGTTTAGAAAAGGTTTGTGTTAATAGTTAAGAGAGGGGTAATTGTAAAGCAATTAAGAATATTTGGGGATGGTACATTTAATCTGCCTTTATTAAAAATCAACTTAACTTTACGGTGGTCTAAAGATCTGAATATCCATTGTGCTTGTATACACAGCGATGTCAAGTTCATTCTTGGTGAAGAGCGCAGGCAAATCTTTGCTCATCGCTGCATTCTTGTGTCCCGCTGCGCAATCTTCAGGGCCATGTTTACTGAGAAGGTAGTCAAGGAGAGCTCTAGAGAAATCCCCCTCGTCCTGTCCGACGTCGAGCCAGATATCTTCATGGTCATCCTGGAGTTCATCTACACAAACTGTGCTTCGCTCAGTGGAAAAAATGTGAGCCTGGTCATTATTCCTTGGTGTTGTTCCTTCTTTGCCTTCCTGTCTTTACAGGAATGATTTGCCCTCTGAAATTCAATTAGTCATTGCATTATAAAAATAAAAATTCCATAAACATCATTTTTTTTAAAAAAAAAAACGTGCTATGCAATCTTTTGCTTAAATGAAGCAGCCTACCATGCATAGCCAAATACAATGGGGAAAATGCAAAAGAAATCATTGGGTTTATTTGCTTAGAATGTTTATGTGTTTTTTACCACCTACATATCCCAATGCTGTGATGACAGTTTATTGTTTTTACCAGGTTGTTGATGTGCTAGCATCCAGCATTGAGTATGGTCTGGAAGAGCTGAGGAAACTCTGCAATGCATACCTCGTCAGGAATATCTCCGTGGCAACTGCATGCGAGACCATCCAGGCTGCGGTGACTTATGGTCAGGACGATGTACGCATGACCACACTTGCGTACATTGAGGAGCATTCTAAGGTTCGTATCAGGATTCAACCAGTCACAAACTTGGGATCAGTATTTTACGAATGTAACAAAGAGTGAGTTTCTCAACTTTCTATTGTTAGAATCAGCGTTTCTTAACGTATTGAAACAAGTTGCAATACATGATTCTGTTGATACCGTGTTTACCGGTATCAACATTCAGATACAAGATTCAGGCTTCTACCCGCTTCATAAAAAAATGCATTTTTCTGCATTTCAAAATAGCAAAGCTAATCAAATAACAAAACACAGTTGAGCTAATCAACTCCAAACATTAGCCTGAATCTTGTCTCAAAACACAGATTATAGACCAGAAAAGAGTTTATAACTGCGACCCAAGTCTCTTTGATATTGAGAAGGTCATAACAAAACATTCACACTCTTAGAGTAAGTATAGTTAAATAGACTGTCTACCCATGGTGTAACCAGGTGTGAAACAGACACTGACATATTTCTTTATTCCTGATGAGAGATTTTATAAGTGATACATATTTCATTAATAAAGGGGCTATATTTCTTAATAATTATTTTTGAAGAAATTTGAGCAATAGCCAGGTGAAGAATACTGCAAAAGATTCAATTCTATTGATATTGATAACTTCTGTCTACAAGCTAAATGTCAAAGTTATGTGTTTATTGTTCAATTTATGTCACATTATATCATAATTTTTTCTAGGTAAATGGATAAATGTGTAATGTGCTTTGATTTCCCTCTCTCTGGCTCATTACCCGGTAAGATGAACTGCATTTATCTCTCTTTCTCTGTCTCTCTCTCTCTCTCTCTCTCTCTCTGTCTCTCTCTGTCTCTCTCTCTCTCTCTCTCTCTCTGTCTCTCTCTCTCTCTCTCTCTCTCTAACCCTCTTCTTGTCCTCTGTTTCACCTCCCGCATCTTCCTCCCATTGGTTTTATTCCCCTTCTGTAATTCTCCTCTTTCCACCTCCAGGAAGTCTTTAAGAGCAAGCATTTCCAGGAGTTATCTGAGCAGGCTCTGGCAGTCATCTTGCAGAGTAACCGCCTCCACATGGATGAGCTGGACATTCTCTCAGCGGTCAAAGACTGGGCCTCGGTCAATTCAGTGAGTGTGAAATGCAGCATTACCTCTGTTCATAGTCACAAAAGATTTAATCCACATGTTACCATTGGCAAAAAGATATTTGATAAATCGGTGGGAGGGGGTGTGGTGGTTGAAAGTTTGGTAAAGTGGTAAGGTTAAGCTCCTCAAGGCCCTGTTGCATTAAACTTACCATTGGCTACTGATAATCGTTTGTCTCGCAATGTAAGGTAAACGGTATCGAAAAGATCACGACGTTTCGTGTGCCGCTGCAACACTTCGTCAGGTGTGATACAAAATTGTATTAAGCAGGGGTTTAAATACCCTATGGTCAGTGCAGCGCACTAACTATAAATGGTCCAATACTAATAGCCGGCGTATCCGGGTACTTGACCAACAATAGACCATCGATGCGCCTCGCATTGACCGGCGGTAACAAGTTACTGACAAAGGACAAAAGGGACAAAGCCACAGACCGGTAATTACGGGCGACCAACAAGTCCAAGAGTCGCTAAAATCAGCACATTGTTGGGCGGTAACAAAGGCTGGCTAAGACTAACAACGGGCTGTTAAGTCATATCGAAAGGCGGTCGAGTGTCATGGCGAGGAGTGTCATGGCGGCGTATCGTACGAATCCAAAAATCGGGGATATCGATCCCGTTGTCTCGATTGTACGTGTGTACCAGTGGGGTTAAGGAAGCTATCAATATCCGTCTCAATCCCAACAATTTCAATCGAGACAACGGGATCGATATCCCCGATTTTTGGATTCGTACGATACGCCGCCATGACACTCCTCGCCATGACACTCGACCGCCTTTCGATACGACTTAACAGCCCGTTGTTAGTCTTAGCCAGCCTTTGTTACTGCCCAACAATGTGCTGATTTTAGCGACTCTTGGACTTGTTGGTCGCCCGTAATTACCGGCCTGTGGCTTTGTCCCTTTTGTCCTTTGTCGGTAACTTGTTACCGCCGGTCAATGCGAGGCGCATCAACGGTCTATTGTTGGTCAAGTACCCGGATACGCCAGCTATTAGTATTGGACCATTTATAGTTAGTGCGCTGCACTGACCATAGGGTATTTAAACCCCTGCTTACTACAATTTTGTATCACACCTGACGAAGTGTTGCAGCGGCACACGAAACGTCGTGATCTTTTCGATACCGTTTACCTTACATTGCGAGACAAACGATTATCAGTAGCCATCTATCCGCAATGAGTAACATATTTAGCATTATAAACTTACCATTGATGGTAACTTTGACACCAATGGCAAGCTGTATAGCAACCTTGATTTTGAATAGCTGTCAAGTGATGTTACCATGGTAGTTACCATTAATGGTAAGCTTTATGCAATGGGGCCAAGAAGTATTTGTATACTGCAACTTCTTTACTTACCATTAATGGTAACTTTGCTATCATTGGCAACTTCTATGGAAAACTAGAATTTGATTGGCTGTTCAGCGATGTTACCATGGTAGTTACCATTGATGGCAAAGTTACCATTAATGGTAAGTTTTATGCAATGGAGCCCTTGTCTCCATACGATTAAGCAGTCTTTCTATACAGGTTTCCTTATAGTGTTATGTAACACTGCCCACTGCCATTACTTCCTCTCTTTCTAGGCTGTTCAAAGTGTGCCCATTCTGAAAGCCATCAGCCAGGTCATCAAGTTTGTGAGGTTCCCTCTGTTTAGTGAGGCGGAACTCCAGACGATTGAAAAGGAAAACGAGTCTCAACATGTCGTACCTGTAAGTATAGAGTACGATCAATGCATGCTCTCTGCACTACTCATATTAATGGCATGTAGCTTTCTTGTGAAATTTGTAATGGCCCTAGCTTGTAAAGATTTGTGATTAATCCCAACTGTAACGTGCAATTGATATCACTCTTTACTGTGTACATTAGAGATAGATGACTGGACTTGTGATTGACTAATATCAATCGAAATTCTTTATAAGACTGGGCCCAGCGCTTTCCTTTTTTATTTTGTTATTCTCCCTGTTTCTGTTCTCAATTTTGTTATTTGAGGGATTTCATATAGATCATGTCATTTGCTGTGTCAATCCCTGTCAGGATCATGTCTTCATTCCCAACTTGCGATATCTTTTCTCACTCATGATAATAAATAAACATCAATTTTGACATAACATTATTGGAAACGTAAATTTTGCACTTTGTTAATATACGCTAATCATGAATGATTCTCACACCATAAAATTAAAAACCCATTAATATTTTGAGGATGTATCCTGAGATGAGCACATAATGCCCCATCGCTATTAGGTACAATGCGCTACAAACGGGTGGATGCGTGTCTTGTCAGTGTGCTAGTATGACGAGTTGTGACTGTTCTGATTTGTGAATATTTTGTAGGGCGGTGTGTTGGGCCATGGGATATAGGCCCACAAAATTATTTGCTCGCGAAATGGTTGACAATGTTGCAAATCATGAAATTATCCGTACTCAAAATATACAGTATATGACATTTTATCTTACATGCAGTATATTTTCTTTGTTCTGCTGTGTTATTATGCATTTGTAGTGACTAAAGAACTCTGAACTGAACTAAACGAAATGAAGATTACTTTATATATTTCGTGGGGTTCTATTTTCGCGAATCTGGACTATTTGCAAATTTTAACAACATGCAAAATTATGAATACGACATGCCCAAGCACATGTATTACTAGTTCTAGTATTCCAATTTAACCATTCATGAAATGCTGAGAAGTCCTGATTCGCGAAAAATGAGACTCGTGAAATATATAGCGAATACAGTAACTGATTAATAGATGGAAATATTTACTGTCACATTTGTCATATAGCTTCTAAGTTAAACTTTTTTTCTGGCCTTTCACATCATTCTCCCAGATTGGCATGATATCCTTTGCATGGAAGTTCCATGCCCTCCACCGCTGTGACGGACTAAACCTCCAAACTAAGTTGAGAAGGGGGACCAAACCTCGGGAGTCCCACAGTGGTCTAACTCCGTGGGACCACTAAGAGGACTCGACCCAATTCTTTGCTTCACCCATCACTACCTCTCAATGTCAGTACCTACTCATACTTGATACGATTCTCATGAGCCTGTTGACACCGCAAGCATATCCTGAGCACAAATGCCCCATTGCACATTTACTGTCAGTTTTGTCATATAGCTTCTAAGCAAAACTTTTTCTGGCATCTCACAACATTCTCCCAGATTGGCATGATATCCGTTGCATGGAAGTTCCATCATTACCTCATAATATCAGCACCTACGCATGCTGGATACGATTCTCACATATGTATAAGAGCCTGTTGACACTGCAAGGGTAGACTGTGGGTGGTGGTAGCGCGGTCCACTGTCCACCCAGTGATACTCACCGGCTTACACCGCAGTGAGAAATTACAGTCTATCGTACCACTTCCTTTTTTTAGAGGTCTTGTTGCCATTTTATGTCATGTCATGAGGTCAAAGTTGTCAAAGATTTTGCATGCTATTATAAACTTGTATTCTGATTCTGCCCTACCTAATGCTATAGTTAAGTTGAGTAAAGTCAGATCCAACTTTCTAAATTATAGATCTTCATGATTGCACTAGAACATAATGAGTAAACAACTTTGGCGAATGGAGCCGTTGATTTATGGCGTGCTTTTGTAGCTCCGTGTTTACACCCAACAGGTGCTCCAACGGCACGTTTTGGCTCGCTGTGGCTCGCTATTGGATGGACCAAAACGAGGTTGTACCATTTACACTGCAGTGATAACATGGTCTAGTGCGCTAAACAGTACTATCGTTGCTGATGTGAATAGGCTCTAAGACTTCCTATGAATAATTCCCTACGGTAAATTCTCCCATACACTTCAAACTCCTTCCAGTCTTCTTGGTCTATTTTACCATTGCAGTCGCCTAATATATACTTACCAATCGATAAAAATAGATATTCTATAAGGTTTTTTGTAAAGGGGTCTTGTGGGATGTTTGTTTACTGGTAATATATACTTTTGTTTTTTGCCAACACCCATTAGCAAGAGTATGCTTCATCTACATGAATGCAGTATTGTAGGAGAATTCTGATTGTATTTTTTTTTGCTAACCTAAGAATATGCTTCATCCTCTAAATGTATGAAAATGATTGTATATTATGTCTCCCTTTATCAGTGATTGTGACCTTGCCTATAATTCATTGATTTAATTTGTCGCCATGAAATAAATAGAGCTGAAATGAATTTTATGAATACGCATTACTATTGCAAACATATGATGAAGGCTGATGTTTATTACCAGTCTGCTGTTTTTAAGTTTGGACATTTTATGTGATATATTTGTTGTGGTACCAAATGAAGAAATTTATTTATTGGAAAAACCATTTGATTATCTTCTTTGCAGAGGAAGCCAATTTTAGTGAAAAAAAAATGGTTAGAACCTTGTTTCTAATGCCTGTCACAGACCTATGCAGGTTATTTCGAGAGAATTCCATTGGGGAGTGATATGAGGCTGATTCCCATTTTTGTATCATTTTGTATATTTTGTATCATATCATTTGTACATTATAAAGTCAGATAAAACTATATTTGCATACACAAATCTATATTTCTCTGTGTTATGATGGTACAGTGATCTTAATTATTCTCGTTTTTAATCATTTTTTTCCTTCTCCTCTCTTGCCATCTTCTTGTAAATGTTCTTCATCAGTTTATTATACCTAATCATTCATTAAATCATGGTGATTGTACATGTAATATCTTTCCAAACTCAAAATTATGTCAACCAATTTAAATGGGGGGAGTCATCATTCTTTATGTGTGCCTCTTTCTCTGTGTGTGTGTGTGTCTCTCTCTCTCTCTCTCTCTCTCTCTCTCTCTCTCTCTATCTCTCATCGTCCCTCAACATACAAAGAATATTTATTGCCATTCGTATGCACAAGTACATGCCCGATCTTGTGACTGTATGATTCCACCTGATCCTTAAACAAAACTAGAACTTCAAAGAGAAACTTAAAATCATGTGTCTTAGTGACACTTCATGCACTTTATTAACAATTAAATAAATCATTCATGATCAGATATAATTACATGTATCAAGATGATCAAACCTCAATTTTGATCAGCTTTGTAACACATTTTACAAAAATATAAATGCATAAATGAGTACCTAATAAAAGTACATTCATGCATGAGAAGTTTGTGTCAGCTACCTGCCATAATGGTAATCCTTAGAAGCTTTTTCACACGACCACTTTGGCATTATACAGAATCGCTGCCAAAGCAGTTTTCTTTGCTGTGCCACAGCAGTAGAAAGACTAGCAAGCAGTTAACCGTCTTAGAGGGAACATGTCCACATTTGGCAAGCAATAAAAGGAGCAGCTTCATGGAGGTTCCATACAAAGTTATTGATGGCTATGAAGATGAAAAATATGCAGGTGAAAAGATTTATGTAGAATACTCTCACACAAGTCCTGCCTGCTCATCAAATATATGATACAAGCAGGGTATATATCATAGACAATCTATTAAAGAAGAGTACCGCCAATCCCTATTACACATGTGGACTATAATATTGATTTTGTTCAATCATCCAGGCAAGAAGAGGAATAGGAAGAGGAAGGAAAATTACAGAATCTACATCTACGAAGTGCTCAAGCGAGTTCACCCTGATACCGGTATCTCCAGTCGCCCCATGTCTATCATTAATTAGCATCTCGAGTGACGATTGATTGATTGACTCTATCAATCATTTGAAGGCAATAGAGAGAAGAGGTGATGATAAGAGGATCTGCAAATGCGGTAGAATGGTTCTGCTTTCCCTACGGGTCCGGTGTTCTATGAAATTAAGTCTCTATAATTTTTAAATGATCCCTTCACAGAATCCTGAAATTAGAAGGATTATGCCATGACTGCAGATTTCTTCATATGCTCTTCCCTTACCTTAACCCTTTGGGTGCCACATGTATATTTCTGCATAAGTAATACACACAAATCCCATAGAGCAGGAGTTTGTCTGACACACAGAGGGTTAAACATCATTACTCAGCTACATCTACTATTCATTTTCCCTTATTTCTTATATTGATCAACGTATCATATTGGTTTCATAAATGCAGTCTCTATAAAATAAAATGAGCAATAAAAGGCTTATTTAAATATGCACATGGCTGATTTTATAGATTAAAGATGGATTATTTTGTGCATTTGTTTTAATCAATCTCCATTCAAATTCATGTGTAAAATGTATAAAAATACAGATATATGATATAGATTTATATGTATATACATATATATATACACATTTATATTTATCATTCACAATACAATAGCAGCATGACTCGCATGCCCTCTTTACATGTACATGTGACGTTTTCTTCAGCAGAAAACTGTTAAAATGATGACAATATTCTGAAAAATGTAGCATATCATTTTCAGGTTGAATAATAAACATATTTAAAATATTTTCTCCAAAAAATCCTTTAATAAAGTGTAACATATTTTTTGTGGACCTTGTGAAAAAATCACACTAATTTACATACCATATGACCTTTGACACAAGAAACACTTGTCACTACACAAAATCCACATTACCCTATTCATTAAAATTATCCATAAAGCCCTAAGCAAGGTAATATGAATATTAAATGCCACAAAAAAACTGATGGCTGGGCAGTGAATCACAAGTAACAGTTGAATGCTTGTGCTACAGTATTTACTCCACAATCCCAGAGAGAATTGCACGTTTACCATGCTAAAGATAGCAGGATGGATTTAAATTTGCGAAAATCCTCTGTGGTGCACGAAAAGTGCGAAAATAAATGGCACACGAGAATTACCAGTTTTACAGTGCATGTATGCAAAGCTGAGGTAAGCCAAATGTGCGAGGCTAACAGTTCACACAAGCAGCTATCAATGAGATTTCCCAAAGCCATTAATCGGGGCTGACACATTATCTAGTTGGTCATGTGACCTGGTTGGCTGACTGCCCTCTGCCAGGAGAGGTTTGGATTCCTCCAGCTGGATGGGGGTGTTGCCGCGGTAGAGGATATAGTGCTGAATCATGAAGAGGATGTCAAAGGCAATGGAGAAGACGCCAAGACCAAACTTGGTGGGGTCACCAAAGATTGAACTCCAGTCATCTATAAAAAAAAAAAAAAAATAGAGGATAGATGGGCAGGGTTAGAGTACATCTGGGATAGTATCTTGTAAACATATTTAAGTTTTGACCTACCTTTACGTCCATTACTATATATAAAGAATCTATAAAGAATAAAGGATAGTTAGAGTACATCTAAGATGGTATCTTGTAAACATATTTAAGTTTTGACCTACCGTTACGTCCATAACTATCTATGAAGAATAGCGGATATATGGACAGCATTTAAGTACATCTGGGATAGTATCTTGTAAACATATTTAAGTTTTGACCTACCATTACATCCATAACTATCTATAAAGAATCTATAAAGAATAGAGGATAGATGGACAGGGTTAAAGTACATCTGGGAAAGTATCTTGTAAACATATGTAAGTTTTGACCGACCGTTACATCCATAACTATCTATAAAGTTTCTATAGAGAATAGAGGATAGATGGACAGGATAAGCGTACATCTCGGATAGTATTTTGTTAGCAAACTGAAGTTTTAACCTACCGTTATGTCCCTTACGATCCATAACTGTGATTGGCCTCCTGGCACCGTTTTTGACTTACCAGGAGATAGTTATCAGAATACCAATTGACTTTAATAGCTTGGATCATTATTGGACATTCATTTAAGTTTCTATTAGAATACCACGCCTGAAATACAGAGATGTATTCATGACATTTTGACCCAAAGTTTAACCCATTGTATTATCATGGGATACCAAGGCTCAACATCCAAATTGCCATATCATGTAATAATATGAAATTTTGCTAAGTGGTTAAAGGGAAAGTCGACCCTGAATTTATTTGGTTGTAGTAAAAGCAAAAACACAAAAGAAAGAAGAGGTGAAAGCGAAATTCTGTCAAAGGATAAGAGAGCTATGCATGTTCACATTTTTAGTTTTGTGATGATGTACTAATTTGTTTTTAAATTTCAATCTTTGGAAAATATAAAATTTTACTTGTGCATTTGATTAATCATTAGACACATGGTTTTACACACACACACACCTCTATGGTAAAAATCATTCCTTCATTAAAAAACAGAAAAGGGGCGATGCATGAAATCATACAGCACACAACATATTAGAGAGCAACTCCCAAGTGACGTCACAAAATAAAAAATTCAAAAAATCATTACTTTCTTATCCCTTTGACGGATTTTCGTAAAACCTTCATGAATATGTAGTATTCATTTTCTGCTATAGTTAGAACAAATTCAACTTCAGGGTGGACTTACCCTTCAACAGCATTGTGAAACTGACTTACTGTTATTGTATGAAAGGAGAAACATCTGTATTAGACTGAAGGAGCCACCGGTGAAGTCCAGAAGAATGTTTCCGATACTCCATCCCTCCGTGCTCTGTCTACGGTAGTTCATCACAGCCTGGGAAGCAAACAGGAAAGATGGGTTTACTGGTTTGTAGAGCAGGGGCCATATTCATGAAACCTTACTAGCCTAGTTAGTTACTCAAATGCATGTAGATGAATGCACGTTAGCAACTAACTAGGCTTAGTAAAGTTTCATGAATATGGCCCCACGGCTCCGTAGTAGCTAGTCAGCCCCATGTGAGTGAAGCGCAAAAAAATATATCTTAACCCATTCGCAACAAAATGTTTAGGACAGCGCTTACAGCCTAATACGAGATTATTTGGGCTAAGCGAGCCACTGTACATGTGTATAATGTGTATCACACTATTGATGAACTAAGGGTGAATACTGATCCTAACCGGCGAGCATTGCCATTGTGTGTCCCCGGGAAATTTTGCATTGTAAGTTAGAGGTGCTGCCAGTGAATGAAATGTGTAATGTGGTAACTACCTTCAAAGACAGTGACACAACTTTTAGTTAAATCCTTCTCAAACAACATATCTGCAAAGAAGTTCTGAAAATGTGATCTTGAATGGTAGGTAAGCAGTTCAATCACTGTACTAATTGCATATATGTCAACCAGATTCAAATATAATGACTAAATACTTGCAACAAGCTGACATTGTATATTTGTGGGAATCAGACTACTGCTCTGTTTCAAGTTATACGTCTTTTACATGAATAAATACAACTGAATTGAATGATTAAACAGACAATTAGGAGAAGAGGAGAATTCTCACATTACAATAAAAATATGTTCTGCAAAAGAAAACTAACCTGAGGTATATATTTGATGAGAGTGACTGCCAGCTTAATGTATGAAAAGTAGTTGACGTAGTCCAGCCAGCTAATGACGGAGCCCTTTGAAGCAGCAGTGATTACTAGCGTGATGAGTGCAAAGAGCCACATGACTCCTAGGATGATCCGGGTTATTAGTGAGATCCTCTGCTGCCCTCTCTGTTCAAATGAAAACATGTCAGGTATAATATACTGGTACAGGTACATTCACACGTTCGCAACTACAGGGATTCTCCACAGTAGCGCAGCGGGGTGATGCCTCAAAAAAAAATGGCCCAGCTGATTTGTTTGCATTTTTCCAATCAACTTGGGTTTAACACAGGATTAATGTCCTTTCAACTCATTCAGGACCTGTTTAGAGCAAACCTGATCATTATTTGACTTTAAAATGGCAAAAACATGTATTTTTAATAAGAAAATGGAATGTACACTCCATTATAAATCAATATATCATCAAAATCATACAATTTAGAACAAGAGTTGTGCCAATTTTAAGAGTCAACCGCAAAATGGCAATGGTCAATCAAAATCATTGGTGCATGCGTTTTTTGTTCAAAAGACTGACCAGTAACCAATCAGAATTCGTCTTTCAAATTTGCAATCAATCGCAAAATGGCAATGGCCAATCAAAATCATTGTTGTATGTGCTTTTTGTCCAAAAGACTGATGAGAAACCAATCAGAGTTTGTATTTCAAATGGGGCCCAGGCTTGAGAAGTAGCCCTTGCAATATGATGATTGAATGTTTTCCCTGGCCGACATACCTCATATATGAAGCACTGGAAGATGGTGACTGATGTCACAAAGACAGCATGAAGACTGAAGATGACATCATTGAGCAGGACAGGATTCACCCCGTAAGGGTGATTGGATTTATAAGCATCCTGGGTGGGGGGGGGGGGGGGGTGGAGGACAGAACAAGATAATCAATGACAAAAGTGCTGACATCTAGCCACACAAACAGGAGTAACCTTTACAAATTGAAATTACTGCATGGCAAAGTAGATAACTACATGAACTAAAATCAGAGATAGTAGGTATGGTATTGTGACGTGATATAAGTCCTTTTATCACTCCCCCGCCCAAATAATGTTTCCACATTAATGACCACTTTTCAGAAGCCGAATTACCCTCACGGTTGTAGCTGACCCTAGGGTTTATAGGGCTACTCCCTGAATAACATTTACTGGAATTTAGAATGACGTACATGTGCGAAAAATCCAGTTTCTGTGAGATCCAAGAAACTGACCTTCTGTATGATTTTCACTATAATTGTTTACTTCAAACTTGAGACAGAAAGAGTATATATTTAGAGAGCTCAGAGAGTTCGAGGCAGTTATTCCCAGAGTTATTTCAGCAGAGTTATTTCTAGAGTTACTTCAGGAGATTCATCAGATGTAGTCATCATCAGAGAGTTATTCATTAGAGTTGTTTGAGTATTAAATGTACTACAAGGTAATGTACCTCGAGTCCACGAGTCCTCCTTCAAGTCAACTCAGAATTAACCAAACTATAGACTTCATTATAGTTGATCACACACACAACAACCCACAGACAACAACCGGCATACCACTGCTACCATACTGTTGTGTAATGCGGATTGTTGTGTGTGGGATTAACTCTTCAAGGGACATATCAATCATGAATCATCTTTGTCCAATCCTATTAAAGGATTAGTTAACCCTGAAATTATTTTTTGTTTCAATAAAAGCAGACACATTTTAGTGAAGGTTTGATGAAAATCGGTCAAAGGAAATGAAAGTTGTTAGATTTTGACATTTGAATTTTGTGATGTCATGTGCGAGGTGGTCTCCCATATGTTGTGTACAATATAATTGCATAACTTGTTTTTTCCTGTTTTTGACAACGGATTGATTTTTTTTCATACAGGTATGTGTGTAAAAATGTATTTCTGATGAGGTATCAAATACACACTTTTTTGAGAAAAAAATTGTACACAACATATGGGAGAGCACCTCGCACCTGACGTCACAAAATCAAAACTTTCAAAGCTCATAACTTTTGAGTCCTTTGACGGAATTTCATCAAAACTTCACGAATATGTTTCTTTCATGTGTCTGCTTTTATTGAAGCAAATATAATTTCTGGATGAGCTATACCCTTTAAGAAGCTTACCATGATTGGGGGGATCCAGTACATTCCAACATTGAAGACGATGTAAGCCACAAAGCCTGTCAGGTTCAGGGCCAGGAAGTCAAAATTAAGCCCAATGACACTGTGAAGAAACAGAATACAAAAGTGTGTATTGGGAAACAATCTCAAATATCATTCCAACGCTACTTGATATTACTTGTTTCAACTAGTTAGCAACCTGGATAGAAGTTTGTACTTCTTATACTTTAAAATTACAGCCACCTATGGGTAACATGAACCCATACAAATGTATGTCCTAGGCTTAAAAGGCATATACTGTACTGGGAAGGCAAAAAAGCCTTCAAAAGGTAATTGTTAACAATCTTCTTGCCAATGGTCTTAAATTCATGTATTGTCCATTTTAGAAGCTTGCTGAAAAGTTATTTGCCCTCAAATGATCCATATTTGGAGTAATTAATGATTGATGAAATCCTCAAAATGTTCGGGCCGAACATTTTGAGGATTTGTGATTTAATCACTCATTTCTCCAAATATGGATAATTTGAGGGCAAATAACTTTCAGCAAGCTTCTAAAATGGACCATACATGAATTTAAGACCATTGGTTAGAAGATTGCTAACAATTACCTTTTGAAGGCTTTTTTCCTTCCCAGTACAGTATATACCCTTTAAAGTTAGGGTTAGAGCTGTAATAGATAAATTTTAGTTGACAAAGGAATTCTTCCGCAAATTATTTCACATCATATACGGAATGTAAAATTGACCCGCATGATAGAAAGCATGATCAAGGAATAATTTTCCTCCTATCGGAACTCGAGGGTGGATAGCCCTTTCAGCTTAACAAAATTGAATTTCAAACAGGTCCACAATGAGCAGTGTGCAGCGGAGCGTGAAACAGAGCTGAACATGACGTGGATGGTCAAACAGGTCCAAGACTCACCTCTTTCTCTGTACGTTTAGGATAACTTGAGGGTAGAAGGAGACGGACCAGGCAGCAAAGTAGATCCAGCCCACCACGATGATGACGATTGACAGCGCATCGCTGTGGACCACATTCACCGTCACAAACAGGTCTGACAAACTGGGCAGAAATCAAACAAAGAAACATGCATCTAATAATGATAATACCCCAGGGTAGAAAATCCAGACATCAAGTCCAGGAAGTGATTGTGTGCCTTTCAAGAAATCTAAATGCTGCTCACACATAGCTCTTCCCTCCTCCCCTATTACTTCTTCCACTGCTTACTTTACTTTTCCTCTCCCAGCAGAAAGGGAGTTCAATTTCCATAGACTCATCCATAAAGGTTTTAAGAAAATACCCTCCTTTCCCCTTATCCAATCTTCAACCTACATTTCCATCAACATTTTCCTAGTCCCCTCCTCAAAAAATCTTGATATATCATATTATATTCCACATACTAAGAATGTTGCTATATGATTGGTCAAGAGTTGATCACGTGATGAGGCGTAGTTTTTCCTATCAGATCACCTGAGAATAAAAGTTCGTTACACTCTAGGTGATAGTACTTTTTGGTTTCACTGATCTCTTCACTCCTCACAGTCCTAATGCGTGATTAATATTTTGAGTACGCGCGAAATAAAAGTGCGTTACACTCGGACTATCAGCTCCCACTAGCGCGTCCAAACGCGCGTCATAATGCGCGTCATAATTAACGCGCATCCTAACGCGTGTTCCCCATGGCAGCGGCTCGGGGTTAGGTAGAGAAGTAATCATTACTTTTGTACGTCAAATTGTCATTTTTGGTACAGATAGTTGGTTTGAGATGTGGAATATAAATCAAATAATCAACTTTTGGTTTCAGGCAATGAGACGAACCATCACTTCCTCGGCGATCTGAATGTATACGCTATCTTTCCTCAGCTGCGCTTCGGAAAGATAGCTACATCCAGCTCGCCTCGGAAGTGATAGTTCATCCCATCACCTTCACCAACGTTGATTATTTGTTTACTATCTTCCTCGTCCTTCAAACCACTACTGACAGTTCTTACTTTCCAAGCTCAGCAGGTGTGTATGAGAACAATAGCCTACCAGAGAAGTAGTAAAGGTCCAGAATCTTGTAGAGGACAAACCAAAATCCACAATTTGTTCCTGTTTGAACACAGTGGGAGTTAAATTTCTACAATCCTTATCAAATTTGACAAATCATACACTTTCTATTCAGACGCTTGTTGACAAAAAGAATTTAAAGTCAGATCTAAGATAAGATTTCAACTTAAACTGATTGGAATCAAAATCATGGAGAATATGATTTGGCACCCAAGAGCAGGTCACCAGTCTTGCGTTAAGTCGTGGGTAACTGACGCACATCTTGGTGAAACATCCCCTGGCTCTACTTACTTTCCCAGCTGGGCAGAAGTGGAGTTCATGACAATGTGTTCGCCTCCCACACTCACACCAGACACCACCACTTCCACTGGCTGGAAGCTGTTTGGATGTAGCTGCACCTACAAGGGTCAAATCATGATGAAAATTTCAATTTTCCTACTCTACAGGGTGAGTCAGAAAAAATGTTACACTTTTCAAATTAAGTATTTTTTAACGAAAATGTGGGAATCAGAGAGAATTTCTAGCATACAAAATGTATGGATAGAGTTAATATTCCTTTATCACTTGGTGTAATTTGTTTAAGTGTTGTTGTTGTTGTTATAGTTGACTGCACAACAGCCATTGTTTGAAAAAGTGTCAAAACCCGTTTGCGCCAAGCTTATTGTGTAGTGGAATCCAAATCAGGCAAGTCATTGTTGAAATTGGCGTAAATAGGTTTTCACCCAGACCCATTCATTGTTCCTATCCAACAAATTCATTACTGATTCCCCACACATGTGGTATCAAATAAGACTAGCAGAGTTGCTCTATCTGATACTGGTACAGGAATTATGAATTATTCTTGTATTTCTAATATGGGCATGTAAGAAAGTGTAACATTTTTTCTGACTCACCCTGTATATAGGAGTTTTGTGTGTGTATTGATGGTGAATTAATCCACAGGTGGCACATTAAGAGTTAAGTGAGTTTTCTGTTGACATACAGCAGGGAGGTGTTACGAAGGAGTAGAAACTCGAGCATAATATATTCAAACATCTGTATGGGTTCTAAAGCGTGCTCATGAATGCCAAAAGCATTCCATAATCATGACAATGCTTTGATGTTCCATGTGCCGTGCCGACATTTAGCTGATGTCAACTTGAAAAGAAATTTCTTTAATTTCCCATTTGTCTGTAGACGTTTTGTTTTTGACAAATTTGTTTGCAAACTTTAAGGAAGTTAACGGCAGATAATGACAGATCCTTTACTCTGCTTTTGTTTCGAAAAGTATTGAGGAATCATTAAAAATCGGACATATAAGGCTATTTTTATTACTTACAAAATTGGCCAATTTCTTCACTTTCCGACAACTTGTGCATCTGGGGGATTCAACCACTCTCAAAATGATATATTAAGCTGTGTATTATCATTAACGGCGTTTGTGTGTGTTTGCGTGAAACAGAGATATTTCACTTGAAAAACTTGTTTATTTGTGTTTGCTGATACCTGTTATGCTCATGGAAGTATTAACAGAACGGGACAAGCGAAATGAGACTGTAGATTTCTTTTGTCCTCTCCGAGAAGCCGTTGCCACACAATCATATTCATAATTGTTCAAACACCTGAACAGCACCTGTTGAGAACACATAACTTTTCAGCGGCTTGGCACATGGGTTCAAAGGAAGAAAGTTGCTTCATATCCTTCCATAACACGTCCCTGCATACAGTATACCTCTCCTTTACATGAATTGTCAAAAAGGTGCAGTAGGAATAATCCACATATAAATTCCAACAAAGCCAGACTGTACCATTGAACACAAATACGTGTTATTTCAACCCTATAGAAGGAATACCACCTACACAACAGCTCAAACGAATTAGCATAGGGAAAGGGAAAGGGAAGAAAGGGAAGGACCCACAGTTTTAAACCTTGGTATATTTTGTCCAGTTCAGCATGAAACATGATGCTTTAGCCTAAAAATCATCATGTTTCATGCTGAACTGGACAAAATGTACCACAGTTTAAAACTGCGGGTCCTTCCCTTTCTTCCCTTTCCCTTTCCCTATGCTAATTCCTTTGAGCTGTAGTGTACATATTGACATGAATGTTGGATAATTATGCACTTTGTGATACTGTGATCCCTTTCTTTTTCCTTGCTCCATCCTCCTTTTTGATACATGCACCACTTCTTTCTTCTTCTTTTTTTGTTTCGTCATCTTCTTCTCCCATTTTCCTCAGACTTTCCCTCTTTCTTCCTCCTTTTTGTCCTCTTTTTGTCATTATTCTCCTGTTCCACTTTAATTCACGCTACTACTAACATGGCTATTCAACACATCCATTTCAGCACATGCACACCATATGGTACAATTCATGATTGAGATTTTGAGACACAAATAAATTACCCTGACTATACACTCTACAAAAAACTCCAAGCTCTCTGTATTTTCAAGTGTAGATGTCAATACATGTACATATGTGCAAATACTGTGATATTTTTACTCTTAGATGTTATATAAACCTGTAACTGCTGCACCTGTTTTTATATGCCTCTTTATGTTTACATTAACATCAATTATTCACAGCTATTGGACCATAAAATTGGAAAATTATATGCCGAGTGATTTGTAATATAACTAGAACCTGCATTATTCACACAATTTGTAATTCTACACTATTGCTCAATATTGATACTGCACTCTAAGCTATGAAGTTGACAGTGCCGTATATAATTACAAGATTGTACTACACTGAACATGAAAATGCAATTTAGCTTCAGGTACAATCACTACAATGTATCTTCTGTGCATCTAGTCATAAGGAAACGTGTGAATATGCTAATGATTACATTTACGGTTTTCTGCTTGTTTGTATTCTAACATAGATAATCTTTCACATGCAGGATTACATGTACAGGATACAGACCAAATCTAGGTATAAAGATTATCCAACAGAAACATGAAAGTAGGGTCGCTATGAAGAGTTCCATTGAAAAAGATTTGTTTGGGAGAAGCCCAGCTGTGTCTTTTCCATTGGACCAATACATGTACACTACAGCTCAAAGGAATTAGCATAGGGAAAGGGAAAGGGAAGAAAGGGGAGGAGCCACAGTTTTAAACCGCGGTATATTTTGTCCAGTTGAGCATGAAACACGATGCAACTTACTATTTAGCCTAAAAAGCATCATGTTTCATGCTGAACTGGACAAAATATACCGCAGTTTAAAACTGCAGCTCCTTCCCTTTCTTCCCTTTCCATTTCCGTACGCCAATTCCTTCGAGCTGTAGTAAGTGTTCATGTCTGTGTATCTATAACCCATAAAAAACTCTTAGGATGCTCTTAACAACAAAACTTGGATGAATATGTGGTCCATCTACTAGATAACATTTGGTTAAAAAAAAAATCAAATAACACTGTATGATCTAGTGGTCACTATGGTCATGAGCATGGGCTTCTACATGGTTACTTTTAGCTTATGTAGTCTGCTCACTTTATAATGAGCATGGAAACAACAACATTTTGCTAAATAAATAGGCAATTTTGCCTGTCCAAAATCCACACAATGCACACATACATGCAAATCTACAATCTACGTGTTTAATAATTTGAATATGAACATGATTTATTCATAACAAGGTACTTGGTTGAACGTGTTACATGTTACATTGGTTACATGTAGTTCCTGACAACTGTTATTATAACAGTCCTGAGTGGAGTGTATAGCGCTATACTACAGTGATGCAGTAGTAAAAGTAGGAGTTTCTGTCTCTGTATGGCATACATGAGGAGAGTATACAATTAAGATTTTTTTAATACCCCATATAAGTTCTTGTTTTCACGCCTTACCTCACTCGGTATAATCTCCGCTATACCCTGCTTGTCAGTGAAGAAATACACATCAGCCGTTTCATTGAGCACCACTTCTGCCTGGAGAGTGAATGATTGGTTATGCCCATTCTCCATGGACAGTGAGGTTGGTTTGAGGATAACGGTGCTGCCCTGTGTATCACGTACGTGGGCTGCGGCCATCACCAGAAGAACCGTCAATGTAAGTGGCATTGCCATGTTGGTGGGTCGTGGGGTCAGTTCCTCGATCCTGCGTTGAATTGGGATGGGTCAAGTTAGATGATTCAGACTATATAGGCATTTCAGGGCCACATCTTAAAAAGAGTTCAGATTGATCTGAATCGATCAGGCGTGAATACTTTCAGTAAATCTGAATCATATTTTAACGATAAGAATTTTGATTTGTATTATTGTACTTTTTATTTATTTAATTTTATTTAATTCAATTTCACACATCACATCACAACACACACATCTTTGCACATATGGGACTACCACCCGAGTCTAGACGACGTCTCGAATGTCTCTCTCTTTGCTTATTATTTTCTCAACAAACCCTTTATAAATCATTATTTAGATACAATAATACGAATCAAAAGTTCTCATTGTAAAAATACAATTCAGATTTACTGAAAATTATCACGTCGAAACCGATCCACGTAACAAATCTGTAACACAAAAATGACATTGTAATCAATGACCGCAGCGATCACTGAACGCTCGCGTAATAGAATTCCGTCCCATAATGCCTTGCAATACAAGAACCGTAAAGGTATGTATTCCATATCTCTACTGTACAGACTTACGATTGGTATCAACCGCAAGTCATGTTGCGATGAATCACAATGCTTTATAACTATGCAACTAATTCAATGCACTGAGTGAGTTCATAAGGATCTTTTTATGAAGAATTCCCTTTTGGACAGCCACCTCAGGTGAAAAAGAAAAATATGGGTATGGCTTAAAATTAGGGTTAGCTCAAATATTATGTACATGTAGATCAAGTTCAAGCAGCTGTTGGAAAGTGAAGTCCATTTGTTCGTTTTAGCTGTGACCAAGAAAGCAGTGAAGAAAGAATGAATGGATGTAACAACTGGCATGACTGTTTTAGTGTTTATTTTTTGTCTTCAACTATTGGATTTATCAGACTAGTTAGGCTTCCATTAAAATAAACACTTGTTCATTTCACGCCAGTTGTAAAATCTTGAAGTTTAACATAGAATCTAACACTAAACAAATTTTGCAGGCTAGTACGCACGCTCACCTCGCTCAACGTTCAACACCTCACCAGCCTGGTGCCGTGACCCCTGATGCGCCGTGTAGCTTCGCCGGAGCTTTGGCGAAGGGAAGCGTTCAAGTATCGTACCTTGATGACCCTCCCCACCTTAGCCTCAGGCTCAGCTCAGCCTCGCCAGCTTGGTCTTCGATCTCCGACTTTCAAAAGCGAGAAAAGAAACTCCACGACTAAGTGATACGAGTCGACTTAAGCCGTGATATAAACTTCAAAATCCACTCGTTGGTATTAAAAACTCTTGTTTAAAATCAGTCCTCCCAAAAAGATACATTCAGCGTTAGATTTAACGTATGTTCCACACTGCGTATTGTCTGTACTGGGCGTTCTTCATGCACCTTGTCTTGTGCTTTACATTGTTGCCGTCACCTGATTAGTAATCATGATCATGTGACCCAGAACGAACGACGATGACTGTGTATTTTTTGTATACAGTAGGCTACTTCTATTTTTTTTCTTTAGATTAGATGATTCTAGACTACATATTCCCGACGTTTTTAATGTTGGTGTAAGAGTGTTGATCTAACTCAATACTGCCTTATTTGGTTTTATATCGATTTCCATGTCCGTTTTATTAATTGATATCACTGACAGTGCCGTCACCAGCTTTTTTCAAGGGGGGGGGGGGATGCGTTTGGACGAAAATTATGTAAAACACAAAAAATACCAATTCCAATATCAGGCAGAGAGAGAAAGAGAAGAAGTAACAAGACAAACAAAACAAGGAAAAAGAAGAAAGAAAGGTTCAAAAGAAAAAAGAAAAGAAAGAGATAAAGAGAAACGGGGAAAGAGGACTATTCAGAATAAAAAAGGAAAGAAGAGGGGAAAAAGAAAGTCTAAAAAAAAGAAAACATGATATTTCAATGCGATAATGAATATCTCAATATATGTGTCTAATATATCTCTTTATTTCTTCCTTTTCTTTCTTTTTTTTCTTATGAACCTTTTCTTTTTCTATATCCTTGATTTGTTTGTCTTGTTTTTCCTTCTTTCCTCTCCTCCTTTCTCTTTCTATTTCTCTCTCTCTCTCTCTCTCTCTCTCTCTCTATCTCTCTCTCTCTCTCTCTCTCTCTCTTAATCATGTGACGTCACTTGTGAGTTGCTCTCCCATATGCTGTGTGCTCACTAGTGCTGTACGATTCCATACATTGCCATTTTCTGTTTTAGATGAAGAATAGACCTACATCTTTTTCATAGAGGGATATATGTGTGAAAAAAACGGCATAAGCAATCAACCTTGTGACTTTTGAAAAGTGCCATTTTTGCATTTAAAATTTGCCCACTCATGCATGACTAATTCAATTAATGTGATTTTCACACAGGAGTTAGTCAATAATTTAAGGAACAATCCTGCCAAATAATTTTGCCCAAAACATCTTCATTAAAAAGTTATGCTATTTTGCTTAGGGCAGGACTCACTTTTTTGTGTGTGTGTTTACTTATGATCTTAATATATCCGATAATTCATCCCATTGTCGTCTAACTTTCATCGAGTAGTTTTCTGCGTTTTCTGCAATTACTAAAGGCTATGTGTTGTTGCTGAGTTGTTTCCTTCCACTAAGAAATGCTGTGCTCTTGACAGAAAAACAAACGTTTGAATAAAAAAAATGCGAACATTTCCGTAAGGAACACAAAACCACGGGGGATCGCGAATAATAACCGGGCATGGTGGATAAAACTCATTTCACATAGAGGCGTTTTACCACTATATCGCTTTCAAAGATATCATCCTTCCTCCGGCCTTTCACATTATTTTTGGCCTCTTGTGGAAGGATCAAATCGCTTTGGCATTCATACATCGCAATAGGTCAAGGATGCCCAGGCTTTGCCGTGCGGGAAACCGTCGCGTCAAAGTGCAAGCGGCAGCGGCAAACGCCTATGCGTGAACGGACCTTTAAAGGGATAGTCAACCCTGAAGGTAAGGTGGCTTCAATAAAAGCAGAAATGTGAAAGAATAAGAATTAAAGTTTGACGAAAATCCGTCGAAGGATAAGGAAGTTTTGATTTTATGACATTTCAATTTTTTGACGTCACGGGCGAGGTGCTCTCCCATGTGCTGTATATGATTCCATAAATTGCTCTTTTTTCTGTTTTTGATGAAGGAATAATTTTTGCTCATAGAGGTTTTGTTTGAGAACGTGTTTCTAAAGATGTGTGATATGCACATGTAAAATGATGAATATCCTTTTGAGAAAATCGTCATAAAAAAAAACGGGTGTGCACCTCGCGCGTGACGTCACTAAATCAAAAATTTACATGATCATAACTTTCTATTTATACATGCTGGTGACTATATCCACATATAGGAAATACCTGACATGAAAGATTCTTAAGTACAAAGTAATGCAGTTTTGCAGGGACATTATAGTTTAAGCAGAAATGAGTTAATTGTATTGACGTCAGTCTTATCCTTGAAGTCTTAACTTTCTCTTTCTTGAACTTCAAACAATACCTTTCCCAAAAGCATATCGTTTCCAAAGAAACAAGAATTACATCTCTGGAAGTTCATAACAAATCGTAAATGTCAACCCCAATACAGTTGAGCGGTCAGAAGAATGTTGGAAGAAGAGAGAAAATGGTTTATGGCTGGGTCATAAAATGTACTCCCACCCAAGGGCAAGCTTGACCAGAACTGTGACGTAAAAGAGGTCAGACTCAGTTTCATTTCTTTCTGAATAACGAGTAGGGATTTGTAAAGAAAGTATAGGTCAACAATGACATCACCATTAGATGTCCAAGAACTTGGTCTATGTAAATGTTGAGTTGGGCTCGAGGTTATCTAAGAAAGAGGGGTGTTTGGGAGAATTTGGGCTAACTATAAACAGTGGAAAATTGGGACTCGGGGACCGTAACACTATGCAAGTCAGTGGTCAATAGAGTGTGGTTATGTTTAAAAGGCAAGTTGGTAAACACCGGCGGGGAATGGTGTGCATAAAATGTGAATATTTCATTAAGCCTGTTTGTTGTCCGAAACAGCAGCAAGCCAATATGAAATTATTCCACTTAATATTTCCTTGTTAGGAAAAACATTTAGTCCAATATTCTAAACATAATAATAAGAGAAATTGTATGTTGCCACCTTGAATTGCAGATGGCGCTGTGCACGAGCGATTCCACCGCGCAGTTCTCTCTTAATAATTCTTCGCTGCCGATCATGGCTGGTGATTTCTTACACGAGACTCGTATAATATCATCTTTACAGTAACTTTACTTCCTTGTTATATGTCTGGTGATATTGTTGGCCCCGGTAGATTTATAGATGGGTGGATGGTGTACTGAGGATGTATACGGATTAGAACGATAAGCTGATAGGTGTATTGTGAGATTTCATGGCTGAATAGATGGTCGTTCCCTTAAAGTGTGTGACTATCTTGTAGGAAAGACATATGTATGCCTGTACACTTACACACCCATACCTTTTTTTCAATGTTTTTTTATGTTCCATTTCAAATAATACATACAGCCACAAATACAAAAATAATATTACATAATTTCTCTTAACATAATTTAAAATAAACAAAAGAAAAGATATTCTTTTCATACATACACACACATACACACATACACACACATCTATACACACATACATACACACACACACACACACACACAAATACATATACACACACATACACATACACATACAGACACAGGCACATACGCACACTCTCGCTTATCTTCATGGTACACTGTCGTAGATTGTCGCTCCTATTTCGTACGGTCATTTCTGATGAATTTGCATTTCACCCGTATTTCCTTTTCGTTTTAACAAAAACTAACTTTACGGGGTGCAAAGTTAATCTCATAAATCATTAATTTTCCTCACAGAATTTTTATCCATGATTTGACCAATTTGTTAGCTTAAAATTGGATTATTATCAATACATTTTTCTTTTACAGATGCTGAGCAAATAGCTTTGTCGCTAATTGATCAATTTATGATTTTTCTTTTTACTTTTTTTTAAAGGAAACCCAAAATTTCCGGAAAAAATCGATTCCTACGTTTTTTCATAAATAAATGCCTTCTATCAGTGTTTAGGAACATATGAAATTTGCTCTATCCCCAAGTTTTTATGTACAGTGTGCAACATTCTATCATCATTTAGTGCATGCATGTTATGTCAAACCCCAATAAAAAACAGTTAACCAAAATCAGTAGTGAATGATATTGGTTGGGATTCGTGTCTAGTATTCAGTTGTCCAACCCGAAATTAACTTGACAAATATCTACTCGGTAATGATTTTTAATTGCGTATGGTAAGTTTAAATTTAGTACTAGTGAAATTGATAATTAAAGAAAGGCATTCTGTTTTCTTCTCATTTGAAGATACATACTTTCATCTTTCACTTTTCTCTTTTGTTCCCTTCCGTTCTCCTCTCTTTATCCTATTTTCGTATCATATTACTTCTTTTCATTCTTTCTCTTCTCATCATACTTCTCTTCTTGTAACTCCTTTTCTCTCCTTTTCTATTTTTCATCATTTTATACTTTGTCTTCCGCACTCATTCCATTCTCTTTCCTCCAAGTCGGTCTTTGTATTTTTACGACCAACTTAAATGCTTACTTTACACTTACTTAACATTGAATGAATTCAAAATTTGAAATGCGTTAGTTTCAATATATTTTAATAAGAATCAGAACATGAGTGATTTAGAAAGACTACCTTTAAATAATATACGACCATATACATCATTACGAATGTTATACAGTGTATTCTAACAAATAAATACGTAATTACGTAAGCTTTACATGTCTTTGTTAATTTAATACGTCAAATTCATTCCGAAATGCAATATACTTTATACATACATGACATAGATATTTACTTTATGTGCACCTTTTTGCAAAATTTCATCCTATGACAGGGTCAGGGTAAATATATTTACAGTCAGTGCTAGGTTCCACTGTCGATCAGATCAACTATATTGTCCCGATCGCCGGGAATCTATGCTCAAAAAGTGTAAGTAGCCGGAGCAATGTCGAGCACAATATACATTTATACCACCCCGACCGCACATAAGCAAGCCAGACCATTCGCATCGGGCTTGATCGAGCTGACCCGACCAACAATGGGGACGGTTCTATCAACATGTACATGACGCTGCTGTTGTTGTTTTAATTCATCACCGATTTAGTTCTCTGCGCTACAATGTATAGTACTGAGTTTAATGCTGTACATTGAAAGAATTAAATGAAAGTACTATGTGCATGGGTGTACGATTCAGTGTATGCAACAGTGACCGCATTAATATCATACCTGGAAACGTTGTTTCGTGTAAATATAGTACAGTGGATCATGCACGTCAATGACGCATTAGCTGAAGTCGTGTAAAAAGTCAAACTGGATCATTTAAGATTCATAATTGTCAGCTTAACTCTCTCAATACTATTGACATGGAAATGTGTAGTAAGTCAATGGGTTTTTCAGTGCGTGGGAATGTAAAGATTTTATCTGACTCTACTCTTTCAAAGAGTCAACTAACTGTACTATTATTATCATTACTTGTTCGAAATGTTTTATATCAGATTGCACAAGTTGACTGAGTAGAAATAACACATAATCTGCTAGAATAACCAGGATCTACAAATCTTCGCAATTTGATTTGTCAAAACTGGGTACATGTCATGTGCATGTGTACCCAGCTAGGTAGCATCTATTAATACATCAGTTACAGTCACTAGCTATAGCCCTAAATATTCGTGCATTTGTTCATTGTTTTGCAGAACGATAAATGTCATCAATGTGCGGTGGGTACACGCATTACCATTTGTGAATAATCTCTGCATCGTCTGAATTTATGTCACTCTGTTAATGTTATAATACAAATTGCTACGCCATGGATATCAATTTTGGAGATAATCCGGTGAGATATTCAAAATATCTGGTAGAAGCAAGAACACCATGGAGGGAAACTCCATTAATGTTCCAGTCATTTTAAGGCTCCGACCACCTCCACCCCACCCCACCCCCCCCCCCTCCACCTCACCCAACCACACTACAAACCCTCGCTCCCAACCCCACTACAACCCCTCGCTCCCAACCCCCACACCCACACCAACCCCTTTCTCAACCCTTAGCCCTAAATACACCTCCCCGAAATCCTCATGGATACGACGTGAAGTTTAATCTGCTTAGTCGATAATTGTGCAAACTATTATGAGGCCATTGCAACAATATCCAATGCTCCTCTAAAAACTTAACAGGGGGGTGTTTCACCAAGCCGTTCGTAAGTTACGAACGACTGGTGATCCCTTCTTGTTCTAAATCTTAATGAGCAAAGTATGGTATCGCGTTTAGCACAAGAAGGGATCACCAGTCGTTCGTAAAGTCGTTCGTAACTTACGAACAGCTTGGTGAAAAACCACCCAGATCCAATAATGATCGCCTTTCGGAAATTAAGTACAGTTCATATCTTCAAGGATCAGTGCTAAAGAGTAATTGCAGTTTCTAACATATTAATGTTAGTCTGTCAGCTAGTCTTTTTGATAAAATAGGTGCCATCACGGTAACGGTTTCTTTTCATGACTTGCGTATGTCTTGCTTCATTTACGTCTAGTGTTCTGATACGTGACTTTGTCATCATCTTCCGTGTCCTCATCACGCATATCAACGAGTGGTTCTTTCATTGAGGATCTCTCCTTGGAAGGTCCTCCACTTCGCCCCATTTTCCGTGTCATGTACCCACCATCCTGGCCCTCTTGGTCCGCGACGTTCGGTTCGGGAGTGGTGTTCCCAGGGGTGTAGATGTTCCCCTGTGGGTTGCTATTGCGGAACATGGTTCTCTCGTAGCCTGCGGGAGTCCCGCAGCTTGCTTGCGAGTCCTGCCGAGTCATGTGGCTCATGTAGGCGTGGTTGATGTTGACGACCGATGCTTTGGCCAACTCATTACCCACCTGTCTCGGGGAGTCGTACACCTCGTTTATGCTGTCATAGACCGGGATCTCATCATAGGGCGACGGGTTGATGCTACTGGCGTATGAAGGAGGAGGGTCAAAGGGAGAACCATCGGTCGGTATCCTTGGCAGCGTTTCTGCGTATCTCGTATTTACGGTTGTCAACGGGTAGACGACGGGGCCATCGCCGCACGTGGCGCCACAAGGCGAGCCGGCTATCGGCCCATTCCTATATACCATGCTCACCTCGCGTCTCTCGCGGTTCTTCTTCTGCTTGACTCTCCGGAAGAAAATGAGCCCCACGGCGCAGAGCAGCACGAAGACACCAGCCACGACGCCAATAGCGGCGATATATGTTGGAAACCCTGCCGTTAGGGAGGCGCTCGTGGGCATGGATAATTCTGGTGGTGCGACTGTTTCAGTGGTTTTTGGCGCGAGTGTGCGAGGACGTTCAATGCCCGTCGGTGTTACGCTGAGTAAGTATCGGAGAGACACGCTGCCTGCGGCATTGGTCCCAACACAGCTGTACGCACCGGCATCTTCCTCTTGGACTCGTACGATGGTCAAAGTACAGTCG
Organism: Arbacia lixula; assembly: GCA_963669155.1. NCBI lineage: Eukaryota > Metazoa > Echinodermata > Echinoidea > Arbacioida > Arbaciidae > Arbacia > Arbacia lixula. The sequence goes on along the minus strand of OZ022580.1, from coordinate 18,571,427 downwards.
TCATCCACAGAGAACGGCGGCTGGTTCATTCCTGGCGAAAGGGTGGTGTGGTCAGGGGTGAGCCAGTGTCGCTGTGGTGTGGGGTCACCGGTCACGCCGCACTCCATGACAAGGGTCTCTCCCTGGTCGACAAGCAGGGTCGTATTGTCCATCGAGCCCTCAGGTAGGCAAGCGAAATCGCCAACGACGACGTCCATCACTCTCTGTCCCTGAAGATTCGCAGGCGTAGCACACACGGGCTCGTATCCCTCATAGATGTCCGCTGTACTGACGGTGGTCAGCCAAGCTTGAAGCCATCGTAAATGACAATCGCACTTAAACGGGTTTCCCACTAAATCCAAGTTCACGCTCACCGGTAGGGGATCAAAAACATTTTGTGGGAGAGTGGTCAAATTGTTGTAGAAGAGAACAAGGTCTTCCAACTGTCCCAGTCCTTCAAAGGCGCCCTCTTCCACCTCGGAGAGTGGTGATTCGGAGAGGTATAGGTACAGAAGGTTGGTGTTTTGTTCAAACATTCTGGACCTCAATGTCGTCATACCGGTATGCGCCATGCGCAGTTCCTCGAGGCGCCCAAGATTCTGCAAGACGCTGAAGTCCTCACAGGTCAATGGATTCATAGATACGTCCAGGGTCAGCACAGCTTGCAGGACAGAAATGGATGCTGGAATACACGTCAGAGCGTTTCCTTGGACGTTCAGGTGGGTCACATTCGTGACCTTGGCAAATAACGTCTCATTAGCGAAGAGAACATCGCCACTGCGAGTAACATTTCTCATTTTCAGAGATATCAAACTCGTCAGTCCATCAAAGATATTTCCTGAGATCTTTTCGAAGTTCACGAAGGACATGTCCAGAGTTTGTAGGTTGCTTAACCCAGAGAATAATCCGTCGGGGAGCAACTGCAGCGGATTCCCTGCGACCGAAAGCATCGTAAGCTTCACGAGCGGATGGAAGGTTTCGTTTGGGAACGTCGTCATGCGATTGGAGTCGAGATTCAATTCGACAAGCTTCTCCGTATCGCGGAACGTCAGACTGTGCAGAGAGTCCACCAGGTTGTTCTGAAGACTCAGTGTCATCAGGGATCCCTGATTTCGGAAAGCACCGGGATCAATGTACGAGATATAGTTGTTGTACAGTGTCAAAGTCTTAAGAGAGGCTAGGCTGGCCAGATCGCCCTCAGAAATGGCGGTAATGTTGTTGTACTCGAGACGGAGATGCTGCGTGTCTGACGGTAGATTAGACGGGATGGATTTTAGATCTCTCCGGTCGCACAGAATCTCCTTCTGCTGCGCGTAGTTGCGACAGTCACAGACCGATGGGCACTGCGCAGTCGCAGTTGACACCAGGCAGACGATGAGTAAAGATATTCCTTTTCCACAGGCCATGATCGATTTTCACTGCAGGGTTGTCGTTGATGATAGCGGTGATGGTAGTCAGCAGGCTTGGTTGTGATCACTGGTGGAGTCTGATGAGTCTGCAGAGGCAGAAGGAAAAATCTTATTATTTTCTTGCAGCAAAAAGATTAAGCCTCATTCATTCATCTAGGCATCAATTATACACATTGAGCAATATTTTCATATCAGTTAGTTAGCTACATCCTTCCCTTCCCCCTAAAAATATGTATGAGTGTCCACATTCTCTCTACCCCCCCCCCTCCACCTCTCTCTCACTCTCTCTATCTCTCTCTCTCTCTCTCTCTCTCTCTCTCTCCTTCTCAGTCCATCCATCTAGCTCTCTCCCTTGTGTTCTCTCTCTCTCCTTCTCAGTCCATCTATCTATCTCTCTCCTTTCCATTTTTGTTCTCTCTCTGTCTCGCTTTCTCTCTCCTCCTTTCGCCATTTACCCCATTTCTATATAAATATTACCACACGCACACACACATACACACATACACACATGCATATACAGACAAACAAACACTGTCTCTCTCTCTCTCTCTCTCTCTCTCTCTCTCTCTCTCTCTCTCTCTTCCTGTTGCTCTAAACTCTAACTATCCGGGCCATCCCACCATTTAATTAAGTGATTACATCATAAACAACACGTTATCATTACATACAGAAAACGATATTTAGTTCTCATACATATTAACTTTTTCATTTCTACATTTGTTGTTGATATCTCTTATCCACTTTTCTCCTCAATATTTCCTTTTGAATCAACATTGCATGTGTTCTCTCTTTCGTACCTCCGCAGCGCTTCAAGCTACTCGACTGATCGTGGGAGGTAAAGATATTTTGGAATACATTGCTGCGAAAATCTTAAAAATTCCCTTTTGCAAGTACAAGTACGTGCAGCAAACAAACTAGACAATATGTTTGTACTTCATGAATGATATTGTTATCGATAAGGTATTCCGCAATAGCGCATATCCAAAATGAAACTCCGCGGGGAAAATTTCGGCTCGTCCATTGGGCAATCTGCGTGTATCAAGACTGTAGTTAACCCTCTCAGTACTCACCAATCCCAGTCCTGTGTTGATTACAACACAGTTCACTGCCTACGGGACTAAGAGGTTAAACTTCAGCATGCATGTACATCTACTCTATATAGTCAAGCATGTAAACAATTCTAATTACACTTATGTTCCGTTATGTCCATTTGGTGGGATCGATATTAAGTTACTAAGCCCGCCTTTCCATGAAGTATGATACGCTGAGAATAACAAATGGAAAGACTGTTGCTTATTATCATTTTTGACAACAATCAATGATGAGAAGGTTATACCCCGTTGCTCTAAAAAACCGAAAACTGAGTAATGTTTGGTGGTACTCAGCCAATAGTTGTGGCTGAGGGACATTCGCTTTCGATTACGTTTCAGTGCCAACAAAAAGTGGTTTCCTTGCAAGGCTGTTGTGTGTTTATTGTTTTAAAGCTTCGTGACTTTCCGGCCCGACAGGACCAATATCAGTCGCTTCCTTCCTATGAGTTCTGAAATAACAGTATGTGCTGTCAGTCACATAATCAGAAACTTCAAGTGTATTTTTGCAACATACCAAGTGCTAGCCATAGAATTGTATTTAAGCGTGATGGGAATACAAGCATGTTCTTAATCAAGGCATAATAAATGAAGATGCAAGTGTGTTTTTTCAACAGGGCAAACCTAAGAGCTGTACAAATGATTGTATTTTGGTGTAATGGGTATAATAACGTATTATCAATAAAAGCAGAATATCTTTAAATGGAGGACACTTAAGGGGAAGTATCCTTGGAATCAATATGGAGAAAAAAAAAAGAGAGAATTTATTTTGAGTTAAAGACAATGAAGACATGGGGTTGACAGATCAAATCATTGAGGTTTTCAATGTGTGTAAACTTAGGTTGTTGCTTATCTGCTCGATGCTTATCAGCATCACTCTCTCTCTCTCTCTCTCTCTCTCTCCCTATCTATCTCTTCCCATCTCTCTATCTATCACTGTTTATCTGTCTGTCTGTCTGTCTGGCCCCCCCCCCCCCCCTCTCTCTCTCTCTCTCACTCTCTCTCTTCTCTTCCCCTCCCCCTATACATTTATCTTTCTTTCTCTCTTCTCTCTCTTCTACTTGCTCAATGAAGAGAAAATTTATGAGGGGAAAGAGAGACGAAGAAGAGAGGTTCACAAATAATAAGCCCACGAACACTACACTAGAGAGAGAGAGAGAGAGAGAGACAGGCAGACAGAGCGAGAGAAAGTGAGAGAGAGAACATGAGACGGTGTTGTTTTCAATCACAGGTTAGGTTCCATCGATTTACTTCATGTTGCCATTCCATGAAACGTCACGACACGTCATAATAAAGCCAATCACGGATGACCCCCGCCGTCACGCCCGACCTTGCACACTCCTTACACGAAAACAGTACAGACTCTCGTGAATACTGGTCTTGACATCCTTGGTCTGGCCAGGGAGAGGTAAAATTTAGACATCTTTCTGGTCTGACTCACTCCATCTAACCGTACGTACATCCGAGGTCAGAAGCAAAGCATAAATCCTCCTTCTCCTCCTCCCCCTCCTCCTTCGCCTCCCTCTCCTCTTCCTCATCTTTTTCCTCGCCCTCTCTACCTTCTAACTCTTATGTTCATTCTCCCTTTCTTCTGCCATTCTGCTGTTCCTTCTTTTCTCTCTCCATCTCCTTCTTCTCCTTCTGTGCCTTCTTCGTTTCCTCTTTCCCACTCTTGTTCTCATTTTTCTTCTCCTTCATCATCATCATCAGCATTATCATCATCGCCTTCTTTCTTGTCCTCGTCCTCCTCCACGGCTCTTCCCTTGTCTTCATGCATTAGCCTCTTTCTTATTCCCGCGTTTCTGCAGCTTATCCATACAAACTATGCATAAAGTTTTAGCCCACATTCTTTACGCCTAAAAGCTGATTATAGGGATGCTATGCGAACATGTAGATTTTATTGCTCCCTATTTCGCGTCAATAAGTAGAATTTAGGAACATACATCGCAAAACGTGCTGATATCACAATTGTACATACTTACTGCGTAACAATGAGATCAATGCAGTCACGCTTTACCTGCCATTTCTTCCCTTCATTTTCAACGAGGTAATATCCAAAGAAGAAGAAGAAACACATATATTTACAGGAGTTATATACAGCTGCACTGTGTTGACAAAGGTTTGGGGGTGCATGATACTTTAAAACGGGTCATCATCAGTTCACTACCACGAGTAGCCTTCCTCCTAGCCTATTGGACATTTCTGTACTTAAATCGAGGCTGTCGGAAGTAGCTTAACAATTTGCGTGCCACCAAAAATATATAAAATCACAAGTAATACACACAAATCCCATAGAGCGCCATTCTGTCTGGCACACGAGTGGTTAATCACTCTCTAGTTTGCATCCAGTCGAACACGAGGAAAGAAAAGAGCCATTTATATTACTGTCGGTACTGCAATCGAATTTATACTTGTGTGAGTGTGGATTATGAAAAAGTGTCCCTGGTAGCCAGACTACGTCACCATGACGTTCCATCTCAGCCCCGCCCACACCACCCCGTGGGAATTTGAAATAGGTCGAATGCAGTGCTATTCATGCTTACAAAACTAAAGATTATCCCTATTGAATATCGCCACTGTCATAACGCTTTGTCTGAATAGATGGACGTTTATCGTCGTAGTAGAATCTTCACGGGTAGAGATCGGCAGGAGATCATACTATTATGAGGCCTTTCCCCTATACATGTACAACGAAAAAGGCAAGTTCCTGGGCGAAATGGACTGAAGAAATTAACGTCAGCAGTTTCAGTTTCAAAATAACCATTTGATTGAAAAGTAGTGTTGTCAATTTCAAAGCCCAGATTGTATAGAGGTGACAGGACGTCCAATGGACGTATGTCATGTGATGACAGCGTGTGGGATACCACACGGGATAAACATATACCATAACAATACTTTTGCCACAGAAGCCGAGTTTATGAACTTTCCACAACCTTTCGGTAAAGGAGGCTGGCAAACAGGAAAAGTCCTCTCGTTAAAATCACTGTTCAATAGTCGGTCAATGACAGGCGACTAGATTCAGTTTCTTTATCATAATCATCATAAGCTGGAATCGACCGGATCAATCATTCTGGATTGGTGTGCAAATGTATATCCGCAAAGTTTGCCAGACGCTTTCCTGACAAAGCAATATTTCATATACATGGAAGCCACATACAGTAGACCTATGTCTCTCTCTCGTAATAAAACGATGGCGACTGCTTTATTAGCACATGGTAAACAAAATAACCCTTGTCGAGATGATGGAAACATCTGTACGTAAAATGAAGAAGAAAATGGCCCCATGTATCCCCCTCTCAGTCCCCGCCGTGAAAAGCTTACTGACTTATTACCCATTTGATGCATGCATGGTACTGTGAGGATTAAAGAGAGGGTGCCCCGTTTACAAAATTCATGAAATTCGGCAGGAATCAGCAGTATACCCGATCGACAACATGTGAGAAATATCACAGTCATAGCTTCACAAACATTTTCAGGAGGAGTGAAAAACCATTCTCGTGTACGCTTGAAACGCACCGATCATACTCTGCATTCGTAATTATATTGTCGTTATGCGGGCATTGCTCCCATTGAACGCATGCACTGTGGAGCGGACTAATGAGGTCCAGAGCTCACAGCGGGCTCAGGCTTCTAGCCTGTAGACTATAGGTTTCAGACGACCAGCCCAAAACCTCCTCAAAATCTAGCGATCGCTGTAATTTCGCTTATGTGCATAACTGGTGAAAAGAATACATGGCACAATGAAGAAAACGGTGAAAGAAGGAAGACATTTTCCATTACCCAATTTTTTTGAGGAAGAGGACCAAGACCAGGAAAGCCTCCATATAGAGCGTTCCCAGGAGCAGCTATATTGGAGGACAAACAATAAAAACCTGTGAATCAGACCATGAAAAGTCATTGTTTTCATGGTCTGATGCACAGGTTTTTATTGTTTTGTCCTCCAATATGGCTGCTCCTGCAGGGAGCGCTCTACAATATTACGGGAAAAAAATAGACACTGGGCAGAACTGGGTGATAAGAGTACCAAAAATAGTTCGTTTACTGAGACCCCGTGCTGCGTTTCATTCCGGGAAACCCCACAGCAATCCATGGGGCAACCTTGGGCTCATCTTAAGGGTTTAACCTGTTCTCTGCTAGGCAAGATATGATGTGTGTGTTTATGGTATACGACTGAAGCCCTGGCCCGAACAGAGTTAATACGCTGTCTTTTCCGCTTCCTTCTCGAAAGTTTGCACAGTGCTTCGGTGAGTTCAATTTGGTCTGTCAACTGATATGATGCAACGAACAAAGACCGGTAGTGCATTCCGAAAACAAATATACCTACACGCACATAACTTCCACCTCCCCCCTCCCCCCCCCCCCCCCACACACACACACACATACATACATACACATACACATACACACGCACATACACACCAGTGCATACAGGAGCAGTGAGCACACACAAACACACGCACAAACTCAAAACACATGTAACATAAGACATTCAAAACAATGACTTCTTACTTCAATTATAGCACTAACAAACATTCCACTGAGCTGGTTGTAATGTACAACCTGTTAAAATTAGCATAGATGGATAACCAGAAAGTAATGTCTGAAAATCAAAGAAAAGTCACATAATTGATCTTGGTGTGTCATCGTCATTATACATTGAAGGCAGATTCTCGTGAAACACGGATGTTGACTGTAAATGTTACTGAATTCTACGCAACGATCTCAAGAGATGTTTCATAGGCATAATAAATCAATAATTGCCTATATATGTGACCCCAAACCCTTTGCCTCACATCGAAAACTAGCCCCTCCTCTCCGCCCACCCCCCCCCCACCTCCCTCTCTCTCTCTCTCTCTCTCTCTCTCTCTCTCTCTCTCTCTCTCTCTCTCTCTCTCTCTCTCTCTTCCTTCTCTCACACTCCTCTTCTCTCTGACACTCTCTCTCTCTCTCTCTCTCTCTCTCTCCCTCATACTCTTCCTACAAATACATCCTCTTTCTCAATCAAGTATCATGATAGATAAGTTGGTCTTAATAAAAACTTAACAACACACGTGCGATCGTCTGTCATAAATATATTCAGGGTGTAAAAAGTCTCCCAACAACTATCCCTTCGGCCCTTTTGCGTTAACGTTCAGTAGGCCTCACTTAAACTTATTGCTTAGTATAATTATGTTGTATGCTACCGACATAATGAGCGAATTCACCTAAAATTCCTCCCCGTCAAGTCTGTAATACTCTTTGTTAATATATACAGCATATATATAAAATATAATATTAGCAATACATAATTGCATCTATTTGCATGTACACTTCTTGCATCAATATGGGGACAACGCCGCTCCGCCAACCACCACCGCTACCACCACCACTAGCACCACCACCACTATACCACCACCACCTCTACCATTTATTTTTGCTACTTATCGTTGTTGCTAGTGTAGCAATCATCGTTGATAATACTGTTATTATAGTCACCGTTGTAATGTTGATGGTGTTGATGTACTGATGGTGCAGTGGCGGTGCTGGTGCTATAGTGGCGGTGGTGGAATTATGGTGGTGGTGATGGCAATGGTGGTGGTGGTGGTGGTGGTGGTGGTGGTGGTGGTGGTGGTGGTGGTGGTGGTGGTGATGGTGGTGGAAGTGGTAGTGGTGGTAGTAGTAGTGACGGTGGTGGAATTATGGTGGCGGTGGTGGTGGAATTATGGTGGTGGTGATGGTGGTGGTGTTGGTGGTGATGATGCATGGTGGTGATGGTGGTGGTGGTGATGGTGGTGGTGGTGGTGGTGGTGGTGGTGGTGGTAGTAGTAGCGATAGCGGTGTCGTTGTCGCAAATAGTCTCCATGGTACATATATCGATGGAAACTTAGGTAACAATTACGAATTACGAAAAAGTTCGTTTTAGCAAGAAATGACAAAGTTTGAGAATAAAACTTACCAAAAGTTTAGGCCATCAAACGGTGTCTCGAATGTGCGTGAGTGCAAAGTCCTCACACACAGCGTCGACTCCAACTTTGGTAAAACGGAACGAGATGAAAGTTGAACGCTTCTAAATTCCCGTGTTCCTCGCATCCACAGGTAAAGAAATATGTGAGATCGGTCGACAACAGCGAGTTATATTTGTACCAGAGTACGGGAGTGAGGCATGTACATGTACTATTGTAGTGGACGACATGCAGCTCTGTACGTGTTATATGTTGGGCGAACATGCCCGGACGCGCACGCAAGCAAATCGTACTGCTACGTTCCTCATCAAAATTAAGCGCTTTGGTAGAGTGATAACGTTTGTGAAAGTTTGTACTGGAGCTCAGCTGGTAGATTAAGTTGATGTGCGACTGTTTCCTTGTTGGAGTGACTTGCCACGTTGAAGTGTGTAACGCAGTAACAGGTCGATATGTCTCTCCCTTGTTCAGGGCCTGAAAAAAGTCCCTGCGATTCATGAGTGGATGATGACAACACCGATCCAAATAGACATTGTTTGACTGAACACAGATGGGACCAGATCCGAGAGAAAGGGAATTCTACCGGGATTCTACCGTACGCATCGATGGTCCCTAGGACTACTTCGTTTTATTTACAAAAGACAAAAAACAAATGTATACACTCCGCTGCATTCGCATACATTTATGCCTATCTGGGCGCGATCTCTCTCTCTCTCTCTCTCTCTCTCTCTCTCTCTCTCTCTCTCTCTCCCTCTCTCTCTTTCTCTCTCTCTCTGTCTCTCTCTCTCTCCCTATCTCTCTCTTTCTCTATCTCTCTCTCTCTCGCTCTCTCTCTCTCTATCTATCTCTCTCTATCTCCCTCTCTTTCTCTTCATGATTTTCTTATACATTGTAATGATAATATAGTGTCATTTCTCACAAAAACGTAGGAAACAAAAACTCCCAGTGTACATGTATTTAGATAAACGTCTTTAGATATTTCGTGGCTACCTTAAGAAAATTCCCCATTGAATGTCTATAATGTACGACACTGTCCCCGTAACATTACATAATGCAAACTGGGGTCACAAAGACAATACAACAAAATACGTTTGACTAACAAAGGAAATCAATAAATAAACGTGAGAATGAGTACACCTTGAATAAAGACTGTTGACACCGAAATGACCAAGTCGAATGTACATGCAAGTTTCCCTTGTTTACCGAATAGATCCTCATGAACTCAAAATAAAAGGCGCCGTATATTATGAGGGTGGTGAACTGCTGGTAAGAACGGATTTATAGTGATGAGATGCAATACTGCTGTTTGAAGTGCTTGTTATGTGACAGTAAATCATGCGACATGCACATGATGTGTTTACTCTTTCTTTTTTATAGTTGTTGATACTTGCCTTGCGGTTGGTGTTTCTAGCCAACGAGCATCTACAAGACATATTTCTATTACTAGGTTTTCCCGCTCAGTTTTCTGTTTCAAATGCATATCTTTATCGCCCGTATTGAAGCTGATAACGGCCGAATGGTGATTCAAGTTGTAACTTTTCCAATTCACTTTCCCATCCCGGACAGGTGTAGATGCTCAGACTGTGTTATTAAAATCGAGGTATATCCATTAATATGGAAATGTGCCAATCGTACGATTCAAACTGACGCCGTTTCTCTTACCGGAACGTCTTGCATTTCATACTTGAGTACCGAAGTGTGACGTAATTTTAGCATTATTGTCAAGACAACTGGTTCTGAACGATGCGGGTAAAGCAAAGCGCTTTAATGCCCGACACTGGCCCGCTAGACAATATCGGACCGGTAAAGTAATTTTGTTTAGAACCAGTTGTCTTGACAACATGCTCATAATCGATGCGACTGCGGTACTCTTTTAGGCTTTCAAATATAACACTTCCACATTGGAAGGCCAAATACCGCTTAAATTTACATTAACATTTATGCTACGAGTGGACTATAATGAGCATGGAAATGCCATCTCGGGTTGGTATGGAGCATTTTGACACAGCCAGACGTTCTTACCAAAGTGCCTTGCCCTCCAGCAGATTGAAGGATAAACAAGAGGTGAGCAGGCTGGGCGGTGGGCGGGGGAATGGTAACTAACGACTTGAGATGACGTCTAATCATGGACTGCGAATAAAAATATCAGGTATACCTCAAAGGGTATGAATGTATGATAACACAATTCACATACAAACACAATAATCAAAACGATAAATTCCTTAAGAACAAAATTAAAGATTTAAAGCCTGTATTTTGCCGACAACGCACATCCTGCTACATGAATACCATGGTAATTCCCCACTATGTACACATAAACATGGATCACAGAAAATGAAAACGAAACATCATACGTTCGCTCTTTTATCCCGTCTTAATGAGGCGTTAAGATTGATTTACAATTATTGTTGAAAATTACGCTGCATTTCGTAAAAACGTAACACCAACGTGAAAATGCTAATGGAGAGAAAAGAACATTGAAAAGGGGCTGTCTATAATTATGGGTGTATATAATTTATATATGAATGAGTGATAAACATGGGGCCATTACGCCATTATGTGCGTGTGTAGGTATGTGTGCCTCTCTCTCTCTTCCTGTTGTGATCTTCCCTTATCTCACGCGTTACATCTCACTAAATATATTTATATCGTCTTTGTCTATCCCTCTCTCTCTCTCTCTCTCTCTCTCTCTCTCTCTCTGTTCAAAATGTACCTTTCTTCCATCCATATTTCTAACCCCAATTCAGAGATTTCGGTGTCGCATGGTGACAAAAGCCATCAGTGGAAGCAGATTTCCTTTTCTCTACTTCTTTTCTTTATAAATTAATCAATCAATTCTAAACGAAGATTATCAGCAAAATATTCGATGATGAAACAAAGATATTATTTCATATTGTCTTTTATGATATTAATGTGCCTATATAATGATATTTGCAATGTTTCGCACGATTGTAGACAGCCGAACGTGTTAAGTTCATATCATCCTTGATCGCCCTGTATCATCTTTAGATATAAGCAAGCTATCTCAAGCGGGTAGAAACCACATATTTAGTGCTACATGAATATATATTTTATTGTCATTTCCTGGTGACAAATACATCTAAAACAGTCACGCTCTATCCTGTCTATCTAACTGTGTATCGTGCAATCCTTCAATGTTGAATACCTACCTATAAACCTGTATATCTTGTCATATATAATGTATTCATTATATACTTATTCTAATCATTATTGAATTATTTATTCATTGTATAAAGATATATAAATACATTTCCATCTTTCTGCACATCAATCCTCCAATAATCCCAAAGAAACATCTACCAATATATTGATATCTTTATTCCAATCGATCTGTACATCTACTTGGTTTTCCTCCTTTTTTTCTTTTTTTTTCACTTCTGCCCATCATCATTTCCGTATTTCCTTCCTCCAGTCTATATGACCTTGGTGACAGATCACTGTATGGTTGATGGCACCCATGTCAATCGACGTCATACATAAATATAATATAGGGCCTGGGTACGCACTGTGCCAGTGTGTACCGACTAGAGGTCTTTCCGCTGTTCACTCCGTCTCGTTTCCTTTATATGTTTACCTTGAGCAAAAAGTAGACTTTGGGGGGGGGGGGGGGGGGGTTGTCGGTTTTGATAGTTTGATGCAAGTTTCGACTTTCCATTTTCTAATCTTTATGCATGTTGCTTTATTTTGTACGTGAGCCCACCCGCATGCGTATATGGCGCAAGATATTGTTATACCCGTCTTGAATCGATTATACAGCATTGATATTTTGTTCAAGGAGAATGTGTTTCACATTTACATCCATAACTCATACTTAAATAGAGATATAATCTAATGTGTTTTATAAAACAAGAACAAGAATTTATTGACATCACTTTTTTTGCGGTTTCAGATGAGTATTTCTAATGACTTAATATTAGCTTACATTAAATATGATAAGGAACTGGTGATTTGTTGACACAAGTATTTTGTTTTTATAGTTCTTGCTTTTATACAAAGTATTAAGTTCAAATACTATGAATGCATGATGACCGAATAATGTAGGGAATACGACATACGACGAGGTATTTAAAGTCTAAACTCTGAACAAAAACTCTGAATGTCGTACTTCGATCATTTTCTGGCAGTACAAAATGAATTTCTTTCGTCGTATGGTTAGGTTAAAAAGAAACGACACATTCGTTTCTCGAGATACCATATACTGAGCGTCACGTGAGCGTAACCTCAATAACAGACCGTGACATTCTCTGCTTGTTTCTTTCATGACGTCACGTCCTCGCTATTTACAACCTTTCGCCAATTTCATGTTACCCTCCGCGTGTGAGTCACTTCTCACCAACATACGCCTACTGAGCATGTACATTTTCCGGTCATGGAGGAATGAAAGTGACGAAAGTAGTCATACCGCCTGTGACAATGACAACGACAATGACAATTTATTGATCCCATGCCACATTGTTAGGTATTGGGGATAATCATGTCCGTTTTACAATGATATTGATCTGTATTATTTACAATATTTACAAAAGATATATACAGAAAATAAATCATGATATCAATATCATTCAGGCATACGCTTGATAAACAAGAAAGTGATCGTAAGCTCATCACATAACGCGTAATAAAGAATCATATCGAGTATAAAGTAACAAACTAACTTTAAGAAGAAAAAATGTAAGAAAAAGAGAAGAGAAGAAAAATATAGAAAAAAATACACAAAAAAATGTATCGGCACAAGTAAAGTTATTTGCGGCTTTAAAAGACATTTGTGAATATGAGTTAACTTAAACAAAAAAAAGACAATAATATTAACAACAACACACAGGTATACTAAAACATTGTTATTGATAAACAAAAAATAGCTTTAGTAAAATGTACAGTGGAATCCGTGACATCCCGGGTCATTATGCTTGCTTCCGCGCGGTTATTGTTTTAAAAATCGTGTCCTTTTTTTTTTTTCGGTTCGGGTAAGGCTTATATCGCCTATATACCAATTTAACTCATTTTTTTACTGAGCCCGCGTATTTTGAAGGCTGTTTTTTTCTCCACTTGGATACTGAGCAGCGCGACTCCTGCATAATCTGTTGCATGGACAATAGACGACATGTTACAAATCAACTTCAATTCTTTGTAGAGCGCAATTAAGCCGCACCCTTCTGGTTACTGCAGTCCCATGGTAAATGTTGACATGAACATGGGTTCATTAAGCCCGAGAGTCTAACCGTGAGCAGCGGGTTCTTGGGAGCATTACGTGATGGTTAACGACATCAGGGGCGTAATCCCTCCCTCAACTTTGTTATGTAACGTTTGTTTTAAACATCATTTCATTAACATATTACGCTAACATAACATTTAAGGGACATCTTGCTATCAATTCAAAACGAACATAAATATTATGCTAGCAGGTTATAATAATGTTCATTAAGTACTTAGATTTTGGCCCTTAAAGAACACAAATGCTGAGAATTAGGGAGAATACTTTCCGCCTTTTAACCCTCCCTCTACCCCTACCCCACCCCACCCCACACATACACACAATCACTATACATTACCCTGTGGTACAATACCCACATTCACAAATTTTAACATTAATACAAATTCCTTGATGAAACACAAAAAAATGAAAAAAAAAGGAAGGGGAAAAGGCTTCCAAATTCACATGTTTTAATGTCATGAAACCAAATGTGCGACATGTTACCTCAGGCTCGACACCCTCCTCACCCCCTTACCACGACATTGATTAGGAGTCCTTTGCGCTCTTTGATCATGGAACTTTATTTATTCTGCCCATTATAGGATAATTCTCGGAGCTTTATAAGGCTTTCTCTGAAAATTATAGATAAATCAGTCTTTGGTATACGAGTAAATTGGTATCATAAATACACCTTCAATGCCACCTAGACCTCATTGATACACTGGTACGCACATACATAAATCTACACAAACATACACACACAAACAAAAACATACACACACGCACACACGCGCATACGCAACCACCACGACCTACACTTGGAATGTCACAAAACTGAAACTTTGACCTTGCGGACGTTCGCATTTGGATGGGAAATTTGTTAACGTATATAACCATAATGATATTTGTCTATATCAATGAAATTACAGGGATAAGCATTCCAATAGTTTGCGGCCAAACTAGAGTACAATGGGGTGAACAATTCAATCATCTACACATAAAAATGTGGACTAACATAAAAATAATATGTCCGCGTGCAGACTCGCCACAATCAGGATAGGATGCCTGTTGGGTTTCGGAGTCAGGTTGATATATATACCATCATGATCGTTGCAGCTTAATACCACTGCGGAAGAAACACCACACTAGGCCACTTCCACCCGTCTTTCCCTTTCTCGGATGACAACACGCACAAAAATAAGTTCCGTGTGTGTCCTAATTGGCATTGTGTTCTTTTGTTTTTAAAGCGAAATTGTGGTGGTAACGTTGATACCTGCAACGTAAGGAGTTATAGGTACAGGGTTCGAATCCGCCCCGCGGCCTTCCTTTTCATTGCTTGTTTTCCTTTGTACCAGACTGAGAAAAGTGAAAAATAAAGATACTGTCCTTCCGCAGTCATTATAGACACGAAGTTATCTCCTTCTCTGCGATACTCCATATTGTCCTTCGGGAACGGTGTTTATTATCAGTGCAAAATATCTCAGTGGTAAACGCAGAGTTAAATGCTAGCTGTTGTAATGCGGAAATGAAACGTTTCATATCGCGTATACAGAGGAGTGCCATGGCAAAGAAAACATTTCACATGTGGTGTTTGTTGCTTGAAATATGTAATGGGAGCTAAGTTGAAACCACTACCCTTATGGAACAATCACAGTGTTGCCACAGTGTGTTCACATAGTTAACTATGTGTTCACAGTGTGGCAACTATGTGTTCACAGTGTTGTCACAGTGTGGCAACTATGTGTTCACAGTGTTGTCACAGTGTGGCAACTATGTGTTCACAGTGTTGTCACAGTGGGGCAACTATGTGTTCACAGTGTTGTCAAAGTGCTGCTCAAGGGTATGCATTCCATGTGTACAAAATGTATCCAACTTAAAAAGGAGTAATAAAAACGGAAACGCTTTTTTTCACTTTAGAAGTAAACATCCTTTGGAGTAGCTCAACACTGTGACAATATTGCAATTAATCAATACGATCCACAACATCTGACAAAACTGGTTTGGAGGCTTAGCAATGAGTGATGTTCCTGTTACGTATTCTCAAGCTTGATTCGATGATCGAGTACATATGATTCAGACAATGAATGATCACCGCGTCCCGTCTTGAATGTTTTAACCCTCTCTGTTCCAGTCATCATCAACCGTAGGTTCTGTGTTTATCAGGGACACAAAATTAACTAAAGTGACTTTCTTGTGACTTTCCGCGCTACATATTTCAAACACGAGATGGCGCTGGATAATCAACACGACCTTACACAATAAAACACAGGAGCCTATACAGTGTACTACTTTTACTCGGATAGAAAACCCAGACCCTTCTCTTTATCCTTTCCACTTCTCCCATTCTCCCGCTCTGTGCCCTCCCCCCCCCCCCCCTCACCCACCCTCTCTCTCTCTCTCTCTCTCTCTCTCTCTTTCTTTCTCTTTCCCTCTCTCTCTCTCTCTCTCACTCTACCTCTCTCTATCTCTGGTTCTCTCTCTCTCTCTCTCTCTCTCTCTCTCTCTCTCTCTCTCTCTCTCTTTCACTTTGATATGGGGTAAAATGGAAATAAATAAATAAACAAATTAACATTATTTTACAAAAAAAAATCAGCTCATTATAGCTTTAAATTCCATGTGTGTATTTTTTTCACCAGTCAATGCACAAAAGTCCCAATATATGGAGCAGCATTTTGTCTTGCACAGAGAGGGTTGAGACGTAATAGATGTACATGATAGAGAAAGACCTACAAGCCAAATCCGAGAAATACCATGATACCTTTTGCATCAGCATGATTTATCTGCCATGGACGTGAGATGGCGCTAGACTCGTCGTTTTCTTCGGAGAAATGTAACTGAACATGGTATACAAATTAATGTAACATGAAAGGCCGAAGCTTGTTAACATAATTCACTTCAAGAAACAATATTTGTGAGCGATTTTGTATTTTGATATCGAAATGAAATCGTGTGTTGTTGTTTTTTCTAAATGCTAGAATAGAGAGTTTCCTTGAAACTGTTAATTGTAGATAACAGTTGGATTCCTAATCTGGTGAAAATGTATTTATTGGGAATGGACGCGTATTCCATGTAGTGTCTATATAGACAAAAACGAGCAGCTGACCCGCCTCCCCTACAAATCAAGCTTCATATTTGTGTTCATTACCTATAGGATGTAACGTCTACATTTTGGTTCACATCTTAATCTTACACCTATATCTATAACTCACAACATTGAGCTCGCTGTGCATCACTATTGCACGTTGAGGTTTGCTCAAACAACGCATTCAAATATTGCATATAGAGAAGTCATCCTTTATTCGGCACACAAACGGGTTAGAACATTTATCGCCATACATAATTTTGCATACAGGTTTGTCGATGAAGGTATTCTTCGATTTATTTTTAAATTGACATTACATCTACTTGGGCGCACAAGCATGTAGGTCGAGAGGCTTTTGGATAATTACAGTATATGGTCTCCTTCAATAGGGTTTTATTGGCGGTGTTTTACTGCGATCGGGAAGGTCCTTTGTTCTGACGTCATCGAGGCTGTAGCATGTTTACACTAAACTTTAATCGGGAGTGATATACGAGGTCGAGCTCTCTGAGATAATTGTCTGACTCTATCTCTATCATCATACTAACACGGAGAAAGTGTTGGCCATTGAGTGAATGTATGATATACAACTGTACATGTATTGTTTGCTATGGGGGTTTTAGATAGATAATAAAGAAAGATACAACATAAAAAACGACCAGACAATGAACATTAGATAGATAGATAGATAGATAGATAGATAGATAGATAGATAGATAGATAGATAGATAGATAGATAGATAGATAGACAGATGGATGGATACATGTAATAGAGGGAGGGACAGACTGACAGAGAGAGAGACAGAGATATATAAAGAAATAGATCGATGCATAGATGTATGAATATTTTATAGATAGATATATAAGTATTATGTGAACATGATAAATATACATACATATTTACATAATAAGGCAGATAATTTTAGGTAGATCGTAAGACAGATAGATTAATGGAGAGATATAAAGATATATAACTCGATGGCTAAATGAACAGATCGATGGAGCAGGTGTTACATTTGATTAATATACCGAATTCCGCCTCCACCACCATACAACCATCAAAAGCTTCATCATTATCATCGTCAGCACCACAGCCATCGCTACTGCTACCATTGGCCACCATTACCATTACTATACGATCGTCATCACCAACACCACTATCATACATCACAGTCACCAACGACATCCTTATCACCATCATCACTATCATCGACATCGCCATCATCACCAAACCATCATTACCATCGCCATCATCATCGTAACTATCACCATAATCATAACTATCACCATCATCATCACCATCACCATCACCACTATCATCATCACTTTCATCATCATCACCATCACCATCATCATCACCATTATCACTTTCATCATCACTTTCATCATCATCACCATCACCATCATCACCACTATCATCATCACTTTCATCATCACCATCATCACCACCATCATCATCACTTTCATCATCATCACCATCATCACTATCATCATCACTATCACCACCAACACCATCACCAACACCATAACCACCACCGCCACTATTTTCGACGTCATCATTAGTGTAGGCTCCAGGATTACGAGTCCCTTTCTTCACGCACAATGAAATCTGGAATCAAATTTATTCCCGCTCCCATTTGCGATCTTGCCGAAAAAACAGTTGTCTTTTAAGGAGTTGCGAGCGATCCGAAACGATCGCATAGTCCAATCCCCTATCTGTAGTTCATATTTACATTTGATACCAAAGGCAAGTCAAATTACAATCAAGTTGTAAAACATAAATCATATAACATTACGTTCAGACCATGGTCCTGTCTCATAAAGATTCACAACTGAAAGATTCACAATTGATCGCACTTGATTCGGAATTGATATCAATCGTAACTATGTAAGTTGGAGATAGGGGGGTTGGAACTTCCGATCGATCACAACTCTTTACAAGATGGGCCCTATTTGTGTTTGCAACATTGCATCAAGACACAGGCACCACAACCTAGAATGTAGACTCTACCCCTCCTTCCACGGCCAACCTTAAACATCACCACCTCCATCATAATGAATGAAGTCAAATAAAATATATGTACGTAACTCATACACGACAAACACCGCAATCAACATATGATCACAACGTCTGATAACAACGCAATATGACTTACAAAAAATGGCAAATACAGAAAGTCCACCAATGCTGTGTTATACATAATAACCTTTTTATTGCACAAAAATCATTCTTAGCTATTATCTCTAGATAGCATCCCTTTTCTGGCACAAAGCCTTGACAAAGATACCGCGAAAACTTGCAGAAGATTACAGACACATTACATACATTTTTTTTTTCAACACAATAATAAGTAGCATGGACAGACAGCTTCATAATCATTCAAAATATGAAAATCTGAGTATACAATTTCAAATGGAAATAAAGGATGAGGCTGTGAAAGCTACAATCATACTGCCACAACTAACATGCCTCCTCTTGCAAACAAAAAACATAATAATAAAACTTTTCCTTCTTTGGCAAAATCTCACACCATTTTATGAAACACTCAATTCAATATCACACAAGATCATGTACAATCAGTGTTATACAGACCTGTTTTCACGCTTCCAAGTATTTTGTATATATACCGGTATATATATTTATATATATATTCACTTTCCTCAGAATACCTATCTCATTAGTGGAGGGGGAAGCTTCATCATAAGAAGGACACAAATCACATTAAATCACAATAATTTTTTGAATCAGTGGACAAGTGTATGAGTCACTGCATGCCGGAAAAATGTCCAAATACTTTGATGAAGGTTTCATCACACAGTCCTATCTATTTGTAGGTGGTTTCAAGAGAAAACACAAAAAGATATCAATGACGTAAGGGTCCTTAAGGACGACTAACTCAAAATGACCTCCTTGTAACAATGCAAATAATGGAATGAAACTGTATAGTCAAATCCAATAATTTGCATATTTAATTTTTGTTATATTTAGAATGAAATCACCTTTAAGACATTGTGTTGCTATCCATGTACATGTACATGTATAGTTGTTTAACACGCAGGTCTTTTCCACCTACTTTGCATTTGACATGGTTGGTATTTAGCAATGCGACATACAGCACTAGATGCCTGACTGGTATTTCTATAGCTTTGAACTTGAGGGACATCCCCTTGACCTAAATTAGCCTTGCTTCAAAGCTACTAGGCATTTCTAATCCAAACTTTACAATAAAAAACGGGTCTGGCTACAGTAGCCTATCCCTCTCTAATGATTCTCAGGTTCACTGCAATATGCGACTTGGGAGATGACGAAGGTTAGGCTAAGACCTTCACATTTTATTTCTGAGAGTTTGGATTAAAAATATCACACAGCCTGAAAGCAAGGCTTGACTTGAATATAATAACCAACATATCATATCCATGCCCCCCTCTCCTCCCCTGCTCCAATGATTTTCCACAAGTTAACAAATAAATAACAGATTATTCAAATTCCTTCGTATCTCCTACGCCTAGTCTTCAGGAAATAATAATAAAGCATAATTTGTGCAAATGCTGCTGTTTTGTAAGTACCGTACAGGAAAATGTAGTAGGTTTGCAGTTCTATGAATCTACACGTACATCCATGAACACTACATCCATGTACATGTTAAAATAGTTATATGTGTACAGTATTCCCCTTAACTATCTGTGTATACTAATACCCTGGTTTAAATTGTGCAAGTTTAACAATACATTGAGTAACATTTGAAATAGTTTTGCTGTTTGTGATATAACTTAAGAACTGAATGCAATTGTTAAATCTGTACCGTAATAAGTCCACATACTTTGTATAAATGTAGGGTACAGTAAAATAAACACACTCAATATAGCAAAGAAATCTAATATGGAACATGAGGAGAAGAAAGAATAGGCAAATTGAAGATAAAAAATAGAAAAGAGTGGGGAAGAGAACAAGACCGAAAAACAGTTATATGTATAAAACTTTTCCTTAATATAGGAAGGGACAAAGCAATGTATATATAACTTAGTTGTAACATCAAATAGTGAGAAAGTGTCACACGGTTTTATATGAAAACAGTCAGTGACAAATGACATGTACAAATGTACCATATGCACTAATTACACAATAAACCATAATTGTCACATGTTATATGTACAGTCCACCGCCACAAAACCTGCAATATAAATCATTCATCTTAATGATGGACATAAATATGAGAATACACAGTGCCAAACAGAAATTAAACAAACCAACACATCTTCTGTCATAAATCATTTGGTAAAAGTGAAAGTATAATAACTGTATACACTGTACTTTGGTACAAAGATATTACAATCATTTGTCTGTATTTCTATAGCTTCCTGGGTCGGATCTGTCCATGTTACAGTGATGTGAAAGAAGTGAATTAGCCTTGCTCACAGGCTGCTGGGCATTTATAATTCAATCTCTATAATTAGCGGGTCTAGGTGCAATAGTCTATGTGCGTATAATCACTCTTTCTTAAGCTCACCAGAATAGGGGACAATGAGGAGAAGTAGTGTTATTAGTACTAAACCTCAATATTATGTATAGTGGTACATGTGTTCGTGAATTGGAGATTTAGATTAGGAAAGTCAAAAAACCTTAAAGCTAGGCCAGAAGTAAATGCATGTACATACATTGCACTGCATTGGCATAGTAAGCACATCATACTTCCTCATCCCTAGAGAGACAGACCATTTATTTCACTTGAGCACCTTTCAATAAATTCAAGTGGTGAACGAGCATATTATAATGCAGATTGTACAGAAAAATGCATCGCACATTACAATTATGTACACATGTATGTACCATAGGCAGTCCTCTAGAAAAATGAGGGAGTAAGTGCACTGCTACAATACATGTGCACAATTTATGGACCAGATAGATCAGACATATTCTTTAAGGTTGTTGGTACATTATAGGTGTTTGTGGTACAGCATCTTGAATCACTAGCCAGGTAGTCTTGCTATGTGAATATGCGACAGACACCTGATGCGTGTGGTTTTGTCTATTGTAATGCGAGTACAATGACCTGTGAAGTGCATCATTGCAGCCCTATGGAGTTGAATCCTCATGAAGGTTAATGATCAGAATCAGTGGTCTTAACTATATATTTTCAAGCACAAATAACTTCCTCATAACATTCTGATTTTTCTCAGACATTTCCTCATCTGTCACTCGGATTTGTCTTTTTGTATTCACTTCAACCTCCGACCAAGGCTGCATACTGCTCTGAACCCATACATTACCATGCCTTGACAATCACATTAACTTAATACACAGATTCATGCCCATAGAAATCAGAGAGTTAAAGGGAGATCAAAGGTGTGGAATCACATGTAGCATAGAAAGAGTGCAGTGAGACTATTCTGGTTGATATTAATACTGCTAGCGCTTTTGTACATTCTTCTGGCAGAGAGCCTCCTTTTCTCTAAGGCCTCTCTCTGTAAGAGGGGAAAAGCCCTTGATCATAATTACATGCAAACTTCCCTCTTCTTCACACAAGAAAGACACCCTATACCAACCAGGAAGTTTACCAGTCAATATTTGCCCCCTTCATAGTTTCTCACCAAGCAAACTGGTATGATCGTAAGTACCAGCATAATAAGACCAACTCATCTACTACATGAACATATTTAATTAAATGCTGTTTGCATAGCCCCTGTCCAGGAATCATTAATCTTCTAAAAGTTTGTGGCATACATGTAATGTAGTGTTTTTTATGGCAATAGTAAGAAACACAGGTTCCATAGACCACGAAACTGCACATTTGTGTACATCAGTCTTTTTTTTTTAAATGCACAGCAAATTGTGACGCGATACCATGAAACCCATTCATTGAAACTTCTCTCTCCATTTTTGTACATGTACACTGCTATTAAACTTACTGAGGTTATAGATTCCTCGTCTCCTGAGCAACTTGCCATATTCAGGTCTCTATTTCAACGCCTGCACCATAAACACATGCACAATAACCTGCTAATTTTAGAAACCACAATTCTAGCAGATTTGATTACAGGCACATGCGCACAGTTACAACCAGGAAAATAATAAACTTCTCCTATATTTAGTTGAGCGCAAGTGCCTGTCTCCACATGTTTAAAGTGATGTGGATCGCTGAGCAGAGAAAAGAAAAATTGCCTACCATGCAGCGAACAAATCAATATTGTCAACATAGTGGCCAGAAAAGAAAGAGAGAGAAAGAAAGAAAGAAAGAGAGAGAGAGAGAGAGAGAGAGAGAGAGAGAGAGAGAGAGAGAGAGCGTGCTCTATATATACAGTATATAGGGGTAAAGCATAGAGGGGAAGAGGAGGAGAGAGGAAAGCCAGCACCTAAAATTGGAGCAATGTCCATCTCATGTTTCGGCGTTTACTCTGCCCTGCGGTATGCAAACTCTACATACTGAGAGCTCGTTTCCGAAAGGTACCATATCCGTTTTGACAACTTCAGAGCAAAAAAGAAAAGGTTCTTTGTCTGGCTTTGTACAAGTACATGCACCTATGGAAGATTGAGAATCTGGACATTCATTTTTTCTTGCCTTGCTGGTCTTCTTACACTGGATTTATGACCCCATGGCATCATCCGATGTGCTGGTATTGTTAAGTCTGTCTCAATGAAAAGTGGATTTTAGTACCTTTTGGCCACCAAACCCTCCCAATGTGCTCACATCTCTGCTGCGGTGCTATAGCACCAGCCACCCATAGGGCCAAGAGCTCCTGTATATAGGTCAATGAATCCCCCTATACAAATGCAGACATAGGGGGAATAAGGACGGATGGGTTCGGTTGGCCGGGCTCTGTTATTGTTTTCGGTGGGGGTTGTGGGGGGGGGGGGGGGGGGGAGAACAGCTGAGCCCATCACGCCCGCACTGGGACAGTATCTGCGCTTTGATTGGAGGGGTGCTGACACACGGATCGGCTTGTCAGGTAGAATTAGCACCTCAGCAAATGGGAACCATTTATAGAATGTACCCATTGACTGACACATGACCTGTGTGCTTGTACAGAGGTGAATATATCTTTTTATCGTTTTAGATGATCACACCATTATGGTTAATTACAAGCAAAAAGAATTATGCAGGTCAAATTGAATAAGAAATGTATTTGAGAGAGTTATCGCTTGGTGTTTTTTTAACACAAACTGAATATATTTCAATAGCCTTGATAGGCAGTTGAGCATGTAAGTCATGTATACATTGTAAATTAATGCATTTATTCTTTGCTAGGCTATTAAAGAGGGGGTTTAATCTGAATCATATCCATTACCATTTTCAAACCTTCAGGAAATATCGATACTTGAACAGGAAATCTTCCAAGGAAAGTCTTAGAGGAAATGAAGGCAACTGATTGAAAATGCACACATGTATACTAGTATCATCTGAAATCATTTTCTTCAAGTTTCTTTACCTTCAAGACAAAGGGTTGTCTAACGAGATCAAACATAAAACCTTCCGTTCCTTTATCCCTAATAGGCTGCAAACTAAGTTTACACAAAGTCACTCAGAAAATAGAACTACCCTGGTTTAGGCTCTATATATATATTTTTTCAATCAAAACTACAATATTCAATAAATTCTACTTCCTTCTGCAGCTCGCTCAAACCGGGAAGAAAGTGAAGAATACAAGATTGATGAGTCTTGTGAAAACTACACTCTATATTTTAAGTTTGAATTAGAAATGTTCAAAAGCCTGGTAGGTAGGCTTATACTACACGGATGTTGAAACTGACACGTCCTTGTGGGATTCATGTACAGTGCATGCAGGAATCAAAATCCTAATTTCCAAAATGTGCATGTATGCCCATTACTGATGGAGTATCAATTCCATGTGCAAATTACACTACTTGTACCTACACTATACAGGTCGGCTGTATGCCCACCTAACGCACGCAGCAGGGTCAAAATTCCCCTTTTATATACATGTATGCCATTAGCAATTTCCATTTTGTGTGTATTCTGCAAGTCCGTCCGGAGGTCAGATCTTGTGAGGTTTGCGAGGAAAAAGGATGCGTTAAAAAATGGCATGTTGTCAGGGCAACATACCTTAGAGCAATGAAACCAACATTCACTATAGATCATGGGTCTCACACTTACTGTGACAATGCCTAAAAGATGTGTATTTTATGGGTGATTTATAAAACCACAAAATTTATTTAGATACCAAATTGGTAAAAAGGGAAATATACAGATGTGAATGTACACTCCAGCTCACAGGAATTGGCATTGGGAAAGGGAAAGGGAAGAAAGGGAAGGAGCCACAGTTTTAAACCGCAGTATATTTTGTCCAGTTCAGCATGAAACACGATGCTTTAGCATAAAAAGCATGATGTTTCATGCTGAACTGGGCAAAATATACTGCGGTTTAAAACTGCGGCTCCTTACCTTTCTTCCCTTTCCCTTTCCCTATGCCAATTCTTTTGAGCTGGAGTGTACATGTACTGTAGGTAGAGGTACATGTTAGGCATGACAGCTGGAGTTATGTAACCTGACCATGTGGCAGGAAATCAATATTATGTGTATTGACATTTCACAAGCAAATCTGCAATCTGATTTGACATGTAAATGTAAGTGTGGGTAAGTCATACCTGTATTATTCTTGAGCATCTACTATACTTGAATCAAGAATGATCGAATCATCCATTAAAGCTTCCAGTCAAATCTCTCCCACACAGGGCATGGTCATGTGCAGAGCGTACTGTGTGCATGCACGGCTGTTGCCATGACAACATTGGTGCGCCATTACCATTTCTATTCGGATGGGGAAATCACGGAAACAGGTAAAAATGTCTACTCCAGAGGATTGTAAATTTCATGCAATACACATGTATGATAATATGCAACCACACTCCTTGAGAATGGATTAATGTGGCACTGAAGTGTTTCACAGGATTCGTGAGTGGAGTTGAGGGGAAATTTGAGTGAGCATTGAGGCGACATACTGATGGCACATGCAGATGTAAATACAGGCACTGGTGTAAACATATGCAAACAAAATCCTTTGATTAAAACGAGGGGAAAGGATGAAGAGAGCATCATCCTGAACAAGAGCAAACTAACATTACAATGCACTGTTGGCAAAGTCTATGCATTGAAGAATCCATCTCATTTGGAAATTGAAAGGACTATAAGGTTTAAATGCTCAAGCAGTACATGTACAGTATGTGCAATGGATCACTCTTGATGCCTAATCCTACTTTATATCCAGCTAATCCCCTTCAACTTCCAATGAACTTGTAATCTACACTGTACACAGAGCCACATAGGTGCTCATGTCAGTTACATGTTTCAAGACATGTCTGGCCTGATACATGATTCCATGTCTCAACGAGCCTGAAACACCCACAATTCAAGATTAAATTTGCGTGAAAAATTAATGTTGCTCTGCCTATCGAATGTACATGTACATGTCCTGGATCGTACATTATATGAAGTAACTTGGGATGGTAATCAAAAGGTTCATTAAGGAGGGGAAATAAAGGCATAGCATGCACACTATACAAATTACACCATTTGAAATTTAAACCCCAGTATTACCCTGAAGTATCAATGCCTACTTATACTTTCTGCTTCACATTGAAACATATAATGCTTGAATCACAACATACAGGTACATGTGAACATGTAGGTATCATGGGATGTATTCCTTCTTGACAACTTGGACAATTATCTTCATGTTTGCACTGTTAGTTTCATACATACCGTTTACTGATTCACCCTAATCGTTTAAGTGAAAAGCTATGTAAAAACTGCCTCATTGGTACCACATTTACATACAGTACATGTATTGCTGGCTTGTACATTGTACATGTACACATACATCAAGTCATTTTACCCCAACTTATGGCTTCAGAGATTACATCATATAATCAATCACAAAATCAATAGACAAACTGTGTGTTCTGTGCTCCTTCGTTTGACTACATCCCACCGATGTGCAAAATGGAAATGTACTGTAGCCTTGGTTCTAGGCTTCAAAGTGTGGTGCTGTACATTTTCTTTCCCATGTACTACTGCATTCACATATCTTACGTCTGGACACAGAGGCTAAGCACAATCCTTCTCCCCTTTTTCCACACAAGCTTCCTCCTTTTTTCCTCTTATTTTGCGGCTATTTCGCGGATCGATACCTAGTAATAATACCGCAATATAGCGGTAAGCGAATCTTATAAACTGCGTCTGCAAAATAGCCGTAAATCTTGCTCCTTTTGCATAACGCTCTGGCATGTTGGTCGCTAATCGCATCAGTTTTATAGCTGAGCAGAACATGTCACCGTCGGTTAAGAGAGAGTCCAGCTGTCCAAAACACCGCAATATTATGTCTTTTTTGGTGTATATGAACGGAGCTTTTTTGCGGTTCACTGGAAACTTGCTTGTTGATGTGGATCGGTAATAATAGCAGTATTATCACAGTTATGGTACAGTTGGGCCTGAGATCAACGTCACAGCTGATTGCAATCTATTGCAATCAGACTGCAGTCAATGTATGGAGATCAATGCATTTGATTGCAATCAGCTGTGATGTTGATCTCAGGCTCTACTGTATATGAACGGGGCTTATGTTTCAGTGTGGATAAGAAATATCCCACTGCCTGAAAGATAGGCTAATGAGAATCATAGCATGTGACACCGAAAGGGTAGTCAGAACCTGACAATATGGCTCAAGAGTCATCTGCCCAGGTTCTCACTACACGACACTGTGTTCCCCCTCCACCCATGACGGTGTGTCTTTTCACAAGGTCCCAACTCCACAAACCTGGTGGACATAAGAAAAGACAGGAGGGTTTATGGACTATAGAGGATCTATTAGGCTAACCACATGGCTGTGAATTGTGGAAACCAGAATTGATCCTGTGGATAATCCTAGGGCTTATGGAAGGGATTATTAGGCTTGGGATTATGGATAGAGAGACAATGGCACATATATCGATGTACATGTACATGTACATGTACACTTAAGCACTAGATGTACTACATTGAAATAAATATCATTTTTAAACAAACCATTCATAGATATGAACATCAGATTTTATATCTTTCCTTTCCTTTTTTTTTTTTTTTTTTTTGGGGGGGGGGGGTACAGTGGAACTCTTCGGTCTCCATTCATATGGAGGTCTCCTTTAACTCTCTGTGTGCCACATTTGACTTTTTTTACAATCAATACACACAGTTCCTAGAGAGAATGAGTTAACCTAGCACACAAAGGGTTAATGGGGAGATTATTTTCACAAGGAATAATTGTGACCTATATTTTTGTTTATCAAGATACTTTGAAAAATCAATCTCGGACAGAGAGGCACACCAGATTACTTTGTTCAATGCTTCAATTCATTACAAAGCAAACACGCATACATGACCATTCATGTACAGAATACAAAATAACACTTTATTTATGCTGTAGCAGGACTTAAACCTAAACATGGTGGAAATGTAATAATTAAAGTGGTGGCGGTACATACATGTCGTTGTGTGAGATCTGCATGAAACATATGAATCATTAGTGACAGACAAAATGATTGGTAGATACACATGTACGTAGCACAGACAAAACACACAATAATAGGATGAAATGACAGGTACATGTACTAGTACACTGCCTCAGGAAATAAGGACGATACAAGTAAAACCCTGGTTGGTTCTTAAGACATGGTAAGAAGAAGAATGGTGCCTGGCTCCGGAAAGCTCTCTAATCTACCCATCAGGCCACTGGGACACCACACAGGACTGCACAGATTCAGTCTCTTTGCGGCAGGACTTGAATAATCAAGGCTTCCAAACATGTGACGTTGTCTCAATTCCGCAGTCTCCACCAGCATAGCTTTTCTCGCTGTACAAACCTTTTCCGATCTCTTCACAATCTCGCTGGCAGAACAGACAGTGTGCGAGGGTCTCTGCTCCTCAAAGCTCAGTGTGCGCATGATATAAGTCTCTCTCTCGGTTTATCTCCAAAATATCTACAGGAAAAATATATTTACGTCTCTCTCGTTTTGTTCTTTTTCTTCTCAGTGTCCGTCATCATAAGTAGATAATAGGGCGGCCTCTACTGGTTCCATGCATGATGGACACGTAAAGGAACGCATGAGCCAGTCGTCTATACATTTGGTGTGGTAGATGTGCATGCAGGGTAGAAGTCGTATCGGGTCGTTTAGCTGGAAATCGTTCATACATATCACACATCTGCAGAGGAAGGAGGAAAGACAGAGGGAAGAAAAATTGGAATACCATTAGAACAATGTGCTTTTAACTCATAAAAAATCTACATAAAGGAATGACAGAAATAGTGTCTACATTAAGTATAAACACACTAAACAAAATGCATGTAAAACTACATTTACGACCCTTAAAAGTAATCTTCAACCATCTATATTTCAACCCTTACCCTTATCTTAGATGTAAACTGGCTCTTAAACTTCAGCTCAAAGGAATTGGCATAGGGAAATGTAAAGGAAAGAAAGGGAAGGGGCTGTAGTTTTAAACCGCGGTATATTTTGTTCAGTTCAGCATGAAACACGATGCTTTTTAGGCTAAAGCACCATGTTTCATGCATAACTAGACAAAATATACCACGGTTTAAACTGTGACTCCTTCCCTGTCTTCCCTTTCCCTTTCCCTATGCCAATTCCTTTGAGCTTGAGTGTAGTACAGTATCAGAATATCCCTTTAAACCATATTATTTTCTGTTTATCACATGTCGGTCACACGCCTAATTCTGCACACTCGCCTAGCTGCGTCACTAATACTCTACTGACCACCTCTAATTGGCGAGAGGTTAGCGCATCAATGTGACAAACAATTGGTGTGACACAAAAGACGATGCAAGCGTGCATAGAGCTAGTTGCGCCGTGTCCATGGGTTAATTTAATGAGTTGAGCCACACGTCCGGAACTTGCACTCCCTTAGTATGTGTCAGAGCATTCCTGTGGGATTCTGGCTCTCGAACAAACCTAATGTAGGAAACCTCACCTCACTACTCATTGTTGCTTCATTTCTCTATCTGTCAGTAACATACAATCACCATGATTGCTGTTTGTCGCGTACCGGGTATGTCTAGATACACACTAACATCACTTCATACTGCTGCAAAATTCATGTACGCAATTGAAATGAATTCTGTTTTACCCTGGTTTATCATTGTACAATATGTATATCATCCGACACAATGAGCCTTGACCATAAAGATTTTAAACTCATAGGCAAAATAATGCTTTAGTCGCAAGGGCTACAGGTACTTTTCAGGCATGTTGTTAAAAAATGGACACTCTGAACAATATTATGTTACGGGGCATGTATTTTTTCTTCAAGGGGGCTGTTTTTTGCTTTGCGATGGCAAAAACGTCAAGAGTCCCTGTTTGTACTGCACATAAATACCTTTTTATATTTTATTACTTTCATGTGAGCATTACATGCTTAGTATATTACCTTGTACACCAATGACATATCAGTATCACATTTATGGTATCTAACCATTGAAAAATTACACCAGTCTGCATTGATAAATGTGTGTAGATTGTAACTGAAAGATGGCTAGGCTTGCCAATATGTTGTCTCTTTAATTGTAGGGAGCAGGCCTCATACCATCATTGAATATATCAGCACCATGCGCAAACTCATTATGCTTTTTAGCAACTCCTTTAATAGCAACATATATGCATTTGAGTGCAAATGTGACACAATAGCACATACTGTACACATGTAACATGCAAATCGTCCTTTCTGTGCCAATGAACGGGTCTATTTTTACTGCGGGCAAAAACCAATCCTGGGGAGAGGTCTGTCTGAGAGAGTTCCTAATTAAGTAGGTAAGTGTGCAGGCATCGCAGCTGATTACATTGAGGGGAACATGTGATCTCGTCGGAGCTACCCTCACCACGGCCCAGACGATGCACATGGTAAAAACAGGAAGCCCTCATCATCACACGGCATTAGCACTGCTGATGCCGTTATGTACATGTATGATGTACTGAATTGATGAGGGGATTTACACTGTACATGTACATAATGTGCATTCCCTGCCAGGATGAATTAAAGCACTGCCAATTTCATTCACTTCCAGGGAAGTTAAAAATATACAATTGTGGGGGCTTTTAAGGGGAAGTCCACTCCAAAATTAATCTACATGTACTCTCAACAAAAGCACACAAATCTGAGAAACACAGTAAAAAAAAAACAAGCTGGAGGGGAATCAGAAATCAGAAAACTAATGAGAAAGTTATGAATGTTTTAATGACACAAACATTTCAATTAGGGGAGGCAAATTGGATGATACACAGTCATGATGCTGTGATGTCACAGGCTCACTCTCTTAAATTTGTTGTTGGATTTTCCTCAAAAATTGTCTTGCTCTGTTTCTCTGGTATTTCTGCTTCTATTGAGAGCTACTTTTTAAGCCTCTGTAAGGCAAAAAAAAAGTCCCTGAAATTTTGTTTTAATCACTTACAATGTATTTGGGTAAATAATGCACAGAATAATATTTCAGTTTGTTTACACTGTAGTATGTTTCAATGTGTGTATTAACTGTAGGTGAAAATATTTTAGATACATACAGGAACATCCATGTTGCACAAGGGAAAGTTCTTCTCACTTCTCACTTCCACAAAGAGGGAATCTAAACCTAAAACCAAACTTTTAGATGTGCATGTATCACATACAAGTCTATTCTTAGCCAAGGTTTTTAGGAGATGAGGAGGAAATTTATCCCTTTATCAATATCCAATTTTTTTTCATCCAATGTTCATACAAAATAGAAGAGAAAAATGGAAGAAAAACTGTATGAGGAAAGAAATGTTCACAAATTAAACAAATTGAATTGAAGAAATAATGATTAATAACACAAGATGAAATTTTAAAAAGATATTGAAAATTGATGAAAAAAATTATGCAATTAGAAGGTATGTACATGTATATTATGTAGCTACATGTGTGTTGTACAGATCCCTAGGTTTGAGTGAGGAAGGCAAGGGGTTTGAGAAGCTGAGTAGATAGAAGACCTACAAGGCAGTCAACAGGAAGGGACTGTTACCCTAGCGGCACATCTTCGGAAAGAGAGAATTACGAGGCATCACTTGGGTTTAGCCTGACCCCAACCAGATCAAGAAACAATGCGCGGAGTGAGCACTGGCGGCTGCAGCATAAAGGGGACGGAGGTCACAGAGTCATGTGGGTAATCCAACCACAACTGCCTTCAACAGAGATGGTCTCAGCGAAAAAATAGCATATATTTATTTATCCGAGAGAGCTTCTTTTCATGCCTCGTGTCATAAAATAAAAACCTTGAATTATGTACGTATGTACGCAATGAGAACAATAAATTCACAATTGTTTTCTTCCTCATGTGTGATCTTTTATTGCACTGCGGAGGCGAAATCACCCTCAGTTCCTGCAGTATTGTGTTTTTTTACTGGTGGGTCTGCATTTGACTGGAATGGATAAATATTGTATAATTTCCTATTGAAAATCCAGTCTGCGTTAGCCCGAAACAAACAAACAAACAAAAGTTATTTTGATAAAGTTCTGCAAAGCTTGATCGACCAATCGTGAGTGGCATAATGATGCATGTTGTATAAATTTGGCAATACCAAACAAAAGACACAAATATTACGCTATTTGGGCTGCCAATATGCATCCTTGCTCACTCAGTTTATATTCAGTGAGGGGAACTTCGGACATCCGCCTTAATTTATTTTTGTCTTTATAGAATGAAGATAAATGGTTTACTTCTAACTGTGTGATATTTCACAAAATAGCCCAAGATTTTAAAGGAAGATTTCCTAACCAATTAAGGCATTTTGCATGCAACCAAGATGTCCAACAAACTTTTAAATTCCAATTTCCTCCACTCTATGTCATTTGAAGCAAACATCACATGAATGGAATCAAAGATGTACATTGCACATTAACCACTGTCCATGTGACTGTTTGTAAGGCTAAGTCCTGCTACAGATCTAATTCCTGTGACAAAAGATGGACACACACCCTCTAGGGGACGGAGGACACCCTTAATTTCCTTAGGGGGAGGGATAAGTTGGGAACTAATTGCAACATCCATCAAGCAGTCTTGCACAGCTCT
The DNA here is from genome assembly GCA_963669155.1 of Arbacia lixula. Classification (NCBI taxonomy): domain Eukaryota; kingdom Metazoa; phylum Echinodermata; class Echinoidea; order Arbacioida; family Arbaciidae; genus Arbacia; species Arbacia lixula. Next base: position 18,538,641 of record OZ022580.1, on the reverse strand, counting down.
GGGTGTCTGTCTCAGAGGGACAGTTCTTAAACCTCGAGTCCAAAAAGTGTTCATTGTCATTCAGGGCAATGGATAGTCGCAGTGAAAAACATACATTGAGGTTTGGTAAAATGAAGCCCCCGCGATGCATAAAATTAGCCCCCTCAAACAATGAGAGAGCCCCTGTACACATGTTTGCATTGTACTTACTTCACAAGGTTTAATGCACTCTATTGTAAAAGTTCATTCAATGACATCAGACTTAAAAAGCAGCCCTTGCAAATACTTTTTAAATCTTTTTCTCTGGATAGCAGAGGTGAACATTTTCCCCTGATCATGATGGCTCCTGGTCTCTTTGGATTTCAATGGCCTGTGCATGGTTATCATTTTGAAACGATCAGTCAATCAAGGACAGAACCTGTGGTCAAGGCAAAATGGTTTGGCAATGATTACAGTTCCAGTACTCTTTACTACTGCTATCCATTACCTTTAAAGGACAGCTTGTAGAGTTACATGTAGTAAAATACTCAAAACATATTTTATCAGTGGCAGTGGCTCCTACAGATCTGTTCTCCATGAATGACTTTGAACATTGTGATAACATCAATGTAAATCTTACATTACATGTAGGTGAATGTTCTCTTAAGCTAAAACTTAAGTACACGCTGCCTTCATTGAACCGGTTGTTGAGTTGAGAGGAACAAGTGTGATCAAAACACCTTGTCCAAGTGTGTACACACTGGGTTGGGCTCTAACCTACCATCTCTCCGCAATTCAGTCAAGAGCTCTCAGCAGTAAGCCACTGTGCCCTATGATCATCGCTGTTTGCTCTTCCCACATAATTTAGACCCAGTTGTCTTGACAATATGCTCATATGACGTCAAGATTCCGTACTCCATTATGCACGAAATATTTTGTTGTGCACCACACATATTCAAATACATTGTACGTGAACACTGCATGGATGTACGCATCATGTGTACATGTACATTTATTCTAAAAGATTTGGTTCAATGCCCAAGTTGAATGAGAATCAGCTATTATGCAAGTATTTTTCCCCTTTGTCCTTGCTCCCCATTACTTCCATAACAGGGGGATAAAAATACAAATGACACAGTGCTGTTGATCATCAGTAATTCAAGACAGATGCCCCCCCCCCCCCCCCTACAAAAAAAAAAAAATATAAAAGACGCTACATGTTGCTGGGTACAACGCACAGGAAAGCTCTGATTGTTGAATAGTTCATTACATGGACACCGTCCATCATGTTTGCATTGCCGCTCAATTTTTTCAATTTTTTGCCTGCATGGAAGCCTTCTCAAGATACAGTAAATGTACACCTGTATGGAGGGCACACAAGTAAAAGATTCATCATGAAATAATACACGTAGCAAGATATACAATCTTTGTTAAAGTTCAGGATTAAGTACAGCTTCTTATAAGAATTGAGTTTACCTTTACCTTTACAGGAAAACACTTTTCATTTTTTCTTTATCAACCCAAGAGAGAAACAAGACTGCTAGACGGGAAAAAGTCAAAGTTCTCAGGAATGGTCTCCTAGTATCGCATTGCAATTTGCTACATGTACATGTACATGGACAGTCTTCCATATGAATCATGACAGAACGATTCAACCTTCATCACGCATGTAGTTCTTGTTCGATTTCAACAATTTTATCATTTTGAGGTGATCCATCTTGCCATCATGACATCAAACAATTAGATTGTGACCTGGGTGGGGTAAGGTCAGATACAACTTCAGTTGTACTCTGCCATGATAAGGAGTCCTGTAATCTTCACAACTCCTACCCATTACCTTTAAAATGTGAGTCAATGTTTTTTCCCATTTTGGTGGTATTTACACACTTTTATTTGTTTAACTTCAGAGGGGCTACCCTACATACCTGTACCTTCAACGGTAATCTTAAGCACTTCTGTCTCTTATCTTAAAGATGAAGAGGTAGTATTTTCTTCCATTTTCAGTGGTATTTTCACACTTTCACACTTTCACAATTCTTTTATTTTCAAAGGTCATGAATCTTAACCACTGTACTGTCTCTTCCCTTTAAAAATGCAGAGTCAGAATCAGGATAAGGGTATAAAGGGTCAAGGTACAATTATATAAATAACTCACTCTCTTGCTTTTTTGCTGCCATCATACTGCCCAGTGGGCAAGTGCTGTATAAGGCCTATCCTTTTGGCAATTCTGATCTGCTCCTCCTCAGTCAACTGACTTGCTGACCTCCTCTGGTTTGGGGTTACATGGTATACTGGGGCTTCCTCCTGAAGGAATGAAGAGATGATATTCAAAATGTTATTCATGTATCACATGTTATAATGACACCAACAACAATATTATATCATACAGCAGAGCATAGTCATAAAAAATCATCATGATAATAATAACATTTATATTAGCTGACTACATAAAAGTGTATATGTCTGATATCACATCTATTTTTGCAGATATCAGTTAAAAGGGCATTCTCTGATTTAAGCCTTTTAACTCATAGTACATCGAAAAACAAGATTATTTGGCGCTACCCAGCTACTCTGTCTGTGTACTATGCGTGTGCACACTATTGATAAACAAAGGATGAATATCGCTTGTAACTGGTTGCTTGTGAGCACTGCTGTTGTGTCTACTGGATATTTTGCATTGTTACAAAAAAAAATGTCACTAGTGCATGCAATGTGAACTGTGGTATCAAGACTTCTTTCAGAGATGGATACAATGTTTAGTAAGATCCTTTTAAAACAACTCTTCTCCACAGTAGTTCCAAAAATATGAACTACCGGTATACATGTAGCTAAACATTTGAACTCAATGATTGCACATACATGTAAACAACAGTTTAAACAGCAATTAGTACATTGTAAAACAGACTTAAAACAAGTTTAGGCCAGTACGTTTCTGGAAACCAGGTTTTCCCAGGTTCTCGTACGTAGTGAATGGGTTAAATAGAGGTCACACTGTACAGTCCTTACTTATATTCCTGCCAGGGTAGTCATGAACATGTACACTGCCCTAATCTGACAAAAGGAAGTAATATTGAAAGAGACTTCTCTTGTAAATGAGCAAAATGCGCCTGTCACTTGCATTGGCATGAGTGCAACACCACATCATGTTACATGAAGATTGAATATCTCACAGCAAGATTGATACTTCTTGTCCAAATTTTGGCCATATGTAGGGAATGCTGGGTAAAATCTAAGAATTCCAATAACCCAGCTTTGTGTGATTTGTCACTTGCTTCCTTTTGTCAGAGTAGGGCTGTATAGTCATAATCATCAATGACCTGTCCTTGAACCTTCAGTACAATAAACATTTTACCCCAACTTCAAGAACACCACACAAACAAAATAAAGTGTCCTTAAAAAAATAAAATCAAAGAGTACAAGTATGAGTGTTAAGTGTAAAAATCCCATACCAAAATAGCAATATCTTTTTCACCAATAACCTTTCCCAAAAAAAGGGGAAGTAAAAAAAAAAATGTGCTTGGTGAGGATTTGGGTTCATTTTTGTAATTGTCCTTCATATGTCAAACCAGTCATGGTTGAGCTCATGATTGATGCTTCTTTGTTGCTCTGTGGTAATATTTGTGGACTAGTGACTCATAGCATGCTTTTACTAGTCAGGTGCCTGGAAAATGCTGAATCACTTATTTGACTGATTTCACAACAATGTATTTTTGAATTATTTGTAATCGAAAGACGGTGTTCCTTTGTTTTGCGGATCTGTAAAGAATGCATGATAGAGCAAAGTAAAAGTTCTGTTTGTGTATGGGATGTAGGAATATGATTCAAACAAAACATGTACGTTTTCTCAGTTAAGAGATTATATTTTCTAAGAGGCCCTCATTAGACCATCTTATAACAAAACTGAAGAGGAAAATTCCATCTCTACAGCATTATCTCATTGAGATAATGCTGTAGAGATGGAATTTTAGCAACTCATTGAGATTCTCAATGAGTTGCTAAGATATGGTACATATAATCAGTACAAGTAAGGGATGCGCTGGCCTAGGTCCTACAGAACTTACAGAAAACTTATTGCAGCTCAACTACTATGACTCAACATACATGTAAATCCATTTCAAAACAAGCTGTTATGATAATTCCACTAAATGGTGTTTTCACAGTACTTCCTTTTGGCTCAGTGTGTACAGTTTTAACACTCAGAAGGAATGTTAATTGTTATTCAACACGCAGAGATCTACCATGGCAAGTACACAACTTCAAAATACGCCTCCAAAAGGGATACCACATACACAGGCTGTACAGAAAGAACATCACATACATTCATATTCATGGGCCAACTTGTGCCACCGTCATTCCCATTTCTACAAATGCTGTTCAAACACAATCTTAGAATTAAATTAAAGTCTTACTATCAAAGACAGTGCCATGTCAGCTTTGGATGTTATACAGTCAGAGACTTTCACAATTTATATCAAGCCAATTAAAAATGTACATGTATGTGATTCACTCTATCTCATTGTTAGATTATCAATAAATGTGCTACTAGTATCAAGACCATTTAGGCAACTTAACCTGAATGTGAACACAATAAACAGGAATATAAACAAATACCAAGCCCAAGGGCAAGGTCAGGCAGGAGCAACAGTCCAAAAGCAAGGTAAATGATCAAGGACTGAAGGAAGAGAATATTGTCCATAAATGTTAGACTGCAAAATACAGTTTTCATAAGACCATGGTCCAGCATTTTCTAAGCATTACAAAGCAATACGTCACTGCACAAACATACTGAACGACTCAATTCAACCCAAACATAGTCGGCAGCGAATACGTTGAGCGGGGTAATAACAAAGGCAATTGCAAAGTAACAACAACACCGAGAGCCGCGCTCGACTGTGCAAATCAAATGCCAACCTGGTACGGCGGTGGAGGTCCTAGCCTTTCATGGACTTCAGGATCATCATGAAGTAGCGAGATATCGTCGGCTGTTTGGCCCTGGAGACAGTTTCCCATTTTGGAGAGCACGGCAGGATAAGTTACCAGAGCATTAGAAGGTTCAAAACAAAATGCTAGTCTCTTATAGTGTTCATGTTCATCAGGGCAACGTATTGGTCTCGTCAGTTCTCACGATTCACCACACACAATAGGCCGTGGCAATATGGCAGACAATAACATAACATTGGTCGTCGAGTCACAGCTGATATCGGCATAAAAATATTGCGCGCCAGTAAAAATAGTTTGTGTTAACTCAAAACGGATACTGTTAAATCAAGATCTTATTATCATACATTTTTGTTCAGTTATGATAATCTTATATATATTAAGGGAGTAAAGATAATTTTATCGGGAATCAGTGGATCTAAAAATGGGAATATCCTTCCGCGAGGTCGCTAAACTGGATGACGTCATTGAATAGGTAAACAAAAGATAGAAAATCGAGGGGTTCCCCGGCCTGTTCACATGCACAGCTCCGCGCAGTCGGCGCTACGCACGATTTCCTGGCTGGTAATTTTTATTGTCTCCAACCCGAGGTGCCAACCACTTTAATGTCTTGAATCCGCTGCTCTTGCTCCGCTTTTCTTTGTCTCCTTTCTCCCATTTCCTCATCTTTTTGTGAATCCATACCCTCCTTTGTTTGTTTTCCCATGACGAGTCTCCATTTCCTTTTCATTGAGGTTTAGGCTAAATGATAGCAACACAGAGAACAGAGACACTTGTCTGGTGTTTTCTCTTTTCTCTTCCTCCGTCAATTTTTTTCTTCTACATTCTATGCCTCCCTGTCTCTCTTCCTACTTGTCTGATGTTTCTTTAATATCTTCCTCCATTCCGTTCTCTCTTCAACTTTCTCTCTTTCTCTTCTTTTTTTTTTTTTTTTTTTTACTAGATTGGCGTTTTTTCTCTTTGCTCCATCACATCCTCTCTCTCTCTCTCTCTCTCTCTCTCTCTCTCTCTCTCTCTTTCACTGTCCGTCACTCTGTCTACTTGACTTCCGTTTTATTCTTCTATTAGTTCTGTTACTCCTCTCACCATAATTTTTATTATCTTGCTCCACCACATTTTCTCTTAAACAGTCTCTTTCTCTCTCTCTCTCTCTCTCTCTCTCTCTCTCTGTATGCTATGCTTGTATTCCTCTATTACACATATTTATCTTTATCATTCTCTCTCTGTAGTTCTTTCTCTTCCTCTTCCTCTTCCCCTTTGTCTACTAGTCTGCAGTTTTATTCCTCTATTATTCCTGTTATGTCCTCTCACCATCATTCTCTTCGTGTAGCTTAGGTAGAAAATGTGCAAGATGTACATACAGTATGTATGTACAGTTATGTCTACAATGGCCCCAAAAGATGATATAAAGCTATACTCTCAAGGGTCCTTTTTTCCTAGTTGCGTTCTATCTCAATATCTTGTTTACTGAGTATTCAGTTTGGTAATCATTATAATCAATTACATTAGGAAAGAAATAAGGAGGCATGTAACAAAAGTATATTTTTCACATTTTATTGAATTACAAAGTAAGTACAATGTATTTCCTTTATTATGCACATATTTAGCTGTTTTCCTCCAAAAGCTATTACAAGTATGTAATGTGTCTTTATTACAAGCATATATACATGTATATCACAATTGCCTTGGTACACACCTGCCAAAACCTTGTTTCTGTCACACAACAGAATCCAACAAACGTCTTGACATCAACATCACTCTACAATATAGAAGATAGATAATTGTTACATCATAGCAAATTTATCTTCCCTCAAGATTAAATTCAGCAGCGTACTTACATTTCATGAGATGCCATATTTAGATTTAGATACATACCCATAGTATACCGTTCTTTCTTCCGCATTTCTTAGAATATACAGGAAATATAAGTAGCGATAGACTGAAACTGGTTGACATACATGTTATGCCTGCCTCAGCTGTCACATTGGTCCCAAAGAAACCACTTCAATTTCCACTGACAGTGGCTTTTAAAATATGAATACCACACTTGTGTCAATCTTGTAGCCAAAAGAAAATACAGACCGATTTACTGGTATCTGTTTATTGGCAATAATAAAACAAGATGACACTTGAGAGGACTGAGTGATAGATGAAGAGCTAGATATGTTTCATTTTTCTCTCATTCGTTCAGTGTGAAGTGTAAGCATTTGACTATTTCAATTTCAAGTTCCCTTTCATATCTGTTGACTTGTACAGCCTACAATTGACACACGTTGTCAAGGAGCAATTAGTTTTCTTATTAACTCTTTAAGTTTTTATGCTAGTTTTGTTTGCATGACTAAGTGCCAAATAGTGACTATCCTGGTGGAACATGAGGACTTCAAGTAGTGTCAATACAATAGATGTGCATGACAAAAAACAACAATCATACAGGCCTGTATGCACAATGGTGGTTGAACTTAGACCGCGTACTAATAAGGGGCAAAATAAATCATCTGATACTCTCACAAAATCACTGATTTTCATCAGGACCACAACAGTGTGTGATATCAAGTATTGCCTATAATCAGTATGTGGCCAAACTCAATATACCATAGTAATTTCAAGGACAAAATCAATGATATTGAATCAATAATAATGCTTCATATTGTTTTATTTGGCATCCCTTAAACTCATTAATTTCTGACAGTATCAAAAGATTTATTGTGCCCCTTATTAGTACGCATTTAGTTTGCATTCTAATTCAACCACCATTACAAATACAGGCTACCATTGCAAATACATGCCATCAACTTTAACAATTATGTGGATTCGATATCAAAGTACAACTAAACAATAGTGCTAACACCAAAGTGCTGAAAACATTTATGATCAAGTACTATGCATACTCATATTCTGTGGAATTGTTTCACATAAACATTAAACACAGATGCATCCTGACAGCTAGAACCCACACAATTACATTAAATATCTATTATAAAAGATAATACATAAAACGTAATGGTTCATTACATCCCCCAGGGCTCTCAACAATTTTTTGTTCATGTTGTGGTACAAACACTATGCATGAATTGTTTTGGAGGGGAAAAAATACAATTTGCATGTTTTGTTAACATACAATTGTGTGCAAACATCACAGAATAGCAGAACTGAATTTAGTTATGAATCCAGTGCCAACAAGTCATTTTAAACCAAACGCAAAACTAATCCTGTCAAAAGCCCTGGCATCACCACGGACATCGTTTTCTTTAAAAGAATTATTGTTCAACACAAAATTAAATGAGTGTCTTGTAGATGAATACCAGTACCAATGCACATGGAAAAAAACTATGGTTTAATCCTCTTAGGGTTTCCTGATATAAAGCTTTTTAAGTATGGGCATCAAAGCAAATACAGTGACATGCTTGCAAATAGTAGAAAGCTATGCATGCTGTGAGCACGGCCAACTTTCATTCTTACAGATTCCGGTCTTCAAGGCTATACTATAGAAACATGAATAATGGGCTGCATTTTTAGGTTAAAATGGTCTATACCATATCTCTAGAAAAAAAAACAGTCAAATTTCTATGATTTAAATAGCGTTCGTCTAATTTTCAGATGTTTTTTTTTCAAATACAAAATGAAGCCACTACCAGCATTTTTTAATGTTACCAGTACATGTAGTATGAATCCCTAGTATTGAAAGACAAAGAACACAAAAGCAATTTATTGTCATTTGGAGAGCCCTCATGTTTTAAATGTGGATTTGTTCATCACTATTCTCCCCGCCTAGATTTCAAGCTTCCTATTCATGTTACTTCAAGTTCAACCTACTTAAAAAGACCCCTCATCCACAAACCGATGTTTGTTTGTTTTTTCCTGGGAACTAAGTCTACAGCTTGATCTAAAACTGCCCTTGAACTTCTAGCCAGATTGGTCCTTCATACCACTTGCCACTTGTATCTGTAGCCAAGCTAAGCTGTGACAAACTTCTCCCCGTTTGTTCTATCACATACACCAGTCTTAGCTCCTTGTTCGGAGGCTGTTCTCAATGTTCAAGCTCGGTCAGTTGATCAGCAAGCTCTCCAGCCGCAAACTTGTGGCATAACTATTCAGATATTCTTCAAACTCTTAAACCGCATTAAGTTTTTAAAATATTCAATTTGCTGCTCTCTATGTTCTAACTCGTTTGGTTGATCCGCAATCTCTCAAGTCAAAAGTTTCTGTGCTTACTTTTCAGATAATCTTCTTAACTTGCATTTTGGCTGGAGGTGCATGAATGTTAACATTTAGTATGTTGCCCTCTATGTTCTATCTGGGTTGGTTGATCTGCATTCTCTCCAGACGGATCTGAAGCTCGGTGAAGTTAGCAAGGTAGGCCTGCACCAGCTGCTGCCGGCCAGCAGTGGCTTCCAGCTCCACCTTGTAGCTGGCTATGGCATCCAGGCAGGATGTGGCAAAGAGACGTCTGAAGGGTGCAAAGGGATAATATCAAATGATAACGAGACATACTTGTGGATAAGTACAGTGAAACCTGTCTATAGTGGCCACCCAAGGGAAACAAAAATTGTGGCCTTTATAGGCAGGTGGCTGCTACAGGCAGGTTCTCTAACACATGATCTCTCTCTGGGGGAATCATTTTAGTGGCCACTATACACAGGTTGGCTGCTATAGACAGGTGGCCGCTAAGACAGGTTTGACTACATAAGGTGGTCTGCATTGGCAAATTCATGTATTGGCATGGGCTGGTAAGTGCACGGTGACACCATGGACCTTCCATGGTGACACCATCTACTCATTATAAATCAGAGGCACGCTCAAAAAAAATCTTAGCGCACCTACAACATACTAGCATTTCAGAGACTTGCCTAAATGGTTACATAATCCGTCTAAATATAATAGGAATTTTAGACAAAAGGATGAGAGAAAAAAATTGGGAATGAAAATCTCAAAGAGAATGACAAAGTAAGGGATAGAAGAGAAGAAGGTGGCAAAATAAACATTATGAAAGGAATAAATAATTGACCCTACCCACTCCAGGAATCGGACCAGGGGCCTCGAGATCTTAAAACAGCGCCTTACCCATTGAGCCACAAATCTTCCCATTCACTTAACAGATAATGCCCAGCAGGGGCTAGAATGATTAAGAAATCGATATTCAAGCTGAAATTTCGCTATGATCCTGACATCTGATTAAAAAAATAGAGATGACGTCCCCAAAAGCTAGTAGACTCAGCTACAACATACTAAAATTTCAGAGTAACAGAATTGAACGCAAGTGAGATACAGCTCCAAGAAGCTCATCATGTTATTTCATCAATACCCCTTCCATTGACATAACACGTACATACGTCCCATTTTGACATTAATGTCTTTAATCAAATTTACACCATGAAGATGGAATCGTATCAAAAACGAGGCTGGTATTTAATAGAGCAATGTCTCAGCTACCACATACTGAAATTTGGAAGAAAATTTATCAAGGATTACTGAGATAAAAGCGAGTAAAAAGTTCATGACGTCATACATGAAAATTCTTCTTTTTTTTTTCGATTCATATGGCTATATTATGATGTCACGATGTATTTAGCGATCAAATGATACATGAAATAGCATCCACACGTCCCGCTATTTCAAAATATGGAAAAAAAATTGGGGGTCACCAGCCATTCTGAGGAGCTATGGCCTCCTGAAGATAGTCATGTTTTTTGCAATATTTGCACACAAAAACGTATTGATGCACGCGCTGACTTTAAACTTTGACTTTGTGATGTTGTTTAGAACCAAAAAAAATGCATAACAATGGATATGACGACACCACTTTGGTACTCTAGCCCTCTAAGAATTGAAAAGAAGCAAGAAAATAAAAAAAAGTTTAGCATACAATACTGCGAAGCAGTCATTTTACATACTATCAAGTACAATAGAAAGGTGCCCAAGTTTGGGGGAATGCACAAAGCTTCAATGTGACGTCATTGGACTTGAACACAGCACACATCCACACATATAAAGCACCCTACTTATGCATTTAAAAAAAAAGTTTAGATATAGTTGTAAAAGCTATGTGCAAACGAGGCCCTTGAAAGATGGTGATGTTGCCAATTTGAGGAGGAATAGTGTATTGTACCTGTCCTGGATGGGTACGAGGCTGGCGTTGTCAGTGAAGGCAGACAGGAGAGCAGCAACCACCTTCAGGAGGTGCAAGGGGTTGGACGAGGTCTGCCAGAAGGGGTCCTGTGCAAGATACGGGAGGGGTAAGGGAGAAGGGGGAGGGAAGGAAGGGGGAAGACAGGGGGAAGGCAGGGGGAAGGCAGGGGGAAGGCAGGGGGAAGGCAGGGGGGAGGCAGGGGGGAGGCAGGGGGGGAGGCAGGGGGGGAGGCAGGGGGAGGCAGGGGGAGGCAGGGGGGAGGCAGGGCGGAGGCAGGGGGAAGGCAGGGGGAAGGCAGGGGGGAGGCAAGGGAAGGCAGGGGGGAGGCAGGGGGGAGGCAGGGGGGAGGCAGGGGGGAGGCAGGGGGAGGCAGGGGGAGGCAGGGGGAGGCAGGGGGAAGGCAGGGGGAAGGCAGGGGGAAGGCAGGGGGAGGCAGGGAGAGGCAGGGGGAGGCAGGGGGAGGCAGGGGGAGGCAGGGGGAGGCAGGGGGAGACGGGGGGGAGGCGGGGGGAAGGCAGGGGGAAGGCAGGGGGAAGGCAGGGGGAAGGCAGGGGGAAGGCGGGGGAAGGCAGGGGGAAGGCAGGGGGAAGGCAGGGGGAAGGCAGGGGGAAGGCAGGGGGAGGCAGGGGGAAGGCAGGGGGGAGGCAGGGGGAGGCAGGGGGAGGCAGGGGGAAGGCAGGGGGAAGGCAGGGGGAGGCAGGGGGAAGGCAGGGGGAAGGCAGGGGGAGGCAGGGGGAAGGCAGGGGGAGGCAGGGGGAGGCAGGGGGAGGCAGGGAGAGGCAGGGAGAGGCAGGGGGAAGGCAGGGGGAAGGCAGGGGGAAGGCAGGGGGAAGGCAGGGGGAATGAAAGGGGAATGAAAGGGGAATGAATGGGGAATGAAAGGGGAATGAAAAAAGAATGAAAGGGGAATGAAAGGGGGAAGAAATGGGGAAGAAATGGGGAATGAAAGGGGAATGAAAGGGGGAATGAAAGGGGGAAGAAATGGGGAAGAAATGGGGAAGAAATGGGGAAGGAATGGGGAAGGGTCAGTCAACAAATTTCTGAATTGAAATCTATTTTCCACATTTTACATAAAATATAAAATATAAAAGCACACAAAAAAATAAATGTACATAGATAGTAAGAACCATGAAAAGTATAACGCACATAAATTACCAATATTTCTTGTACTTTTGTCAAAATAACATATTACCAATGTGAGGGGAGCCTATAAATAAAGTGTGTGGGATTATACGCTCTCCCGTTTCATGAAGTATCAATATATTTTACATTTGTGGAACTACAATATATGTTGCATGAGAAAAACAAATATAGACATTCTTCGCCAATAAAAATTTGTCTCCAAAAGATTGTCTACAATCTTGTGTGAAAAAGTTGTTCGTACCTTTGCCCTAAAATGCCTGTCGTAAACTTTGTGGAGCTTGGGGAGGGGCACGTCCACATTGAGCAGAGCTTTGAACACCCAGGACTCGTTCCAGCCCAGCTCACAGCTCTGCTTCTCAAGGTGCAGCACTAGAAAGTCTGGTGGGAGAGAAAACAACATGCAGTGTGAACAATACTATTTAACATGCAATGTGAGTTGGGCATACACCTTGGGAAGTTATACAAGCAGTGTGGCCCACATTAGAAAAGCTCAGTACATGGCAGCTCTGGGTGATTCAGCCACTGTAAACAAAAAAAAATAAGAAAAGACCCAACGCGGGTAACATAAAAGCCATGTCAATAATTTGGAAAAAATATATCACAGGGTATAACACACAACATGGTTCAGTGTGCTTGTTTAGGCATGAAAAGTAGCCTCCGCATATACCTTATCCTTGGCCTTTTTTGTTTAGCTCAGACTTGCACTTGTACTTGTAGTTGATATCCAAGTCTAGAGGTAGAAAAGATTGCTTTGTTTACAAAAATGAAGTAAACTTTAAGATGTGTTACTGATGAACATATCCACCTCAGTTAGATCTTGGATTGGAACAACATGGTTTAATCATTGCAAAATTGTCTCAGCCAAACACTAACTACAATGATAGTCTGAAATATGAGAGTAGTATTTTAATACTGTAAACATAAAGTACTTGAGATCAAACATATATGAGCACTTACAAGCAAACCAAATACAGAATGTTGATGTTTTGGAGAGACATGCAATGAAAATAAATGTGTTTTTTTTTTTCACCCATTCTATACTTAGCCCACATATTTGTGGGCTGGCTTTTCTCCGCTTAAATAATGAGCGGCGAAACTCCCGCGTAATCTGTTGTATAGGTAGCTATTAAAGACAGCCTGTCCCTTTTTCAGATCACCACAAAACCATCGAAACATTGGCAAAACATATAGAGAAATGTTAGCAAGCTGTATATTCATGATTTGAAACTGATACGTAGTGTAAAATTCAAATAATGCACGTAAACAACGTCTGATTAATAGTCTTTACCTCAGGCTCTTAGCAGTTTGTGTTGAAATATCTGCTTTATTGATTAATCTGTTTATTAAATTATGACACGCATTATGAAAAAAAAATGTTCTATAGAAGGAAACATCTCCAAAGTTTGGTAATTACTCATAAAATTAGGATTTCACACATGGATAATAACCACATAGATACTGTAACAAAGACTAATACTTTTTTCATAGTACGAAAAAGTCAGTTTGAAATTTAACGGCTGAAATTTTCACATATACAGAAAGCTTCAACATGCTATATTCTTATAAATGGTCTTGAATCACACTTTCTTCAATTTGTGAATGTGATAGACGATTTCAAATTTTAAGCTTGCAAAAGGGACAGACAATCTTGAAGCTACACCCTTTGGTAACTGCAGTTCCAGTTGACAACCTTACTGGACCAAGATTCACAAAGCCCAAAAAATCTAATCACGAGCAACTGGTTCAAAGTCCTGAATGCTTTTGAATGGGGGCATGCCTGCATACAGATTTGCACCTGAAAGCTGGCATCCTTGAAAGTATGGACTTACCAAGGGGAAAGTATCTCTCTGAATTGCTGTAGATCTTGCCCTGGCTGATCAGCAGCTTAGTAAGGATGGTGATGCGTGTTGCAGGGAGTTTGTTAGCACTGTCATTAATCTCTGCAGATAGAGGGGAAAAAGAAATAATTCAATTTCAATCCAATTTTATTTCACCATTAAAAAAAAACAATGCAATGTTGACATTTATATACAGATTCAACGTAAAATGTAATTTGGTGGATACAAAAAAAGCACAAGCTAAAACAATTAGCCCCCTGGGTAATCATGATAAAAAGATAAACGTAACAACATAAAGAGAACATCATAAGATTTGCAAAAGGTGGAAATGAGACAGAATCAAGAAATTATATAGATTTTTCATATAAAAGGATACCTACCGAAAGATAAGTATTTTATTCAATATGTTATATATACACATCCCATCGAGCAATTGTTGGAAGGCACAAAAAGAGTTAGTGGTCATTCTCTGCAACCAATATTGATAGTTATTTAATCCAAGGCTCTTTTGGAAGTTGTAGGGGTTGACCGCCATTTGAAAGGATATGCCTTTGGCGCTGTGTGAACTATGGAATACCTCCATGCTTACCTCTATCCAGGATGGCCTGCCATAGTTCCTGTATGAGAGACTGGTCATAATGATCAGCACATTTCACGATGGCCAGCTTGCATTTGACCAGGTTGAACTCTTCAGCAAAGTCACCATAGAGCTGGATGACAAACAAAAAAGACAATTGTAAGATTAGTTGCTTAGAAAGAGGAATTATGCCTTCAACCAGGATCCTTTTATTGAAAGATGTTTAAGCTCAATGATCCACATGAAGTCATTAAATATCCGAAGACAATTTTTCTTTTCTTTTTATTCTCAAACTTATATTGATATTATGATTATTCTTGTTTTTTCCTTCTATACATACGTGTACTGTAATTGTTTATAATTTGTTTATAATTTGTTTAAATCATGAAAATCAATAAAAATTTAGAAGTATTAAAAAAAAATGCCTGCAGACTACGACATTAACAGCAGCTGCAATTTTCAATATCTGAACATAGTTACATGCCAAAATTCACATTTCATTTTGAGATCACCTTGAGGCTATATTCTAAACCATGCCCTTTTTAGCAGTCAACATTTGTATTAACTCTTAGTGTGTCAAGTGTGAATTCATTCGCATATAACGACCACAAATCTCATAGAGCGATATTTTGTCTGGTATTCAAAGGGTTACAAAAGAGCTCACCCTGGTGAGGTCAACCAGCTCAGAGTTGAGGGTGGACAGGGCGTTCTGTACTCGCGGGTCGCCACAGATACACGTCTGGGAGATGGCCTCAAAGACCTGCAGCTGTATCCTAGCAACCTGTGACAAGAATGAGGAATGACGTCAATGAAAAGGAAGATCTGTCCATTAAACACAGAAAGGCCTTCCGTTAAAACCTGAAGCTAAAAGAGAGTGATGACACGATACAAGACTACCCCTACCATTTAAACTGGGTTCCAATAAAAAATGGTTTAGACACTCGACAAAAAACTGGGGCCAAATTGATGAAATATTTGAAGTCTAGCTAGCTGCGAAAAGTGCATGTAGCTGAATGCTCTTAGGAACCTTTGTAATGAATATGACGCCACAACAGTGGAATGCCCTTCCTGATCAGTTGCGTGGGCCAGAATGATTTCATCAGTTTAGAATCATCTACTTCAGAACAGGCATCGCACAGCGTAGGTGCAACACATTCCACCCAAACTTGATCACTATGCCCTTTAAATTATTGTTTGTAAAAATGCCTAGAATTGTTAATTAATTAATTTGGGACAAAAGCCTTCTCAGAGCAAAACTGACCACTATTTAGCTTACAATATTGGCAACACTTTATTTTTCATGAAATTCTTCTTAAAAAAAGGGAATACAAATTCCATTGTAAATCAACAAAATGGCAAAATCATTCAAATTAGAGCAATAATCATGCCAATTTGAAGAGCAAAAGTACAATTTCAACCATCTCAGCTTGGTCCCAAATGGGTTAAGGCCTGTGCATGTGAAGACCCGTGCCTACCTCCAGCTTCTCCTTGTAAATCGACAAAATGGCAAAATCATTCAAATCAGAGCAATAATCATGCCAATTTGAAGAGCAAAAGTACAATTTCAACCATCTCAGCTTGGTCCCAAATGGGTTAAGGCCTGTGCATGTGAAGACCCGTGCCTACCTCCAGCTTCTCCTTGTAAATCGACAAAATGGCAAAATCATTCAAATTAGAGCAGTAATCATGCCAATTTGAAGAGCAAAAGTGCAATTTCAACCTTCTCAGCTTGGTCCCATATGGGTTAAGGCCTGTGCATGTGAAGACCTGTGCCTACCTCCAGCTTCTCCTCCAGCTCGTGAAGGAACTCGCCCTCGCTTGCCGAGCTAGTGCGCAGGCTGCTACTCTTGCTGCACATCACAGCGCGGGAGAGGTATTCAATCCGGTGCTGCAGCTTCACCTCCGTACTGACAAGAAAATAAACATATGGGGCCAGTGAGCTCATAGTACTGTCTCCAAACCTTTAATATTCCTGTTCCTTTTCAGTATAAAAAGACTACTAATCAGGAGCCATTCTCATTGAACCTTACTTGCCCAGCCTTACTAACTTAGTGACTACAACTGCATGTAGCTGAACGCCTTTCTGTAACTAGGCTTTAGAAAGGTTTCATGAGTATGGCCCCAGTAACAGTCCTAGTTGGCAGCTCTGATAATCTCTTATGAGATGGAGCCAAGCTGTCTGGCGCCCTCACCTGTGCCTCTCAGCCAGCTTGGCCAGGATGCGTGCAGCCGCGGGGTAGTTCTTGCACTTCTCATGGTACTTCCACAACAGGTCCAGCATCTCCAGGTTATCTGGGTTGTAATGCACCGCCCTCTTGATGTACGGCTCCACGAACGGAGACGAGATCTGCAGAGTTTAAAGATTGGCTGGCTCATTTGCAAAAGTCATGAAACTCGGCAGGAATCAGTGGTATAACCTAATAATAACATCCATGAAATATTACAGTCTTCACAAATCTTTTCAGAAAAAGTGAAAAACTATTCTTGTATACCTTTGAAGCTACAACTACTACTAAGCGGAAGCATCCGAGATTGAGTTCACAATGCAACGCCATGAGTCTTTATCATTCATCAATGTCTGCAAGTCCCCAGTTTCACACTGGATGTCCCTTGCAATTCAATCCATGTAGTTCAGAGGTCTCCTTCCTCTGTTAGGGCATGGGAGTCTCATGCAAATAACATCTGATATTACTTGGTCTTTAGCCCTAAAGCAGTGACCAGCGAATCTCGTTCGACGCTGAGCAACAATGGTAGAGATAGGTGGTATATTTTATGAGGTTTTTTTAGTGGTATTTTTTACGTTTGAAACACGCAGCATCGTAGCGACTTAATTCTGCATTCATTTACAGTATTGCAGCAGGACACCAGCGCTCGTTCTCTGCTTGCTGTGAATTATTGCAATTGCTAGAGATTAGGGGATCATTGTGTGATATCATTATTGTAACTTCAAAGACATACTATTTTTTATTTTTATTTTTTTTTAATGGTATAGAGGGTCTTTCCCATCGCAGTCCGAAGACTGAATTAAAGAAGGATGTTACAATGTGAGCCCTGGTCGTTGGATACAAGAACATATCATGCACACATATGTGCACCATCTCCACTCCCTGGGGAGTATTCCTTGCCCGCTGCACGATATCGGCACTGGGTCAAGATCATTCACATAATCATCCACCTCCTACCAGGTACCCATTTATACTCCTGGGTGGAGAGCAGCAATGTGGATAAAGTATCTTGCTGAAGGACACAAGTGCCATGGGTAGGATTGAACCTGGGACCTTGAGATCTTCAGTCACAGTAAACAACCACCACACCACAACACCTCCACAAAATATTATATTATATTGACAGATTATATACAAAATAAAGTGAAATGGGCCCTGTCTTACAAAAATCTGTGATTGATCGCAACATGACATGCGAATGCTATCAATCACAACTCTGTACACAGAGCTACCAACATTGAAATTGAACAACCAGGAAGACTTAAAAATGTTTCATCAGAAATCAGGGAGATGTCTATTAATTGCATATAACCTAATGACAATAATCTATCAATAATCAGGGAGGTTGGGTGATGTAATGAAATCACAATACAGCAATATTGCTCTATTTTCAGGGAGTCTCCTGCAAAATCAGGGAGACTTGGCAGGTCTGCTGTACATGAGAGATAGAGGACTTGCAATCAATTCAGATCAATCGCAACTCTTTCCAAAACGGGCCAATGGTCAAGGTGTGGATGGGCCTGCATACCTCTAGCAGTTGTTCCTTCAGTCCCTTGTTGACCAGCCAGTCGTACAGTGCTACATGGAAGAGCTCGTCATCAGACGCTAGGCACTTGTGCATCATCCCATCCAACTATACACAAGGGGGAGAGAAGGAACATAAGCACCGCATAATCATGAACCTCATAAAGACAATAATATCGCTACAGTAGTAAATATTAAGTTTAGCGATATTACTACCATGATGATCAACATCTTCCATACGAAGGACAACAATGCTCAATTCTGTTACAAAATTGGTCTCTGTGCACTTTCAAAGGAAATGAAACCAAGATGCTTTTCATCTTCTTTTAAAATGCACAAACATATCATCACTTGCAAGAATCACAAAGATGGCATTATCAAATAGATAGAGTTTTCACAACAACATCTGTACGAGAAATACAGCCATGGTAAAATTTATTGGGCCTATTTACTGAAAGTTTGTTACTTGAGGTAGACCAAGAATGTTTACCATGGGTATAAATGAGAGAATGAGTACAGCTTACATAGTGCTCAGCCTCTGTATTGCTGAGTTTGTTTGGGTCTGGTTGTGGAGGGGGCCCCGGCCTGCTGGGCACCCCCGGGGATGAGGGCGGGGCCTGGCTGGCCGTCAGCAGCTGATCCAAAACGTCAGAGATGGACTTGTAGCACTCATACCTGGAGGTAAAGCATATCAACGTCTTCATTCACATACACATACACCTAAGTTAGAAAGATTTGAAAATCAATGTTTAAAACTTTGTCAGAATCACACTCATTGTTCGTGTGTGAACGCAAAAATCTCAGATCTCGACCATGGCCAAAATCACACTGTTACAGACATTTGGTGAATAGCCGCTATCTTTAAGCCAAGGCACGTGTCATGGCGCTTTCAGATCGCGGCACGTCCTGGCTAATGAAATTTTTCTAATAACATGGGATTGGACCATGTCTTTGACATTCTTGAACCAAAATCTAATCCTAAATTTACCCCATCACATATTATTGTTGAAAATGTTGGTCCAAATTAACTTGAGTTAGTCCATTCCTGGACGAATGGAGAGACAAAAGGGAACAAAAGATAATAATAATACATAGAATTTATATAGCGCACTTTCCATCTTAAGTAAATAATCAGGGCAGAAAAAGAGTGTTATAAGAAGTAGTCCAACATCAGAGGTCAGAGGAGGCTAAGGAGTGAAGTACTGAAGTGGTGTCATCATATCTATTGTTCTGCAGGTTTCTCTTTCTAAACAACACTGCTCAAGGATGGGTTTCACTGTCCGACATTGTCCAGTGGTCTAGTGTCAGGCACTCTCACTCAGAGATCCTGCTATGATCACAGCTGTGTGCTAAACCCACATAAACACACACACAAAAAAAGTAAGTCCCTCCCTAAGCAAAATAGCATATTTTTTTATTAATATTATTAATATTCGGTTTTAAGGAAGTTATCTTCGATAATTGATCAAGCTTTCTTTTTTCATACCACGAAAATAGTCAAATTTCAGTGAAAACTAGTTAGATTTCCATTTATTCTACAGGAGTTATAGTACCTCTGACCTTAAAATTTCACAGTTGGTATCTCAAAGATACGTGCTAAATATGTGCAAACTTTCATGAAGTTTGCAGATGTTTATAAAAGGGACAGGCCATCTTCAAAGGTAACACAATATTGTAACTCTTGTTCTTGTCCTTGCTATAAGATAGAAAGGAAAGAGGAAAGAAGGAATGGTCCCACCTTGCTGAGAAGGCCTCCATGCCCTGGGTGTCCTCAGGTCGCTTGCCGTTCTTGTAATAGATCAGGGCCAGGTTCTGGGGGTCTCTCCTTGAGGCAGCCGACAGGCACAGGTCCACCACACCATCATAGAATCGTGCTGAGACATAATCAGTATTTCATTTTATTTCATTTATTTCCACAACTTGTAAGATAAACATGAATACAAAGTAAAATTTAGTAGTACAATAATGAAAGACGCATTAAAGACAGCCCGTCCCTTTTTCAGATTACCACAAAACCATCGAAACATTGGCAAAACATATAGAGAAGTGTTAGCAAGCTGTATATTCTTAATTTGAAACTGATAAGTAGTGTAAAATTTGAATAATGCATGTAAACAACGTCTGATTAATAGTCTTTACCTCAGGCTCTTAGCAGTTTGTGTTGAAATATCTGCTTTATTAATTCATCTGTTTATTAAATTATAAAACGCATTATGAAAAAAATTGTTCTATAGAAGGAATCATCTCCAAAGATTGGTAATTACTCATAAAATTAGGATTTCGCACATGCATAATAACCACATAGATACTGTAACAAAGACTAATACTTTTTTCGTAGTACGAAAAAAGTCCGTTTGAAATTTAACTGCTGAAATTTTTACATATGTAGAGAGCTTCAACATGCTATATTCTTAGAAATGGTCTTGAATCACACTTTCTTCAATTTACGATCGTGATAGACGATTTCAAATTTTAAGCTTGCAAAAGGGACGGACAATCTTTAGAACACAAGTGTGGAGGGAGAATCAAAGGCCATTGACCTGTCTGAGGCTTCTCCCCAGTATTTAGTATATAGTTGTCAATATTATCTCTTTAAAAATATAACCAACAAGTACTGACAGCAACAAAACAAACAAATAAAAAGACTAAAAAAAAGGTATGTTTTGTGATTTTCTGAGATGACGGGATGGCAATGTGATTTTATTATATATTTTTTTAATATCATTTATTCAACCATAAAAGTAACATTACATACAACAGCATCATAACAAAAAAAAAACACATGGACAACAAAACAAATGACACGGTACAATAGAATACAGATGACAGAATGAGACAGCGTGTAGGTCAGGGTCCACAAAAGTAAATTCAGTATTCACTATAACAAGGCATTAGCAATATTGTGTCTCGCCCACTTGCGAAAATAACCAGAAATATCGCGATCTCCATTGCTACGCAAAAGACTTGTCTGTGACCTCCAACGGTACCATAACATGAAGGTACCCCCAGTGCATCTATGACCCAAGTTAGGTTGTAATCCAAGCAACCCATGTGAAGTTATTTGTCAAAAGAGAGTCTTGCAGGTAAACTTTAACGTATGACCTCAAATGACCTTTTACCTTATCCTGTGACCTCCAACAGCAGCATAACATGAAGGTATCCCCAGTGCATCTATGACCCAAGTTAGGTTGTAATCCAAGCAACCCATGTGAAGTTATTTGTCAAAAGAGAGTCTTGCAGGTAAACTTTAACGTATGACCTCAAATGACCTTTGACCTTATCCTGTGACCTCCAACGGTACCATAACATGAAGGTACCCCCAGTGCATCTATGACCTAAGTTAGGTTGTAATCCAAGCAACCTATGTGAAGTTATTTGTCAAAAGAGAGTCTTGCAGGTAAACTTTAACGTATGACCTCAAATGACCTTTGACCTTATCCTGTGACCTCCAACGGCACCATAACATGAAGGTACCCCCAGTGCATCTATGACCCAAGTTAGGTTGTAATCCAAGCAACCCATGTGAAGTTATTTGTCAAAAGAGAGTCTTGCAGGTAAACTTTAACGTATGACCTCAAATGACCTTTGACCTTATCCTGTGACCTCCAACAGTACCGTAACATGAAGGTACCCCCAGTGCATCTATGACCCAAGTTAGGTTGTAATCCAAGCAACCCATGTGAAGTTATTTGTCAAAAGAGAGTCTTGCAGGTAAACTTTAACGTATGACCTCAAATGACCTTTGACCTTATCCTGTGACCTCCAACGGTACCATAACATGAAGGTACCCCCAGTGCATCTATGACCCAAGTTAGGTTGTAATCCAAGCAACCCATGTGAAGTTATTTGTCAAAAGAGAGTCTTGCAGGTAAACTCTAACGTATGACCTCAAATGACCTTTGACCTTATCCTGTGACCTCCAACGGTACCATAACATGAAGGTACCCCCAGTTCATCTATGACCCAAGTTAGGTTGTAATCCAAGCAACCTATGTGAAGTTATTTGTCAAAAGAGAGTCTTGCAGGTAAACTTTAACATAGAAAAAGAGAGTCTTGCACATACTCTTTAATATATGACCTCAAATGACCTTTGACATCATCACATGACCTCTGACAACACCATAACATGAAGATACCCCTAGTGCTTCTATCAACCAAGTTTGGCTGCCATAGCTGTAATAGTTGCCAAGTTATGGATCATAAGAGAGTCTTGCAGGTAAACTTTAACATTTGTGACGGACGACGGACGACGGACGACGGACGACGGACGGACGACGGACGGACGACGGACGAAGGACGGACGACGGACGGACGCCATTTGGATCCCTTAGTCTCGCCTTCACCTCCGGTGGGCGAGACAAAAATCATTCTATCCTTCAGCAGGGATTTGTCACAAACAGGGATTTGGCATAAATAAGCTTTGTCCAAACAAATCAAATTTTAGATTGAGTGAAACACTCAGAGAAGTAAAGACTGCATACTAACAATGGAATGGAAGGAACCTTTTCACTAAACAAGGGTAGATAATTAGGACGTTATACCTGATTTACAATATATTGCAGCAAGTTTAATTTATGCACCTTGCATGCCAAACTCGACAAAGAACCAGCCAGAACATTGCAGTGCATAACAACACATATCTTTATGAAATTACCCATACCTAGTAACTTGGCCTCTTGTGCTTAAACTAACTTTGTGCACTTTTTTTCATAGGTGTGCAGTACGAGGCCATGGCTCAACATTTTCCTTCTTTTTTTTTTAGAATATGGAAGACTGTCTTACCTTGATGGTATTCTGCGCACACCACAGAGAGATTCAGCTGTTGGCTCACTTTCTTGAACAGCTGGAAAAATATGCATATACAGATAGTACAATGAAACCTGTACAGACAGACCACTCAACGAAAACAGGAAATGCAGTCTTTATGAGCAAGTGGTCTTTAAGTACAAGTCAATTTAATACATATTACAGAGATTTTTTTTTTTGTTCAAGGGAAACGATTAATGTGGTCTTTATAAGCAGGTTGTAGGATACAAATTTCAAAGAGATTTTTTTTTTTAAACAATCAGTGTGGTCATTTGAGGCAAGTACCCTTTCTATAAGGTGGTCATCAAAGCAGATTCCATTGTATAACATAACATTGAAGATGTAAACTTGAATGGAATGTATCATCAGCCTGATCTTTATCTTCATAAGGCACAATATCTCTTTCATGTATACCTTTGTGGCCAAAAAGAAATAAGGATGGCACAAAATTTAAAATGACTAATTATCCAAGAAATGGTGCCATAATTTTATCACATTTACTTTACAGTTTTTAATTTTGCTGACGCAACATTAACTATTCCTCATGCAAAAATAACAGTTATCAGATAGACGTGAGTCTCTGATGCATCTTCAGAGACTCACAAACAAAACAAAATCTTCTCTCCAGGTAAAAACTATTGATCTGAACTGAAACAATTCTTAATTCCTCTTATTTATCAGAATTAGTGGCACTTTGCTGATGCCAAACCTCTTGCAATAGCCTTACCTGTAATGATTCCTGCAGCAGTCTCTCTCTCACTGATCTGGTCTCTGCATGCATGGCAGCCTGGAGTGTCTCGTTGGCCTACACAACAAACATAGGTTAAAGGAACATGAATGGTAGAATCATACTCATGCTGAAGAGCATGATGTCAGCGATGCCATGTCAAAGTAGCATGGCGTAGTGGCTCTACATCAAGACAGATGAACACATTCACAGATCTTATAGATGTCATGGATTTCACGGATTTCATGGATGTCATAGATTTCATAATTACATAGACTTCATAGATTTCAGATTTCATGAATTTTGAAGATTTCATACATTTCAGTTTTCATAGATATCATAGATTTCACAGATTTCACAGATTTCACAGATTTCACAGATTTCACAGATTTCATAGATTTCAGTTTTCATGAATTTTGAAGATTTCATAGATTTCAGATTTCATAGATTGTCACGTATATCATAGTTTTCATAGATTTCACAGATTTCATAGATTTCACAGATGCATTGATTTCATAGATTTAATTGATTTAACAGATTTCATAGATTTCATAGGTTTCATATATATCATAGATTTCACAGATTTCACAGATTTCACAGATTTCATGGATTTCAGTTTTCATGAATTTTGAAGATTTCATAGATTTCAGATTTCATAGATTGTCACGTATATCATAGGTTTCATAGATTTCACAGATGCATTGATTTCATAGATTTAATTGATTTAATAGATTTCATAGATTTCATACGTTTCATAGATTTCATAGATTTCATAGATTTCATAGATGTCATAGATGTCATAGATGTCATAGTTGTCATAGATTTCATAGATTTCATAGATTTCATAGATTTCATAGATTTCACAGATTTCATAGATTTGAAGTTTCATAATAAGCGAGTTCGTAGTTACAATGTGCGCATGAGCAGATTGTTGCTGGTACAAATAACCTCGGGTCAATTGAACAACTCACAGAGTAAATTTAAAATTCATTAGATACTCAACCAGGTTTCTCTTCATTATCATGCAGATATGACAACAATCATTCAGCTTTGAAAGGCAGTAAAAGAACATTCCACCATGCGCACCTGTTTGTATTGTTGTTTTGGGCACATTATAAAATGTATTCACATCCATCATTCCATCCGCCTTCATGAACAGATCCCAGTCTGCATTCTTGTAGTATTTATTCAGTGAATTGTCCAACCATCGTGTAACTACGAACTGGTCTATTCACAATGCTGAATCCGCATTCAGCAATGACTGCCTGACAACAAAAGACACTAAAACACACTAAAACATGTGACCTTTTCCTCGCTTTTTTCCAGTATTTCATCTACTTCTCATCAACAAGCCAGCACTGACTCTATTCCTGTGACTCACCTTGGTGCAGATGGCATCGTTGGTGCTATAGAGGGATGGACACACCTCTCTCAGTCTCGTACTGATGGCGTCCGTGGTGCTGTTATCGCCGATGTACCGGTTGATGAGCGCAGTAATCAGACTACCGCACATCTGATATGCAAAAAAAAAAATTTATAGTCAGGGTTGGCACGACTCCGAACACCTCGATTTCCTTTCTTATCATTAATTCAATTCGCCGTACCGCCCGCATACAGGGAAAGGACATCCCATAATGCACTGCAGTCATACCCAATACCAGTCTCGTACACTATAGAGCTACCAACATTGGAATTCAACAATCAGGAAGATTTTAGGAAATTTCATCAGAAATCATGGAGATGTGTATCTAATGCATACAATCTAATGACAAACATCTATCAATAATCAGGGAGATTGGGTGTTGTGATGAAATCCAAAGCAGTAATATTGGTCTATTTTCAGGGAGTCTCCTGCGAAATCAGGGAGACTGGGTAGCTCTAACACTAATGCACTTGACTGGAAATGGGCATGACTGTAAAACGTTTCCTTAGGTCACTGCACAGTGTTTTATGAGACAACTTTTTCTTATATGCGATACAGAGAATTCACAACGGACTGATGCATTGTGGGAAAATAAACTTGTGGGAATATTTGTAATTTTTCAAACCCAATATGACTTATCACCACCATTTTTTTGAAGGGCACTTCCCATCAACTTGTGTGTTATGGGAAAATGCTTGTTGGGTGTTGAATGGTAAGTTTAACTCTTAACTTGCCGGGGGGTAAAACCCCTCTGCGCCGGAGATTTTCTCTATTGCAGTTTGGTCGCAAATTTGCAACAGCGGCACGTTACCCCATAGTCGCAAAAATATGACAGCAGCAGGTTAAGAGTTCAAACATGTTTTTTTTCTTGATTACCGTA
Organism: Arbacia lixula; assembly: GCA_963669155.1. Lineage (NCBI taxonomy): Eukaryota > Metazoa > Echinodermata > Echinoidea > Arbacioida > Arbaciidae > Arbacia > Arbacia lixula. The sequence goes on along the minus strand of OZ022580.1, from coordinate 18,512,472 downwards.
TTTTTCGGTGTATAAGACGCATGTTTTTACCCTTGAAAATCTCGCCAAAGTCCGGCTGCGTCTTATACACGGCGTTAGCAAAAATTGGGTCTTTCAAACCAACATGTATACACATGTATGGGACTCTATACAGTCAACAACACAATAGATGGCTTTGATAGCCTGACACAATTGATGTACCAGTAATACGATCTCAATCACATCACCAGCATACTTAACCGGAACTAAAAAAGCCCAAGGATTAGTATTTGTCCGCGAGACAACTCAAAGAAACCGCTGATCAAAAGGTTTAAACTAGAAAACTCCGTTTGATGGAGGCTGCCATTGATTCTGTTACCAGCTAGCTCTGGCCACAAGCTGGTAACAGAATCAATGGCAGCCTCCATCAAACGGAGTTTTCTAGTTTAAACCTTTTGATCAGCGGTTTCTTTGAGTTGTCTCGCGGACAAATACTAATCCTTGGGCTTTTTTAGTTCCGGTTTAGTATGCTGGTGATGTGATTGAGATCGTATTACTGATACATCAATTGTGTCAGGCTATCAAAGCCATCTATTTTGTTGTTGACTGTATATAGTCCCATACATGTGTTATATGTGTTGAAACTTTATACGGACCCAATTTTTTTTTTTTTGAATTGCGTGCTCAAAGTGGGGGTGCGTCTTTTACGCCGTTGCGTCTTGTACGCCGAAATTTACGGTAGTGGTGTTCTTTTTCATGCAGTCTGGTATCCTCAACAGTAAATGGAATTATGGCATTTGTATGAAGATTTGTTGCCTATTATAGGAAGAAAAAGTGCATTCGCTCTGTCAGTTTACAGCATTGAGCTTAAACCAAATAGAGTTCAAGTAGCAATTGAAAAGTTTATGAATTGAAATTGTGTGAGAAAGGGAAATCAGGAACTTTACATACCTCTTTTCCTCTGAGAACTAAATCTCTGAGTGTCATCTTCTTGAGTTCATCCTTGTCCAGCTGCGGAATTAGAAATATATCGCACACATTAACAGTCAAACAGTGTAAAATTATAACTTAAAAGGCTGTGTCAACGATAGATATCAGAAACAAGCATCTTGTCCATCCAGCCAGCCAACCATCTATCTATCTAAATGCAGAGCTACGTACATTGAAATTCAACAATCAAGAAGATTGGGGGAAATTTTATCAAAAATCAGGGATGTCTATCAAATATATACAGCATAATGACAATAACCTATCATTAATCAGGAAGACTGGGTGATGTGATGAAATCCAATGCAGTAATATTGGTCAATTTTCAGGGAGACTCCTGCGAAATCCGGGAGACTTGGCAGCTCTATATATGTGGTATGGTAAGTTGTAGCCACTAACCTGAGAGAGAGTTGCAGCAACAATGTGGAACTGGTGGTAGCAGAGGAGCTTGAGCATGGCCAGCACCTCTACGGTCACATCCACCAGCTTCTGTAAGTGGATCAGGGCCTGCCGCTCGTTACCATAAGCCTCAGCTGCAACAGGAAAACAGAAATATGATCAACTCACCATATTGCATCTTCATAAGGGCAGGGCTGCCAACCTTTGAAAGTCAAAATTCATATTCTGTACCTCCAAAATTCGTATTTTGCCTTCAAAATTCGTATTTTTAATGATGAAGGTAGCAAGTCTAAGCCTATGACTAAACAAATATTATCCGTTTAGTTCTACTCAATGGCCAACTGCCACTGACAGCTGATCGGCAGCTAGCAGTGTGTAGCACTACTGCTAGTACATGTACAGTGCACCACAGTGCACACTGAGCCTAAGTCTAGCTTTCCTTCCCCAGAGTTCTGGGGGGAAACTTAGCTAGTGGTAGGGGTTACAAAATCGTAAATTTTCGATCTTTTTTTCTTTTTCCAAATGATATGAGAATGTTCTAAAAACAACCTGAATATCATTAAAATGCACCATAAATAATATTCTAGTGTCATACACTTACATTCCAGGTCTCAGCTTCTTCATATTTTGCAGTGATTTGAAGCGGATTTCGCCATTTTTTCAGCTCTTCATCTTAGTCTGGCCTAGTTCATTATTTCAAAAGGGTACGAATATCTATGTTGTGAGGGACCACGGTGCAGAATTTGAACAGCTTGCCTCCCCAGAGTTCTGGGGGAAACTCGGCTAGCGGTAGGGGTTCAAAAATCATACATTTTCGGGGTTTTTTCTTTTTCCAAATGTTATGAAAATGTTATTAAAACAACCTGACTACGATTTTAATGCACTATAAATGTTATTCTAGTGATATACACATATATTCCAGGTTGCAGTTTCTTCCTATCTTGCAGTAATTTGAGGTGAATTTCTCCACCTTTTAGCCTGGAAAGTCTGGCCTGGTTCATTAGTTTACAAGGGTACAAGTATATGTTGCGAGGGACAATCTAGTGTGTGCTGAATGTATTGCCAATGGAATGAGTGGTGTCGTGAATGCAGTCGGCGATCAGGTGTTACAGAAAGAGCTACGTGATTGGCTGAATTATTCTACGATGCTTAGGGGTAGTTTATTAATGCTAACCATAACATTTTACTTTACAAATATATGATTATAATAGTGGTCAACTCAATAATTACAATCATGATGTGTGCCTTTCATGCCACATTATTACTAGCTAAGATCAAATTGTCCTTTGTTAAAATTATTTTTTTCTGCCGTGAATTCGTACTTTTATGATGCGCTTTCGTATTTTCGTATTCTCTTCCGATTTTCGTAACAAATACGAATTTTTCGTAACGGTTGGCAGCTCTGTAAGGGGCATGGGAGGTAGATGGGTTGGGTCATTTCGTAGTTGATTTGTTGCCAATTGTGTGTCGGTGACGCGTGGGACGAAGTTGCGAGATAGCTTTGACTTACCCAATGCTATAACATCCTACAATTTTCTCGTCTGTGAGGGGGTGGGGGTTACTGTGAGCTGGATAGTAAACAAATAATCAACGTTGGTGAAGGTGATGGGATGAACTATCACTTCCGAGGCGATCTGGATGTAGCTATCTTTCCGAAGCGCAGCTGAGGAAAGATAGTGTATACATTCAGATCGCCGAGGAAGTGATAGTTCGTCTCATTGCCTGAAACCAAAAGTTGATTATTTGATTTATATTCCACATCTGAAACCAACTATCTATACCAAAAATGACAATTTGACGTACAAAAGTAATGTTTACTTCTCTACCTAACCCCGAGCCGCTGCCATGGGGAACATGCGTTAGGATGCGCGTTAATTAGGACGCGCATTATGACGCGTGTTTGGACGCGTTAGTGGGAGCTGATAGTCCGAGTGTAACGCACTTTTATTTCGCGCGTACTCAAAATATTAATCACGCATTAGGACTGTGAGGAGTGAAGAGATCAGCGAAACCAAAAAGTACTATCACGTAGAGTGTAACGAACTTTTATTCTCAGGTGATCTGATAGGAAAAACTACGCCTCATCACGTGATCAACTCTTGACCAATCATATAGCAACATTCTTAGTATGTGGAATATAATTTTATATAATTTTGTTTGTGATTTTGTTGAGGGGTTATTGTATACATGTGTGTATTCGGGCCTCTAAATGTGGGTTTTTGTATATGATTATGTGCTTTATATTTTTGTATTGTATTGTGCTTTTTAATGAAGCGAATAAAGATATCAATAATAATAATACTAAGTCATCTGATTAATAACATTGAGTTGCTCGATTGTGATCTTCACATTAAAATTGGTATGTATGTGGGTCTGCAAGCGGTAGAATAAGCCTTTTACTATAGGAACAGGGTATAGCTGGTTCCCAGAAACATACCATTGTTGTTATAGGTACATGTACTTATAACTGTCATTATACTCAAATGTGGTTAATGTGTTCAATCAGTGGTTGAATTGTTTTGCTCCCATTCAAGATCATATATGTAGAAATTCCTTGGAGAAATGTTGTTTAATAACAACTTTTACTTTGAGCTGTACACGCAAATTGTATTTAATATTTGCGTTTTAATTTAAGTTGCGTTTAATAAAATCTTTACTTTAGTGCAAGATAGCCATCATCGTTATCATGATTGCTGTCGATATTCTGCCGATATTGCAGTGGCAAAGGCACGACAGGGATGCCCCAGAGTTACAAAACTCACCTCTGGTCCTGAGCTGCTCCCTCTGGGCCAACTGGGCATTGGGCCCTCCCCCTCCCACCAGCGAGTCACCTCTCATGATGGACCCAGGGGGCCCGCCGTGGGGCACCATGCTGCAAGAAAGCGTGATACACAACAAACAATTACATAGGGGCTCAAGAAGATTAGGCCCCAGCAAAAATAGAGCCCCTGTGTATAAGAAAAAGAGCCCCTATCAAAAAATCTAATTCTTCATATCTTGTAAAGAAAAAGAAGGTCCAGGGTGTTCGCTTAATAACAGGCTTGAAATGTAACCTCCGCAAATACATTTTTATTTTCCACTAGCTAAACACTTCTGAATATTTCATAGCAATGTGATTTTTCGTTTCATATCATTTTTTGGTGTCCAGTGTTCAGGTTGCATGGCTTACCTTTCAACGATCATGGTGTACTGCGAGTTCTTCTCCAGAAAGGCCTTGAGAGCTTGCATGTCTCCCAACACCAGGCTCAGCTCCTGGCTGGCAAACGCAAAGGACAGCTGGAAACAAGCAACAAAGGGACAATGGAGAAGACATATTCACTTGCTATGATGCTGCATTTCATTTCATCTGACCCAAATTCTAAGCACTTAATTGTCCTATCATAGATCATCATGGTACCACGTTTGGTGAAGTTTGGTTGAGTACTTCTTGAATTATTGCATACACAGTAGAATGGAGGGTCAGAGGGTCAGACGGTTGGACAGTAGAATGGACGGACAATCCAGAAACATAATGCCATCCAGCCACGTCGTAGAGGAAGCACAACACAAACAAATGGTACCATGCAATCACTGAGGATAGACTGCTACCCATATACTTCCCTGGATAGTCCTTTGAGGAATGAATAGGTGCGAAGAGCTCACCAGGTTCTTTTGTGGTGGATGGCCGATGACGGGAACTTCCCTCACTAGATAGTTCTCCCAGAACGGCCTGGACAAAATAAGGATGAAGATTTAATGGGTCAAAATTCAGAGAATATCACACATACAATGCACAACATGATCTCTATAACCCATATTCTGTGATATGTGAGGTCACACTCTTGTCCTATACTGCTATGTTCCACTCATTCACATGATATATTATGCCAATTCATAGAAACCTCCATAGGACATAGATACCTAAAAATATAATAACACAATAATTTATTTGTCATTGTCCTACTGCTTGAGACTTGGTACAATATGTAGATTTCATTTTCTTTGATGGAACCAATATTTTGCCAAATTGATGCTTTTAATTGCACAATACACTTTATAAATGAATGTTGCCTAGTCTGACAGATTTGCTATCTGCTAAATGTTCGAATACATGGCATTAAAGAAGGAACGAATAGAAGCCGGCAGCTGAACAAATGACTATGCAAACCTGACTATCCTGCTGAAGTAGAGACACAGTCCTCTGAACTTCCCTGAGAACACCCTAGGGCCTGTCAGGGGCTGCTGGGGGCCAGGGGTCTCGGCAGGGTGGAAGGGGGTTGAAGACACTGTCGGACGGAGGGAGGAGGGGGTCCCCATGCCCCCCATGGCTGGGCTGGAGAAGGGGCGGGGCGAGTCGTGGCCCGTCTGACCCACCACCGGGGTGGTGCCACCTGAGAGGAGGGAAAACAGGAGAATGGTATGGAGAAGAAGAGGAAGAATATGGAGGAGGGGGAGGAGAGGGAGGAGGGGGAGGAGGGGGAGGAGGGGGAGGAGGGGGAGGAGGGGGAGGAGGGGGAGGAGGGGGAGGAGGGGGAGGAGGGGGAGAGGGGGAGGAGGGGGAGGAGGGGGAGGAGGGGGAGGAGGGGGGAGGAGGGGGAGGAGGGGGAGGAGGGGGAGGAGGGGGAGGAGGGGGAAGAGGGGGAGGAGGGGGGAGGAGGGGGAGGAGGGGGAGGAGGGGGAGGAGGGGGAGGAGGGGGAGGAGGGGGAGGAGGGGGAGGAGGGGGAGGAGGAGCAGGAAGAATGTGGAAGAGGAGGAGGAGATGGAGAAGAAGATGGAGAAGAAGATGGAAAGAAGAAGAAAAGAAGAAGAAAAAGAGGGAAGAAAAGAGAGCAAAAAGAAGAGCAAAATAAAGAAGCAGGCGAAGGAGAAGAAAATGTAACAGAAGGGGAAGAGACGGAGGAAGAAAAAGATGAACAAATTAAAACGAAAAGAAGAACAAAAACAGCATAATATTTTATTTATTGTAAACCTCTGTGTAATTCGGCGCTTGGCCGCATCTTGAGGATTTTTTAATCAATAAATATAGCTTTGAATTAATTAATGTGGTCTTACCAAACATGGCGGCAAGGTTTGAGACAGGAGTGGGGCGTTGCTCCAGGCCTACCCCGCCCCCGGGCTCCCCACCATAGAGGAAGAAGGCCTGGGTGGCCCAGTCTGCTATGGTCTGGTCGCTGGAGGCTGGGGAGCAGGCCAGGATCAGACACGTCGCACACGCCTGGTCCTCCTGAGATATGTGAGACAAGATCAAAGACAATGAACCCATTGTTCAGTTAGAATTTGGGGTTTTGTGAGCCCTGTTTTACACAGGATGTCCAATCTTGCTCTGTAACCACCTGAATGTAACTTAAATGCACCCTATAAGAAATTTGATGATTATTCATGGCCTATTGTCCATTCAGCAGATTAGATGGGAGTCACACTGCTCAGAAATTGAGTGTAGAAATACCAGCCCACATATATGCAGGATCCATAAAGAGCAGTTACAGAGAAACTAGAAGGAAAAACAAGAAATGCAATACAAGAGATAAATCAAGTAAAACAGTGAAAATTGCAATCTAAAGCTCAAGCATATTAGGCCTGTCTGCTTATTTGTTTTTTATGAGGGAAAATTGTATGAGAGTGATTGGCAGTGATTTCCAATAACATGCACTTTACAAAATGAAATAAAATATTTAAATTGAAAAAGAGCAGCATGAAACATGTGGACGAATCTTTAGAATTGTCATTTACAAAGTATTACTTGTAGATCATTTCTTGCTTAGCGTCAAAGAACAAGCAGCAAACAAACCTTTAGGAAGAGTCACAAACCTTGTGCAGCTTGAAGAAGTTATCCACAGCGGGGCACTCCGGCCCCATGTTGTTCAGCATCAGCTGCCTGAGTTGGTCCACCGGTCTCAGCCGAGAGATCACAATACTGCCCTGTGGCCATAAGCATCAAAATTCAAATTCAAATATGTATACATTGATTATTTCTTTGTACAAAGATGGCTGTGCTATATATATAGACACCTTATTCTTTGTTAAAAAAATCATTACTTACTTATCCTTTGATGGATTTACTTCAAACCTCCATTATATGTTGCTTTCATTTTTGTGCTATAATTAAAACTAAATTAAGATCAGGTGGACTTTCCCTTCAGAGCTATAAAGGTTTATGTTGTATTCTCTTACTTATTTCTGCTTTCTTTTAAAAACAAGGCATTAGCAATATTGTGTCTCGCCCACTTGCGAAAATAACCAAAAATATCGCGATCTCCGTTGCTACGCAAAAGAAAACTGAAACAAACAAATAAGCAACTTTAAACAGACAACATCAAAATCAGGTGCAAAATAGTGACTTTGAATAAATTTGCATAAATGTGCATGAGTAATGTTTGCCTAAATCTACATCAGTAATGCTCACACATGCTCACACAATTCTGTGCACAAGTTAGGAAGCCTTCACCAAGAGTCTTGCAAGTAAACTTTAATGTATGACCTCAAATGACCTTTGACCTTATCATGTGACCTCTTACAGCACAATAACATGCAGGTGCCCCCAGTGCATCCATCATCCAAGTTGGATTGCCATTGTAGCAACATGTGATGAGTTATGTGTGATAAGAGAGTCTTGCAAGTAAACTTTAACGTATGACCTCAAATGACCTTTGACCTTATCCTGTGACCTCCAACGGTACCATAACATGAAGGTACCCCCAGTGCATCTATGACCCAAGTTAGGTTGTAATCCAAGCAACCTATGTGAAGTTATTTGTCAAAAGAGAGTCTTGCAGGTAAACTTTAACATATGACCTCAAATGACCTTTGACCTTATCCTGTGACCTCCAACAGCACCATAACATGTAGGTACCCCCAGTGCATCTATGACCCAAGTTAGGTTGTAATCCAAGCAACCCATGTGAAGTTATTTGTCAAAAGAGAGTCTTGCAGGTAAACTTTAACGTATGACCTCAAATGACCTTTGACCTTATCCTGTGACCTCCAACGCCACCATAACATGAAGGTACCCCCAGTGCATCTATGACCCAAGTTAGGTTGTAATCCAAGCAACCCATGTGAAGTTATTTGTCAAAAGAGAGTCTTGCAGGTAAACTTTAACGTATGACCTCAAATGACCTTTGACCTTATCCTGTGACCTCCAACGGTACCATAACATGAAGGTACCCCCAGTGCATCTATGACCCAAGTTAGGTTGTAATCCAAGCAACCTATGTGAAGTTATTTGTCAAATGAGAGTCTTGCAGGTAAACTTTAACGTATGACCTCAAATGACCTTTGACCTTATCCTGTGACCTCCAACGCCACCATAACATGAAGGTACCCCCAGTGCATCTCTGACCCAAGTTAGGTTGTAATCCAAGCAACCCATGTGAAGTTATGGATCATAAGAGAGTCTTGCAGGTAAACTTTAACATTTGTGACGGACGACGGACGGACGACGGACGGACGACGGACGGACGACGGACGGACGACGGACGGATGACGGACGGACGACGGACGGACGACGGACGGACGCCATTTGGATCCCTTAGTCTCGCCTTCACCTCCGGTGGGCGAGACAAAAAGTCAACTTTTACATGTCAAAAACCTTTGCACTGGAAATGCAACACATTTTTAACAACTATTTATTATTGATAATGTACGCTAATCTTTGAGGCTTTGATGATGAACTTCTACAAGATCTGTGCTTTACACACATTAATATAAAAATTCATTCCTTACTACAACTGTAATGTTGGGAATTTATCAACTTTGTACTTGACTTCCTCAAGTTGAGAAACCACTGCTTACCTGAGAACTGAGCAGCACGTATCGCGGTGCTGGCGACGCATGCTGCTTGACGACCACAGGCGGGTCTGGTATCGACATAGAGGGCGACGTAGGCTGTCGCAGCTTGGAATTGGGTGACAGAGGTATGGAAGAGACGTCTCTGGTCTCGATGTGGTCCACGGATGGGATCTCAGAGATGAACCACGTCCGACTGTCCACGAGATGGGATACCTGCGAGGAAATCATAGATGGATATTTGAAAATTAACATTTGATTGGGCTTGTTGGATTTGTTGGGTTTGTTAGATTCATTTCACCGTGACTAACAGTCAAAGAAATGGGATACCTAAGAGAGGAAACAAGTATTGGATTTCATTGGGGTTTGTGTGATCCTATCGTCTACATTAATAAATATATTTGATTTGCAATGGATTAAGAAACAATTTCATTTCGACTTCTATGAATCATTCTAAATATTGATGACTAGAAACAGGCTTTTCGGTCAACACAAACTTTTTATTCCAGTCTCCAAATTAAGATAAAAAAGCCCTCAATGACATATCAATGTTTACTGCTAAGTAAGTGAAGAGATCTTGTGGTATAGTAGTTGTAAGCTGTGACTGAAGATTTCTATTTATGAACAGGGCTTTGATTGTAATATCCCTCCAACAACAATCTCCAAACTGCAATGGGACAAAAACCCAATAAAGCGTTTAAAACATTAAGTATAAAATAAAGGACTGCATATGCCATATATTTCACAGGGGTTTTATTTCTGTGAATTTCACAAGATGGTTGCTGTCCGCGAATTGAACAACACGCGAAAAATTTCAACTTTGATCCCGTCGTGAATATAACATGCACACACACTACTATTACTATCAGTACTCCACGATCCCTAATTTTACCACTCACAAAATTGTTGCAGAGTTCCGATTCGCGAAAAATAAAACTTGCTAGATTTATGGCATATACACTATGCAAGCAAAGAGGGAGCAGACTCACCTGTGTCTCCATGAGGGTCTGCTGAAAGGGCAGTGCATCGGGGCTGAGGCACCAGAGACGATCGCTCTCCTCGTTCTGAGATGCACACAGCACCAAGCAGCCTGGAGGGGAAGGAGTACACAAGACATGGAGCAGTATATTCTCATATCAACAACTGTGCCAAAATGTGGCATTAAAGTGTGGATTAATGTGGATTTCACATTAATACTTACATTAAACCACACTCTAATTCAGACCGTACTTAAGAATAAAGGCCTACCTATACACGTGTTGATACATATCTATTCTCACTTGCTGTCTGAGCTGCTCTTTTCAGAGCTCTTCTGAAAGGTTGAGCCAACACCTTTTTTCAGAGCTAAACTCTTCGAAAGTATACTCTACTCTCACCCTCTCCACTCTACCTGTTTTCTTTCTTTTCTCATTTGCTCTCTGAGCACTTCTGTTCAAAACTATTCAAAAGGAATCACCTAACATTCCTTTATCAGACTATTACATGGTGTACCATAAAAGTCATTGTATACTTCTCACCATGCACAAAAAACTTCCCTCCAAGAGCACATGTGATAATACCTTTACTGTAGCAAGCCACATGGACGTTGGTTGGGCGTACAGTAGACATGTTGGCCGTGAAGCCAGGGGGCAGCCTGACGTGAACTAGGGACAGAGACGAGGGTCGCTCGGAGCTCAAGTCCCCATACTGCCCTCGTGTGGTGGAGAAGTATAACCTGATGCCTGATGGGAAGGCAAACAACACACACAATCAGAACTGATTTGTCGGCACTTAAAATACTGGAAATAGATTTCATGTTTATTACACATTTCAAATTATATATTATAAATTATACATAAGTAAACAGAAACAGTTCAAATGTATGCTCTTTTATACAATGATTCTATTTATAATTTTTTAAAAGTTAATGTGGAAAGCAGCAGTTGCTGAATAAGTTAAGTGGGGTATTGCAGATCTCTGATAACTCTGTAGTCAATTTGATTTTTTTTTTTATTACTTTGTACACATTTCTGGGCTGTCTAGGCAGGATTATTATGGTCTTACCTGACTGAGTGACACCGACCAGATGCAGATAGGAAGACTCGTGCTTGGAGATGGCTGCAATGCAGATCAGCTGCTTGAAGTGGGAACGATCAATGGTCCTACGTAAGAAGGAATAAATCATATTGTAACAAAGTACTTTGGCACCTTACAAAGAAAAGTATAAAGTCCCAATCACCAATGCATACCAAGGTTGTTTATCAGAATAAATCTCTCATCCTCTCTACTCCATCACAGCATTTGTAAAAGGTCGATACTATACACAGTAATTTTGCATTTTGCATCTTCAATACAGCCTCAAAATGCACAGGGCAGAGCAGATCAAGTGATATCCGTGTTGAACCATGCATTTCGGTTCCCATTTTGGTTCCCATTGCCATGGTCACAAGAAAGGGGCCCTGGGGGTGTTTCAACAAGCTGTTCATAAGTTACGAACGACTGGCGATCCCTTCTTGTACTAAATCAGATTCTCAATGAAAAAAGTTTGGTATCGCATTTAGCACAAGAAGGTATCACCAGTTGTTCGTAACGTACGAACATCTTGGTGAAACACCCCCTGGCATACTAAAAACACTACCTCACTTCTCCATCAACCCTTTGCGTGCCAGAAAAAAGACTACTCTATAGAATTTGTGTGTATTAATAGTGAAATAATCCACCAGTGGCTCATAAAAATTGAAGAGCAGGCTGAAAACCTGGTAGAGTTGATAGAAAGCAGACACTGGAAAACGGGTAAGTGATGCCAACTCCTCGTGGTTCGTCCCAGAAGGCTGTTCAGCCTACGAACAGTATCGCACAGCATTGAGTGTCATACAATGCCATGTGGGTCCAATTGCCCTCGGGTAACAGTTGAACGACTTTACTTTGGTGGACCCTGACCCACACGCTGTCTCTTTCTGTCATCTACATTCTATTGTCTTGTGTCCTTTGTTTGGTTATCCAAGTATTTTCTTGTTATGATGTTGTTATATATAGTGCTGGTTCTATGGTTAAATAAATAATAAATTAAATAAACAAAAAAGAATAAAAAAATAATAATTAAAAAAAAATAATTACAAAACAAAATAATAACAAAATAATCCAAACTGACTTGGCGGCTGCGATGGTCTCCCTGAGTATACTGCTGTAGTAGACGCTGGCCACTCGCTTCATGTCCCTGCCATCTGACCCCATGTCATAGACAGACAGCGTGCCCTGCTCAGACCGTGTGTACAGGATATGGCGACTCTCATCATGCACAATCTGCACCAGAGGATCTGGGGAAGAAAAATGGGTCCAACATTCGCTCATGGTATTCATACAGTGCAAGCTGTTTATCTTTACAGAGTGCATAGGAAAAGAAATGTTTTGCTTTGAGGAACAATTCTTTTGATGTCTGATTTTGGTCTGACATATGATTACATACTGTTTCGTAACCTCTAAATGGAGTGTCCTATTTATTCAAACTTGGTCTCAAAAGTTGCGACTTCATAAGAAGTCATGAAAAGGCGTGTCACGACGTGCAGTGGTTGCACATCAGTCGTGAATTTCATGGAATTAGAATTTCGTAATAGAGTTAAGGACTCTCTCATTACCATTGGCAAGAAGATGTGTTTTCCATAATTGGGGTCCCCAAGGCCTGGTAATATAAGACCCACCTTTGTCCATGAACTGCAGCATGCTGGGAATCAGGTAGGAGAGGACGCTGCTGGAGAGGTTCACCTTCCGGCACTTTCGACTGAACCAGCCATCTTGAGCCTACATGGGCACCATCGCATCAAAGCACATCACAAAGAATGGCGTGATTTTAAAATAAAAAAACAAGCACAAGCAATTCTCCACACCACGTATGGGAGAAAGTCGTCCCCCACGATGCGTTGCACAGACACAATCGGATTTTGTCACAGTCTTGTTTGCTTCTGGTCGCATACACAAGTAAACTAGTCTGGAAGCTGAAATGACTGCTAACAAAATCTCAGTGACCGCGCGATGCATCATGGGACGCTTTGTCCATTAATGCATTATGGAGAATAATTCACCAAGCAAAAGATTAAGCACAAGCAATTGCTCCAATCTGCATGCACAATCTTCTGTTTGTCCTCAAATTGATTGCGAGTATTTGTTTTACGCCAGTGCGAACCCCATTCAAGGGAAAACAGCAAAAGGTTTGTTCTTGAATCTTGCAAAAGTTGTTTGCAGGCCAAGTAATTCCTCATATTTATGAATTCTAGCAGAAGATTAGAAATTTCTACCTTACATACATATGACCCATTCTTACTACTTTCACGAATATCTCACAGTGCAGAAATTATTTTAATTTCATGTTAAGCAACAACTAAACTAAAATTACAAATAAATAAAAATCCATACTAGCCATTAGTTCTATTGTCAAAAAAACTGTGAAAAAATAAATCTCTTCAAAACAAAAATAGAGCAAGAAAACATGCATTAAAATAAAAAACTAAATGAAATACTAGCCATAAGTTCTTGTAGAAAATAATGTAAAAATTAATCTCTTAAATGTCAATTTTGTAAAAATAAAGATGGGGAAAAGAGATAGTGTGTGACAACATTTTACATTTGTCATCCACTGCCCCCCCCCCCCCCACCAAACAAAAAACATGATAATTTGCTAATCAGGGATAGTTTCCCTGACTAGACATTATTGATTCCTCATAACTTAATCTGAAATTCAGGTTGGTTCTCCAACACTAAAGCAGATCAGTTATATTCAAAAGCTGTGAATCTGTTTTTCAGAATGTGTATACATGTAATACAAAAATGTTTTTTAGACACTTTTTGGTGATTTTGAGGCAGCGGGTCACATGTCATCATCCTACCTGGTAGATGAGCTCGTAGAGACGGCCATCCTTGCTGGCCATGAAGATACGCCCATCCTTAGTGCCCTGGATGTTGGTGATGTGGGCGTTGTCTGATGGAATGGCAAACAGCGGCTCTGGGATCAGGTGCATCTCACTGTGCCCGTAGTCCTCCGCATCAATATCTGTGGAGAAGGGAAGGGTCGGGGCACATTATCATTTTTTTCTCCTTCTATTGCTATAAATTTACTTACTTATTTACTCAACTATTAAAATCTGAATGAGCACATGTATGTGGTGACATGGAAAAAGTTAATGTAACATTGTTAAGAAGTGACAATATCATTTACAACAACAATAATAAAACATGGGCTCCTAGTAATGATATACATTTATAATATAAATTAATTTCATCTTGCACATGTATATCATTTTGCATATGAGAGCAGAGAATAGTTGATGATCATTTATGCAGTAAGTGTATACAAACCATGAAAACTTTTACAATTCTCTTCTTCTTTTTTATAATTACAAAAATCATATTCCGTACTATGCACATCCAAATCTAATGGTGTGGCAAATCTCGGCCCTGCCACACAAAGAAGTGTGATTGATCGGAACTAGATTTTTTCCTCTGTAACTACAAGCGTTGATTAGACATAGGAGGGGGTGGACTTGTGATAGATTCAGATTAATCGTAACTCGTCATAAGACTGGGCGCTGGTGTGAACATACCTTCTCGTGGCCGGGTGAAGCTGACCCCCAGCAGCACGATCTCCACAGTGGTGGCAATGCACATCAAGAAGCGGATGTGAGGCCGGAAGATGTTGGGTTTGGGTCTCACCAGACCTGCGTAGAGGATGGTCTCGCTCAGCCCATCAAAATAGGCCAAGTCCCCACTGCAAGCAGAAGTAAATCAAGAAGAAAATGTGTCATTCTCATTCCACATGTGTGTTTAGACTTCTCTCGTCTTTTCTTCAGAAAACTAAAATTATTCAACTTTTTGGACAGTGTATTGATTGTGAATGTAAGAATTCAGAAATGATTTGTGTGAACATTTTGAGTCAAGAACCGATTGTTTTGAGTGATTTTCTTCAAATCTTCTACAGTGCTCCAGTTTAGCCATTTGCTTTGTGCAGTCTCATTTGCCTCTTTTTCCTGTTCTGTATAAAGCATATACTCTCCTTGAACATTATACAAGAAAAATTGCCAGTGTGTGACTTTCAGGATCACCACCATGAGATACCATCACCATTCAACATCCTCTTAGACTTAACTCCTAATAATAGCTCACACCCAACTCAACTCAAGAGGGAAAGCTGGCAATAGAAATACCTACTAGAGGACGACAAATTCTTGACTACTCGCAATCACGGCTGTTGATGCCAAAATGCATGAAATGAAAACTCTCATCGATAAACAGAGTGCCGACATCCACGACATGCAGTGCAGTCTCGCAGAGACCAACAACGACATCAAGCAGCTGAGTAGACAACTCAAAACTAGCCAGAACACCATCCAGAAACTTGTCACAGATCTGAACAACCAGACACTCAACAATATTCCCGTAAGAAATATTGCATCATGATCTATGGCGTGGATCAGTCAGCAAAGGAGAACACTGATGCTGTGGTGTGCCAGATCGCGAAGGATCACCTTGACATCAACCTGGACCCGAAGGTCATCGGTTCCCCCACGGCCAATAATTGTTAAGATGACGAGCTACAAACATCAGCAGGTGCTGATTGCAAAGCGATGAGCATTGAAGAACACCGAGATGGGGGATTCAGGAGGACTTGACCGACCACAACAACAAACTGCTCTCTGAAGCCAGACATCACACAAAAGTGGAAGCTGCCTGATCCATTTTTATTTGAAATGAAAATGAATAAATGAAATGACATGTATTGAACAGGTACAGACCAGCTACACTGTAATTCTTTAAAGCTTCAACTTCAGTATTTTTCAAAGCCCAATGTGTTGCGTCTTAATGTCTTCAAGAGCCCTCATTAAATTTCCATAAAACGGTTGAAGAATTTTTATGTCATAACTCAATACCTTCCCATGAATCTGATTAGTTTTCATGAACTTTTCAAGGTTCAATGGCAAATTTAACTTCTTTCAATGGTTGAAAAAAAAACTTGGTTCAAAAAATTTAGCACACTTTATTCATCAATTTAACATAGGTTTGTTATTTATGTCAAATTTGTTGATACTGACCCATCTTCGTAGTTCCACACAAAGATGTCTGTGTCAATGCTGAGCCATGCTCGGCTGATTTCTGGAAAAGCTCCCATCATGCAGTAGCACTGCATGTCTGATGATGACGATGAGTTAAAGGAAACCAGGATTCAATTTATTTTTTTTTCATACTCCAATCTTACACAATCTTACAGACTAGTTACTGGTCATTCCACTTCTTGTACTTCAGAGCATCCGACATGAATGCAACCATTTTTCTTAGAATAGTTTATGCTTACCTAAATAGGCACCGGTACACTTACACACTGTTTAGGTGTGGTTGCGTAAGCACCATGTTTTCATGCATCATATTAAACAAGTATGATTCGGGAAGAGAAATCTCTATTTTTGGCTTCAACTCCACCTACATTTCATACACTTCACTTAAAACTGGTAAATAAATTCAATCTTTTTTTTTTCCACTATGAATTTTTTCTTTTTCTATTTTGAGTTTCCAGGACCAAATCATCCTTTACTCCCACATACGTTATTCATTGCTACACCAGAGAGAAACTTTAATTGTGGGGGCTTCTTTTCAAGGCTGGTGTGATTACACACACTGGTACCCTATGAGAAAAGAATTCACAGGGGTCTTTTTCTTATTCATGGGGCCTATTCATGGGGCTGCAATAAATCCCAACTGGACTTGCGATCAATATCAAGCAGAACTCTGTATATGAGATATAGGGAATGGGACTTGCGATCGATCTACAATAATCACAACTCTACATAAAACAGGGCCCTACACACATAATGATATCGCCAAGGATACGACCAAACTGCTCCACGAGCTCCGGGGGCAGGGGTGTCTTCTTGGTGGGGCCGAGGAGGGGCAGGTCTGCCAGGCCGATGGCAGGGGAAGACAGACAGGGGTAGTCATTGTCCGTGGTTCCGCTCACTGTCGCTGGGCCTGGAAGAGGGTGAACAGAGTGAGCTAGTTAACAAATCTATATCGCTGTTATTCCTTATATCACAGTGAATGAGCCCAAGGTAGTGAGAGAGTTAATGTGTAATGGGCTGTAGTGGTAATGATTACAAGACGTAATCATGGCATAATTGTTGTGCAGTCATCAGCGGGGGTCCAGATTGAGATTACAGCAGTGATTACATAAGTAAGTGGAGCCGTCATGAAAGGAAAATGATGGCGAGCACTCAGGATGCTCCCACATAGCGGGAGCAGTCCTGGGGCCAACCTGACCACAGCAAGTCATCAGCAAACAAGTAAATTTCAGGGTTTGGGATTTAGATTATCACTCTCTTACATCTTTGATATCGTCGTATTTCTTCACTTTTTCCTTTCTGCTTCGCTCAACTCATGTTCTCTTTTCATCAGTAGTTAAGGGTCTCTCTTCTCCTCTTCAACTTGGCTTACCTGCTCTAGCGGCACCAATGAGCTCCTCCACAGGAGGGTAAGTCTTGTCTTGATTGAGGAATGTGTCGACATAGTTTCCAGCCTGTTGCAATGCAGCCTCCAAAGACTGCAGATTGGTCTCCATTGCCTGAGAAAGAAAGAAAAATGACTACAGATTCAAGCAAAAGCTTATACAGCCTGTAGACTCATAAATCGTCACTCACTGCGGTTCCAATGCAGTCCACATTGTATTCATCCTCTGACCTGTTCACTGAACGCACACACGGAGATGCCACGTTCAACAAAATTTGATGCAACGTGTGCACGCGTGACGTGATGGGCTTCATCGCAATATCGATGTACGAGCCATGCCAAGTTTGAAGTAATTTTCATTATGTTTTAGTACTTGTTTTAGTACTTGCATTCATCCTCTGACCTGTTCACTGAACGCACACACAGAGATACCAAGTTCAACAAAATTTTATGCGTCAGATTTTCATGTCTCGGCATCTAGGTGTGTGCGCGCATGACGTGATGGGCTTCATCGATGTAGGAGCCATGGCCATACATAAGTACAAGAACCATGCGATACGCGTGCGCAATTCATCGTATATCATGCTGCACTATTCGCTGACTGCACTCTTAATTCGTCTTGCGTGCCGGGCCAGTAGACGGCTCGTGCAAACTTTAAATTACTTTACTTTAAAACAACGATGATTGTAGGACTTCGCCTGTTCATCAATCGTAGATTGACACAGTTTCCTTGACTTATCACGTTAACATGTGGGTCAGGACAGTACATACAGCCTATACAGGCTCATAAAGAAGATCATGATTATTAATCCAATATTTGTCAAGCCTATTTTTGAAGGAGTTCACAGGAGTTGCTGAGACAACACAATCAGGAAGACTATTCCACAAATCAACAACTCTATTACTGAAGAAGTACTTCCTCATGTCAAGACGAGAGTAATGCTTGTCTAGTTTCAATTCTATTTCCCCACACAGTATTCCACCAAAACAAGTGTGAAATTCTTTATCACCTCGTACCAAAATTGACCTAGAATTTCACTTTCCTATATGTTATATGAATTATGAAATGTATTCTCAGAGGATCTATTTTTCACAGATACCGCACAGGTAAGTGAAGTTCGATTGCTTCTTGCTTTTCAGTCAAAATCTTACGAATTAGCGTCACCCCCACATCGTGTTTGTTGGAATTTGTAGAGTCTATCGCAACGTGCACAAAGTCAATTGGCTTCCGGGTTTCGGAGCGTCACGTGAATATACATGAAATTGCAGTGTTTCAATAATTTTTGATCGATACCGGAGCGATCCGATCACGAACCAAGACCATTTCCTGCATACACAACGTGACCGGATATCGTTGTCGCTATCAATACTTCCACACGCTGTCCAAAGGAATTACTTTGGCAACCACGTGGTCATGATGTGATCTGTGCGATTGCCCAATCAACGGTCTCCGAATCGCTGTGCGGAGACGATCTATTCGTTGTACACAGTCTATGAGCAATTGTTCGTTGTGGATGGCAATGCGCAATCGGGATCGTGAGACAGACCCTGAAACTGAATGCCTGACTCTCAAGCAGAATGCACGAGACTTGCTAGCTCTGCATACACAATATACAGTTCACATTTCAACTTACACCTCAGCCTCATCTTAGACTCAGTTTCACCATTCATTCTCAATCTCATTGTACTGCAGCTTGCAGTAGAGTCGTGTAGTGTACACGACCAGTGCAGTGCCAGTCATGCCAGTGGCAGTGCACAGTGAATAGACACTCACAATTGAAACGACAAACACAACATAAAGTACGGCAAACTATACATAATAACGGCGACTATACATATTCAGACAATGGGGATATTACATAAAAAATAATGATAATATATCTCTCCCATAATATTAGATAATAATCCACAAGATAATGAAGTAAATGAGCAAGATATTTGTTATATTTTTGAGAAAGGCCCATGCTTACCGCCATCGCTCAAACAGCATCTACGGTGGCTTCAAAGAAGCAATGGAAATTAACTTGCGTACTTTACTCCCGAACCCAATTTTTCCCAATCATTTTGATCGATGCTTCAGTTAGCGGTCTAGATAATCATTAATTTAGATTCAAGATTGTCCTCAAATGAGAAATGGAAACAATATAAATTCAAGTACAATAAACGTAACAAAAACAAACGAAGCATAATTAACACAATTCATAAATAGAAACAATATTTTTTGGAGGGGTTGAAAGGAAGCAAGATGAAAACATAAAATTATGGTACATACCTGTATTTAAAAATAGCATATTGATTGCTGGTAATTCATTATGCTCACTTTGAAACACTAATTGAGTTTAGTTAAAAAGATTAAGTCATGTTTAGTGTGTTACAAAGTGTGTACATTAATTTCTGTACGTTTGTTCCTGTGAATTGATGCAAACTCAGAGCCCTGCATTTAGGTTTATTTGCAAACTGTGTTAATAGCGCCATCTGTGTATAGATGCCTCTTTTCTTTTGTTTGTCTTCTCCCTCTCTCTCTCTCTCTCTCTTGCTCTCTCTCTCTCTCTCTCTCTCTCTCTCTCGCTCTCTCTCTCTCTCTCTCTCTCCCTCCCTCCCTCTCTCTCTCTCTCTCTCTCTCTCTCTCTCTCTCTCTCTCTCTCTCTCTCTCTCTCGCTCGCACTACGTTCAAGTCAAAACTAGAATCTTCCTTGAATCTTCTATAGGGGAATTTCACATTACAACCAATTGCCCATTGCAATTCGAAATGCTGCAAATGTACGATCCTTTCAGACTTTATTAAATGATTACTTTGGATAATTTTTTTTTTCTATAGGTGAACAGGATTTTTTTTTAATGATTTGTGTGTATGTAATATGTTATTTTTTCGTAGTTAAATACTTGTTGTTCTCTGTATAGTAAATGTAGGACCCCAAGGAAGAACAGCAGTATTTCATTAATACAGCTGAATTTGGGCTATCCTCCGTTTCTGATACTGTACATATGCTTCTTAACTTGTATACATTGTATGTATTTTTATTTTGATTCGGAAATAAATACAAACAAACAAACAAACAAATCTCTTCATGTTTGGCCCGCCCCTCTTTTTCCATTACTCTCCCTCTCTCCTTCTCCTCATCTCATCCATCCCTCTCGCATTCGCTTGTGTTGTTTTTTCTCTCTCTCTTGCCTTCTTTCTTTCACCCTCTCTATAATATAATAAAATTATCTGAATCCAACTCATAACCAGTTATCACTGTCTTTTCCCTCGCTTTGCATACCATTTGTGACCGACATTTCTACAAACAATACGAGGAACTAATTAATTTAGTTCACTTGAAAACGTTGTTTTTTTCCTTCAGACAAACTTTTGACATTCCTGCCATTCAAATAAAGAAGCAAGGATGTTGCTTACCTTAAAAAAAAGAGGTCAATGTGTTCGTGATGGCAGCATTTTGTGATGTCATATATCAAATCCAGTGCAGCATGATAGTTATCATTTCAAAGCTATGTAGCACACACTAAATAATGCAGGAATGAATGATAAAAAAAACATGTTCTGTTCGCATGAAAGTGTGTACGTACGTATAAACTGAGGCAAGTTGCGCACTTGGCGCAGAACTGTGTCAGGCTTGCTTGCATATTGATATACTTCCATCACCAGTAAGATGACCAATCTCTTTAACAAACATTGATGTTGATGAAGGCCAAATGAACCTTGCGTTTTGCGGGGGAAAATGGATAAAATGGATAAGGAAATGTGTAATTCATGAACATTCAAATGTTGGTGATTTTTTAAAATCATGTTTGTTGCCCAAATGTCTCATGCAAATCACCCGAAAGCCCGCTGAATTTAATACTATCGGTAATTACATTAAATCCCCTTAATATGACAGCCCATGTGATGTGTGAAAGTACACCATTAAAATGTTATCTATAACATTGGTTAATACTACATTTGAATGGCGGCCATTTGTTAAAATGGCCGCCATGGTTCTCTTGGGCAAAACTCGACAGAGTTCATTCTACATGCTTGCCAAATTTGGTGATTTTAGACATAAAGTAAACAATATTAAGTCAATATAATCGAGCTATGCCGCTTGACAATAACATTATGTCAGCGTTTTTAGAGAAGGGAATAAAACGTGTTTAGATTCAACACTAACTATCAAATGATATTGCACTTAGGACAACCCTGGTGAAGAAATAACCATTTTTCCACTTTCCCTCTCTCAGGCCCATGCACTCAACCACATCCACCACCACCTCCCCTGCACACAATCTATTTTTATTCTTCTTCCCTCTTCCTCCTTGCCTGTTTTATAATATGCTCTCCTCCGTGTCTCCCCATATCAAGGGCGGAAATCGCTCCCCGAAGGGGGGGGGGGGGGGGGGGGGAAACATGTTTTTCATCAAGAAGTCGCTGAGCGGGGGGGGGGGGGGGGGGGGGATGATGATGATATTTTAGGGGTACAGGACTGAAAATAGTGGGGGGACATTTGATATTGTGTCCCCCCCCCCCTTCGAAATGGTGGGGGACGCGTCCCCCCCCCCCCCCCCCCCCGTCCCCCCCCCCCCCCCGGGATTTCCGCCCATGCCCCTTATCATCATTCTCCCCCCCCCCCCTTCGCTCTCCGAATGATGTTTCTTTTTTTCTTCTTATAGCTGCTTCTTTGCAAACTATAACATCAGACTACAGTCATGATGGTGTATAATTACGGTCTTATTGAGTGGCTAATACGATGCTGCAATTACTGTCACCCAATAAATTAACCAAAAAAGTGGTATTTTAATGAAATCTTGAAAATGGAGACTGTTTTGTAATTGAATTAATGGCCTAAAATGTGACATCTAGATATCCCATTGCATTATTGTCCACATTAATAAATCACCAACATGCCATGAAAAAACATTTTTATTAGTTTGCATGTAGGCCTAAGGCGGCAAAACCACAGCATTTACAGTCCGATTGAATTAACACCCCTTTCACAAATTACATGGGAGACATGATAGAGACAGCCACAGAACATGCACACCAAGATGGAAATTAGATAATTAGGATCGTTTCGAAATGTCCCTGGAAATTAATGAATATTACTCAAGATAATTAACGCAAGCTACCTTCATCGCTGACTCACCAATTATGTTCTTTTTCCTTTCATCTATTGATCAATGAAGGGACACTCATGTGACGCCAGTTTTGTTAGCCCCTTTGTATGTCCATATCTGTTTTAATATCTGTGACCACGTTACGACCTCCACGCAAATTGAGATTATGGAGTCTGGCGTATACTATTCAATATAAATGGATTAAAATTAAACGCCAACGGTATTCCATACTGTGTCATTTACCATTGGTGTCGTCATAGATGCCGAGCAAGGCAATAGATAGTTAACCCTTTTCATGTCAGACATAACTACTGCTTTATAGGTTATGTGTGAATTTGTGTCAAAATGAGACAGTAAGTTGGATGCGAAATATGATGTGATGACGGCTCTTGGCTAGAAATCACCAATATAAATGGGGATGCGCCCTCTACGTCGAGAAAGTGCACAAGCGTAAGGAAAGGCCGTGTCTTTATTGGACAATGCGAAATGGTCACATGACTTGGGTCCTGACGTTGAGTATTTTTTCATGAACTTGTCATTTTAGGCGTGGTGTCATAGCTTTTCTGCTGACGGTCCCTTTTTGTCTATACGTAGGCTGCGTGGAAGAATCCATTCAAAGAGATTACACTCTGAAAGGGCTGACTGGAGTTGGTGTGTATGCCCGTTCGCAGTTCAGGTTACACCATAGTGTAACTAACTGAATATTCGAGATACGTTCCCTGTAGCCCTGTTCGTGTATAGTCACAATTACATTTTTTCTAAATATTCATGTGTTTTATTGAATCATACAACCAAAATCCAGAAAAATCACAATATTTACAAATAATGACAACAGATCAGGATAATGTAACCAAGAACAAGAACCAAGAACATGAAAAACCGAGTATACAGAAAAAAAACAGGCAGAAAAACTGTGGATAATACAATATTGTACAGTTGCTTAATACATGAAGGGGAATTCCACAAAAGACTCTATCTAAACGCTGTGCCATGAAGCACAGCACACAATTAAAAAAAAAAAGATCTTCACGAGCATAGATAAACTTAACTAATAAGATGTACTATGTATCTAAAAATAATTTATATCATGAAACACTTGCCATAATGACACCTTATCGGTATATCATTCCCTTACGACAATGAATTATAAGCAAAGCTTTTATGTGAGCCACCTTGATCACATACCTTCCTTGTAAAACTGTATTTGTAAACTGTTTATACAGTAACGTATTATACTACATTGTATGTTGATTTGTGATTAGGTTTCTTACATGCTTTCTTTGCTCCTATATTTCATTTGAAGAAAATGAAAACGGCTATGGACATCCATGTATCATGGAGAAATGTAGTAGTTATTAATATATCGTATTTTAAGATGATGTGCTTGTTTTATTTTTGTAAGAATTATACAGAAAATAAAAAAGTTGAAGGCTTAGAATAAAGGTGCATAAAGGAAGAATGTTCGTTTAGTGCCTCGCCGGAAAGAACGGTCTACATTGCACTTGCAAGGTCATAACACTTACCACAGTCGACAATCACACCATTTTATCTCATTGGTAACGCATAATACCCGCGAAATAAACATTGACGTGAGTAATATTATTCCCAACTCCTGTATATTCCATTCTACATAAGAGCGCTGTGAAAGGCAACTTACCGTAAACAAAATGGTCAAGAAGTGAACTTCTCAGAAAATATTGTTGCATTGCTGTCCTTTCTTAAATAGTCGCACACCTCTCCTAGAAATGGCGCAATGTGTCAACATTTTCTGAATTTTAACGACATTTATGAACTTTAACGGATGCTCATCATGCATTTATTGATATTTATTTGCAAAACGAGAAAATAGGCGTCCATAATGATACAAGACAAGCATGATGCACGTATGACGCTGAGCCGTTAAACATTTTGTGTAGAGTATAAGCTATTACATACATAAAAACGAAATCGAATGGTTGGTTTGATTAGACTTGAAAATGATTTGTACAAACCAGGTTATCTATAGGTGACCTCAAGATTGCTCAACGTTCCGACCAGAATGGCATATCACTACCCTGTCACAAACTGGGTATGTTTATACCCAGTATTTGAAAAAAATATGCTCCTCCCCCTTTTCAAAGCGTAATCCAGGTAATGCAAACTAAAAGGAAGTTATTCGGATCTGTTCCCTCTCCCCAACTATACCGCCATTGTAACCTCGTACTGTCATGAATATGTCATGCGACCCACATCACGAAACACATTGATCGGATAAAGGATTCAATTTCTGCAAATAACTGTTTGTTAGAATGTAGCACCTTTCCCTCCTTCTAGCAAACATAGGAAAAAACAAAGTAGTAAACTGCCCCTCACTCCCACTCCTCCCCCTCTTCTTATGAGAAATCGGATAAAACAAAGTATCAATAACTACCCCTCAACCCCCAGCCCCATCACCCCCGCCATTTCAACCTCCTAATAGTTTCTATGCCACCCACATGACAAAAGACAACCAGACACCTGGGCAAGATGTTTAAGTCACATTACTCCCACACCCACTCTCTCTATCTGGGATGGTAAATGCATTCTCAAACCGAACTTAAGTTTTGACTGAAGTTTCCGCTTAAGTCCTCTACAATCAACGACAATGCCTGGCATGTTGGCAGAGCTATTGACTTAAGCCACTTTTCGAATACCAACTGATTTACCTAAGACGGTAAAATACCACAGATTGCGGATGAAACATAGTACGGTCCCTTCAACCCCCACTACCCCCGCCATTTCAACTTCCCGCTATGCTAGCCACCCTAACCACGAAACAAAATCATCAGATATTTGATACAATGGGTATCCTCAACGTGACTTTTTTATACCAAATGTTGTAAGAATCTAGCCCCACCCTTTCGGGTGATACAAACTCCCCCTCCCCCTCCCCCTCCCCCCAACCGACCACCATTTCAACCTCCCTCTATGCCAGGCCACCCATGTTACGAAACGGCTCATTGCCTGTGGTCAGCTATATCCATTTCTTCCAACTCCACCGGGAGACCCGACCATTGCCAAATCATCAGGAAATCAATACCCGATCGATACCTAATGATATCGATGGCACCGCAATTCTTCTTCCTTTTCTTTTCCCGGGCGCTCCAGGCCCAACACAATCGTGGCGTCACGCTCCGTGCCGTGACTCATCGTCGTCACATAATGCAGTGGCTCGCGCGCACCGCCGAAAATAATTATTATAAACAAATTTATTTGGGGAGATTCGACCTCAAGTCTTCCCCTTCAACTCCGTTACATTCTGTATCATTATTTTTCCAAGCCTGTTTTCAAAATAAGTGGTAGAAGATTGATTTTGTTAAAGCATGCATAATAGATTACTGAAGCAAGATAAAGAGGATACAAAAATATAGTATTCATCACGGTGTTACATCCCCATTATCCCAAACGTACGATTTGTTGATCATTATAGGCCCTAAAGACAGCAGATAACATTGATAACGAAGCATTTAAGGGATCTTATTGCGTGGTAGTTTACCAGTTTGAATTATGCTCTTTTCCGTTTTGTTAGCCTATAATTCATCATTATCATTTAGATTGCTTTGTGTAAGCTCATTTGTCTTTCCCTGTCACTCAGTGGGTAGGTATGTGGGAGAGAGAGAAAACCCATCCAAAGATGTTCACGGTGAAGTACTTCAAGTTTATATCGCATATACATCCAGGCAATTATTACTACAATGACAATACAATGCGGGAGATCAGACCGAGAAGGTGCAAGCACTTGTGAGGATTTATGTGGATTTTGATGGAAATCTAGTTTCGTACATTTAAAAAGCAATACATTTTAGATTTAGTTTTGGGTTGTCAAGCCACAGCACAGTCCCGATAGAGCTCGAAAAGGGTGGGTAGTGATCGATCATGGTGATGGAAAAAGGACAGTGATAAAGGAAAGTAAACAGAGGACGTTATATTAAAACCATTAAGGCATATTCGTGATTTCTTTACCCCTTTAAAAGCCAAAACAAGCACATAGAACATGTTGATTGGTTGATTGTAGTAGTTGTGGTAATGATTAGGGGCTGTAATCATAACAGAAATTTTTCTCGATTTTTTCATTTCTGCGTTGGGACTTTCCTTGTATTCGTTTCACAATATTAGACAATAATGATGTGGTAATTGGACCGTAGTCTTTACCACTCATTTCTGTTTATCCTACTTAACTCCTGGGCTGATCTGAAATTGGGTGTTTGAAATAACTTCTTGTGCAAAAAATGCCTCGGAATGGCGTAAAAAGTTAATGAAGCCTAACTGAAATTCCTAACCTAACTGAAATTCCTAAATACATCGGGAAAGTAATAATTGTGAGGGAGACGTTTTGTTGGGAGAGGAACGGTGCCCACCCCCCCCCCCCCATATCCACCCACCCACAATCGCACACATTGGCCAACTGCTCAATATTAATTTTGACTTGCCCGAGTATCACTTCATCCTGAATAAGTACAGCGATTGGAATGAAGAATACAGCTACTTTATTAAATGAGAGATACATTCAATGATTGTGGAGCCCTCTAAGCAGTAAAAAATGTGATTTTTAGGCACTTTATATCGAAAGCAAATTAAACTTTACACCTGTTTGTTCCAAATTGCTTCTATGTATCTCTTTATCCAAGAGTATCAGTACTGCTTCTGTGTACTAAGTAAACTTCTTTGTTTAGGAAATAGATCGCCGATTGAAAGTTCTTAGAAAACGATCAATGACTCTATGTGCGATTATTTTGCCCAGATGATGACAAGTGCGAAAAGAATGTGAACGCCGTCACCGTCGGCCGAAACGGAGCAAACGGTGCACCGCGGTGATGTGAGCACGCGCGCATATCGCCGCATAGCGACCTCACGCCATCTAACCATGTGCCGTATGTACGTATGTGTTATACTGGTGCGCGCGGACCTCGTATGTAATGCGTGTCCGCAAATCACAATTTGGTGTATATGTAGGAGTAGTTCATTGAAACACAGGTGCCGAAAGGATTCCAGTGATGTTACTCCCAATTTAATGTTTATCTCATGAGACAACTATTTGTGTAGCAAATTAAGAGGAGAGTAGCGTTTGTTGGAGGGTAACTTCATTAAGTATCAACATTTCTTAAGGATTAAGACGGAACTGACAACTAAACAAGCGACCGAAACCCGAGGACCAAGAGCGACCCACTAAGCTCCGACTGTCGGAGGGCATCACCGGTACGGCCCACGCTAAAAGACGCCCAGTACACAGCCACCTATGGCGGTGTGCTGAAAAGTTTGTGGACTGATTGAATGTGTGTTTACTGATTGGAAAGGCTGAGCCACCGGGTCCGGGCAACGAATGGTGCCGATCGACTGCTTGCATTGGGCTCTTCAAGGACACATTTGGAACATTTTGAACAGGATTTTCTGGTGTGACTGATTCTGTGGATTACCAGTTTATTTGGAATAATATTCGAAGTGGTAAGAAACTGACCCCCATTTCTCTCTTTCCCTAAAATTATTTTGTAAAAAAAGTGAGTGAGAATCTAACTATCAAAAGTAAAATGGTATGGGAATGATTCATTCAACAACATTTCTAATAAAAAAGACAAGCACAATTAAAGAAAATAAGTGTGTGTGTGTGTGTATGTATGTGTTTGTGCAACAGGGTCTAAGTGAAAGTGATTCTATCGTTAAATGCCAAAAGAGAAGAAAAACAACCCACTATTAACCAACCAAAGAAGAAAAACAGTTAAATAATTGATTCACTTAATTAAATTAAGCTGGTATCAATGGTCAGGTAAGTGTGTCATACAACAAAAAAATTGCATAGCATGGAGATCAAAACAAATTTGGAACCAAAAATCAGTTGAGAATTTAGAATGGTTATTTGATGATCTCAATCTTACATTAGATTTAACTTTCACAAATGTGACCATTTTGATCATATGCCATAAGAGATGTCTAGTATTTGAATTATGAAATCTGATTTAAAGGAGTAAGGTACAATGTAGATCTTCAATGAAGAGAACTAATAAGGTTCAAATCCCTTTATAAAGTACACAGTTTACATTAACTACATCATGGTATAGTACATGTGCTAACATTGTCATTAAGCACTTTCACATTCAACAAATCAAATGCACATCCTGCCCTACTGTAGAGCTCACTTTTGCAGTGATGATGATTGGAAACATTTTGTTCATTAGTTATGGAAATGCCAGTCACCAGGTTTCTAGACCAGATGAGACTTCATACATGTACCTCAATGTAAAAAAAAAGATGTATAATTTGCTGGCACCATGTATATGATCAGTGCCGTGTACTCTGCTTCAAAGTGCTTAGGCCTGAGTAGGCCCTACTGTACATGTACATAGAGGTACAGTACATTTACCTTTACTAAGAAATCACACTGAATGGGTACAGGGAAGGACAACTCCTTGGAGAATCACTGAACCATGTTGTACTCTTCGAACAGTGGTAAAGACCTCTATCTCTCTAAAGCAGACTAAATCCCTTCCCAACAAAATTGGTAGCAGTATGCACCATAATGAGCCATTGAAATGGACCAGATCCTCATAAATCCCCAATGCCAATCTGGGGGGGCTTAACCAAGTCCCATCTTGCCCCCCCCCCCTCTTCTCTGTCCCCATGGCAATTACATGTCTTTGTGCTGGAGGTCCTTGTTGTGACAATGGACTTGGATAACACCTTTGATAGCTCTGACCTGATCCCTAAGGTGAACACAAGCTGCTAGAAAAGCATCTAGAGCAATTTCTAAAGCTTTAGGCAGAAAGCAAGTAGAGCTTTATAGGCTAATCCTGAAATAAAGAGGGCATGTGAAACTATACTGTAGCAATACAACTGAACTGGTAGTGACTTTGGTACATACATGTACATTGCAGAAATCTTACCAGTGTTGATAGCATGTATTTATAATGAACACCAAGCACAAACATTTTCAACTACATACATTGTTTGTGTGGAAACTGGAAATTGTCACTTTAGTTTCTGTGCTAATGATTTTTTTTTCCACACACCAAACCAATTCTGAAGAGAAGCCTGCCCTGCCTACATACATTTATATACATCATATGTGTTAAAACTTGAATTGATCCAACCGTCTTTGGGATGCTACATTTCCATGAAACCCTGTAAATGTTAAAATGTTACTAAAACTGTTGTGAAATCAAATGTCAAGGATGGATGTCAGATTTCTTAATTGAGTCAACACATGGTATGATGATGCAGGAAGACCACTTCACATGGTAGTTCTTTTATATTTATCATTGTGAAAAGTATAAATTAGTAATAAGTCCACACATAATTATGCATTGGCTGTTCATAGTACTGGTCGTTGGAAATCCCCTTCTCTACATGTGCATGATGTGTGCCATGCTCTCACTCAGTCCGCCTAATCTTGGGTGATCCGTCATCCGGATTGATTGCACAGGGCTGCGGCACCTGCCGACAGGTGTAATGTCATTCAGGTGTTACAAAGGTGTCATCCATGTACCACTTGGATTTACTCAACAATCACGTTGGCAAGGCAA
Organism: Arbacia lixula; assembly: GCA_963669155.1. Taxonomy (NCBI): domain Eukaryota; kingdom Metazoa; phylum Echinodermata; class Echinoidea; order Arbacioida; family Arbaciidae; genus Arbacia; species Arbacia lixula. Next base: position 18,482,277 of record OZ022580.1, on the reverse strand, counting down.
CATCTCGATCCACTCCGACAAGCTCTGAAATTGAGGAGGAAGGCTGTAAGGGGATTGGAGAGGGTGGAATGCTCTCATGTGATTTTCCTGCAAACATGACCGTTTATCGGATTGCAATCTGATTATTGCGTGCACTGAATATTTTAAGTAGTCTGTTTTAAACAAAGCTTTGGTTTTGATGGGCTAGAGTTTGCTGTATGCATTATAAATTTCCCTGTTCAATCTTTCCTTGGATGTCGACGTAGTGAGTTGGTTCGTGGTGAGAGTACATGTAGCTAGATGTATTTCTGTCAATTTTCTTGTAGCTTTAATTTTGCTGGTAATTTCAATTTCAAAAAGTTGTTTACAAATGTCACTAAGATGATGAGATTTACATATTCCAATTATGTTGTACCTTTCCATATTGTACTGGATAAATTATGTTCACCTACGTGTACTGGCTTTACTTCCAGGTATACACTAAAGCTCAAAGGAATTGGCATAGGGAAAAGGAAAGGGGAAGAGCCGCAGTTTTAAATTGCAGTATCTTTTGTCCAGTTCAGCATGAAACATGATGCTTTTTAGGCTATAGCATCATGTTTCATGCTGAACTGGACAAAATATACCACGGTTTAAAATTGCGGCTCCTTTCCTTCCTTCCCATTCCCTATGCCAATTCATTTGAGCTGGAGTGTTTTGCTCCTTACTTCTCAGATCATCAAAGTTACACTATCATACTAGTATGTTGCCAATTATCACAGTTCTGTCCTCTCTAAAGAAAAAGGTGCATAATAATCTTTTCCAGGCACTTCATGTATGCTTGATATTTATAGTGAATCACCTAGGACCAGACCCCCTCACATGATCATTCAAGAGAATAGAACTGGAAGAGGCCAACTGTACTTTTCTCTCTAATTTTCTCTAGTTTTGAGTGACAGCCAATAATCCATCCAACGGAAATTCTTTCACTAGTAGAAAAATAACTTGTAATGATAATAGAATGGAGGTAAATTTGACCAGTGGGACAAAACACACAATATAAAGTCATTAAAGATGATCATGTTGGTTGAGCCCAATACAGAATTCAAACAGGGTCACTCCTGTCTCTCAAAAAATTTACTGCCCATGAAGGTTTTCCTTTTGGGGGAATTCAGAGAATGGTAGAGAATGGTCTTTGAATGGCCAGTTGGTCGAAACTGACCTGTAGTTTGAGGATCCTATTTGCTGTTCGTCTTTCAGTCAAGTTCTTTTCACGGCCAAACACTAGGGCCTGTAAATGAAGCTGGGTTTGCTCAGGTGTGTGTTGACTCTCTTTGTGTGTGTGTTGCTTACAACTCAATTCAGCCAGATGTTGTAGAGCTGAGTGAAGCAGGATGGGTTCCCTAACTTTACATTGTATTTCAGTGATAATTGTGTATAGAGTCGTACTGTTCAGCACTCAATATGGTGTTGATCCGTGAGAAATGCCCAAAATAGCCCCTTGAAAAAAAGGAAGTGAGGATGATTTTTGTTGGGCTTAAAAATCAGCAGGGGTATACAGAAACATGATGTGCTGAAAATTCTGAAACCAACAATTTTTGGTGGTGGCTATCTTGTGCTTGGATGAGAAAAAAAAGACCAATAACATGCTATATACAGAAGCAGATATATTGCAGTTCTAAATATTTGCAGCTTGGCAGCCGTATGGAACTGGGATAACATATTGCCCTTCAAAAAATATGAGCCAATGATATGAAATGAGTGCATGCAAAGTACATTTTGCTGTTCCCATCCCCAGCATGGCTTTTACTGTATCTGTGGGAGAACGTGCAGTTTGGCCACATGTTCTAGTTGACACCTGACATTCTTTCAGCATAACTATAAAAAAATCTATTTGCATACCATGCAGTGCACTTATCAGTCGTGTTATTGATTTTCTGATAACATCAGCTTGTACACATGTACAGTTATTATACATACGTACATGTACATGTTCTTGTGCCAAAATATGCTGTATGGTATGGTAGATTTGTGTACACATACATGTACACTTTGCTTTCAAAAATATGCTAGTGTCAGTTTCTGTGTAGATGTTTCGAGGAGCACGTAGGTGGTGCCGATTAATATTCGGTCACCGCTGTGAACCTTGCTCTGCAATAATTTAGCTTCCTAACAAGTACTTACATGACGTGTACATTCAAAGAAACACGATGCTTAATGGATTGTTCTACATGTATAAGTACATGTACAAAGTTTCCATTTGTTATTCTTCATTGCCTGCCTCAAAATACATGAAGGTCATTAATTGTAAAGTATATTCAGAATTTTATATGCAGGCTGATAAATGTGAAGCATGCACGATATTACAAAAGAAGTTTTGTGGGGAAGTACTGTACACGTGTACATGTTGTATGTGCAATATACATACTGTGCATGTTAGGTAAGTTCTTGTCCAGCTTTAAATACTCATGCTGGACAATTACACACAGTGTCTTTGTACATGTGCATTGTGTAAAGCCTACATTGTACTGTTCAAACAGAACTCGGTTAAGATGTTTGACTGTATTTGGATCATTGTCAAGCATGTTGCAGCTCATGTGTGATTGACAGCTCATTTTGAGTGTAAGTAACCAGTCACTTCATTGCTGTACTTGTAGTAGGCAATTGTCCACTCCAGATACCAAATTAGAACACACCTGAAAAGAACTATAGACTCCTCTTTGTGCTATTTCTGTGAACTTTGTTGAATACTTTGAATCAACATTTAAAACTCTCAGGCTGTGTAGTGTGTACACCTCTCTCTTTCTGCATTTTGTGTTTGTTTTGCTTCTTTTGTTTTGATTTCCTGAGAAAGTTTTAAGTGTGTATGTAGAGGGTAACCTTGGTCAAGTGTTTTGAAGAAGCCCAGTCCTGTAGTATAACTGTCCATGCACTGTTCATGTAGTGATACACATTTGGCTTAACATTAAAATGCTAAATGAGTTCCCATTTGAAGGAGCAAAACATTGCCTGCAGAGTAACAACTATTTTTTTATCAGCTAGTTGAGCTTATATTTTTAATTCATAAAACACCAAGAAAAACATTTAGAAATTGAAATAAAGAAGACGGAAAAAGTTTTCTAAATGATACTGTACACATAATAGCTTGCATGACTTTGTGCAGGAATTACTGTGATACTGGTTACTGTATGGATGTACCTCACTTGCCAATTGCCAATTGATGAGATTAGATTGGAAAGACCTTAGTGTTATGACAGTTTTATGTTGAGAAGTTTAGGGGAAGTTGTTCAAACTTAAATGACATCCTGTATAGTAAAAGAGGAAGTGAGGATCAAATTATACTGCACTCGGCTCTTCTGTAGGAAACCTGTCCTTTTTTTACACTATGCATTGTTTCACCAGTTTTCCGCTGTCATAATAAAATAAAAAGAATAACAAGAAACGGGATTATCTGTGATGGGAAAACATATTTTTTTTAAAATAGAAATTCAGTACATGTACCTGCACATCGATCATAAGTTTAATTCTGTGATAAGAATTTGAAAAGTGTTATAAATTGATATGAGATAAGAAATTGCATGCAGTGATAATGCTGTTCCTGTCCTAAATTGATTCATCATCGAGGCTGATCAATTTTTCTGATTAGATTCTTTGATAACTCAGTGGGATCTTTTAAACCTCACAGTGCATCGTTCTACAGTACACAATGTACATTGTATGTGAGCATGGTTATCTTGTTGCGATCTTGGCTTGCTGTGTGCGTGCAATTAATATTCGAATAGAGGTGGCTTTTAAGTTACCACCTCTAACATTGTTTACATTATGAATGACTTGTCAATTGCCCACTTCCCTCTTGTGATGGTGTGAATACGTGCCACTTGCTCAAAGGAAGCCGATTAGATCCGTACTTGCTGTGGAAGCCATCCAATTAAGTCAATGCGATCATTATCTGGTATCAAGTGATGGTATCACAGAGTAATAGAAGAGGAGGATTTGGAAAGTGTTGAATTAATCTACCGTAGTCACTGTGACCCTTTTCCATTACCTTTCTTTAAGCCATGGTTGAATAGCTGATGTGTGAATCTAAACTGACTCATCTTGTACTTTTTAGACCCAAAAATGATCATCACCGAACTGCTGCGCAACCAGAGAAGTAGTCATCTGTATTTTCAAGGTTCTAAAGTAACTTTCGCTCTTCATTAATCTTTCTTTCATGAAAGACCTCATGTACAGTGTAGGTAAAATTGATTGTACTTCAGTGTGAGTTGTGTTTTACCAGAGAGCAATTATCACGATATCTCTTGGCGTGAAGTTAGACGACCATGAAGATAATGGTGTGAAAGATGCATCCGTAAGATTACTTTATGGATGAAAATTGAACCATACATTTTTAACTGCATGCCTCTTCAATTATTCACAGTATTATGTTATATTGATGTACAATACATGTGAGCGCATCTTACATGTATTCGTAGATAGCATCTCATTTGCGTAAAGGTACCGTACATGTACATTGCACATACTCAATTATAAGTTAGTCTTTGAATGCAGGCAGTTTGTAGGGAAGAACGTGTACATGTTTTTTTTAATGATATAATATAACACTCATGTTACTGTAAGGTATGCTTCTATGCTAAGCTTAATTTTCTATGTGACATGAGATTGTGTTGGTAAATTGTGATGTTCGATTCTGGTGAAGTACAACATTCGGTAAATTGATCTACAGTATTTGAACTGTAAACTACAGTACAATGTAATGAACAATGCACATTTTATGTGCTATAGTTTGACAAAGCTTCATGTGCTTACAAGTACATGTACGTGTACAGTAGTAACAACTGGTTCAGCTTATCATGCTTATTGCAGACGCTGATAGAATTACATGCATGCAAGTCCTTCAGTCTCCTTTCATGCCGTAGCTTCATGTCATGTAGCCTGTTTGTTGGAATACAGAATTGATCATCTCTTGCTCTATCTCTCTCTCTCTCTCTCTTTCTCGTTCTCTCTCGTTCTCTCGTTCTCTCTCCCTCTTTCAAACCCCTAATAAGCCCCAGTTTCCTTCACCCCACTGGACTCCACTTCTAAAAAATAAATTGGAGCGCAAATTGAGAGGGAGACGGAGAGAGAAAATGAGATTTATCGCCGTTCATGGGGCAGTGGTTAGGATTTTCCGGTGAATTTATTCCGTATAGACAGCCCGGCACAATTGAAGACCGTCCGGGCTGCGAGGCACTTAATTCTCCCTTTGTGCGAGAAATATGTTTATTACTGAATGCCCATTGGGATGTTCAAAATCGGGCGGCTATTGGAGGGGAGAGAAATTAAAATTGGTGAAGGTATTAAATGGAGGTTGAGTTGCGGTGTCTGCCCAGATTATAAACTTATGTAAATCGCGGATGGGAGAGGATTTGTAAAGAGATGTGTGGTTAGGAATAATTGAAACTTTTAACAGCCTATTATGGGGCAAGAAGAGCTGCATAATTCAATGGGGAGGGGATGCGCTTTCTTCACAGTGTGTGTGTAGTTTGTACTGTACATGTATGAAGGGTTCATGTACATCGTACATCTACAGGTACAGTCACTATCTAATACACATGTCCAATTGTTTTGTGCGCATACAGCGTACTCTGTCTTACGCTGCGCACATTGATCAGTACCGGGGTAATAGAATTAGGGCTGCATGCTTCACGTGCGGGCATACATTGTACATGTTCATTATAGTACATGATGGACATTTGTACTTGATTTCCTACAGTAGTAATAGTATACACTGTACATGTTAACATGTTTGAGTGAATTGCGAAGAATATTGATTGCGGTGTGGTTATGCATCCTAGTGCAGTAAGCGCTAGAACACAAACATGAGGGAGAAAGAGAGAGAGAGAGAGTTTTACACACAAGAACGTACATTCACACACACACACACACACACACACACACACACACACACACATTCACACACATACAATGTATATTCACTCATTCACACATAGATGCATGTACATGTAATACAGACTCTACATCAGCAGAAGATGTTAAACAATTACGGTTGACCTGAAGGAATTTATAGCAACATCCATTATACCGACATGTACAGTAATAGGAACCATGTAGCTTTTTTGCTGCCCGTACTTTGAAACTGTGCATGTGATTTAATATTTTGCTCCTTTCTCACCTGTTCATACAATGTATTTTATGAACAACACATGGTAGATCATGTAGAGTTGCAATGAAATTTTCATTGTGAAATGCATGTATTTGTTTTTTATTAGAACATGTAAAAGCAGCGTGTAGTTTTCAAGTGGAGAGATTTATCATAGAATACAGTAAGGTAACACAGTACATGTACACATACACATACACTGTACACGTACAAGTAGTACTGCTCTTTTCTGTTGTGATAACTGACCAGACACCCACATCACTTGACTTCTGTGATCTTTGATCTTAAGGAGACAAACCACGCTCATTAGCATCTTAAATAGAGTCTAAAGAACCTTTGGTCATGGTGGACTATGATAACAAGCCAGTGTGTTGTACTTGGACCTATGCCATGGCATAAGTGGCTCTTCTAATTCACCTTTTTCTTGGAATACACCACCTGTATGGACATTATGAGAGCATTACTCAGTCTATGAGAGATAAGAGAGAGAGAGAGAGAGAGAGAGAGAGAGAGAGAGAGAGAGAGAGAGAGAGAGAGAGAGAAAAAGAGAGATCAACACAGTGAATAGAACTGAAGGGGGACAGAGAAGGACAGAAAGAGGAACTCTACAGACACAAAAGAGAAAGAGATAGAGAGAAAGGGGGGGGGGGGGCAGTGATTCATTTAGATTCTACCCACTCCCCTATTCACCTAGTCCTTTAGTGTTTATAGTGTGGTCTCATAAGAACTGATGTTTGGATAGGCAGAACTCAGGCTACAGTGTACAATGTATACCGCATAAAAGAGAAAGAACAGACTACAATGGAAGAAAAGAAAGAAAGCAGTGCACTGCAGCGCACACATTATGCATTTGTATGCCTACTGTGTGTAGTGTTACTTGCTCATGTAGACTACAAAACATGTATATTTTATGTTCATGCAGATGTTCTGTACTGTACATGAGTAGACTACTATAGATGTATTCTAAATACTGTACTGAATACATGTGTGCAGTTAAGATGTTCTGAGATTCCCAACTTCATGTGCTTTTTTTAAAAATTTGCTAGTCAAAAGAGTCTGAGAGTTGAAAGAGTCTGATCGCGCAACCAATCATTGTACAACACATTGTACGGTACATGTAATTGTACGTACATTGTACATGTACAATGTAGGTAATGATGTACATGTATGGTTTGTTAAATGACTTGATAGAATTAATAGAATTAATAAAAGTTAAACTTTTCAGTGTAATGTAGTAACAGTGAGATTTTATTACTGGTACAGTACAGGTATTATAACCCTGCAATACAGACATGTACTTTATTAATGGTGGTTTACTCAAAGATTGAAATGAGCATTTGATACTGTGCACCTGTTCCTGCTGTGTAACGTCATGTAAGGACCGGACAGCCATGAAATATCGTGTAATAGGTTTGATGGTAACATCACAAATGTGTGAGATGTAATTACACAGATTAATACCATCCTCGCTACATTGGTGTGCACACACAAACACACACACCAACTAATGAGTTTGCCCAAGGAGATACACATGTACATGTACAGTATTGTATGAGAACAACCTCCCTCCTTTGTTCATTGCACATAACAAGTACAATGTACGTATGTGGATGGAATGGATGGAGTACATAGTTAATGCAGGAAGGTGTTAGAACTGGAGTCGGAACGAAGAGTAATTTATTCATACACCAGTCGCGATCATTGATACCACAATAGAATATTTTACGCGTTTGGTTCTTTGATCCAGTGATGACCGCCGCCAAATATGCAAGACAAATTTTGGATGCATTTAGAGGAATATACAATCTGCATGCGCAGAAGATTTCAGAACCACTTCATGTACTGAAGTACATGTGCAGTAGTAGTACATCTTATAATGATACGAATCTGTGAATTTCAGATTATATTGTTGCGTCGTTTTTGTGATAAATCAAGAATACTGTAGAAAACATGTCAGAAAAATGCCTCAATATCGCACATTGGGCAATCATATTTCCTTACAAATATCTTGTAAATCGTTTATTGAGTGTTTCACCTTCCATGGAAACAACGTCGATTTCGTGTCCGGAGATGTCCGAAAACGTTACGGACCAAATTCTTTCTACAATTTTATCAAAATTTCCCTTCGCTCACCTCCAAACTAATTCCCAGTGTGTGTAATAAGATCAGCTATGAACTCCCAGCGAAGGCTGAACGGTTGACATATTTCTCAAAACAGATTTTCTTTTGTTATTCAGAGGAAGGCACTGCCTCATTAGAAATACAGCGTATTGTTTAAAACACCTGAATGTCTTGAATTTTTATGAGGCGGTGGTCATCATAGATCAAAGGAAGTCTATCCGAGCGCAGTCCATCCATGATAGGTCCATGGTTAATGCTTGAAGCCACTAGCCAGTTCATGTCTGGCCATTACCACATGCAGTTCATGCCATTTCTGAAGTCATTGTTTGAGTAAATGACTAATGGAGGGAGGGATAAACATGGTGTGGGGCTTAGCTCTGTGATTTGCTCAAGGTGCTGGTTGCTGGTAGTCTTAGCATTCAGACCTAAATACAGTCATCTGAAAGCAATGTGCTGTTACTTACAGACATTTGGACAACTGCAAGTACATTATATAATCAATATATTAAAGCCCCTCTCTTTTGTTGACATTTGTATTTCATAACAATCTTACTTAAAAAAGAACATTTCTGGCTTTCGTCAACACTCAGCTGCTGAAACAAGCAATAAAAGGAACAAAGGAAGAAATAAACTTGTGTCAGGTTATTCATTCCTTGTTACTGTATGTAGTAGTTCCTGAGCCAGATGAAATACTGACCAGTTCATGGAATTTGTGTCCATGCAGTAAGTATTCAGTGCCATTGCAAACAAATGCTCAATGCACATTTGCATATTGTTCACAATATGTCTTTAAAAGACAATACTAAACATCACTATTCTACATTCATGGAGCCACATGCATATGTATGCATGTACTGTGTACACACTAAAAGATCCAGATTAAACTTCTCATTGCTGTGTGTGTCCACTGTACTCATAGTCAATGAATGTACACCATAGGGCCATGGTCTACCCCACCTTACCTGTGCTTAGTCAAGCAAGAGGTCACCCTCTCTATACATGTAGATCTACTATGCATTCTGTGTGTGCTGGCATACTGAACACGCTTTTCAAGCCAGTGGTCAGTGTATTTGTAATGGGGTGAGAAGCGACTGGTCACTGTGGTGATTCATACAGCCCCAAGTGTCCAGTCCTAAAAGGACCCAGGAAAAAAAAAAACTCCCGGCATAATGGCAGTATTGATCGGTCAGATTTAAACAGCTCTTCTCTCTTGGGGAAGTGTTTGTCCACCTCAAAGCGCCTACAGTACCTGTACAGCATAGTTCAAGGCCAGGGCCACTATTTGTGATTCCTGTATTCAAAATCATGCATTTCTGTTTTCAAACACTACATTTGTACAAATATATTACACCTTGGCACAAAATGTGGGCTTTCCAACAGCACATGGCATATGTTTAGTATTCAACATGTTTTATATAGAGGTACATGTAACTTGTGTGAAGTTTATCTGACAAAAATAAAGCTTGTACAGTTGTTAAAGTGAGACAAAATCAAATTCTGTTAAACATTGCATTGTCCACAGGCATTACACATAATGGGTCCATTTGGTAAAATATGAAATAAGAGAGTAAAGGGCCATATCGACCCATTACGATCACTTGTAATTGGTACTGTACACTCCAGCTCAAAGGAATTGGTATAGGGAAAGGGAAAGGGAAGAAAGGGAAGGAGTCACAGTTTTAAACTACAGTATATTTTGTCCAGTTCAGCATGGAACATGATGCTTTTTAGGCTAAAGCATCATGTTTCATGCTGAACTGGACAAAATATACCGTCGTTTAAAACTGGCTCCTTCCCTTTCTTCCCTTTCCCTTTCCCTATGCCAATTCCTTTGAGCTGTAGTGTAGTCAGAGGGGTACATCAGCTTTAAAGATTGTCCGTCCCTTTTGCAAGCTTAAAATTTGAAATCGTCTATCACGATCGTAAACTGAAGAAAGTGTGATTCAAGACCATTTCTAAGAATATAGCATGTTGAAGCTTTCTGTATATGTAAAAATTTCAGCCGTTAAATTTCAAACCGACTTTTTTCGTGGTACGAAAAAAGTCGGTAGTATTAGTATTAGTCTTTGTTACAGTATCTATGTGGTTATTATGCATGTGTGAAATCCTATTTTTATGAGAAATTACCAAACTTTGGAGATGATTCCTTCTATAGAACAATTTTCTTCATAATGCGTTTTATAATTTAATAAACAGATTAATCAATAAAGGAGATATTTCAACACAAACTGCTAAGAGCCTGAGGTAAAGACTACTAATCAGACGTTTACGTGCATTATTTTAATTTTACACTACGTATCAGTTTCAAATTATGAATATACAGCTTGCTAACACTTCTCTACATGTTTGGCCAATGTTTCGATGGTTTTGTGGTGACCTGAAAAAGGGACGGGCTGTCTTTAAACTGAAGGCATACAATTGAAGAGTGCTGCATTTTTCACCTCCATGCTTGCCACTCCACATGTGCAGTTCACTTTAAACAAAAAGGAATGTTTACATGGATGCTCTGTACTGAGGATTACTAGATGTACATGTATGGTACCTTTGAATGAACTCACTTGATTTATTGCAGGTCCTCCTGACCTACAGAATGTGCAATTATCTAATCAACAATGCTCTTGTTCAGACAATCTCTGTGGTGATATATTGTCTGCAAATGTGCTATCATCTTCTGGTGGGGTCTATTGTTTTCTTCCAATTCAACTTGACAAACGATAAATACATGTAGTAATTCACCCTGCAAGTAGAAGAATAAAACACACACACAACAAGGGTTGTAATCATGGGAAAGCTCTGATTGACGATTGTTTTCAGACAAATTAGCTAAGATACCATAAACCTGTCTGCTATCTCCAAACACTTCACCCCTCCTCCCCTAGACATTGTGAAGTGGGCATACTTCATGCCTGGCTGAGATAACACTTCTGATTTGGCGCCAGTGCCATATCTTCTTCGTACAGATCCATTAACCCATAGCGCGCTACTTGTGAATTATTTCATCATTAATACACACACAATTCCAGTTTGTGTGCCATGTGAAGGGTTAAAATCTATCATCAATCTGATCACATTTGTAGAGTCCAGGTTCAACCCTTGATTTATGTATTCCATCTTCATAATCATTGGTATTGTGGTATTGTCGACACTCTAGAGTGCTTCACATGTACGTACTACATGTACATACTATACATGTACACTGTTCAACTTTATGTCATTTTGAGGCACATGCTCTCTGGGTGACATTGAGTTTATGGTTTTTAAAAAGCCAGTTGTCTTTAATTGACCCTAAACTATGTTGATTTGTTTGATGGTGACATACCAGGTTAGTGGCTGCCATGAACTTTTTTTTTGGTGAGGAACATCAATTATATTTTTCAAAGGGTCCTTAATGACAAACTATCACACTCCATGCATAGTTTGGAATGCAGGCTATTGAAAAGGTTTTTTTAGCATTAAAATACACTATTTTTTCTTATTGAGGAAATGGTAGAGTAGAGATACATGTACACGTACAGTGGGTATTGCTCCTGCACAGTACCTTCTACTTGTAGTACCTGAAATAAACTTTTGCGAATCGAAAACTCAATCCTAACTACATGTATACATGTACTTCTATATGTACATTTACATACAGTGTAGATGCCTAAACCCTTATCATAAACCCTGCTTCTAACCCCAAATTTGACATGATCTTCAACTTGCATGTCCCCTAAATATCACCTTGTGATCCTATAGACAAAACATGGGGATTAGACCACATGGGGGTAGACCAGATGGCACTGTGCTCTCTCAAGTTATCATTGAGCAAAGCAAGAGTCAAGAGCACATGTTCATGTACATGACATTGGACAGATTGTCTCTACATGTGTAAACACCACACTCTCAGCAGGTGGTCATGTCTGGAGTGGAAGAGAAGAGATAAAAGGTAAAGATGACGGGGACTTGTAATCAATGAATGAAGCACCCTTACTGTATATCGTGACCATCATTGGCAGAATGGGGGTGGGGGGAAGGGGGCACAAGTGGTGCGTTCGCCCCCTTTTTTGAGAGTCAAACACTGAACATGTATACATGTTAATACATACTATGCACTGTATGCAAGAATATTGCAGTCTGCGCCGCCTGTATTTCTGAATCCTGGATCTGTGGAGGTCCACTGGTCTTGTTTGATTTCAGAAAAAATAAGACGGAATCATCTCAAAATGATAAAATGATTGAAATTTTAAGAAATCCAGACCTACAATGGTTCTGCCACAATTATGGCGCATAATCATTCCCACTTTTACCCCTTAAATCCTGTTAACAGGTTGTTGTGAACAGAAATACATGTAGAACAATCTGAGAAGCAAGTTAGCCAAGTTTGAGAACAACATAAAAAAGTTAGTGTTGTAAAAAATTGTAGGCAACCATCCGACCTAAACAATAAATCCTGAGAGGGTCGAACAACAAGTAAAGCAGTTTCGGTTCTTTCATACACTTGGCAACTTGGCATGCAGACCTGCTTTTTCATTGACACATGTCTCCTTCTCAGGATGTGCCTACAGTGTACATGAATGCCCCATCCCTGGTTGTAAAACACGCCCAGATATTTATCACAATGTGTGCTCTGCTCAGACCTCGTGATCGATACCCAAAGAGCTGAAAATGGATATTGAATTACTCCCGCAATCAATTCCCCATTTCGATCGGGCGATTCCTGGCAAGGGGAGCTGTCTGTGTGTCACTGGCATCGCGAGGAGTGTCTGCGAAACTGTCGCTTTTCAGGCACTCCCTCAGCCACCGGGGCCCAATTCTTCACTTCGATGACAGCTCCGCAGTAGCAGTGTCACGTAACAAGTGGCTTCTCTGATTTTAACCTCGCTCTAATTATCATCCAAGCTTAGCAGGCTGGGTAAAGATTTAACCCAATTATTTGCCCCAAATATGGAATTGGATTTCTGCCATTCGATACTCCCGATGTCAATCCGGGGTTTTGAAGGGGCGAAAATGAATGACGGGAGGCAAAAACAGGAGGGATATAAAATACTCGGGATCGGGATGATTTTGAGTGTTGCGTGTGTCATCGCATTGTCATGTTTTATGGATGTGATGGCCCGTTTGGGGATATGATTCCTTCATGTGTTGCTGAGGTGTAGGATTTCTGTCTTCTGGAATATGGGCCGGTCCCACAAGACGGGACACATCCCAATACCAGTGCCAGTACCAGAAGATACTGAAAAGCTCCATGTGACATGTACATTATGTGAATTGGGATGAGAAATTGTGTAATTAATTAGTTTTTCAATGAAGTTGTTCAATTGATATGTTTTTAGGCCTGGAATGTGTCCTTGATATTGTGAAAGACTTAAGAGAATAGTTTATTGCAAAAGGAGAGTGATATATATACCTGTTCAGTATTTGTGAAGAGGATTTTTTTGTATTTAAGGAGCGTAAATGACAAAATTGCTTTTTCCTGCAATGTACATTGTACAAGTTTTCATACTTTTCATGGAAACCTTCATATTATTTTACACTGACTGTACTGTCCATATATTCTTAAGTCATCCAAAGATCAATTTTAATCATGTTATTCGGGTAAACCAACATTTTCCAGGTAACCATACTCTGCGGCTGTTAGTGCTTGGTGCTGATTTAGTGAAATTGGTCTCGGGATCATTCCCCACTTCTTGGATTCCATGCTTCTCTGCAGATTTAGGCCAACCGACACTCAGGAGATTATGTGAACATTCGTACAAATGAACTGACTCTGTTACATGGCCAGCGGATTGTAAGTTATAACAAACCAGATTGTACATGAGCATGCTGGCTCTCTCTTACAGGGCAAAGCCTTGCAGTTGATATCTTTATAATATAAGATTGAAGAATGCTTGGAGTTTCAGCAGATTTCCATTTCTAATACATTTATTTACTTAAATGTTCCTCTGTCATGGACTGTATTACTATTTAATTTGTTTGCAGCCTTTTAGATAAAATATGATGTGATTTCTCTTACTATAAAAATAAGATTATACTCTTGAACTGGCAGATACATGTATATTATGTTTCAACATTTTACACATGACTACGGTAATGACCAGCAGTTAAACTGGTACGGTATTCACTAAATGAAGTCCATACAGGCACTGTGCATGTGCATTTTTTTATGCACACTAATACAGCAAACACCACACTATCAGAACTAATTTCACAAAGGGTTAGCAATGATTTATGGAGTTTTTTAGTTAACACAGCATCTTCAGAACCCTTTGTACATATATTAACCTGACGTTACCTGCAGATTAAAAAGGAAATATCGAATCAATTGACAGAAATATTGACACGATGTGGTTTACAGTCACTGCTAAAAACATGCCATATTTGTAATGACATAGGATGATGCCAGCCCAGAATATTACATGTATGATTGCACACATACAGCTTTTCTTGGATTATAATGCTGTATTTTAATTTCCTGTGTGGTTAGATTCGCAAAGTTCTGTATTTATAAACCACATTCATAGCCTTTGGAAGGATTAAAGTAGACACATTATAATCAGGGTAATTAGCACTTTGTCATTTGACTGTATAGGTCTGAACAAGGGGCACCAACTGGCAAGACAGATAGTAGTGTGATCACACAGACATGTATGTTTTCAGTCATTGTCACACGTGAGTCTGGTATCTGCAGACTATCACTGGGTGATTGGGTGTACCCAGAACCATATATACACATAGTTTGGCCAATTAGTTGCAACATGGTGCAGGTTGCTTTGTTAGACAAGCGGATAACAAAAGAATACTTTGTGCACCATGTTGCTTCCTACATGTATTGCAATGGAGTTGGCCAAACTCTGTGTAGAAGGCACTGGGTGTACCTTGAAGGAAAGAGTGGGCCTTTAAATGAAAAAAAGGAAAGCTTTTAAATAGAGCCAAGGCACTTCCATCTAAGCTTTGTAGAGTTCATCTCTTTGTCCTAGAAAGGCTGAGGTGATGAGTGCCATGAATAAGGCATTGTCAGCCTCTTTGGCCAGAGCCATTCTTCTCTCAGAGGAACTCAGTCCATTGTTTGTGTGCAATGGGTCATGCCTGCGCCCCTCTGTGGTTTCTATCTAATGAATGGGGGAATGGGGCCATACAATGGAAGAGGGATGAATGTGGAGACATTCTGGGAATGTGAGGGTGCATCTCAAGGCTACCATTTTACTTTGCAGGCCCTATATGATGTACTTTGCGTTGGTAGATAAAATAATCTGAGAAAGGAGGACACTAAGTCTTGGAATGGAAAGCATAGACTGGATATGACCCTTGTAAATTATGCATAACAGTATCAACCAGTCAATGCATCTGAATCAACGAGTCTGTTCGCAATGAGTCTGAAATATGGAGACTAGTTACCATACTGGTAAAGCCCTCCACATAAGTAGTGTGCAGACACATACTCTGTTGTGACACAGTTATGAACACTGTTTAGTATGTGCCTGAAAGTAAAGCTACAGCCTGATTTTGCTGCTTGTGCGAGGCATACTAGTCTCTGCATTTCAGACCCATTGATCTACATGTAGACGTACTGACTGCCTGCCTGTCTGAAAAGGGTTGTGCCCAAGTGACATGATTGGGAAGTCAAGGTCTAGCCAGAGCTACATTTGTACTTGTAGTAAATACATCTATTCATAGAGTGCCACAATCGAGTCTGTGAGTTTAGACTACAGATTGAGTAACCTGTATCCAGAATAGAGGGTGGGAATAATCTGTGGATTTTCTTTTCAAAGATAAAGGTTTGGGAAACTTCGCAGTATTGGTTCCATCAAAGTGAAAGTAAAAAGTTACAGTGACTCTAGTGCCAAGATGAATGGATCAATATAGATGGGGGAATGAGAAAAAGGGGAAGATGAAAGGAAAGATAGCATTTTCATGAGAAGCAATTTGGACTGTTGAAGAAGTGGTTTGCATCTAATGGGAGTTGTGGTCAGCTATTCTACTTGTGAGTCTTCAAGTTAATAGTCCCAGCTATTACTGCATGTGGTGGCGCTTCTCGGTAAAACCCCAAGACCTCCTACTAGGCAGCAGAACAAAATTCCATCATTCCAATTAAATATCATGTCAAGGGAGAAACCATCTGATGATAAACATTCCCTCAATCTGAGTGTAAGTTTAGAAAATAGGTCCACAATATCTCAAAAACAATGAATTCCATCTTTCAAGGGGTTCATTTACAGAGGTGTCAGTGAAATTGATCTGAAGGTTGCATCATTTGATGAATGATGGATGTGCATTGCTATCAGTGACAAATCACAATTCCGTCGCTCAGTGAGGAACTCGTTACAAAGATAATACTTTGTGAAGTTACTGCAATTTAAAATCTTGACAAAACATTTTTTTTTACCTTCCCAGTACTTGTGCATAATATATTACGTGTATACAATACATGTAAGTCATTTAGCTTTTCCTAAACTCGGTACTGAGAGAGTAAAACAAGGTCTTGGAAAGTTCTTTGGGATGTCTGTAAGGTGAAAGAGTGTGAGAAAAGGCCGGGAAGGTTGATGCCAAACCAAAGGAAAGGATTAAGTGTGTTTTTGAGGTGCTAAGAAAAGGTGGGGGAAGGAAAAGATTCCAGAGAGAAGTTGATCATGTGGGGGGTGACAAATTCAAATGGTGTGGTATTGTTTGCCTCACGAATGTTCCCAGCGTTTTTCTTGTGAGGGACGTGTGAAAAAGAAGCAGACTTTGATGGGGATTGCTTGGACGTATAAAGAGAGAAGAAAAGGGTTTTTAGGGCTGGGGGTTGGAGTTTAATTTATTGAAAATAAGAGAGAAAAAGAAACCTCCCACTGTGATCTCTGTGTGAATGAAATCTTTCTTCCTTTCTTTCTGTTCCTTCTCCTTCCTGTTCCTTCTCCTTCCTCGTCTCTCCTTCTCGCTCTTGCTTCTCAAATTTACCGGGAACCTGGGACGGGAGCAGAACAGGCCAGGGCCTTGGTACAGTTCTTATGAGAACGAAAATGGGTTTTTGCAAGCGGGGATTTGGGTTACAGTCCTGGGAATTGAATGTTCAATTTCCAGTGGCTTTTCTTTGTGCGTTGCGGAGGGGAACGTGATCAGTCAACGGGGGCGCACTTCACCCTCTAGACTTTAGTCTGCTCTCTTCTCTCTCCTCGGCTGCCCCAACACCGTTCAAATCGTGGCATGGTTTATGCATGCATGTGCGTGTGCGTAGAGATACATGCATGCTCAAGTCTTACTGCGGCCTCTTTTTTCCGGTGACATACCGATTCATGTGTACTGATGCTTGAGTGAAGGACGATTGTCAGTCTTTCGTCTGTGTCCACACAAGTCATAAGACCTTGCACAGTTTGGTGTTTGCATATATATGCACTTCCATTAACAAAAGATGTGCAATTTCCATGAGTAAAGGAGATCTATGCTTCAAGATTGATATTGGACCAAATGCAGATGGAGTGCCCTCGTGTTAGCACAACGCTTCTTTCAAAGAAACAAATTCTGATTTTTAGTGGCTATGTGTTAAAGTACAGACAACAAATGAAAGCTCAAATTCATTTGTGCACACATTGTTTTCAAATGGACACATTACCACATGTACTTAAGCTGCCTTCATGGCAGTTAACATTTCCAGTGTTAAAAGGGTACTCCCCCGCTCACAGAATGCAAGTAGCACAGTGGGATATGTGACATCCAATACGCTTCTAGAAACACCATTCAGAGCCAGAGTCAAGAAAAAAAATGGTGGTGTCTGATCAACAATTGATTTCAGGATTTCTTTTTTGTACCATCAAACTGCAATTTCCTGAGCAAGTACCTGCCACGATCTGTCCCGTCTCGGACTACATTTTAAGAAGGGGGGACTCACTTCTTTCTTCTCACGTTTTTTGATGAACATGGGGGAACGAGGCGAGTTTAACCTCTGACCCAGATGCCTTAACGTGGATGATTTCACAGAAATGGGAGTCTGCCACAAATTCAAAAACTTGTTTCTCCCTGAATCTGCCGGTTTCAGCCTGTGCTCCTAAGGATAAAATATGTACTGCATTTGATTGTCTCCCATTGATTTGC
Source organism: Arbacia lixula (assembly GCA_963669155.1). Taxonomy (NCBI): domain Eukaryota; kingdom Metazoa; phylum Echinodermata; class Echinoidea; order Arbacioida; family Arbaciidae; genus Arbacia; species Arbacia lixula. The sequence goes on along the minus strand of OZ022580.1, from coordinate 18,463,988 downwards.
ATTGTAAGGAATACAACAATGGTGGAGAAATGCCTCCTTTATGGTCAATTTAAATAGAAAAATAGAGCTCCAAATATGCTCAAACATTGTGAATATTTATTACTGGAAACTTGTCTTCAGTAGAAGTTGTGTAGAATTGGTGCAATTACATGAGTATATTGCAGTGCACTACATGTATGGTGCTCTCTGTACTAGTCAACATTGAAACTGTCTTCTACACTATTGTAGGTTTTTGTGCGGGCAAAAGAAATGTAGGCTGACTATTTACTTATGTAAAAATGTAGGTCGGCTATTTGCTTAAATGTGAAATGCAAATAGAAATGAATGACATGTACTTGTACCGTAAGTACACTTTCCTCCTCACCAGTTGCTATGCCCCTGTATACAGGTGTATATACAATGAACTTACTACATTTTCTTTGTTGTCGGTCTTCATGCTGACATGAAAACTGAGGTCATTTAATTTGGAAAAATACTAGTAGAAATTAATTATTTTCCTCCTTACAAGTTGCTGACATCTTGCCTAGGGTGACAGCTATGTCTCTGTATATTAAACGGCATATACTGTACTGGGAAGGCAAAAAATCCTTCAAAAGGTAATTGTTAGCAATCTTCTTGCCAATGATCTTAAATTCATGTTTTGTCCATTTTAGAAGCTTGCTGAAAGTTATTTGCCCTCAAATGATCTACATTTTGAGTAATGAGTGATTAAATCACAAAGCCTCAAAATGTCGGCCTGAACATTTTGAGGATGTAACCATTAATCATTAATTACTCCAAATATGGATCATTTGAGGGCAAATAACTTTCAGCAAGCTTCTAAAATGGGCAATACATGAATTTAAGACTATTGGCAAGAAGATTGCTAACAATTACCTTTTGAAGGATTTGTTGCCTTCCCAGTACAGTATACATGTATGCCCTTTAACATTGCACAAAGGCTATGGCAGATGGCATGATTTTACCATGGTTCCGTGGTCATAAGGGTCTACACGGGTGGAAATGTGATGTCGCCTTCTTGCACGAACCAAAAACCGGTTCCTGCGATTCAGCCAATCGCAGCCAATCGCAGGATTGTCCAACAGATTGGATCGTGTCGTCTGTGGCGGCCCCGAAGAGGCGCGTGAAGTATGAACTTGTCCATGTGCAAAATCCCCTTCAGCCAAAGCTATTCCATTTCAGAGATGGGAGTTTTGGCTGCTGCACCTGGTAGATAGCAGACTATATCGATATGAAGTGTCGGAGGCTCTGAAGGAAGAAGTCTTGTTCACCTGAAAGGTGTCGTAAGCACGAAGGGTGTATGCAGGATATTTGCACAGAGTATTTTTAGTACAGGCGATCTCTCATTCCACTGCAGGAATCAGTGTGCCAGAGAAATGTTAAGTCATTCATTATCGTTACATGTACAGTGTTTATCCCCAAAATGTTATGGTCTGATTCAGACGTATGCGTTTGCCATGACTTCCTGTCTATTTGCTCAGAGTATGTTTAGTACAAGAGAACTCTAGTTCTTCCACTGTAGGAATCAGTGTGTAGAGAAATGGTCCATTACCGGTACCGTTATCTCCCAGAAAAGAAATGGTATTATTCAGGCATGCATGGGCCATGTCAATGTCCTCAATCACCAGGTACATGTACAGTATACCAGTAGAAAGTTGGTAAACAGATCTTCTGACCAATCTATTTCAGAATGGCTGTTATAGTGGTTTCTCATTATCTGCATCTGTGCTTCATGTAGTAGTTAGTGGGTTAACGGAAGTGGTGCAGCGGCTGTGGAAATTGGAGATGCTGGACACTGCATATTCGCTCTGACAGCTCGAATCCGTTCTCGTCTGACTGGAATGCATGTCATGTCTCGTGGCTCTTCATTTCCGCCAGGCTTGGTGCATGCACCCTCACGGCTCTCGCCTCCTTCCAACCACCCCCTCTGCCCCCCCACATCACTGCTGTACGTCAAAGAGTGGGCCCTCGCTCGTGCCAACCAACCCCCCCTGCCCCCCTGTCCCCCATATCACTACTCTATGACACGAGAGGGCTCTCACATCCAACCACCCCTCTCTGACCCCCCCTCTGCCCCCCCCCCACCCATCACTACTAACCACTCCCCCTCTGTGCCTCCCCCCCCCCCCGCATCACTACTGTACGTCACAGAGTGGGCCCTCGCTCCTGCCAAAAAGAGCTTAGTGACTTGTGTTCGGCTGAGGTGACAAGATGACAGCGTGAAATGAGAAAAAGTGCCATGCTCTTCTTGCTATGTTGTGCAGTTAGAATGATTGAGGGTTTAAAAGTACTGAGGTACTGTGAGGAGTTTAGTGAGGTCAGTACAAGTGTATCTATGAAAGGCTGATTGAAACACTACTCCACAATTCCTGAATTCTTCCCCTTATTCACACACTGTTTAAAAAAAAATGGAGCAGACCACTTCTTGATTCAATAGACTGGTTTACTAATGGAGTCAAATTCATGGATGTTCCTTCCCTTGGGGCCTAGTAACGAGTTATTCTATTAACCTGTACCTAATAATGGTATTTCAGTACTTGGAATCCACTTTGCATACATTAGTTATTGCTATGTCGGGCAAACCTCAGGCAAGCTTTCCGGTTGTCAGGGGCAACCTTTGTTTAACTGGTATGCTTAAAAATTTGAATATGTTAGAAAACCGGTCTATTTGTGCCCAAGGAATTTATTCATCTGCAGTGTAGAAATGAATTACATTGTATATGTACATTGTGTAATTAAGGGTCAGAATGCAGTTTGAATATTAGATGTTGGTGTGTTGGGCAAACTTTAGAAGTGCACATAACTTAAGAATTTATCACATTTTTGTTATTTTTTTTTTTTTTTTACTGCTGTTGACATTTTTGCTTACACTGTTCATCCTATAAATTTCTGCAATGAAGTGAAATATTTAGGAACCACAAGTTTATAATGCAATTATTCCTGATTTGTTTCATATCTTATGGTGTGCACATTTCTCAGCATAGTTTTTCAACTCATTCTTGCTCTTCAATTCCAAGTGAATCATTGCTGTAAATGATGATGGTTCCAGCGCAGGATATCAGCTTGTCGGTCTCCTCACCAAGTGCCTGCTGTGGAATACTAATATTCAGGTTTTGTCATTTTTTTCCTCAGTTTTTACTGCATGTATTATACAACGCTGATATGTTTGTGAGTCATTGAGAATCGAAACTGATGGGAAAAAAATGCAAATGTAAAGACATCACTTGACAGAGGAGGTCGAGTAGTGAGAGACAGAGAGAGAGAGAGAGAGAAAGAAACAAAATATAGAAAGGGAGAGAGAGATGACCTGAGAGTGTGTCAGAGAGAAATAAGACATCCAAGATGGACAGGTTTAAGGAAACGGCCTGTAAAATTAACATAAAACAAAAGGATTTTTGCAAGTGGATGCCGAAAAAGAGAAGATGGGGAAGGATCAGTAAGGCTGAGTCATGGCCCAGCCGTCCGTTCCAACTTTTTAATACTCAGACACAGAACGTAGAGTGATTCAGATGGCGGAGTGCACGGTCTTCTCGAGGCGGCGAAACCCGCAAATCCTCCGAAATTGAAAGCTTGAAGTGGGAGCAGTGCGCATCTGACGGACATTCCCCAAAAAGAGGGGGGATTGGGGGTAGAGAGGGAGAGAGAGGAAGAGAGAGGGATCTTGTCTCTTTGTGAAACATGTGGTTTATGGGGCACAACAGATCCCCAACAAGATTTGAAACTCATCTCTCATGAATTATGCATGAGGTGATTCAACTGTGGGGGGAAGGAGATGATGAAAGGGGGAAGGAAGGAAGGAAAGACAGAGGTTTTGAATGACATGCGGGGGGAGGAGGGGATGCACACCTGGTATCAGGTTTGGTTGAGAGGGAAAAGGCTTTGTAAATTGTTTTTCAAAATCAAAACCATCACAATATACACATTGAGATATCTCTTGCTCTGATCTCCATCTCTGCCTCTGCCTCTGTCTCGCCCTCTCATATGGGTGTGTTTCCATTTAACCCTTACAATAGTAAGTTTTTAAAACAGCATTGGCTTACTACACATCGTCATGCCAATGGTATTGGGTGATTTAAATCCAATATCTGGCCCATGTGTACATGGATTTTAAGGAATATAAAATGTAATGCAAGTAGCTTTTCAAAAGGCTGATTTGAAAAGCCAGAAAAAGTTCATATTCAAAAAGGTTTCTGCAATATCAGACAGTGTTTTAAAGTGGGCAAATTTTCTGAAGCGTACAAAACCTTGTAAAGTGCAAATCAATATGTTTCTTTGATATTTTATTATTATTGGCTGGTTTATTTAAGAGACAAAAAAATAATAATTGGAAATTTAAGAGATTTATGCAAATGTTCCACTACAGTAAATGTAACAGAAATGTACCCCATAACTGCTTTTCGAAACATGTTTCTGTTGTGTCAAAATGCCTTTAGAACCTATGCCCATGCTGGTTTCTGTGCACATTCATGGTACCACATTTGATCTCTACTGGCAGGGGTTGATGGCCTTATGATGGCGTGACATCATTTAACTTAGGCTTTCTATATTTGAACTCTGTGGAAACAAACATACAGCTTGGAATCAGTGTTTTTGTTTATCTAAAGAAACAGTCACTTTCCCGACATTCAAAACTCTCTCAGCTTTTAATATTTGATCTCTGCGGATACAAAATACAGCATACATGTACATTTTTTTATTGATATTGAATCAGTGTTTTTGTTCATGTTCTATCGAAATAGATTTTGAATAATAACTGATGTCAAAACTTCGTAAGGCTTTTAATACTTTTTTTTCTGTGGATGGAAAAATACAGCATATTATTGATGTGGAATCAGTGTTTTTGTTCCATATCTTCCATACAAACACATACACTGTATATTGAATGAAAACTGACATCAAATCTTCATACAGTAAGGCCAACAAAGCGTTTGCTATTTGGTTACTGCGAATATAAAAATACAACATATTAATATGGAATCAGTGTTTTCGTTCATCTTCTACAGAAAAATTAGAAATACAAATTTAATAATAAGTGACATTAAATCTTCACAAGCGCGACAAGCTTTTAATATTAGATTTCTGCGGATATACCGCAGAATATTTTTGATATAGAATCAGTGTTTTCATTAATATTCTATAGAAATATGATTTATAACTGACAACAAATCTTCACAAGGGCGTCAAGACTTTAAATATTTGATTCCAGCATGTTATTGATATTGAATCAGTGTATTTATTTGACTTCTATAGAATTTCATTTCTCATATATTGAATAATAAATGACATCAAATCCTCCCAAGGGTGACAAGGCTTTTGCTATTTGATTTCTGCAGTTATAAAAATGTTTTTGTACCACAGAAAACAGTGAGTTACATGTTGTCAAAATTTCATGGCTTTTAATTTGTTTATCTCTGTAGATCCATATACTGCACACTATTGATGGGGTTTGAAAACAAGTGTTTTTGTTCATTTATACATAGAAACGCCTATTCTCGCTGAAATGAAATTGGATGATATGACCTCTCTTTCTCTCGCTCCAAAACTTGTCGCTTGTTCAGAATATATGCATTGACTTTATCACCAACCAATCAATGTATTGTGTGATGCCTTTACGTAGATGAAATATCAAGTCACTGGTTTTCTATATGGCGTTAGACAATAGCTGTGCAATCATTGAAGTGGTTCATTGTGTGTGTCTAGTATCGGAAGAACAAAGGCGGTTATGCTTAGTGACCAACACCTGTGAATTATGGAAGCAAGACTGCCAGTGTTTGGTCTGAAAGGCACCGTCCCTGTTTGTCATGAGGCCCTTTCACACTTTCCACACCCTTTCACATCTGCTGAGAAAAATACTAGTTATTTATATTCAAACCCTGAAAATACGCGATAAACATTTTGTGCATTCACACATCCCGAAAGTGGCTCTGCATGGGAAAGTTCTCGTAGTTGTGAGCACTATTGTGCGATAGAAGTACACAATACATATACATGTACTTGTAGCTTGCTTTCACACTGTTAATATCCCTCCGAACGTTGAGGAAACATCCAAAGGTTTTGAGAAAGTACCTACATATACATACAGGTGTTCATTACTTTTATGTTTTTATTGGGGACATTGCTAGAACTTTGCTTTCACACAGGCAAAACAATAGATATTTTCCCATCGGGTTAGAGAGCCAGATCAGAAAAGATCGGGTATTATTTCTGATCGGAGAGGTGTGAAAGGGGCCTATATGGAGTCATAAAGAACAGTGGGAGGAGAATACTTAGAGCCATGGATGAGCTTCAATGCAATCATGCCCCAGTGAAATGCTCCAAATTGGATTTTGCCTGATTAACACAGAGCACTATTATAGATGCTAATCACACACAGACTTTGTTCTATGTTCCCCTCCTCTTTTTATAGAGGCTGGCATGTTAGAATACTGGTTTTGCTGTGAGAATTGATCGCCTGGGAGATATGCCATCGTGCGCTCCTTTTTTTTTGCTCGCTTTTATGAGAAAAGAAGAGATAATGATCATTTTCAAAAATTGATGCGAGGGTGCAGGTCAATTGCGTTGGCTGTCCCTCTTTTTCTTTATCAATGAGCGTGATTATTGCAATGGTGTTGATATAAAGCTACACTATCACAGGCATGTTCACATGTTCACTACAGCTCAAAGGAATTGGCATTGGGGAAAGGGAAAGGGAAGAAAGGGAAGGAGCCACAGTTTTAAACCGCGGTATATTTTGTCCAGTTCAGCATGAAACATGATGCTCTAATGCATTGTGTTTCATGCTGAACTGGACAAAATATACTGCTCCTTCTGAGGCTCCTTCCCTTTCTTTCCTTTCCCTTTACCCGATACCAATTCCTTTGAGCTGTAGTGTATGCTGATAATGTTACCTTTTTTTGTTTGATTTCACGTTTTATGTTAATCGTGGTGATAATGTTAGTGTTAGTGTTAAAAGTTTTTTCAGTGCTGGTGATAGTGTTAGTGTACTGCTAGTACTATGGTAATACCAAAGCTAGTATTTGTGTTGTTACTGCACAAGTGACACTACATGTATACTATAGTGTTAATAGCATTAAACGGGCATATCATGGATCTTGGTTTGTGGTACTTCTGATTGATTTTAATAATTTTTCAATGGTTTATCTGCACCATTTTAAAGAACTTGTATTCTCTTTTGCCTGTATAATTCTGTTGTTACGTTTATTCATATTTGCACGATGAAATTGTCCCTTGCAATATTCACAAATGTTAACCAGTGTGGTCATCATGAAATAGTTCAGTTCACATTCTGTTTCTATGCCAGAAACAGGTAATGTAATTTCAGCTGCGAATATGATCCCCGCTGTCTCGCTCCCAACAAACCAACCCTCATTCTTCTTATCCAATCTCAGTCTACCAGGAGACACCATTAACCCCGATTCGTGGGTAACAAACGTCACACGGCCATACCAACACTCTACCACTGAGCGTCTTGCCTAGTCTCTGCTCCAGGATTTAGAGTGTGTGGACCCGCAGTGTACATGGACATAAGTACATGTACATGGACAGACTTAATTTAAAGCAGTGCTATCACAACTAAGTCTGGATACATAGACTAAGCATCCTTTGATTCTTTCTTGCCCTTGTATGTATGTAGTCTAGCTTCTAGACTGGAATGCTTGGACATGCAGTATACATGGACACATGTTGACATCATCAAGCACTGCTAAATGTATGATCAAAATTAGGTCTGGACACACAGACTATGCATCCATTCATCCTTGCTCGTGTGAGGGAAGCTAGGGAGAAAGTATTAGCCTTGGTGTCCAGACACAGTTGTGGTTCTAGCAGTGCATCAGAAAAAAAGTAGACTCTTCAGCCTAGAATGTAGGCTATGTATGTCTTTACACCAAGAAAAGCGCATATATACACATACACTGACGCTCACACTCACACGTTCTCTGTGATTCAATTTAGATTCATGCCCTCCATCTTAAAGTCATCAGCAGCCCAACTTGATGGCTTTTCCTCTCCACGCTCAATCAAACTGCCATTTGTCGCTCGTTTGAGCTGGCACAGAGAAAGGGAGGGGAGGGCAGTGCAATCGCTCGGGGGATGGGAAAGTGCTAACTGCGGAGTGCGAATATCTTGATCTTTTTGCGACTTTTTTTTTCTCATCCGCATTTCATCACTTGCGCTGGACAGAGCGCAGAGTGGTAACTAACTGACTTTAAAAGATGGAAGAGAATCAACTGAATTGTATCCAGATTATAAATGATATCCCAGATTGTGAATGAAGAAAAACCATCATTGCTTGTTGTAATGACGAAGCATGAATTTGGCTTGGCATGTATTGCCTGTTTTTTTTTTTTTAAATTAAGTGTTTAATAAATTTGGTTGTAAGGAAATGTGATACATAACTGATGTACTTTGGCGAATTTTGTTTTTAATTTATTTGTTCTCTGTGTTTCTTTTTGCAGGAGCTATATTGATCAGTGACAGCCTTGTTACTGGCCTTGGATACAAGAAGTTATACCAGGTATGAAACTGTACTTTAGTAAACTGTTCCGTCTGTCTATCTGTCCGTGTGTTTGTGTGTTTGTTGGGGCATACAGTACAATGTATGTTTATAAAACCAGTGCTTCCTCCTAACTAACAAAGATGAAGACATACCGTTGTACACCCACACCCACACAGACCCACACCCACACCCACACCCACACCCACACCCACACCCACACCCCCCCCCCCACACACACAAATATATGTATAGATGCAAAATTCAAGGTATTAAACACATCTGAGAAGAATATTTACTCAAAAAAAAAAGACAGACACAACACAATCTTTGACTAATTGACAGTGAAGAGCCATTTTTAGTCAAGGAGACTTGAAAAAAAGAGGGAATTGTGCGACAGTCGGTCGGTGCTGGGCTCCTGCCCACTGGAGGGATAAATAGTTGAGAACATTAAGAGCCTGCTGTAGTCAGGCATGAACGCTCCGCCAGCCACTTGTGAACATGGCAAGATGAATGAGTGACGACAGAGGGTATCAGGAGACGGAAGAAAGGCGTGCAAATTATCCCAGTTTTCCCCTTTGGAAATGCGCCATGCAATTAAGGTCTGTGTGTGGGGGGGGGGGGGGGGGGGGAGGGGGGGGGGAGGACTGTCATGTGACGGGCAATTTCTGTGGGGGGCTTGCAGATCTTGTCAGTTTTTTTGAGCTGCCTCCAGTTATCTTTGCCTACTTTTCAACTCCTGACTGAATTTCTGGAGCAGAAGTATGTGACATGTCACATACAGGCATTACAGATACCGTTTGAAGTTTCAGGCTTTTAAAAATATCTTGCACGGCTAAACATCGTCCTTCAAGTTTTGATGAAGCTAATTAATTGAATAAGCTACCTTGTACAATAGCCTCATTATTAAAATTTATTTGCCATGATTTTTAAAAAAATCTAATTTTTAACACATGAGCTTATGGGGAAATGATTACAGACATGTGGCCTTCAGTAAATGTGTTTACCTCAACATGGGTCCATGGCTATTGGGTCACCGTTTTAAATATTTACTAGTACCTGAGAGTGAGGCTACTGCGTGACTTCATGGCTGTGTCCCCAAAAGGAAACATAAGCTAGTCTCTGCAATTCACACCTTTTCTGACTGACTGACTGATTGACTACAAGAGATTGTGGCCATACACTAGTATGTCACTGCTTTTAGGCTTCTGGGGGGCATTTCATCAAAGGACTTGTCGGATATTTTATCCGACAAGTTTGCTCCCGGCCAATAAGATGCAAGTATTTCAGGAGCTTATAACAGTTTGTCGGATAAAACGTCCGACAAGTCCTTTGATGAAATGCCCCCCATATTTCCTGAAGTTTTGATTTTGTGAAAAGTTTGAAGGAATTGAGATATCGACTACAAAATATCAAATTGACTTAACTTAGTAGAGCACATCCACAAGACTTAAAAAAGAAAATGCCCACTTAAAAGCGTCTCTTTCTTTCCTTCTGTTACATGTGTGATATATTGTGCTTTTTGTACATTCCAATTTTTTTCATTGTAGTTGTTATGTCCATACAACCTTCTTTTAGTCTTGTTGATTTCGTAGAAGAGAATAGGAGTGCACTTTTAAAACCTGAACTGTTAACCTCTGTACTTCCTTGTTGACAAGTCATGTCACATCCTTGCTTAATCATATCTAAATATGGCTCTTGAGATGAACTATTTACAATCAATTTCCCATTCCGTGCACAGGTTTTATAGTGTTGTTTGTGCCACGGTTGATACCTTTAAAAAAGAAATCATCCATGCCATTTTTGCTTTTTTGAAATGTTTGATAAAGAGCACTGATTTATCAGGCGGAGATGTTGAACTAGTCAACCCTCTCTAAATGAATGAATCGATATCAAAAAGAGAGTTGATTGAATTATATTGGTGTGTGTTCATACAAGTTTTAATGTCGGGAGCAAATTCTTATCACTCTCTAGTAATACTATGTTTATTCCACTACAGTCTATACATGATTGTACATGTTATGTAACTTGCTTTAATCCTTTGTCTGCCAGGCAAAGTGCTGCTCTATACAGTACTGAAGTGTGACATCATTTGAGCATTATTGTTAAAACAACTGGTTGTAAACAATACGGGTAGAGGAAGCAGTGGTGATCACAATGGGGACTGTTATTTGGGAATGCAGAACATTAGCCCGTTAGCCAATATCATACCATAAACCTCTCACTGAAGTGAGTCTGTATAGAGCCAATTGTCTTGACAACATGCTCATATGCAACCCCTCATCATGTTAGATTGAATACCTCGCAGCAAGATGAATATTTCTTATCCTGATTTTGGGTACAATCTAAGAATACCAATAACCCAGATTTGAGTGATTTGTCACTTGCTTCCTTTTGTCAGAGTAGGGCATTTTTTGCTCACAATATTTGAATCAGTACTCTAATCAGCAGAAGATATGAAACTACTTATAATGTTTATGTACCATTGAGATCTACATGTACGTTTAGCAGCGTCCGCCATGCATGGATGTGAATGCATTTTCATGGGGACACATACGCATAGTACTTGTATGTTCCAGTTTAAAGAATCAGTGGTTTTTAGTTCAGCCTCAGCAGTACAAAAATATTTTTTTCCTTTTCTTGGTTAATTCAAAATTTAGATCAGGGTGTCAATTATTGACATCGGGCCTTGAAAAAAACCCACCTGCACATAAAATATTCCCCTGCTGGTACGTTCGCACTTAATTCACAGCATTTATAAAGTGTGTTCATATTCGTGCGATCAATGACTGTGTAAACACACTACTAAAAAGTATGTTGACGTATTTTAACTTATTTGCAGCAGACACGTAATTAAGTTTTCATGTTTCACAATGACGTAGATAAATATTTTCCTCCCAATAAGAAAATGCTCATTTTCAAAATACCTTCTGATGATTCCTACATTTGTCAAAAACTGCTTTGATATTGTGCAAATTCTATTCCAATCTGAATTAGTTCGTTAGACATAAAACCGAGAGGAGCCATAACAAATGAGTGCTCATTCACCAGCGAGCACTGAAGATGCACAAATATGCCACGCTATTTGTCATTTGATGTCATTACATCCCCTCTTCATACACATAAAAAATGATGATTTATTGCATCATATCATTAGCACTGACATTAGTTGAGGTATTGCCGGGTTTAGAGAGGTAATCTATAATTTCTAGGTTTCAGTGGGTATTGTCTGGGCAGATGTTTTGATTTCCTGCCAATGTCAGGGAAGGGTCTACCCATTTTGAGAACAAGTTGAGGAGATACAAACAACCTGTTTTCTTGTCGTGTACAATGTACAGTGCCGGCATGTCAGACAAGGTTGTGCTGTTATCTGGTATATACTTGTACTGTATGCTGTAGCCTGTACTTTGTGTACAGTGTACATGATTTATGGATCCGACTCGGTTTTCTGTACTTTATGTGGAATGTGATGATTTTATTAACAGGAAGCAAGTTTTTCTTTATTTAAAGCCAAGGGTATACAACCTTTTACAGAATTCAATCTTTATTTCTTTCATTCTGTCTGGAATGTCATGTTATTGTGACATTTTATTTTTTAAGTCAGCTCTTTTGATGGAGGAAACCTCTAGTATCTAGAGCTACACTGTGAAATGATGGACATTTTTTTTTCTCTCATTTAATTCAAGAGTATGCAAACCTATACAGAATGTAATCTCTATTTCATTCATTGTACAATAATAGTATGTACTTTCATTCTGTGAGCATATATGCCAGTTCCATCAAAAGAGATGGTATAAAAAATAAAATGTGACAATGATATTTATGATATTTTCTGCATTTCTTCCAACAAGTTACTCATTCTAACCCTGTGTTTTCAACATCTCTCCGTGGTGGTTGTTGTATCTAGCGCTAGCGCCCATGATGGCGTTGGTTCTTCTGTCTGAAAATGTCCCAGTGGATTTACTCACTGGCAGTGATGATGATTTTAGATAGGTCTGACAGAAGTGGGTGAAATCTGACCTGACAAGGGGAGGAGAGAGCTCTCCATAAAGAATTACGCTTTTGTAAAGTCAACAAAACAAATGGCAAAATAACTTTTCACGATTGTGATAGATTTGGTTTCGAAGTGTCTACAACAATTAACTTAGAAATTTCGTGACAGGTGTGATGAATGTGCTTTGATGGTGGCTAGTAGACTTTGTAGGCCAGACTCATTGGGTGCCCCATGTACATAGATCTGTCACACGGTTTTTCTGCGGAATGCGTGTGTGATGTATCGGTGAACAAACGGGCACAAAGCTTCGTCAACATGCAGGAATTGAGTTCGCTTTAGGCAAACTCCATCCACTTAGACGGATATAAGATTACATGAGCAGGCCATGCACTGGCATTTCGGCACTCCTAGACTCATTACCAGTCACTTCTCAAAGATGGATATTTGACAGCAGGGCGTATTACGTTTGTTTATTTGGATTAGCCTTGTGAACCAGGCTGTTTATGAAAATGTCATGCCAAATCATGATCGTACCCTATGAATGCTGTGGGTCAAATAGAGTATACTGTACATGTGTAACCAAATTGTAGAGAAACAAAGTTAAACATTTTAGCCAAGTGATAAATTGGACACACAAACATGCAAGAGAGAGAGAGAGAGAGAGAGAGAGAGAGAGAGGAGGGCAGAGATAGAGAAAAGGAAATCCTGGGTGGGGAGTTAGAGGGGAGGAGGGGAAAGCAGAGAAAAATGGAAAGAATGATCTGGACAGAATAGGAGGAAATGAAAGGAGAGAGGAGAGGGGAAACGGCAACAGGAAGGGGCGCCTGGCCAAAGTTGTGTGCATATTGAAATGAGATGCGCTCAAGGAAGAGGTCATATTTATCAACCAATATTTGATCAGATGTTATCATCCATTCAGGCCGTCTCTGAGTCCGATAATGGGCGCCTCCCACCATGTCCAGTGGTGTCCAGTGGCGTCTAGGGATGTCCAAGGCCACAGGGTCAACCGTAGTAGGATACCATGAGGGACATCCCTGATGTTCCAAGATACCTCATTGTTTCGGATCCAAGAAATACACCCAATCAGAAAGAATACTGTCTGATGAGGATGCAAAAATCATGCAATTTTCTCATTCAGAAACATTTTCCCTTCAACCATTTAGTTCATTTTGCAAATGTTTGCTTCATGTAGATGTCCAATTGAAATGAATCTTTCACTTAAATTTGGTTTCGGCACATCTCCTTCCTATGTGGAATTTTCCCCCGAAGAGCATTGTAATTTAGTCCAGTGAAGATCCAACCGTGAAATTCACATATCACAGCGTCTTCCAATGTCTTTTTCCTCACTGTTTAACACTGGTTGAACCATTCAGGATAGGCACATAGGATGCAGAAGGGATCGTTCTTTATTAATAATTTATGAGATGTCATTTTATAAGAAGAGAGAACATCATATTTTGTTCTTCTTCTTCCATTGAGTGCAGTCCTCTTTCCAGAGTATAGTCATACTAGGTTGTTGAGGTCGCAATGGCAAGAACACATGACATTGAGTGCGGTGAGAGAACAAAGCTAAACTCTAGTGCGAGTAAAAACGATGTGTCTATCATCTTGATCCAAAATGAAGGACTACATTCAACTTCACACATCAAACTATCTAATTTGAGTGAGTTTGCCATAGTAGTTTCATGCAACTTTTTACAAGTTAGAGATTAGGATCTTGATGAATGTGTCTGAAAAAGAAAAGGCCACCAGTCTATAGGTGCGTCTTCATTAGCCCGATCAGACGAAATAGCGAGCTATTTTTCTGATCTGGGGAACTAGCCTGAAGTTGCAATCGCGTCTTCATTAGCTCGAAACTCGGGATACGTAATCTCGAGCTCGGGTTGCATAAATTATCCCGAGTTTCGCACATACCAGCAGTGTGCGACAGGAATAGGCCATGACCGCATGGCTTCGGTTGTGAGCTCGCATTCACGCACGTGTAAAAAACTATTACGTAAACAATGAAGACGCTCCGAACTAGCTCGAGCTATTTCGCGAACTAGCTCGAGCTAGCTCCATCTAGCCCAAGATTTCTTGGGAAATTTTCTCGACCAAATAGCTCGCTATTTTGCCTGATCTGGCTAATGAAGACGCAAATAGCTAGCTATTTCGTGATCTGGCTAGCTAGCCGGATCAGAACAAGCTCGCTATTTTGCCCAGCTCGAGCTAATGAAGACGCACCTTATGAGCCAGTCTACACCAAATACTATTTGCTGAAAACCAGGCTGAGCCCAGCTACAGTGACCCTTTGTCATTTGCTTTTGGACAGTGGTCAAACAGATCACTCCAGCCTCCCACTTGAGGGTGGTGGAGGGGGGGGGGGGAGGGCTGATCTTGGCTATGATGAAACATGGGGGCTCCGCCTATCCACTATGGACATCAATGATGGGGACAGTGTTGAGATTGAGCCTTTCCCAGCATTGTATTTGATCAAAACTAAAAATGGACGAATGTTTGGGCAAAATAAAGCTTGCGGAATAAAGCTCTCACCACAGAAAGGCAGAGGATCTTGTTTGTGGTCAGATTGGAGAGATGAAAGACGGGCGTGGTGGAGTGGGAGGATGCTGAAAGAGTTGTGAGAATGACCCCAGCCCAAGGTACATTGTTGTGGTCAAGTTTTGGGCTGGATAGCAGGGCATTCCAGAGGACATTTTTAGTGGCAGTGGTACTTAATTCCTGTGATTAATGACATCAGTTCTCCCTGCAGAGCTTCCATTCCACAGCTGCTATAAAGTTAGATTACCCTGTCCTGGCGAAAAGTTTGAAAGAGAATTCAATTTTACACGAATAAAAGATTATGATCCTACTGCAAGAGATGTAGCTCTGGAGATAAATCGAGCAGATACGGTTACTACAAAATCTCAAGTGTTTTCTTGAAATGGAATGATAGTGCAACATAAACAATATCTTATCTTTTTCTTAACAGTTGATCCAGTGCGCGATGGCATTTATTTAAATCACTTTTGGCTGAGGGGAATGACACATTGATTAATGTCCCGTCAAAAACATAAATTTACCTTTGGATATGTATTGAAAGATAATCCACTTGCAAGTCAAGTTTGAAAGACTTTTCTTTACTGTGAATAAAGATCAAAGGGTTTTTGCCCGACAAAAATATGAATTTTCTTTTTTGTGATCCTGATGTGTGATTATATTGATAACTGAGGTACAAACTACAACTATCCTTTTATTCAGCACACACCGTTTAGCATGCTGCACAATTCGTGAATATGAAAAGGTATTGAAATTTCCAATCTCAAATGCAACGAAACGTGGACAGAGGGACAAATGTGGGAGGAAAAACAGCCTCCGTGGAAGTATTCAGCAACCTTCAGAATTATTGATCAAACAGATTAAAGACGTGCCCTTGAATTTGAATGCCTTTGCTTAGTGATGGTTGATCTGATAGTTCAACTTGGCAAGGCTGGGAGAGAGAGACTCGCTGTCTCTTACTACAAGTTTGCTGGCAGGAATTCTGGGAACGACAATCAAAAGGAAATAAAAAAGGACTAAAGAGAGAAAAAAAAATGCTTGATTTGCCACAGCTCTATGAAAGCCAGAAAACAAACATAAATCTTGGAGGGTCCTGATTGCCATGAAAGGTTAATTGTCATTTAATGCATGCTAGGGACCTTGCCGTGCTGGGTGTGTTGGTGCATGTACAGTGTAAAATCGTGTTTACATCCCATTTCTGAGCATTTCTATACGTGATAAGTGATGCGTTTTGGCGGATACTAATGCATATATGTAAGTTGAACAAGCATTTTAAAAGGCTGAATAAAGTGTGTTATCTAATGTGATGAAGTCCGAAGCAGCATTCAAAATAGATACTTTTTTTTCAAATAAATGTTGGAAATGATTAGTGGTCCTGTCAACAAGTTCATGCTTTTGTCTTATCTGCATACCGGTACATGCATGCCCCACAGTTGGCTTTTGATGGCAAAGATCAATATATCATTGTCATGCTTTTAATAGCTGATCTTTAATGATTTTAACAGCTTGCTATGCACTCTAGTTCAAACCAATGTCAGCATGTTTCTGATGGAAACTGAATATGGGGACTGATATGGCCTTAGAGAGATGGGATATGAAGATTCGATTGAGTTGAGGATTGTTGTGCTTGGTTACATCCAGGTCTATTGTGGCAAGAGACATTCGGAGACAATAAATCAAGGGTGCCCTGATTTTGATAACATGCAGGATGTGCCAGATCTGCTTACATTGTTCATGTAAGCCTGTAAACTTTAAAGGGACAGTCCACTCTGATGTTGAGTTGGTTGCAATAAAAGCTGAAGTATGAAAGAAACATATGAGTGAAGATTTGATGTAAATCCGTCATAGGATAACAAAGTTATTTTTTTGAAATCTCAATCCTGTGATGTCACATGCGAGGTGCTCTTCCATACTGTATGTTGTGTGCAGTATGATTCCATAAATCATTCTTTTGCTGCTTTTGATGAAGGAATATTTTTTTCATAGAGGTATATGTGTAAAAACATGTTTCTGTATGCAATGCTCAGATAAAATTATGCATATTTCTTTGAGAAAATTGATATTTAATTTTTTGTTTACACACAACATACATTGGAGAGCATCTCGCATGTGACGTCACAAAATAAAAACTTGAAGAGATCATAAATTTCTTAACCTTTGACGCCTTCACTTATATTCCTTTCATGTGTCTGCTCTTAGTGAAACCATCTTAATTTTAGGGTGATCTATCCCTTTCAACTTGATTGCATAGTGTTTAGGTACAGGTATGAATATCATAAGGAAGGATGCTGTTACGGTATTAATAGCCCCCTTATATTGAAGTTGCATTTTTATAGCACTTCTAAATCATGTCAGGAAATATATCACATTAACACAGAAAGGGTTTTCCAAAGTTGGCGCCTGCAACATAATCAAAGATGATTTGTCATTGGTAGTGTTATTTTTATCTACAAATATTATTGAATCTGCATATTGCATTCACTGTTGTATTATCATATCTCCTTGACAATCTCACATTATAATTTTCTCTTTCTTTGATATTTATTTACAAAAACAGATTCAACAGTACTTGTTGTTGAAATCTACAGACCTTTAAGATTCATGCTGTTGCTAAGAATCAATGATTGAAAGGTCACCATCGCTATCTTTTGCTTCATGCCTTTAGGGGTTGTTGCTCGGTAAATATCATCTTACACAATTCAACAAACAAAGTTTAAAACATGGAGAGGGCTATACATGTATGACCAGCAGACTTTGACCAATGGACTCTGACCAGTAGACTTTGGACAGACCAAACAGTCTAATCTTGAAAGTCACATTTCTGAGTCATGACCATTTTGGAGTACGTCAGGGGCCGCCAAATCAAGGGTTGGCGACGGCCTCTTCTTAAGCAGCACGAAAACAATAGACCAGTAGCCCCAGACAAGCTGTGCCTATGGGACTATGGAGAAATGTATTCAAAGGTCTGTGATGGAACAAAAACAGCTTTAAGAGAAATTGGTGGCTGGGTTTGGGGTTTGATCACGGAATTGGTGGTCTGAGCCGAGCCAGTTAAACTTGATGGGCAGTGCGGGCTTATTTAGCTAGTCTGACCTCAGTGAGAAAACACTTGGTCAAGAGCCCAAGGAACCATTCCAGGGTCAGTTGGCTGAAGGACCAGACCATTTAAGACACACGTCTTTGAACTTTGATGATAGATTTGTCATTTTGGTGGAGAAACAGAGGTCATTCAGCCAGAAACGAAGTTAAGGAGGGGAATATGTTTGTCGTTAGTCCCACTCTGTCTGTACAGTCACAAGTAGTAGTTTATTGGCCTTATGCCTGTGATAATAATGAGAGTTGATATCAAACACATGTTGCAAACAAATATGCAATTCATCATAGTAACATGTCACATTTATAAAGGTACACAAATTCATTGCATGGTAAATGGAGGCCAACGTTGTGTGCTCAAATATATCAAGACCTCCCTGGTAGAATGTCAAGCTGAGATTTATTACAATTGGAAATAAGAATTGTTTTTAGTTAATGGAGGAATGAATACAAGTGGGTAAATGGTATCATTCACAGATAGAGCAGTGCACTGATAAATGAAAATTAATCATGAGAATTCATCTACAATTTATGATATAATGTGGCATGTACAATTGTATTGCATTTCACAAGAAAATAGAAATTATAGTGCATGCATTAAAATATATGAATTTCATGGGTTATGCTCATGAATCTATTGTTGGGTTACTTTTAGCAATTGTTGAGGGAGTTGTGTTAAGATTTAGCATTGGAAAGCATACTCTACTGTATAGGACATATTTACAAATATATTTCTAGATTGATTATATACCATACATGAAGAAGTAATGGGGGCCATAGGTAAGCCAAACATGCTGTTCAGGAACGCATACATATTTATTGCGAGGAATACCCTGCCGACTGTGGTCATTTGATGCCTTTGACGTAAACATCAAAAAGTATGTGTTTGCATCAGAAATTAATTGGAAAGCATTCTCCCATCTCTTTGAGCGTACTAGGACTGGTACTAGTGTATATTGACTGGCAGAGGAGTCGTCTGCATTTGGCGTAGGTAAGTCAAAAATGCTGCGTTTGCTCCAGATCTGCCCGAGACACTGCATCCTAATGTAGTGGTGTCTGTCTCCGTGCCGTCAGAGATTGATTCCTCAACCTAAACCTAGGAAAATATGAGAAGGGGAGAGAGGGAGACTGGGAAAGGGTGTGTGAGATAGAGAAAGAGAGGGAGGGAGGGAGAGAGGGAGAGAGGGAGAGAGGGAGAGAGGGAGAGAGGGAGAGAGGGAGAGAGGGAGAGAGGGAGAGAGGGAGAGAGGGAGAGAGGGAGAGAGGGAGGGAGGGAGGGAGGGAGGGAGGGAGGGAGGGAGGGAGGGAGGGAGGGAGGGAGGGAGGGAGGGAGGGAGGGAGGGAGGGAGGGAGGGAGGGAGAGAGGGAGGGAAGGAGGGAGGGAGGGAGAGAGAGAGAGAGAGAGAGAGAGAGAGAGAGAGAGAGAGAGAGAGAGAGATAAGGGGGAGAGAAGGAGCGAGAGAGAGAGAGAGAAATAGATGAATGGGAGGGAAATGCAGAGATAGAGGGAAAGATAAATAAAAAGCTGGATTAGTGGGAGAGAGAGGAAGAGAGAGAAAAAGGAGAGAGGAACATGTAGATTGAGAGAGAGAGAAATAGATAAAGAAAGGGTGATGAAGAAAGAGAAAGAGAGAAAACGACAGAGAGAGAGAGCTAGAAGAAAACAGATCCAGAGAGAGATCCAGAGAGACGCAGAGCCAGGAGGAAGCCAACAGGTAATGGATTGGAGAATTATGAAATGGGTTAATCTTAGATCCGTTACATTGCGCTAAGGTTTACGCAGGAAAGAAATGTGGGGAGGCCGGGGGCAGGATGAGAACTAGAGTGATACGATTATAGGAACGTCAAGGTGGTCTACCGAAGATACTCTTTCTCATTACTTTGCTGTGTCAGACTGACAAAAAAAAAGTCAAGGATAGGCTGCCTCCTGATCATTTTCTTTTAGTTTTGTTGTTGCATTCACACTATTGCTGAACTTCCCAAGCTTTGAAACTTGTTAAATCACTTGTAAGGCCACTTCTGCGCATGCACTGCCATTGCAGGACTCGAGTGATCATGTGATGAACTACGCATTATATCAGCACACTGTGGCCAAACTACCAAAAGAGTGGGATATGAGAATATCAAGTATGATTTGGAATATTAAGCCTACATGATCAGTTTCTTGAGAAATTGGACCGTCCAAATTACTGTGTGGGGGTGCAAAATAATGGTTATTTGTGGCAAATGTGAACATGACGGCAAAAGCTGTATTAGTGACTATATATTGTGCTCAGAAAGGAGGAGGTATTTTCTGATATGGTTTGACACATATTTGCTGTGTCTTCCTCCTTTCACCCCGTATAAATGTATGCTAGACAAACTGTTTTGTCAATTACTTGTGCAAATATTGAATGAATAACACATGAAGCATTACTCATAAAAAAAGCCTCATTCATTCTCATTAATTATTCATTAGCATGTGATGAAAGTGTGCACTGCACTTGTCCCATTTATTAGTACAGTAATTACCATATCTAATATCTGTGGTGGGAAGGTTCTTCAAGACGACCATTTTTTTTTTCTAGGAATGTTAGAGCGGTGGGATTCTACTGGAGCGGCGCTCTTTAGATAACACGATGATTCATTCTCCCATATGTACATGTACATACAATACTTTGCGCATGCTACAAGCTACATGTATATCATCTTTGCCCGAAACGATGCTGAATCCCCCGTACTTCAGCACACTGAAGGGTACTGTGGCTTCACCAGAGCTCGTTGTAAGGAAAGCGCATCCCATATAGAATCCATTTGTCCCAGATGTTCTTAAGTGCCAATTCAAGTTGGCTCATTCTGGGTTAATACCAGCCCGTCTAATTCCTTTTGCTTCCTGACTCACGTTACTACAGTATGACACTTCTTCTGTTTCCAGTGGCCCCGAAATCTCCCATGAATTTAGATTTGAATAGTAGGAGCATTCCTTACCTATCGTATTGCGGATTGTTTTTTTCACATTCAGTCGTATCGTGTGATACTATTGAGGTTCAATCCAATCTGAATCTGGTATTCTAATTTAGTGTGGATGCTGCAAGCTGGAAAGAAGGAATGTAATACCAGTGTTCTTGCTAGTTGCAAGTTTACTTGACAGAGTGCTAAACAAGCAAACAGAGGACATATTCATGTGCTGTTTCAGCATGATCCAGATTTCGTGTGTATTGTTTGACAGTATTTTACACAAATGTCATGATAACTGGGGGATGAATTGATATCCATTTTTTATCTTTTGTGTCATCATTGCATTGTGTTTAAATTGTGATCATACATTGTAGGATGAAAGCTATGATGGGCACTTTTTCTAGGTGCTGCATGAGGCAATTGTGGCTTTAAATTCAAAGTACATGTAGGCCTTTCTCTATTATTTTTTTAATGACATAAAGAGACTCATGCGTGATAAAGACATGCATTATGGAGTCGGTAATTTGAGCTTTCTACCACTCTGGTGATACCCGTGAACCTTATGACTGCACTGAGCAGATAGAATAGCTGATTGAATTGAATTTTCATTTGTGTTAATTAAGTATCCCTATTGTGATTACAACGTTGCATCTAACGTAAGTAATTTGGCATTGTAGGCTGCACAATGAGTGTTAATTCATTTAGTGAATTAGTTAACACACACCAGATGTGACGTGTGTGCAGAGTGTGTGGTGAGGGACAGAGGCATGCCTTGCTGCTTGCATGTACTGAAACGCATGCTCTCACTTACCACAATCTGAATGTACATTGTGTAAATACTGTACAACATGTACTGAGTTTGTTTCTCATTCGTTCATGTAAATTGCAAGTATAAGTTTGTTTTTGTCTAAGGCATGATATAACGGGTTTACATATGTACATGAAGCTAAAGGAGCTATATATACGTGTATTCATCAACCCAGACAAATTGCTGGTTTAGGGAGGGGTGTGTATTGCTGATTCCAAAATCCATCAATGAATTATTAAGAACGTACAAAAATTGTATTTGAAGAAAATTGAAATGTGTATTTGGTCAGCAATACACAGCATGGTTTGTTTTTTGATCAGGGAGAAAGGGGGGGGGGGGGGGCGGTGCTAAAACGGTTGGGGCTTCCCTGTATATTTTTTTCCACTGTTTAACTTTATGTTTGCTACGGCTTTGAGAGGGGAGTACACGTAAGCAAAAGTGTCACATGTAGCTCAGCCTGTGTGTCAGTCTTGCCTTGTTCTAGAGCATCATTTAAATAGAACACTTCAAACTCTCTCTCATCTACAACATCAGCAGTTTTCATGTCTTTGAGACATGTACATCTACATTTCTGCTAGATCATACGTAATCCTTTTTTGCACTGTCTAACTCTCTTTGGGCCGTGGTATATGTGATTATAGAATGTGCTATTCCATGTACATGTAGCCTTCTACTAGAGCATTCCTAATCTCAGCCAAGTATCAGCCTACACCTGGTACCTTGGGCGCCGCCATGGCCTGCGGCTAGTCAACTCTAGCCTCCATTGACCGCCATACACTGGCTCTGGTTACTCACAGAAACTACCGCCGAGTTCAGCGTTCCATTCATTCAGCATTACCCTGCCTGTGATGGTGTGGTGTCTTATGAATGGTTGTTTGGGTAATCAAACTCTGTCTTCTCTCTCTCTCTCCATCTCAGTTCATCCGTCTTCTTGGTTTGTTTTGTTCTTCCCTCTCTGTCTCGTTTTCTCTGCTTCTGTCTATTTCTTTGTCTCGTGCCATTCTATCTGGGTCTCCATCCATCTTGCTGTGTGTCTAATCGCCCCCCTCTCTCTTTCTCTATTTCTTTCTCTCTTTCTCTCTTTCTCTCTCTCTCTTTCTCTTTTTCTCTCTCTTTCTATCTTTCTCTCTTTTTCTCTTTCTCTCTCTTTCTCTCTCTTTCTCCTCTCTCTCTTTCTCTCCTCTCTCTCTCTCTCTCTCTCTCTCTCTCTCTCTCTCTCTCTCTCCCCCTTTCTCTTTTAATCTTTCCCATGCCCTCCCTTCTTTCCACCTTTCTGCCCCCCTCTCCTATCCATTTCCCCCCTCTCATTTCCTCCATCTTTTTGCCTCTCTTTATTTCCCCCTTCACTCTCCATCTCTCTCCATCTCTCTCCTTCTTCCGATCATTCTGTCCCTCTCCATCCCTTACTCCATCTTTTCCCCTCTCTATCTCCATCTTACTTTCTTCACCCATCCTGCATTTCCATCTCCATTTCCGATATGTGTCCTGTACTCCTGTCTTCCTATTTCGTTGTTCTCGATTCATCATCCGGCTTCTCACTTCCGTTTTAAGGCACATATCAGTGGGTTGGATCCTCTAATTATATATCCTCCATGAGATATTTGCAAGTCCTATCATCATTCACCCAAAAGGTGCCATATTAAGGATTTGTCTCTTCCATCAAAAATGTGTAAATGGACTATTAAACAGGTTGAAAATAGATTTCGGACCTGTTCAGTCTCTTTCCAGATTCTTGACATTTTGCAAATTTATCAATACAGGGATACATGTTTCCAGCTACATCCGTATTTCAGGCCCTAGCATATCATATTTCACCAATATTTCAGCCCCTTATGTTTGAAAACAGGTTGTGGTAAACAATATAACTGGCATCCTTGAATTTAATCTCCATTTGAGTGGAATATTTCCCAAATTGTAAGTTGGTGATCAGTAGCGCTTTCAACGAGACTTATGTGTGCTAGTGTATTGTCATTGATTACATCATGATCTGTCCACATCCGAACTCTCAATTTCAATTAGTTCTACATATGGGGCTGGTAGATGTAGATGCACGGAATTGGAGTACTCTATTGGGTAATGTAATTGTAAAGTAATGCTGCGGTTATACATCCTCCACTGCTATCATCTCTCTCTTTAATCTCTCCCCCTCTCTTTTTCTTCCCCTCTCCCAGTCTCTCTCTATCTCTTCCCCACCTCTCTCTCCCCACCTTTTGCTCTCTCCCCCTATCCCACTCTCTCTCCCCCACCTTTCTCTCCCCCCACTCTCTCTTACTTTCTCCAGCAGTATTGCCATACATGTAGCTCTTATATATAGGTCAGAAGGAGATGCAAAGACAATGATAAGATGATACTATTCTATCGGTGTGAATAGCCTTACTCCTAGATTTAAAGGTAGTCTCCAGGCACAGACTCTATAATGACTCTGTCTCAAAATCAAACCATGGGTCTGCAAGATAAGACTACAGCTTGACACTTAATAGTGGAGTTCCGATACAGGAGGTATGGATGATCACATCATAGCTAGTGTCTGCCATTTCAGACTCATTTCATCAGGCTCTCACTCACAAAATTACAGATTGACTAACTGATGCGGGTTTGTGACTTTAAACTACATGTTCATGTATATATAGGACTGAGGTGTGCTTTTGTGAAGCTGAGTGCATAACGGTAATGTATCCCAGGTAATGAAGCGGCTACCTCTTCTCCCTTGTGTACTCCCAATGTCTGCTATGTTCACGCGATTGAGGTTTGCCTGGCTGCCGCTTGACATATTTACATGAACTCTACCTTCTGGGGCAGTGGAGTACTGCCTTGAGGTATATATAAGGGTCGTTATTTGGAGCAATTTTTCTGGCCATTGCTGTTATGTGTAAATGCTGACTGCAAACTGCAGGCACCCAGGAGCAGCAGGGAATTTCTTCCGTGTGAACGCACTGTGAATCTCTTCGTTCGTGAGCTCTAGCTGTGGCATTTACACAGGGTTCAATGCATGCTAGTTCCATAGATCACCCTGCATTTCCATTGTCTTCTATTCTCATGGGTATCCCATCTTCTCTGAAATGGAATTTTTAGAAGGACCAGATGATATTCCCTGGATTATTAATGGTTTTGGAGGTAATGAACTATACCTGTCACTTTGGGTAAGTACTCCATTTTCTGCTTTCCCATCTGCCTGCTTTTGCTAAGTGTTACTCGCAGAGTAGTCATGTTTGCCTTCACCCCTCTATCCTCCCAATAGAGAGAGAGAGAGAGAGAGAGAGAGAGAGAGAGAGAGAGAGAGAAAGAGAGAGATGGAAAGAGAGTGAGAGATAGAGAGAGAGAGAGAGGGGGGGGGTCAAAGAGAGAAAATGGGGAAGAAATGTTGATTCTGTGTGTCTTTACTTAAAAGGATAGTTTACCGTGAAATTAAGTTGGTTTTGATGAAGAAAACATATAAGTGAAAGTTTGAAGGAAATCAGTCAAAGGAAAAGAAAGTTAAAGTTCTGAGTTTGTGACGTCAAGTGTGAGGTGCTCTCCCATATGTCGTGTACAATTTTTGTTGTAAATGTTGACTCAGAGAATGAATTGAGAATGATTAGTCCACTGCAGCCAGACATGTTAATTGAATATTGCAGTTTGGATTGAAAATGCACATCAGCCTTGTAGCCAGGCTAGAGTGTATCAGGAAGAAATAAATACCTTCTACAGCCTAGAACCTAGGCTATCATCATACATCCTTGATCATACTAGAGCTGGAATGTGCATGTATTATGGATGGTGTTGAAGGTATTGAACCATCTTGGCCATTTCCCACATGCACTCATTCATTCATACATGTGTGTATATCGTCCATACTGTAACACATAGGGTTCAGCAAAGGCCAGCTCAATCAATACTCACTCCCCAGTCATATAATGTAGCCATATCTGTCTCCATCCTACCTAGCCTTTGTTTCAGGCAGCTGAGTGAGCATGGATTGTTTCTTTATCACGCATTGCTGTACTCGGGGAAAAAAATTAATTCAACATTTTCGGGGGTTCCTTTTTGAGCACATTGGCCGATTTGGCTTCATTTTCACATTGTGTCTGTGGGATTTTGTGGGGCTCTTTGAACATTTTCCAAGGCACTTTTAAGCATTTTGTGCGGCGAAATCCCCCAGAGTCTAGTGTTTTTTTTTTTATTTACAGCTACATGAAAGTCTGGACACATAGACTAAACACCCTTCCTTGTACACTCATCATATGGCAGAGAGGAATGATCGAAGGAAACTTTAATCTCCATGTCCAGCTTTATTTTTTACTGCACTGTTGAAGAAAACTGCTGGAAAAAAAAGCGCACAGGCTGGAATATAGACTACCATCGTTCACACACTAATCTGCCATGGTATGGATCTTCACTGCTACTAGCTACTACATCCTAGCAAATACATCCAGTACTTGTCCCTCACCTCACGTAGACCCCATCGTTTCCCCATGGTATCCATTGCTCAAGCAGGGCTTGGATGTATTATGAATGGTTGTTGTAGGCTGGTGTCCAGGCTGTTGGGTATTTTCAATCCAAACTACATTATCCAATAAACGGGTCTGACTGCAGTAGACTAATCATTCTCACTCCCTTCGTTGCGACGGATCAGGACTAAAGGAGAACGAAAGAAGGGCTAGTCTTGTGCGTACTAGACTGTATCATTTCAGCTTGAATTAGCAATGTTTAAAAGCCTGGGAGTGAGGCTAGGTTGTAGAGGTAATGAGAGCCGGTCGATCCATCACGACTGAGAGGATTTAATTGCTCCTCATTGCTCTTGTGTCTCGATCCCTCTTTATTAATATCCCCTGCATGCCGGGCAGGGTGCATGCCACCGCTCCTCCACTATCCTCCACCATAGCCGGTCTCCTTCAACTCCAGCTATATACCGTCGGTGCATTTATGCACAAGTTATACACGTTTACAATACTACCCTACTCTGACAAAAGGAAGCAACCAACAAAAGAGGCTTTTCTTGTAAATGAGCAAAATGTGTCTGTCACTTGCATTGGCACCAGTGCAACCCCACATCATGTTAGATTGAGTATCTTGCAGCAAGATGAATATTTCTTGTCCAGACTTTGGCCGTATGTAGGGAATGCTGGGTACAATCTAAGAATACCAATAACCCAGATTTTAGTGATTTGTCACTTGCTTCCTTTTGTCAGATTAGGGCAGGATACTGACAAGCAGTTTCTCTGGCACCTAACGACTTAACCCTTAACCTGCCATATGTTGATTATTTCTCCATTATACACACAAATTCTGTCGAGCAATATTTTGTCTGACACATAAAGGGTTAATAATCTCATACATTTTTATGCACGAGGATATACATGTGCGATGATGTGCCTGTATGCTCTTTTATGCTCTTAACATCTCTGTTTCTTAGTAGATACGATACATCTTTCATGAATGTATATGCATACCGGTAGTGAATTACACAATTCTGGGAATTATATTCACCTATTAAGTTACTAATACCCCAGGAGATTTGAGGAAGTATTGACTCTCCATGCTCCATTTAACCCTTAATGTACCACTGTTGTATTATTTTACCATTAATACACACAAATCCCATAGAGCAGTATTTTGCCTGGTGTTGAAAGTATTAAAGCACAACTCGTATGTGGCAGCATGTTGCCGTCCGGCACATAATAAGTTAATACGCCACCATCGTGAAAGAAGCGCTGTCATCGATACTGTCCTCTTCTTAATGTGGTGCTCTCCTGGTCTGGAGTGCTGTGCATACAGACATTTCATTAGCAGAGGCAAGGAAGGGATGTGTGCTTTGGATATTACTTTAGAACCGGTCTTAATACCAGCTACATGTATGTGGATTGGAATGAACCAAATGTGTAAACATATTGTACATATATGTAGTTGCACTGTAACATAGATCATATCATCTTGATGAACTTTTCATATATGAATAAAAATCTTTTTTAGGCTTTTGCTAGTGGTAATGAGTGATATTAATGATGAAGAAAATGTGTTATAGATTATCCTCAGAAACACTATGTGAATTCCATATATTTAAACCCTTTATTACTACCCAAATCAAAGGGGACCCATTCTCACAGCAGAAGCGTTCTGCCATGAACACAGGTCCTGTTTGATTTCTGGAGTTTAGAGAACGACTGTCATTCTCAGGTGATTCCTCCACATGACTCATATCCAATGAGAACAGACTGGTAATCATAGGAGCATGGTTCAGGTGTGATGATGGCTCTCATTATTTTACCACCACTCCACATCATCTTTCAACATTCATTAAGTTCCCCTTAATACACAGTGGGCCGAGGAACTGTGTGTCTTGCCATTGTCTACACTGGAGACTGAAATTGCAAATCAAATTTGAGGAGGCAAATTATTCCGTCTGCTGCATGTGTGTTTTGGATCGGAGGGAGCGCAGCGTCCACAGAGTGTAAAGGTGTGATATCTTACACCGTGCCCGCATACCGGTAGTGGCATCGGATGCCACCTGACTCCCTCCATCCTCCACCCTTGGTTGCTATGATGATGCGCAGGTGAGACACACACTGACACAGACAGCGGAAGCAGTCTCCGTCGCGCCGAGCGTGTCCCCCCTCGAGAGCAGAATTTAATCATGCCCGCCTAGCCAGGGTCTCACGTATGGGATGTGCTGTGATTTAATGCCACAAGGGGCTTCTGTAGAGCATGAACGCGTTAGTCGCGTCAAATCCATCCTCTACACCTCCCTTCCTTCTTTCCCCTCACCCCCACGCCTCTCTTCCCAACCCACCACCGCTGCCCATTCATGAGCTACACATGAACACAGCAGATAATCAATACATGCACATTACGGAAAGTACATTAGCCTTCCCCTTCGCATGCCACGGATCGGTAGTGGATATCTCACCAATATAAAGGACATAGGAAGTATTTCTGTCTCATACTGGCACAGATGTGTTCAGCTTTGTAACAATCACCATTTCAACCCTCTCAGTACCAAGCATTGGGAGCCCCATATCAAAACCTACATCGACATGTACTCAGTTTCTTGCCTATGGGACTGAACAGGTTAAGTGAAAATTAGTCTGCATGCACGTAAATCTCCAATTTTGTTGGACTATTGTATCTTTTCTTGTGTGATAATTGGAGTACGCTCTTGTGTACTTTGGACATTCATAGAAAATGCAAGCAAATTACTAGATTGTAAAACCAGTCCCTGATTTTGAAGCATTGAATACCATGTAAATACACACCTTTTTCTAGATCAAACCCAGTATTCAAAAGGAAAGTACAAATGACCCTGCAGTTACCATACTGACACAAAGGGATACGTTTTGAAAATGTATAATTGGGTATATTTTACTGTCTTGTGTTTGGTCATAGCCCGTGCTCTAAAACTTTATTAGCCGCAAACTTTGGAGCCAGTATGAATTATACGACTGATCCTAGTAACCTCATTGCACACGTTACGACCTTACGAGCAAATTAACACGGAATGGGAAAGGCCATGGTCGCTATTTTGGTTGAGCAATGAATATATGTGAACTGATTAAAAACTGGAGGATTGAACTCGTTATTGCAGGCTAGATTAAACCAGGTTTGATATTTCATCTAGCCCTGTCTCCTTTCCGCAACAACTTGTTATCCACCTCAGGGCAGATTTACGGTAGTAGCAAAGCAAATATTCCATGGATTGGATTTTCATTGATACAAACAAACGTTTATGAAATTCTTATTGAAGGTTTACGGGCAACATATTTGTTTGTCATTTTGTATTGCTCTAGATTCATTGCACTATTTCAGTTTGACATTAGATTGTAATATTTATATCCTTGAAAAATCATAACTCAAAATTGAGAGATGTTGGAATGATAGTAAGTCTGGCATTGTGGTGTTTTGACATGTGCACTTCGGTGAGAATTAATGCGTCTTTTATGTATGTATGACAGCGGAAGAATGTGTCTCAGAGTATTTGAGTTTTATAGGGTACCTGCACTATATGTAGAAAAAATCACAGTCAACGATTGTCAAGTTTAGTTTACAATTTGCAAAACGTGCGGCACTGTACATGTGTGGGTATCTTTCAAACAAACAACATCATTAACACAAGCAAAAGAAACTGAAAGCAATCAAGCTTTGAAAAGCTTTCCGAAACACTGAAAGCTTTGACAGAGGATTATGACAGACTCATCTTTTGTTTTCATTTCAGACTATAGATTTAATTTCTTTGCCTTGAAGGCATTTGGTATATTATTGTGATAAAATCAAAAGATGAAGTTGTATTTGATTGGTTATGATAGGCTTACAAATAATTGTGAGTGCTGCGTTTTGAAAGGCGTGCACTGCTTTGGAAAAATTTGCCCCTAGGGGTCGCCTTTCCATTACAATGTAAGGAGATGATTGTCTCTTCACCTTGCATAAGTAGTGCATGTGGCTATGATTTGGTGACCCCAAGATTTTTCTTTTCTTCCCAGTAAATTATATCCCCTCCATCCTGTCCTTAATGTCCTGTAATTTGTCACACTATCATGAGGGCTATTCAAGCATAACAAAAGCTTTACATTTATAGTCTTAAAATATAGATAGAGATAAACAGATAAGTGGATGGATAGATAGCTGAATTGATAGCTCCATATTATACAGACAGCCTGATAGATAGTTAGCTGAAGAGAGAGAGACAGAGAGAGGAAGAGACAGGGAATAATAGATTATAAATGCATGTCTGATTTGGTCGCCAAAACGGCACACTCATTTTAAATGACAACGCCAGGAATTATTTATGCTGGTAATGTGCGCAAACACAGGCCTTCCAGGCAAGCAACGATATGGAACATTGACGCTCAGATCCAAACAAAGCCATCATCTCGCTCTCTTTTTTCTCTCTCCCCCTCCCGAATCCCCAAATGATTTCAAACATCGCCCATAATCCAATTCCGTCGTCAGGGAAGAGAGGTTACTCAGTATTATGATTTCATCATCTCCATGAATATTTATGAAGCCAGTGAGCAGGGAGATTCGGCCGTTGAGCGATGTCAAATTTAAGATGGAAAAAAAATCAAATCAAGGAGAATCAGTGATGTGTGGTGGCACTGGGCAGGGAGAATTCCTGTATGGAATGGTATCAGTTTCATTGATCTGATAGTAATAGATTTGCACTGTTGCATCTAATTGGGGCAAATTGAAAAGTCATCTCTATAACTCTTTGGCTCAATTTGTTTCCGTCATCATTTTCAATGTTGCTTCATTGACTTAATCAAAAACCAATTCATCCTCATATAAATGGATGAATCATCTGGCTCGCATCCTTGGTAGTATTTTAGTTCTGATGAAGGATTTCATGCTGGACTTTTTAATTCAGTTTTTGCCATATTTGGTATACATTGCTCGGAAATATACCTGTAGGTCATGCATTGCAATTTACTGAGAATATGACAATAGAATTCATTGCAAAAAGAAAGAGGTACATTTAAATCAATCAATCTACACATTTACTTGAATTTATTGTTAGATCTTGTCATTTGTATCCACAACTTTCCTCATAACTGCGTATTAACATGGTATATCATTCACCTGTATTTAGTCACTCAGATTCAGTTGGTGGAATGTGCTCTGAATGTATTAGTTGTTGCTAGTTGGACAAATCTCGGACAAGTTTTTGTGTTTCCAGTAATAACATATTGTTTGAAAGACACGTATGAAATTTGCATACATAACAAAGGGTCTATTGAGTCACTATGTGACTGTACACTTTACCTTGACTCATATGCTACATTCATCCATCAGATAAGCCACCGGGCAGCCAACCAATCTTTATTTTTTCCCATCAAAGATTCATGTTTTAGGGTAACATTACTTTCACGTGTATAAATCTAAATCTACCGCAAAATGGAAATACTGGCTACTGGCGCCCGTACCTTATCTCTCACGAGATTAGGTAAGCCTGCTTGCGCCGGGACCGCGTTTGTGAATACGGAGAGAGTAGAAATTCTGCGTTACAAGCCAATTACCCGGCTTTATTGTGTTATGCAGAGTGCGTTTGCCTTCATGAATCTCAATATCGGCATGTGCCTGACTCTGTGGTCATCGGCTTTCCCAAGGTACATAGTAGCTTGCAGGGATGTTTTTCTTGTACATGTATGTGTTGAAGGGGCTGTGAGCCCTACTTAAACATGCTCCACTGGAAGATATACAGCCGATCTATCCAAGGAATTGATGAATTAATTCATGCTTATTTCTACTGTATAATATTACTGCATACTCTACATGTACATGTATGGTGCTGTACAAATTATTGTCATTAGAAATTTACTGTGCATGTTGTATTTGCACTATATTTGCAACACAGAAATGCAAGATAGTTTTACCTCTGAAATAATGGTTATAATGAATTTCTTGTCAAGCTTGGAGTAATTACAACACAAATGAAACATTATCTTAACTGTTTTTTAAAACATATCCATGTTGTTGATTTATATCATAAGACAATCCAGGGATCAAGACAATATCTTCATGAATTAATATGGTGAAATCATTTTGTTAGAGTCACGCTGAGAAAAGGTGTGAAGAATTCCAGATCGCTGATGTCATATTTTTGGCTCTCACCCACCAGTGAAAGTGTGTGCTTTGTCAACAGTGTGAACAATAATAAATCATCATGCTGGACCTCGGCTTAGTCTCCACTTTCAGCCTTCTTTTCAAAGCTGAACACAGTCCTCAACATTCAGGCATGTACTTCAAGCTAACTTTAATTTCTTCATACATGTAGCTGAAATATAGTCATATGTACTTACAGTTGTATTTTATTAACGCAAACAATCATATGACAGCTTTCTATTTTTCATGCACAAATGGGATACAATATTTAAATTTATGATGCTTCATTTCTAATTATATTGAGACGTGGGTAGAAAGTGATATTTGAACCATTGTCAATCATACTTAAAGTACTTAATCAAAGCAGTGTTGAGATAGAGTGAGTTTCCTGGTCATGTTAAGTGGTTTCTTGTCAGTTATATACACAGACTAATGGACAGAATTTATAAGCACCATAGCAACCCAAAGTTGTCCATTTATCTGCTGGCCTGCAAATGTGTTTTATTACTTGTCTAATGGACTGTCAATTGGATGTCTGTTGTCTAGATTAATGTTTAAATCACCTGCTGTTATACATGTACCCTGTATGGTATTTGTAAACCACTGGAACTTTCACTGGAATGTTTTGCATACTGTACAGGCCTACGAATTATACAGAATATTATTTAAAAGAGTTTTCCTTGAACCCCCCCCCCCCCCTCCTTCCCCATCAACAGTGTACTTGCACTTGGAGTTGTAAACAAACTGTAAAGGTTTCCCTTTTCAGTGTAACATAAAATTAGCTCTTGTGCAATTAGATTGCAAGCAATTTGTGGTACATGTACATGTAATGTGTAATACTCCAGAGAAATACTCCTGAAAAATACTCCTGAGAAATACTCCTGAGAAATACTCCTGAGAAATACTCCTGAGAAATACTCCTGAGAACTACATGAGACACAATGTGCCATGTATGCATTATTTCATCAGTAATGTACACACAGTGATGTACACACATCCTTAGAAAAGCATTATGTTTGGCACAAGAAGGATTAATGCTTTATATTAGCCTTACAGAGTACATGCTATAGAATGAGCCTTACTGAGATGTAAGCTGGATTAGCACTGTTCAATTGTGATTCGCTCATTGTGGGATACCTATTGTAAGCTGTCCAACCCAGTATCTGATGAGACCACTATTGAATACAGCATATCCTGGTTCAAATCCACCTTTTATTTGAATTACCCAATGTGATTCTGAATAGCTCTTAAGCCTTTTGGCACTTAAAGTGTATTTCTGCCACCATCAATGTACACAAATCCAATAGAACTGCAAAAAGCTGCTTAACCATCATTGCACTGTTTCAGCATTAGGTTATGGACCCTTCTATGATCAGGTCATGCCCCTGCATTCTAGCTTTCTGGAACAGAGTTGAGCCTATGATGGATAGACTAGCATGGTGTTGAACTTTTGCTTGGTTGACGTGGTGGGGTGCCCTGCCATTTCTGGCGGATCGTGGTGTGATTAGTTATGAATCAGTCGGGTCTCAAGCAGTGCAAAGCCTCATGGGATACCAGGACCAACGCTTTCAAAATGTGCTATGCTCCATAGTGGGATTTGCTGTGTAGATGGTGATTTTTAACAGTGATTCATTGGAGAACAAAGATAATGGAAATGTGAATACATTATCTGGGCTGTGACATTACCGACAAGGAGTGAGTATCGCTTGTACACATTTAGGCTATGTCTTTTATTGAGAGTTTGATGTACATTTGCAGAGTATGTTCAACATAATGATATTGCTCCTGGTAGTACCACATGTATGGTATTGATTTGATTGTTTAAGAAATAATCTGATTATTTTTACATGTTTTTTAAGTGCAAAGTATTCTTCTTTTGTCTATATCTGTGTTTTTGTAATACACATTTAGTTATATTGAAAGGTGTGACTTTCACCCTCAAAACCTCAAAACAATATTTTTGCATTTTTTATGTTCAAATGTACTTCTGTTTTTCTGTGTTCTTCTGTTTGAAACACTTTGGTTGTCTTATGATATATAAAGTACGCTATATAAATTTTATGTATTAGCTTTTAATATTAAAGATTATAATAAATTGCATGGGTATTCCTGCTTGTTAGCTCCATATCCATGCATCACTTTGCATGCAATCCACCTTCCTCCTTGAACATACAGTACAAACATCTGCTGGAAAATACTTCAAATTCCTTTCATGTGTAAAGCTGCTGCAAGTGAATTGATAGTGTGGAAAAGTTTGGTCAAGGTTTACGTTCACCATGCCACCATTGGTTTGGTAGTAAATGTCAAGTTCTGTGGTATGGGTAAACATGTGTAGTTAGTTGTATACATCGCCCCATTCGCATTCCCCTTCTCCATCCCCTAGCCCTCTCCACTCAGTAATGGCCCGATAAGACCAGCCCTCTACTCTACATACATAAAGCTCAGTCCCATATCATATCAAAGCGTGTAGGCTATCCAAACAGTACCTGGCTATTGACACCATTGTACAGGCTATCAGATACTGGTATCAGATTGTTTGTGTTGTGATAGGGGCGGTTTAAGTGTCTCCATCCAAGATGCTAGATGATATTTCGGTGGTGACCTACATGTACAGGACATGCAATTTGCAGGCACAGGACCTCCTTGCTAGTTAGTTGATGAGTCTGAATGAAGACTATTTCTCATGTAGCCTGGCTTCCAGGCTGTTGGGCATTTTTAATCCAAGGGATCTAGCTGCATTACATGTAGATCAGGCATTCTCCCTGTTTTATCTGGCTCTTCTTCATATGTACATTGTAATAAGAAATGACCATTAGTGGCTAGTCAGAATGTATTCTGATTTTCCAGACACTGGTTTTGAGACAGTGTGACAATGGAGTCTGTGCCTATACAGACTTCATGTCACATAAACTCTGTTGCTGATGGAGTCTGAGCAGAGAGACTAGCTATGGCTATAGACAGTGCACATGTCTCCTGCAGACTAGGGGATTAGGATGAAGAGTTGCAGTAGTCTGACCTACCAGACACAAACTGTTTGTGATAGGGTATAGTGTTGCAATAGTGTCTGTATGTGCAGACTAATAGTGACTGTACTGGTACCTTTGAAGTTTGACCCGGCAGTTTGCTTTCACGGTACAAAGTCTTTCCAGTGGGCTGTGTTATGTCCAGCCGAAAATAGCAGGAATAGCATCGCGGTTCAAGGGAGCTGACCAAGAAGTGTTGAGAGGTATAGAGTTATGCAATGTGATTGGAGACATTCATAGCGATGTGACGATGATTGCCCTGTTTAAACAAAATCATTTCAGATTTGTTCTGTTTCCTTATCAACACATTCTTTACTGAGCTTGCATATTTGCTGGGTAGCTTTTCTCCATTCAGATACTGATTCAGATAGACGACATGAATAAACTTTGTAGGGTGCGATTAAGCCACATTCTTTCGGTTACTGCAGTTCCATGGTGAAATCCGATCTGGAGCGGGTTCATGAAGCCCGGAAATCTAGCCGTAAGCAATGGGGTAATGAGAAAGAGCATTGATGAGGAAATTTGATACTGAGGGTTGAACATGGATTGAAACCATAGGAAGGCTTTGGAAATCATAACATCAAAAGCAAAAGCAAGGGCAACTACAACAGCAAGACCAACAACAATAACAAGACCATTAACAATAAGAAGACCGATAACACCATCAACAGCATGACCACCATCACCACCACCAACAACAATAAGAGCAACAACAACAACAACAAGACCACCACTACCACCAACAACAAGACCATCACTACCACCAACAACAAGACCAGCAACAACAACAAGACCACCACCACCACCACCACCACCACCACCACCACCACCAACAACAACAACAACAACAACAACACCAACAACAGCAAGACCAACAACAACATCAATAAGACCAACACCAACATTACAGATACTAGAGAGAATGGGAATTAGACCAACAGGGAGTACACCAACTGGCATGGCCCCCCTTCCCTTCCCCATGTATTGATCGAACATACAGCCAGAGTTAATGAGGTGATTGCTTGTCCATTGTAGTGATAGCCCAACACTCAGAAATATTGACCCTCCATTCTCCAGACCCTTATTGTCATCAATACTAATGGGATGTACGGTGGGTATCTCTCATGACTTGACTTCTCTCTAGATTCCTTCAAAGTGAAAGATGGTCAGATCAACATAGGCTGGTGAAGACGGACAGGCGGGAGGCTGTGAAGGTTGCCTCCGCATCGTGGTGGTGTATTGACCCCTCCTCTCTCTCTCTCTCTCTCTCTCTCTCTCTCTCTCTCTCTCTCTTGATGCCCGCAGAAGTCTCCTTGTAAAAGGCTACCCATTTTACCCCCAGAATGAAAATTGCACATTTTAGTCCCATAATTGAGTGGAATAGAAGAGGTTTATCTGGTAATTGATTTCTGTCATGGCTCTATAATCCCACAGTGAAAGGAATATATCTCTCATTGTAATCCCTAAATGTTGGCGAGGGGGCTGAAAGGAAGGGCATTATGTAGCTTCTTATGAGGGTTTTACCATTTGTGAATGATGAGAGAAATGTTGGGCGAGTGTGTAATTCTGATGGTTGGTGAGAGAGGAGAGTGGGTAGGGCGGGGTGGGGTGGGGAAGAGGGTGTTGGGGAGGAGGAGGGGGGATGGGTCGATATCTTGCCACTGATGAAGAATGAGAACAAAAACCCACAGAGAGATTAGATCCAATTAGCCACCGGCACATACTGGGGCGTAGAAAGCGAATTCAGAAGCTGGTGTTGTTAGAAGGGTTCGTTTTGAATGTAATAACGGGTAATGACTGGTAATGTGATGCGTGCACAAAGCGCTGCCACGGCGATCAGAAGAATGGTTGCCAATAGACGAGGAGAAAGAGGAGGAGAAGGAGAAAAAGAAGGAAGCAAGACTTCGGGTCGGGTGGAGAAAGTGGGGTGGGGAAGGGGGGGGGGCAGAAGTCTTGTTAAAAGCATCCCCTTCCGACGACGACGATAACGGGTGGCAAGTCTGGGTGAAATGAAAGCTCCTTGAGAGGCAAACTGCCTGTGAGAGGGGAGGGGAAGAGGCTGCATTTCAAATCAGTGTTTGCTGGAGAGCTGTACGACCTAAGACATCCTGCTCATGTTACACCACCACATTCTCTCAATCCATTCTTCTTTCTTTCTCCCTGTTTCACCCCAGACTGGCATGTGGCTCGGAGAGGCTTAGTAGCTGCATTTCAAGCCTTAAAGGTAAGCATTCTCCACCATTTTCATCTTAAAATACACCTGACATATAAAAGTGCAGAGGATATCAAGAGTATTGAATTTACTTGTAAACAAATTGATATCACCATTATGTAGTGTACCTGTCCAACAGCTATACTTCATCATGAGAATGAAAGTTGAAAGTGTTTTTTTTTTTATCCAAGAATCAGCTTTCTTAAATTTGTTTCTGGCAAAGCATAGTCATGTTTCAAATTGTGTTTTGAAGAATTATTCTCCCTTAAAATATGAAAAACACACCCATTGTTATTCTGCTTCTACAAGTATTATGTAAATTGCATTGTTTCATGAAGAAAGTTCCCTGTTCAGTGTGACAAGCGCCCTCTGTAGCTCTAGAAGATCTTTTGTAATGAGCTTGATGGGTCTGAACTAGTTGCATGTGGATGTTTTAATGATATGCATGCTGAGGTCGGGAAATTTTCAGGGTAATGAAGACACTCCAAGCTAGCTCGAGCTAATTCGCGAACTAGCTCGAGTTAGCTCCATCTAGCCCAAGATTTCTTGGGAAAAAATAGCTAGCTCTTTCGTCTGATCTGGCTAATGAAGACGCAAATAGCTAGCTATTTCGTGATCTGCCTAGGCTATCTCAATCAGAACTAGCTATCTATTTCGCTAATGAAGATGCACCTCATGTAGTCAGCTACCAGTGGCCTTCCAGACATGTCCCATTCCCCTGTGACTGGTCCTTTACATTCTGACACCCATGCAGGTTGTTTGACAAAACCTTCCACACCCTCCTGCTCCCATGATGGTGATTATATCCCAAATATGTCTGGAGTTTATGCCGTTGAGCTCTTTTTTTCAGCTGCGAGCGATCTCCTTCGAGCATGTAATATTGCCATTATGAAAGCTTCCCAAAGATTCTGAGAAGAAACATTCCGATTAGGTCCGTTGAAGGTTCCTCCTATCATGCATGTATCTCAATCCCGTTGTTGTTGGGAAAGAAACCTTTCCAGGTTTTGAGAAAAGGAAGAAGTCTGTGCTCTCATGACGAGGCAGATACTTTCAATGGCTTAGCTGAGCTCAATGGCTTTTTAACCTCACTTCGAACGTACTTTGAGTAAAGAAGATGTGGAACTCTGCTAAGCTAACATCGCTGGGCATTGTACAGTGTACATGTATAAAAAAGGCA
This sequence comes from Arbacia lixula, assembly GCA_963669155.1. Classification (NCBI taxonomy): domain Eukaryota; kingdom Metazoa; phylum Echinodermata; class Echinoidea; order Arbacioida; family Arbaciidae; genus Arbacia; species Arbacia lixula. The sequence continues at coordinate 18,425,146 of OZ022580.1, read as the reverse complement.
CTTCTGGATATTAGTGTGTCATGTCAAAAGTCACAGGTTTGTTGCTTATTAAGAAGCCAAACACCAGCACTGCATGTGAATTGTAGCTGATAAACTGTAACAAGTTAGATATAAAGAAAGACATAGTATGGTGTATTGTGTGTATATGCACTTTTTACATGCCATGGACCGGACGTGTTTTGAAACATCATCCTAAAGACTGCTGAAGGAAACTGTATCACAGAATCGTGAGGCATCGCAGTCCATTTCTCCATCACGCAGTAGACACTTCTGCCCAAGTCATTGGTGTTTCATGCTGCATTGTTACAAGATGAAGGGAATTGGTGCTAAAACGCAGGATTTGAAAGGACTATTAAAACTTCAACCCCATTGTGCTTGGAATTAGCTTTATCCAGTTCCTCCTTTTTTCCTCCTTTTCTCTCGGTGCACGATGCTGGTTTTATGGTCCCATTCTTCTCCTCTGTCTGTTCTCCAAAGCCAAGAATTGATTGAAATTTTATGGCAGCGGGTATTGACAGGGGGAAAAGCTTTGTGCGTGCTTTGTCCTCCTTAAGAGCACGTCCACCCCCTCCCAGGTATCACAGACAGCGCCTTAAATACTACCCCCAAGAAGCGAAAAAACCCTGCCCCCATTTGGGTCGATTAGAGGAGAATCTTAAAGCCACAATGGTAAATGCCTTTATCGCCTGGCTTGATTAAAACCGTCAGTAATCCAGAATTAATTTACAGGGGCTCCATAGAACTGCCATTTGATTTCATTTTAGCCTGATGACCATTGAAAGCGGTGAGATCTAATGAAAAGTTCAGGAGAGAGAGAGAGAGAGAGAGAGAGAGAGAGAGAGAGAGAGAGAGAGAGAGAGAGAGAGAGAGAGATAAAGAGAGACAGACAGAGAGAGAGAGAGAGAGAGAGAGAGAGAGAGAGAGATAGAAGAGAGAGATGAAGAGAGACAGACAGAGAGAGCGAGAGAGAGAGAGAGAGAGAGAGAGAGAGATGAGAGGGAGAGAGAGAGAGATAGAGAGAGAGAGAAGGAGAAAGGGGGGGGGGGGGCGGGGAGGGGAGTGACAGAGGGAAGACGCAGCTACAGAGTAAAAATCAGGACACTTGATCCCTGGCAAAGTTTCTTTCAAATTCCTTGATTAACAGCAAAGGAGTGGGCTGGTATTCTGAAAAATATGAGAAAAATATGAGTGGGCTGTGGATTTCCTCCCAATTATGTTACATGAATTAGGATAAGGTGATGACAGATTTTACTTTGACGGGGCATGAATAATGATTGGAATTTGATAAAAGCAGTATAAAGAATGGCTGTTCAGAGAAAGTTGAAGGTGAATCCAGCGAATAATAAGAAGAGCTTTATGACAGTAATTACCAGTCATGCGATACTGCATTGCTAGTTTCTTGTGAGTAATAAACTAGGTATTGTCTTGTTTTTGCGCTGTGCTCAATACATATGATGATTTCTCCTTAATAAAAAGTATTTCCTGTATACATGTACACAACAGCTCAAAGGAATTGGCATAGGGAAAGGGAAGAAAGGGAAGGAGCCACAGTTTGAAACTGAGGTATATTTTGTCCAGTTCAGCGTGAAACACGATGCTTTAGCATAAAAAGCATCATATTTTATGCTGAACTGGACAAAATATACCGCGGTTTAAAACTGTGGGTCCTTCCCTTTCTTCCCTTTCCCTTTCCCTATGCCAATTCCTTTGAGTTGTAGTGTACATTTACATGTTGTATCCTTTAAACTTTCACCCTATGTAAGCCAGATAAACTGCTGCGCTATCAAACTTGTGTATATTACCTGTAAAAAAAAGTTGCATGGACAGTACCACAAAAAGAGTTAACCCATTGCTCATGGTTAGATTTTTTTAGTGAACCCTCGTCCAGTTAGGATGTCAAAGTTTACCATGGAACTGCAACAACCGAAGGGGTGTGGCCTAATTGCGCCCTGTACGGGTTTTGAAGTTTTATCATAGTCTGTTCTTTATTTGACATACAGCAGATTATGCAGGAGTCTCACTGCTCAGTATCTAAGTGGAGAATAAGGCAGCCACATGTATGCAGGCTCAGTAAAGAGCGGGTTAAAGAAATGCACAACATTTTGGTAAAGGGCCCTTCAGAAGTGAAACTGCCATCCCGGTGGTGACATCTGATGAAGATGGAACGGTCGTACAGTAGCTTGATGGAGTGACACAGTGTGTGAGTCCAGCTATCAATGTAAGGCTGAATCGATGAGGAAACATTAGCTTGCTTGATGAGCTGTCCTTACAGGCACAGAGGACAGACATATAACCATTATTGATCCATTGATCCAAAGGAATAGAGCTTCTAGACGCCTTGTCACCTCTCGCTGTTCTTTGTAACCGAGCATACCTGGATTCTTGTGTTTGTTTTTGTTTTCTGTTATTTATCACTGTTAGTGTTTGAATTGTTTTTTTTTTTTTAGAATGAGATGTTTTTGTCGGTCATATTTCATGTGGCTTTCCATTCTGCTAACCTTTTCCTGAATTGGAACTTTAGAGGGACCCAGAGAAAAGGAAAGGTAGGGAAGAACAGGAAAAGAGGAAAGTAGAAAAAGGTGAAGGAGAAGGAGGAAAGAAAATGAAGTCAAGAGGGAGAAGATAAAGAAAGAATTTGCAAGAGAATAATATAAAGTGTGATAGGGAGTGGTGGTGATTTTTAAGATATTTTCTTTAGGGGTATGGGGTAGGGAGGTGCAATTATAGATTTCAAAAGCAAGCAACATTAGTCCATAGTAGGGTCTGGTATTTATTATTACATTGGATTCATTGGCTTATTTTGATTTTTCTCCTAGCAGTCATACAGTTCAACTGCCTTTCAGGTAGGCTATTGAGAAATTCTACCAACTGTTTTGCCATCTTGATATTATACTTATTTCAAAGGATAATATGTGGCTCAGTTTTGTAATAATCGCTATGACAATGATGGGCCCTTTCGCATATTGTCTGTACTAAGTATGTGGAACTATGAGAGAAAGCCTAAGACTAGCACATCTGGTAATATGTACAGGCCAAGTCAGTCCAAGCATAGAGCCATTCAGTACACAGGCCTTGCACAATTGAATGTTGTTATTCTGCAATGTCTTCCCACATGCCTATACACCCATGCCAGCGCCTGTCCACTGAGGCGAAGTCAAAGATTACATTATTGAATAACCCTGCTAATTCAGCCGAGCTGACAATTGATGCGCTCTGCAAATGTTTGTGCAGTGACAAGGCCTCTTCTCTCTCTTTCTGTCCACTCCCTTTCCCTCACTCTCTCCACTTTATGGTAAAAGCCCTGCCTGCACTTCATATGGGCAATTACGAGAGGGAGAGAGGGGAGAGAGAGAGAGAGAGAGAGAGAGAGAGAGAGAGAGAGAGAGAGAGAGACAGACAGACAGAAGTAAATAGAAAATGAGAGAGATGGAGGGAAAGAGAGAGAGAGAGATAGAGAGAGAGAGAACGCAAGAGAGGGGGAGAGTGGTAGAAATTACTGATATTGATCCAGTGCAGAGGTCACCCTGATGTATTGGGAGGCAAGTGAGAACCCTGCCTACTGGAACTTGTCAATCTTTCTTAATCCCACAATGCTAGGCTGCTTTGCGCTTAGGGGTAAGATAATCCCCTCCACACACCATGACACCAGACTTGATATGTGATTTCAATTATGTGCCATGCTGAATCAAGTGTGTGCTTCTGCTTTCCCTCTTGAGAGGCTTAATCCAAGGAGATGACATACAGAAATAGATTCCCCATTTTTGCTCCCCCTTGCATGTAAAGAAGAAGAAATAAGGATGGGATATATCACCAGAAACCACATTGGAATTCACATTTTACAGTTGTCATTTGCTGCATTCTTCTGGTGTCATTATAGCATCAGGACTGATCTTGAAAAGCTGTCCTGTTGCATCATAACTCTTGATCTCTTTGGCCGTGTTTATCAACTTTTCAGAAATTTAAACGTGTTTCCAAAGGCCCTTACGAACGCGTTTCCAAACACGTTTTAAAAAAATGGTGCGTTTATCAACTCGATCGCTAAAGTCGAAAACCGGCCTTGTCGCCAAAAACACATGCTTTAAAAAGTCATGAAGTGAGTACCTTTGTTTTGCTTTATGCCCTGTGATGAAAAGTCATTTTTCACAGGGGCTCTCTTGTTGTTAGGGGCTATCTTTTTTTAAATGTTGGGACTAAATTGCCCTGTCCAGCCAGAGTAGAATATAGCCTAGGTGCCTGGCTCCGAAGTCTGCTTCTTTCTCATGAATACTGTGGCAGTCATAACTGAGGCATAACAGAGAGTCTAAGCATGAAGAGACTAAAGGCTATTATGTGTATCCAAACCAAGTTTTGATTCCTGGGTAATAGTAACACACCAACCAGAGAGCCAAGGCTATGAAGAGTGATGTGGATAAACATTATTTCTATCCTCCTGCATGAACAAATGAAGCATGCATTTGTACATTTGGCAAAGTTCATTGCAACTGGGTTGTTTTGTATAAGTGGACCTTTTAAGATCAGAGGAAAGGACATTTAGGTCATTAATTCTTGCCTTCTTGGATGGACCACATGATGTATGCATCTGTGCTCTTCATTTAAAAGACAGAAGTAAAAGCTCACATTCCTCCTCAATAAACTCTAATCAACTGCAACGGTAGAAGGACAGAAAGCTTGATGGTGTAGCTTGTTTTTCCTCTTTCTCACCTCTCGCCCATATCACGGTCTCATTACGCTGTCCTTTACTGCCCGGTTGCATTACACGCATGGCGCCCCCAGACTCCAGCGCCCGGGCATGCGTGGCAGAAGCGCAGGATATAAAGAGAAATAAAGGAGACTTTCACGGTCACGTCTCATGCCTGTCGGACTGGACACGTGATGATATTCATGAAGAGGGCTGTGTTGGGCTATACATATCTCCTGCATTCTGTGCTGTGCTCTGAATGAGATGTGATGCAGTTGACATGCTGGCCAGCTACATGTACATACACAACAACTCAAAGGAATTGATTGGCATCGGGTAAAGGGAAAGGGAAGAAAGGGAAGGAGCCACAGTTTTAAACTGAGGCATATTTTGTCCAGTTCAGCATGGAACACGATGCTTTAGTCTACAAAGCATCATGTTCCATGCTGAACTGGACAAAATATGCCACGGTTCAAAACTGCGTCTCCTTCCCTTTCTTCTCTTTCCCTTTACCCGATGCCAATTCCTTTGAGCTGTACTATACATACATAATGTAATAAAACAATGTAGATACTTCCCCATAATGTGGCTGAAGGATGACCAGTTTCAGGAAACATCATGTTCTCTGCCCTCTTTTCCCCCTTAACTTGTGTGCTTTGGTTTTGTTTTTGCACAATCAATATGTACATTAATTCCATAGAGTATCAGTTTTTCTGGTGCTCAAATGGTTAATGTATGTCCTCCATTTTTGTGAACTGTTTCATTATAAGTGGTCTCAGGCTCTGCCGTGTAGTCAATAATATTTGTTAGTTCACCTAGGTCTGAATGTTCATTATGATAAATGACATGCTACTCAATTTGTGCAATGGTATCCCCTTATTTGCTATTAAAGAATCGAGCCAGCCTGAAACGAATTAAAAAATATATATTTCATGATTAATTACATTCGATAAAGGAGCTTTCTGGGTGCATTTCCATTAGCTAATAGATTTGGTCTTAAACCCAGTAATACATATTGCATGCTCGATCATGTCAATTAATATTGAATTAATTGGGAATAATCTTGGTAGCAGCATGATTCATTATCATGATGTTATTTTACTGCTAATACGAAAATGGCTCTGCAGAAGAGCACTTGACATTCAGCCAGACCGTATCATTTTAATTGGATGGAGACTGTGTCCCATGGTGTCCCAAGGCTGAGATATGACATGGCTGATGAGCAATAAAAAAAATGTTGAAGCCATCATCAGTATTCTCAAGTTATCATGCTCCTGTTGCAGGGTGAATATGAATTAGTCATCATACAGTTTGATTGCAAAGCTTATGTGTGTTTTTCATAAATATCGAGTTAGCTGGAAAGATCACATATTGGACACTAATATTAACAGCAATCCATATTGTGTACCTGTATATCTTTTGAGTAAGTCAACATTAAGGAGGATAAGATAACCTTGTTTCCTTGTTTGTACATTTATGTATATGATTCCTGTTCGAACACAATGATTTTCTTGCACATTCCCTATTTTCTTAACTTCTTACGCACTAATGCAGATTTCAAAGCAAGCTTTACTTTTCCCTCTTGACTCAAAACAGGCAAATTCTTTGGATGAAAGCATTGCAGACTTTGCCTAATTGATTAATATGTATGGAAACTGGTTGCAAATTAGGTGCTAATTATTAGCTGGTACCAGGTATAATCACTTTATGATGAATTTATAATTACATCACTCACCAATGGCACACCGATTGCCCTTGAAGTATGTGGTTAGGAGGTTTATTAATTGATGATAGACATATTAATGCAAAGTGAAAAATGGTGAGCATAGTTTAAAAGGTCAAACTGTTGGATAAGAATATATTTTATCATACATATTTAATTCCCTGTGCACCAGATGACCCCCTGCTCTGTGGGATTTGTGTGTTTTACTACTGCAAAATGAATATGTGGCATAGTAATATTTTATGATTGTTGCCCTGGCAGGAGTGTTTATAATTGCAGTGATAGTATCAAAATGAATAGAATTGGACTGAAAATCCGTAACAAATGATTCTCTCCATTATAAATTAATAGGGGTTTCAATTCAAAATTCAAATTCACTCTGAAAATACATCAAAATACAGTCATGGGCATAAAAGTTCAGACTACTCTTATTCAGTACTTGGAGTGGTCCAAGAATGTTTTTCATGGCTTTATAAGCATATGGTAATGGAGTGCACTGCCTTCTTTCATTTCTGATCTGATTTCGTGCTATTTTTTTGTGATTTTGGTGTTGAAGGAGGCCCTCGTGTGATATGTTTCATCACTAGCCTGAACACCAATCAGAATGAACTCCCCCAACTTTCACTGTTTGGAGGAGGAACGTGGAGAGAGAATGGCAGCTGGATTCAAAGAGGATTTCCTCTTCCGATGTTGATTTCCTCGATGTACTCTGCCCTCCTGGCGTGGCATACTGCATCACAGGCGTATACATCCCCCAAAGAAAGAATGCATGACTTGAGAGGGCTCCCTCCCCATTTATTGGAGTCTTATTGTCTGTAGCTCAGCGGTAAGAGCCCGTGGCCGGGACCGAAGCGCAGAGCAGAGCTGTGTTGTGAGTCACTTTCCGACACACGCGCCCGACCAAGTGTCTCCTTGAGGGATCGTAAACTTATTGATCCGGCGTTCGCTGTTATCTATGCTGTCTGTCTGATATATTTCAAGCCCTCCTCCTCCTCCCCCTTTCTTGTGATCCACTTTCTTTCTTCTTTCATTTGTTTTTTTCCCTAACTTTTTGTTTACATGTAGTTTGTATTGAGGAAATGTTTACAGTTTCTGTTTTGGAACGCGGAAATATTTACAGTTTCTGTTCTGTCAGTTTTTATCTCCAAAGTGTCCATCATGCTGCCTTCATACTGGTTTGTGTTTTTGTTACAAATGCTGTTCCTTTTGTTAGTTTTGGTTTATTTATGAATTCTTCAAACTACAGAAAAGGATTCTTTCCCCTTTTTTGTATTGATTTTCAGTTTCCCTTTATACGATAATCCAAAGGTTTAGATAAATGTTAACTTCCTTATCAAGTGTTTTATTTGTTGTATATTCTTTTATCTATCCTATTCTCTGATGCTCCATTTATCCATCAGTGAATCGCTATCTGTTCATTCTTTAGTCCAGTATACCATACTCTGTATCTCATGCTGTGTTGCCCCTCCCCAAATTTCCCCTTTCCCTTGATCGCTATACACGGTGCCCCCATCCTTCATCACGCATCCCTTGCTCCCTCCCCCCTCCTCTCCTCTCCCTCTCCTCTCCCTCCCCTCTCCCTCCCCTCTCCCTCCCCTCTCCCTCCCCTCTCCCTCCCCTCTCCCTCCCCTCTCCCTCCCCTCTCCCTCCCCTCTCCCTCCCCTCTCCTCTCCTCTCCTCTCCTCTCCTCTCCTCTCCTCTCCCTCCCCTCTCCCTCCCCTCTCCCTCCCCTCTCCCTCCCCTCTCCCTCCCTCTCCCTCCCCTCTCCCTCCCTCTCCCTCCCTCTCCCTCCCCTCTCCCTTCCCTCTCCCTCCCCTCTCCCTCCCTCTCCCTCCCCTCTCCCTCCCCTCTCCCTCCCCTCTCCCTCCCTCTCCCTCCCTCTCCCTCTCCTCCCCTCTCCCTCCCCTCTCCCTCCCCTCTCCCTCCCTCTCCCTTCCCTCTCCTCTCCCTCCACTCTCCTCTCCCTCCCCTCCCCTCTCCCTCCCCTCTCCCTCCCCTCTCCCTCCCCTCTCCCTCCCCTCTCCCTCCCCTCTCCCTCCCTCTCCCTCCCTCTCCCTCCCCTCTCCCTCCCCTCTCCCTCCCCTCTCCCTCCCTCTCCCTCCCTCTCCCTCCCCTCTCCCTCCCCTCTCCCTCCCCTCTCCCTCCCCTCTCCCTCACCTCTCCCTCCCCTCTCCCTCCCCTCCCCTCTCCCTCCCCTCTCCCTCCCCGCTCCCTCCCTCTCCCTCCCCTCTCCCTCCCTCTCCCTCCCCTCTCCCTCCCCTCTCCCTCCCCTCTCCCTCCCTCTCCCTCCCTCTCCCTCCCCTCTCCCTCCCCTCTCCCTCCCCTCTCCCTCCCCTCTCCCTCCCTCTCCCTCCCCTCTCCCTCCCCTCTCCCTCCCCTCTCCCTCCCCTCCCCTCTCCCTCCCCTCTCCCTCCCCGCTCCCTCCCTCTCCGTCCCCTCTCCGTCCCCTCTCCCTCCCCTCTCCCTCCCCTCTCCCTTCCCTCTCCTCTCCCTCCCCTCTCCCTCCCCTCCCCTCTCCCTCCCCTCTCCCTCCCCTCTCCCTCCCTCTCCCTCCCTCTCCCTCCCCTCTCCCTCCCCTCTCCCTCCCCTCTCCCTCCCCTCCCCTCTCCCTCCCCTCTCCCTCCCCGCTCCCTCCCTCTCCCTCCCCTCTCCCTCTCCTCTCCCTCCCCTCTCCCTCCCCTCCCCTCTCCCTCCCCTCTCCCTCCCCGCTCCCTCCCTCTCCCTCCCCTCTCCCTCCCCTCTCCCTCCCCTCTCCCTCCCCTCTCCCTTCCCTCTCCTCTCCCTCCCCTCTCCCTTCCCTCTCCCTTCCCTCTCCTCTCCCTCTCCTCTCCCTCCCCTCTTCCTCCCCTCTCCCTCCCCACTCTCCCCTCTCTCCCCTCTCTCCCCTCTCCTTTCCTCTTCTCATATGTGTATGCGCATAGCCAGAGTGAAACACAATATCACACTCAGATACACTGTACTCTCTATTTTCTAGAGCCCACTTGCAAAAGGTGCCAAGTCCATTCTCCATCAATACTGACTTTAATACAAGCAGTCTAAGTACAGCTTATAGAATGCTTTGGGATACTTGAGTGTGCTTTCACTCTTCAATCATGAATAAGAATGATCATAATGGTACCTTTTTGATAATATTGTGCGACGTTGTAGCTCATTCCTGGTTTTAGAACAGCAAAAATGCTCAAGTCCGCCCCAAAACATCCTGTGAGGAGATGTATGGAACTTGTTCAGAGATACACTTTCGAGCACGCTTCAGACCACTTTATATTTATTTGTGTACATACTCGCTGCCAGATCCACCCCATGGGGTGTGTCCCAAAGTGTACATTTGGAAAGCTTTGAAGCTTTCCCCTCTCAGTATCAAGCGATGAAATGCGTACTGAGTTCTTGCGCAGTACTGAGAGGGTAAAAATCAAGATAAGAGAGACGAGCACATAATATTGTGCATTCCGCCTTTATTTCCTAAAAGTCATCTCACCTTCATGAACAGTCCCACTTCACACAACAGTCAGCGAAAATGGAGTTACCACCTTTTTGAAACAAGCTCTTTATTTTATGCAGGAGAGGCACTAATACGATTAGGTGGCCAGTCTAGGGTATGTTGGGGGAGGCCGCATGGTAATTTCATTTCCAAATTCCAGCCCCCATCTCTCTCCAGCCATAGATAGCCAGTCTCTGGTGATCTCACCATTTTGGTATTTTCCGCCTCTATTGGAGATAGCATCACATCGATGTGTATCATCCCTCTTTTCTCTCATCCCCTTCCCACACAAAGGACGGATGAAAGAGATGTTGTCATGCGACTTAAAGGAAGACTTTGGTCAAGATGGAATGGATAGAAGCAAGGGGGAAAAATGCTAACTTGATGGTGGAGGATCTTTTCAAGACTGATTAAATGGATACCCTGAACCATGTGTTTTTGAAATTCAATTCTTCAGGTTTTGTTACTTCCAAGGGCTCTTTCTTGCTTTGCATGGGCTAAACCATCTATGTTGAGTCTTCACTTCTTACCC
>OZ022580.1:18358089-18414535 GCA_963669155.1 Arbacia lixula | reverse complement strand
CCTGTTTGCTCTGTCGTCTAGCAAGTTGCAAATGCACACTACAGTCCCACATATACATTTTAACCGCGCCCGTATACGTATTGCAACCAGTGGGGAGATCAGTGATTGCCACGCGGGCCACAGGGGCCATGACGTCACTACGTTGACTAGACGTGACGCCCAAAATCGAAACGCATTTCAGGAGCGGCTCAACGTAGGGAGTAAACGCGTTGAGCCGAGGGGTGTTGAGCCGAGGTGTCGACGTGAACGCATGCGCGGTGCGTAAAAGTGACGTCATTCACGGTGACGCCTGGCGGCACGTCCAAATCGAAAAGTCCCTATTACTGACTTTCATACAAGCAGTCTAATACAGCTTATAGAATGCTTTGGGTTACTTGAGTGTGATTTCACTCTTTAATCAGCAAAGTGGTTCAAAGTAGCCTCTGAGCAGAGGTATGAATAAGAACGATCAAAATGGTACCTTTTTTATAATATTGTGCGCCGTTGCAGCTCATTCCTGGTTTTAGAACAGCAAAAATGCTCAAGTCCGCCCAAAACAACCCGTGAAGAGGTGTATGGAACTTGTTCAGAGATACACTTTCGAGCACGCTTCAGACCACTTTGTTTTGGTTTGTGTACACACTCGCTGCCAGATCCTCTCCAAGGGGTGTGTTCCAAAATGTACATTTCGAAAGCTTTGAAGCTTTACCCTCTCAGTATCAAGCCATGAAATGCCTACTGAGTTTTTGCGTAGTACTAAGAGGGTAAAATCAAGATTAGACAGACAGGCACAAAATATTGTGCATTCCGCCTCTATTTCCTTAGTCATCTCACCTTTATGAACAGTCCCACTTCGAATAACAGTCAGCGAAAATGGAGTTACCACCTTTTTGAAACAAGCTCTTTATTTTATGCAGGAGAGGCACTAATACGATTAGGTGGCCAGTCTAGGGTATGTTGGGGGAGGCCGCATGGTAATTTCATTTCCAAATTCCAGCCCCCATCTCTCTCCAGCCATAGATAGCCAGTCTCTGGTGAGCTCACCATTTTGGTATTTTCCGCCTCTATTGGAGATAGCATCACATCGATGTGTATCATCCCTCTTTTCTCTCATCCCCTTCCCACACAAAGGACGGATGAAAGAGATGTTGTCATGCGACTTAAAGGAAGACTTTGGTCAAGATTGAATGGATAGAAGCAAGGGGGAAAATGCTAACTTGATGGTGGAGGATCTTTTCAAGACTGATTAAATGGATACCCTGAACCATGTGTTTTTGAAATTTAATTCTTCAGGTTTTGTTACTTCCAAGGGCTCTCATTTGCTTTGCATGGGCTAAACCATCTATGTTAAGTCTTAACTTCTTCCCCCTCTTACTGAAAGAGATCAGTATAGATTCGTGCTGACTGTGTGTGTTGGGGGGGGGGGGAGGATTAGCTCTCAAAAGTTTCACATTGATAGAAGCACACATTTTTTGACATTACCTCATCACCACTCAGTTGCTTGTTTGCCTCCCCCAAACATCCATGTTCATATCATTACAACAAAAATTCAACTTTCTAATTACATGTACTTGTCCGATTTTCCTCAAAACTTGATTTGCTCTGCTTCTCTGATTGTTCTGCTTGTATTTGAAATAAATTTAGTTTGGTAAAGGACCTTGGTTAGTTTGTCTGTTCTGGTCTTTGGTCAAGAAAGAAGTAAGACAAATTATTTCTTCTTATTATAATTATTGTTATTATTATTATTATATTTCTTTCTTTCTTTATTTTTTTTAATGTTTTTTATTATTATTATTATTCATTTTTTTTTTTTTTTGGGGGGGGGGGAGGGGGGGGGGGCTCCCCCAGCTGGTATGGTTATCCAGACTTGAAAGACTTGAAAGACAGAGTTGCACTGTAGATAGATATAACATCCCACACCCAGCCTCCAGAACTCAGCCTGACCGCTGGCTCACCGGCTGACTGACTGCTCAGCCATGGTTTAATCAACCACATGGGGTGAATATGCAATGAGTGGAGTTGACAGGAGACAGCAACGTGAGGCCTCAATCTCTTGGCCCGTGAAGTCGTGAAGTCAACCCGCTTCCTTGACACATGCATACGGATTTGTCACAGATCAAATGTTTAACCCGACTCCATGCACCCCTCCTGTGTGTGAGCCATCACTCACTTTTCTTTTAACCCATTCTTTACACTCATTCCGTGTATTTGCGGGCTGGCTTTTCTCCCCTCAGATACTGTGCAGCGTGACTCCCGCATAATCTGGTGTATGGACATTAGGCAACTGGCTTTTCAAATTCCTTATAGGGATCAATTAAGCCACACCACTTTGGTTCCTGCAGTTCTGTGGCAAATTTTGACATCCTAACTGGACCAGGGTTCCTGAAGCTTGATAATCTAACCATGAGCAACGGGTTAAACCTCTTAAGACCAAGGTATAACAACACCATTTAGTTAGGACACATCTGTGTACCACTGGTAATGTGTGGGTTAACCTGTTCCCCATCCTGATTGTGGCAAGAACTGAACTGAGCTCATTGTGTGTATGGAAATTGTGGCCTCTCAGCTCTCCATGTAGAGGTATGTGAATGTAACATGTGGCAAATTAATGAGTTTAAATGATTATGTCAGCCCAATGAATCTTTCTGTTTCTTAAACCGATGGGATCAAGAACTTCTTAATAACTAGCGAAAAGATCTTGCATAACTGAAGGAATTGAAGCGATACCAAACGCGAATTAGACGAAATGGTATGCATGGTGCTTTATGTTTGAGTGTTGAACACATGTTCTTGGATATCAACACTGGTACACTCCTTTTGACGCAAGTTTGATGCGAAGGCACAGACTTTCCCCAACTGCAAATCAGATTTCCTCATTCCTTGCATAAACTGCCTCCTCACAGGGTGCCAGACGTACACAGCGGCGCGGCTGCATCGCAGTGGGATGCGGTCCGGATGCTGTAGTGTGTTGCTAAGCAAGGTATCTCCTTGAAACGAAATGAAGATACAATGGGAGGGCTTCATGTTCCCCTTTTGTCTGTGCTCTGTTTTCATTTCTCTCCTCCTGTTTGACGAGTCCAGTTGAGATGGATGGGTGGGATGCAATCCGGATGCTGCAATGTGTTGCTAGGCAAGTCATCTTCCTGAGATGAGAGGAAGGTACAATGGGGTGGTTTCATGTTTTTTATATCCCTCCTCCCATTTGATGAGATTAGATGAGATGGATGGGTGAGTCACCAAATAATAGAACTTCATGCTGGCAGGAGGAGAGAGAGAGAGAGAGAGAGAGAGAGAGAAAGAGAGAAAGAGAGAAGAAGAAGAAGTCTTACTCCTGATGTGTGCGGTGTGGCTCCAGCGACAGATGCCAAAGATTCTGAGCTCACTTACGCCATGTGGTTTTCAGGGGTGAAATCCAAAGCACTCCACAGTAATCTGTCCATCATGAGATGTGCTCATACTATTGCCATAACACTGATTTATCAATCTTACACAGTCCAACATCTGTCTTGACTCAAATAATTTTCAAAGAATTGGCTTGTTAAATTTTTCATATTTACACTGATACACTGTACACTGTTTATAGGCGTCTTGCCGTAATTAAGAAAAGAGATGTTGAATATTCTCTCAAATATTAAACGATGTATAATTAAAAAAAAAATAAATTCTTGCATTATTTTGTCTGCGGCCTATCTTGTCTTTTAAACACAGATGCTAGTTATAAGTCCTGATGTAACCATACCAGGGAAGGTGAAGTATTGTGCATAGAAATCGCACTGCGTAGATAGTAGAGGCCTGCTCATTATTCTAGGCAACCATTTTTTGCCAATTATTTTTGTTGTGTATGTGATTCATTAGTTCCAGAGTGGACTTCCAGCTCTGCAAGTCTCTTGAGATAGTCTGTTGTCTTCCTCTGGCTCTATTTCCCTTTATTAGCCCTGTTAGTGTCAGTAGTTACGTAGTAACATAACTGAAAGCAATTGATTAAGGAAATGTTCACACAATGTGTTCATATTCAACAATACTGAGAGCACACATAGAAAGTCGAGTTGTTGCTTTGCCGCGTATGAAACCTCTCGTGGTAACATCACTGTGAAAGCTGGTTTGAGATGGTTGTGTTCACACCACTGAAGACCTGTTCAGATGCCAAAGTGCTCAGCACTGGGGAATGGATTAATGGATTGGCTCTTGACTTGGGAGCGTGGTCAGCGATGTCACTGTCACACGCAGTCCCGCCTAACGATCCCATAACACGCTCTTAACTCCAGCATTCATGTATTTTAATTTGGGACAACTGGAGAATTGATGTGGTACACAGATCTCTCACCAGGGTTGGTTCTTCCAGTGATGAATAAGTCCCCTTGGTACAGAAAGGGCTGATTGCACACACTATAGTGTGAAATTTCCACTGTATTTGCTTCAATAGCTTTCGAAATTTGATCATGAGATCAGTATTTTTCCTTACTACATTGATGCCTTTTAATGAGTTGTAAGCAAAGTGCTGAATTGGAGAAGGCAAGAAATCGATGCGGTACACTTGGAATCTATTAAATTTGATCATGAGATCAGTCTTTGTTGTAAAACATTGATCCATGGTAATGAATGATGCAAACGTCTTTCGCCCCCTTACACTAGTTTATTTCCCGTTTTAATGGGACCACTATGTGTCCAATCTATCATTAGGGACATCAGTGGTCACTCCCCACTGATAGATAGGAATTGTTGTAGTGTGTTCGGATATGTCATGATCAATATTATTCATTTCAGATTTGGGGGTCAGTGTTTTACGGATATTGATTCGCCGCAATGACTTTGTGGTGATGTTCTTGTCTGTGTTGATGTATCGATTTGGCAGTATGATTGCGTACGGGAAGCTGTGAGATTTGCAGTTTATATCACCTATATATCGGAGATTTGATGTGGGGTGCGAGGATGTAATCAATATAGAATGGCTGGGATGATGGAGTATGCCGAGCCAGCTTGTGATATGTCGCGTCTGAAGCCACATTGATCGCACAGTTTGCTTTGTGGGTAGCGCCGTGAGTTGTAAACATATCAGAAGGGGAACGGAATACATTGGATCGATACAACGTGTGATTTTACGGGTTGTGTTTAGGCGCTTCATGATCAATATTGTTTGATCATTGGATAAGTCTATTGATTCGTGGAGATGAATTTCTGTGCTGATTTTCATCCTATGCCGTTAGCACATTTCGTAGCTCCAGGCTGTGTGTGTGAGTCGTGTGAGAGTTCTTTGCCTACTTCAGATGTATAGTGATACCAGATCTGAATTTTATCAACTTTGATATAAATGTCATTACATTTCAAGTAAAGTTGTAAGGAAAGCAGAGGAAATATTGTATTGTTTACAAGCAAGACAGTTTCCCAGTACTAGTATACTATTGTAGAATCTTACCGACTTCTGAAATAAAGTCATTTCTTTTCAAGTAGAGCTGCCAGCCAAGTAGAGGAAATGTATTGTTTACAAGCAAGACAGTTTCCCAGTACTTGTAAAATCTTATCGACTTCTGAAATAAAGTAATTTCTTTTCAAGTAGAACTGCCAGCCAAGCAGAAGAAATGTATTATTTATAAGCAAAGAGAGTGTACTTCTAAGAGATTGGAAAGACAGAAGTAAAAAAAACAAGAAAGAATTTTTAGATCTTATTCATATCCCTCTGTTTCCTCCTAGAAGTGAGTTTCCATTAATAATAAAAGCCTTTTTCTGACATGGATACTGCAATATGCCTGCAATACATCACAGTGATCCAGAAACTCAGTTAATGGCTTAAGTAAAGTGATCCCCTGTATTATTTACTTACGGTAACCCAAATCAGCGAATTTAGACTGCCCTGACTCATGTTCATCTCAGGTTAATATCTTCCCAACCGCTCACCCCCCCCCCCCCCTTCCTCCTCGCAGTCAGCAGCAGCATAAACAAAAATAAATAAAATACTGCAGAGTTCCAACAGATATGAGAGAATGCCCTCCTGCATGTGATCTTCACTCTCCCAGAATGGTACCCTCCCTTAGGGCTGTTTCTCCATTCAATCATGCCCCAAACCAGCCCTGAGAAGGGAGTCCAGTCAGCTGGTAGGCAATGGGATTTGACAGTGTAGCTTACACCTGATCACTCTCCCCGACATTAATTTCCCATTTCTGGGCTCCCCCGTTGCCGTGCCGATTGGCCCTTAGACTTCTGCGTCTCTCTTCTACCATTTTCTTTATTCCTTCCTTCCGTCCGCTTATTTGGACAATCTCTCGCTCTCCGCTGCGGGTTTGTTATTTGTTTTATATATCTGTGTGACTCACGTCAAGCCAGATCTAAGGAGAATCCTGTATTTCTTTCTATCGAATGCATGAATGGATGGCTGCGAGAAATTATTGCCTGCTGTCTGGTGCGTAAAGCTAAACCCACAAATGTTGCGGTTTGACAACATAAGGGAGTATATGCAGGAGCTTAACAAAACATGTCTTCTCAAGAAATAGGAAACCACTCTGTTTTTGCTTGTGGCATTTCTTTGAAGAAACTCCAGGGTACTGCACGAGCTGTATCATTTCGATTTCAGGTACATGTTCTGGAACATGAAAGCACATTGTTATTTGAAAGAATTATAAAAAGAATTCAATCACATGGTGTCACTAAAACTGAATATTCTCTGAACAGTTTGTATAAGTATACCCTCGCTATAAACATACTCTAAGAACATTTTCTTTATAATTGGCTTCAATATAGTAAAACATACATTTTGATTAAATGACAGTGAGAAATATGCAAAATCTCAGGGTAAGTCATTCCTATGTGAGGGTTTAAGTGTGTGATGACTGCTGAGCAATGTTTTCATTTAAATACTGGTCTGGATCTTCTGATAACGTGGTCGACCCATCAACATTTTACATGTGGTGTTTGTTTTTACTCTAGTATTGATCTGGAAAAGAAAATATTGTTTTGCGTGACTAATGCCATGAGATGCTTTGGAAATCATGGATGGAGATATCATCAGTGGCCTGGTGGGAATTGTAGAGCACTGAACTCTTAGTCACCTGAATTGATGAGATCATGTAAGGTTTGTTTGTGGGACCCTTGACATTGGACTTGGAATAAGGAGGAGAGCTTGGGTTCAGAGAGAGAGAGAGAGAGAGAGAAAGAGAGAGAGAGAGAGAGAGAGAGAGAGAGAGAGAGAGAGAGAGAAGGGTGGGGGTAGATAGATAGACAGACAGACAGACAGACAGACAGACAGACAGACAGACAGACAGACAGACAGACAGACAGACAGACAGGGGGAGGGGATGTGAGAGAGGTGTGAGATAAGACAGAGAGAGAGAGAGAGAGAGAGAGAGAACATGGGAGAGATGGAAGAGTAAGAAAAATGAGAGAGAATGATAGAGGGTGACAAAAGAGAGATAAGAGAGGTACATTAGAAAGAGAGAGAGAGAGAGAGAGAGAGAGAGAGAGAGGGGGGGTAGATAGATAGAGACAGAGAGAGAGATAAAGAGAGAGAGAGAGAGAGAGAGAGAGAGAGAGAGAGAGAGAGAGAGAGAGAGAGAGAGAGAGGAAAAGACAGAGAAAACTGGAGAGCATGTTCTGTAAGGCGAGCCTGATTGATCCTGCATGTTTAAAGATAGGTAACTTCATCCTAAGCTCCTTCAGCCAACCTTGCTGTCGTCTCTGTCCGCCCCCACCCCATCCAGTCCCCCTGCAATCCGAGAGGGAACTCCTGGAAGAACTCTGAAAACAGAGCCCGCCTCTCCCCCCATGAAGGGCCGAGCAAGCAGAAGGGCCCTCACCGTGTTTGCGTTAGTGGCCCCCCGCCACTTGAGCCTTACCTACTTTTCACTCCTGCCGATGTTCCTGTAAACCTACATTCCCTGCCCCTTTATTTGAAGAACTGTTCTAGATGTTTGAAGAGGGAGACTTCATGTAAATGACTGTGAAATTGGCTGACACCCCCCCTCCCCTGTCCTCTATTTCTTTCATTGCCCTGCACATTCACATCCAACTTGGAAATGAACTTCATATCCTTCATATGTTTTTTTATGAGCTGCATACAGTTGTTTTTAAAGTCTGTATCATTAAACTGCATTAGAAGCATATGATATTCTAGTTTCTCTCAGGGGATTAGGGGCATGGTGAAGGGGGCAATGAAATGAACTCTGTGTCCTTAATAATGTGCACCATCTTCTCCATTGTTATGTTTTTCATTTGTTCATGCTGCTGTAAAGATTTCCTAATGTTCTATTTTCATAGTTACGGTACATGAAAATGGGGAAATTTGTTAGTCTGTGGGTGAGTACAATATCGTGCTTAACTCATCTACAGAGTTTATCTTTTGTATGTTTCTAGTTTTCACCACCCCACTCTTTTTGCTTCATATTTTTAGCTTTTCTGCCCTTTTTAAAACCCCAATCTGCATGTGGTCAGACGTTGTAACCGGCGTGTTTGATTTACAGAAAAATCCATTGGATTTCCACACATCCGAATCCTGATCCCCAACTTCACTATTTGTTGTTAACACATGGCTTGTAAATAACCTTTCATCTACCTACATGCTTTCCCATATACTTGTATCAATGAATATCATATGGGTAGGAGTCCAGAAGTGTTGATTGAGCAATGAGGTATTGCTGAGTAAATGGAAAGCTATCCATCTGGAACTGGTGTAATTGCTTTTGAGGTACACTTGGGTTCTCCCTGCTGTAAGATTATGCTGCCCTCTATGTGTAATAAAGTTGGTTGAACTTAAAGTGCCTTTCATTCAATCGGGAGACCCCTGATTGGATGAAGTCCCCTGTGAAGCAGTTTGTACACGATGAAGGTATTTCCAGAATCTGTTCCACCACTTTCTCTGATAAAATGAAGTAATGGGTATGACCATATCTTGAAGCTTGATATTCAGTGAAGATGTAACTGAAATGAAACTTGCTAGAATAGATACTATATGTTCTGATGTCAATGTCATATAGGCTTTATTTTTTTCTCCAAAATCATGAAGTTCATCTCGCATATTTTAGAAACAATGTGTCATACCAGCAGGTCTGTATCAGCAATGACATAGAATATGAACTGGGGAAGTACTTTTTTTATGATTTCCTTTTCTGCAGAACAAGACTATACAGGGTTTGTCTATTTATTAAACATTGAAAGGTATTAAGCTGTCAGCAGTCTGATCCTCTTGACCTTATAGACACATAAATCTTCACAAACTCCTCCATTTAAAAGAGAGGTGAAATTGCTCATGGATTGCAGATGGAGACAAAACTTTTTGGTTCCATTAGTGCTGTCTTCGCTCACTGTTGCACTGTCGCACTATCAACGGATTAATGAACTGAATATGTACTATTTCTTAAAGTGATATTGCAAGGATCTGAACACTGAACAATCCAATGGAGCTCAATGTAATCTTCATGAGAGGTTTCAAATGGATGTCCTGTAGACAAAGGTGCACAATTCCTTGAAGGGAAACTTAACCCTGAAGTAAGGTTGGTTTTAATAAAAGCAGGAACAGAAAAGAAACATATATGCAAATCTGTCAAAGGATAACTAAGTTCTGCTTACTTTATGTTTTTATTTTGTAAGGTCAGATGTGATATGCTGTCCCATATGGTGTGAACTAATTTTTGGAAAATGTCAATTTCCTCAAAAGGATGTATTTTTTTACCTATGCATTTGATATATCATTATACCCCTGTATGTTTTTACACACATACCTATCTGAAAAAGATTTTTTTCTTCATCAAAAGCAAAAAAGGAGCAATGTATAGAATGATACAGCACAGAACATATGGAAGTGCATCTTGCAATTGAAGTCACAAAATTTAGATCTCAAAAGTCACAACTGTCTTTTCCTAAGACGGATTTTTGTCAAGCCTTCACCAATGTGCTGCTTTGATATTTCTGTTGCGATTAAGAGCAATTTCACTTTAGGTTGGACACACTCTTTAAGAGATGAAATGGGAATGTCCTTTGAGAGAGAGAGAGAGAGAGGAACGGATACAGTTGGGCCTGAGATCAACGTCACAGCTGATTGCAGTCTATTGCAATCAGACTGCAGTCAATGTATGGAGATGAATGCATTTGATTGCAATCAGCTGTGACGTTGATCTCAGGCTCTACTGTACTACTGCTTGGATGAAGCTGTCCCTGATGTTGCACTCACTCTGATGGGATATTGCAAGAAGTGTGAAAAAAATGGCTGCAAGATGCAGAGGAGTGTTATTCAACCGTCATTGCAGCTTTTCATGACTAGAGTGGGGGTGGGGGGGGGGGGAGTGGAGCGAGTGTGTGTGTGTGTGTGTGTGAGAGAGAGAGAGAGAGAGAGAGAGAGAGAGAGAGAGAGAGAGATGGGGAAATAAACTGAACAAAATATAAACATAAATAGAGAGATAGAGAGGGAGAATGAGAGAGAGAGAGAGAGAGAGAGAGAGAGAGAGAGAGAGAGAGAGAGAGAGAGATAGGGAAATATGGAGATTAAAAACAATAGATAAATGATGGAAACTGAAGCAAAGAGAAAGAGGAAGAAATGTAACTGTAAAACAAAGAAAAATGGAAGGGAAGGTGAAGAGAGAGAGAGAGAGAGAGAGAGAGAGAGAGAGAGAGTGGGAGTGTGGGAGTCAGAAAGAGAGAGGTACATGTATACAGAGAAAGAGATAACATGTACAGATTACATGCATACAAGTGCAGTGTACCAGCACAAAACGGACAATTATGTCTGCTGATGTGGCAATAATGACAGATTTAT
The DNA here is from genome assembly GCA_963669155.1 of Arbacia lixula. Taxonomy (NCBI): domain Eukaryota; kingdom Metazoa; phylum Echinodermata; class Echinoidea; order Arbacioida; family Arbaciidae; genus Arbacia; species Arbacia lixula. The sequence continues at coordinate 18,403,821 of OZ022580.1, read as the reverse complement.
ATCCTGCTCTCCCCATTGTCATATCAAATGACATTGTGCCATCACAAACCCCCACTGTGACCAGAACAATTGAGATTATCATGTAACGTTCCCTATCTCAAGTTCGTGCCTTTTACTGCACAGTGTCCTTTCTGAATGATTAATATCGCAATTATTTGCCCAGCGTGGGTAATTACCACTTTATATTGATGGCCTTGAAAATGGGGGAAAATAGAGGACAATATGCTTTTTAAGGTTGTGTGTAACATGCCTTTTAAATATGTATAGATAATCGCGCTTCAACGTATTCCAACAGGAAATGAGATATCTGCTATCCATTCAGACAAAAACCTGATAATAATGGTTTTGAAGGTTGTAAATAACATGTCTTTTGTTGAAGATGTAGAGATTGCTTGCAAGAATGTTCCCTTCCAACTTCTGCATTCTACTTTAATGACAATTTTCTAATTGTTAGTGGTAAAATATGATTGTAGTAAGTTCGTAACAAAAGATGATATCAACTTTTCAGAGTCAGACTTCTCAAGAATCCTGGGTTCAAGAGGAGGGCCCATTTTGTTGTTTCTTTGTTATCATTCTTTCATTGCTCGTTTTTATATTCTGCAATATAATTGATGATATGATATGATTGATGGAGTCTGAAAGTTTGGAAGAAAGAACAACTGTTACATACAAGGCTATCAATAAACAGATCACTATCAAAGTATCTCTAGTTCAACCAAGGGCAGTCTGCTGGACTCTAATCCACTTACATATGAACCGTTACATCAAAGATTAATGGCAGGGTAAATTTGCGACCATCTGGCCAGTGCTTGACTGTCTGTTGGGGGGAAACGGTCAAGTGTGTAGGACCCCCCAGGTATGCCCTCCCTCGCTCATCAAGGGCCAGTGATGATGGATGATAGCTCTGAAGAGACAAGATAGGAAAGGCTTGTCCGAGGAGATAGGGGCATCACATTACTAATTAAACTCCTAGCAGGGTGGTTCTTGCAGGATGGAACAATATTGTCTTTGTATCTGCCATGGAATGGAAAGTAACTGTCATTGAGAATCATATTTGTAATTTTTTTTATTTATTGAATCATTTCCTTCTTTTTGTTTGAGTTCAGTGCTTTTTAGTCAGCAGTTTGTATCAGAACATTGTATCTACATGTGAGAGTATTGTCATAGTATCAGAGGGACTGTACTTCATGGCATCCTGTTGGAGACTCATGACTTGTGATTGTGATTATAAATGCGTCAAAAGGTGTCAGAATTTAGATATGAAAATGTTGATTTGAGGTTGAATAGCAGTTCACAAATGACTTATTAGCATTTCAGTTGAATGGAAAAAATAAATGTTTAATTGCAGGAACATGTGTGCTGAGCATAATATTCTGACCCTTTTTCTCAAGTATCATTTCACCTAATAATGGTATAAAGTACCTGTATCATCTTCCCAGCCTACTGGGGTCCTTTAAGATCCCTTTAGATATGATATTACCTGTGCACTTTAGCTGTCAGGATTAATTAGGGCAAAGATCTTTGAGGCATAGAAATGGAGGGGGAGCCTAAACTTCCATCAATTTTTAAAGGTAACTTCATGTGCACACTTCAATTAGACCTGCAGCATCTTTGCCCACGCACTCATTACATAGAGGTGAGTTTACATCAGAGTCAAGTTGTATCGGAACAGCGTTATTTCTGGTCCATGAAATGATCCCGATAATCAAAGATCACTATTTGGCCACTTATGCCCCAAATGCTGTGCCATTTTGCCCCCAAAGCACTTTTCTGTGTCTATCAATTGCCTGTGTGAACTCCTAGATGAATCATTTCTTAGTATCCCATACTCTTTTAATATGCACACATTCAGTTTGAACACAACACTGCGCACTGCATGGTGCATGAGCAATATCTGGAGGCTTATAACAGCTGTGATGAGGGCTGACAAAATATCGTGCTTTTTGCACTGCTCGGGCCTGATCGCACTAATAATATGAATGTGTTGTTGATATTTCTCTGGAGGTGTTTGTATTATGATAGATTTCATTGAGAAATCGGTTGTATCGGGTTATTTTTAGAACTGAAGGCTGATTAAGACCACCCTCTAGCGTGGAAAGCTCTATCATTACATGTATGTGAGGAGATGGGGATATGCTGTAAGTGATGGATTATATTACGGTGTAACATTTCATTGAAGACAGGTGCTTTAGGATCAATATGACGTGTGATTCATGTAATATGATTCGTTTAATGCATTTGATTCAGAGTTTAAACCATTTTATCAAGACATACCTTCTAGTTGTTGGTTTAACTCACCTGTATCTGATCTATGGTGTTGCTTGGATTTCTCTGCAGATGTTTGTATTATAATATCAGGTTATAACATCTGGCTATTTGCAACATGGGTCTGGTAAGAGACTCACCTGAAAGAGTGGACAAGAGGAAGCAAATCACCACAATCATTACATTTGTCATTCAGAATTATTTGTGTTTTTTTATTAAATGTGGCATGTTTTTATTATTATACTCTTCATTATCAATTGGTTTTTATTTGGTTTTGGATTTGCTTTGAACAGTGCCTTAGCTCAGCATTACCCAGGACTCTATCTCAGAAGCTTTAAATGAAAATATATATTTTTGACCTTTTAGATTTCGCCTTTTGCAGAGGGCCTTATCCTGAAATGGTATTCAGGAAAATATGAAATGACAGCTAGGGAGCTTTCATGCTAGTATTTCAAATTGTAATGTAGAGTGGTACAGTATGTATGTGAGCTTTTACATTATTTTGTTTGTTTGTTATGTCTACCTGTATGTGTATGTGTGTTTGTGTATGTGTATTTGTGTGTGGGTGTGTGTATGTATGTGTATGTGTGTGAATTTGTGTGTGTATGGATGTGTGTGTGTGTGTGGGTGTAGGCTTACTTGGTATGCAATTTGCCTTCGGGATAGAGTCAGGTGTAATGCAAACTAATGGATGTTGGAATCAAATCTAGGCCAGCCACGTTGTCTGTCACCCTGCGAACCAGGCGAGGGAGGGCTTTAGAGGATAGCAGCCGTGAAGCATGCAGATTTATTTCAGCTGGCTGCGTGTGGGACTAAGGCAAGCAGCGGCCTACTTCTCTGCTTCTGAAACAATCACGGCTTCTAAATGAAAAATCTTGGCGCATTATGCGAGACAAAGAGATCTCGCTCTTATCCTCCTTGCTGTAATGAGATGACGGAGGGCATTAACGATCTGAAAATGTATTCTAGTGGTGGCTTTGAGAGAAAGATATAGTGTAAGCCCCTTCTTATCCAGGTTCTCTAGTGAATAAAAGATGCGAGAGGAGAATTCTACGGAGGAGAGATGTGCGAAAGCGGAGGGAAATGAAACGAGTGGGAGTGAAGAGACATGGTACTTCTACGAGATTCGGTTGTGCTATAATTTACACGAAGAAAATAACGGGAAGATGGAGAGAAGGATGGGGGAAAAGGAGCGACTGATGCTACAGTTGCAGCAGTTTCAAGACGTGAAGGAAAGGTGATCTGTGTTGAAAGCAAGAGGGAAAGAATCCCCAGGTATTGAAGATTTGTCAGGCATTAGACTTTGATAATGGCAGTAGTCTGTTTTCAGCTCAAATTGTCTAGTGATTTGTCTCAGGGTATATTTGATGCTTTCCTCTCTCTCTCTCTCTCTCTCTCTCTCTCTCTCTCTGTGAGTTTGAGTATTTTTAGACCAGACATGGACATATGTAGTGTATCGTGGCTATGTATTGGAACACAACTAGCACACAGATTAGGCAAAGGTTTGGCTTAATCAGGCACATATTTTAAAACTACCTATATGATAATTGAGTCTTTAGAATTCATCAATTCATCTTTCTTGTTTACAGATGATTGAAAAACATAAACAAAAAGCTAGCCAGTTGTTGTGGATTGCATCTTTTTTGATGCAACCTCTATAAATAAACCATTCAAAATAAAAAATGGGAGCTGATTGATAGTGAAGTATTGATATAAATGGTATTCATATTTCTTCAGGCCCCCACCGTGTATCGAAAAAAAAAAATATTGAAGTGTCATTGAAACCAGGCTAGCAGCATGAGATGCTCAGGTTAGCGGGGTCAATACAAGGCTTCAGGGTTCAAATCCTCTACAGCATGGTGAACTCTACCCTTCCCTTCCAGGGGCACTGAATGGTTCTCCTCACTTCTCCTGAGTTCTTCAATTTACTTTGATTTTATGTAATTGATGTCCCATGAACTGATGATGGAGTTGATATACATGTACCAGAATGCTATAGTGTTGTTTCTGAGTTTTTATTTCACTGGTGTCGTGAAGGGAAACCTACATTTGTACATACACAATTCTGAAAGAGCACAAGTATTTTGGAGACTGTAGTTCATCCCTCTTTTCTGTCTATTCATGTATGTGTTTATGAACATGTATGTATGTACGTATGTATGTACATGTATGTATGTATGTATGTTTGTGTATATGTATTTATGTATGTTTGTTTATGTATGTGCGTATGTGCATATGTATGCATGTTTGTACATAATGTATTATCTATCTGTCTGTCTCTCTGTCTTATCTCTTCTCTCTATCCACCTACATTATTTCATACTTTCTCTAGACTATTGTTACCCTTACCTCCTTGCCAACCTCTCAGTATTCACGTCACGTGACACCAACATAAATCTCTAGCAGACTCTATCCAAGTCAGTGATCCTGAATAACCTGCTGATATGCAGTGCCCAATAAATCAGGAGGAACTCGATACAACTAACTTTTTTTCTTATATTATGGAAACCATGAAGAACAATGTGATCCCACAGATGTCACAAAATAACTTAATCACATGTTTTCAGGAAAATTATCTCAAGTTGCAAGACTATGACTGAGTGAGCTAGAAACTGCTTATAAGATTGCTGCTGTTGTGTATATTGTTTAATGATTTATCTGCCATTGATGAATATTTTCACATATTACCCATGAAACATATATACCGGTAGTATGTCTACTACACAATAGTTTAGACTTTGGAAATATTTGCAAGTACAGTGTATGTAGGTTGATGAAGAAATATCACAGAGAGTGAAGGCCATTGCATGAAAGACGATCTGGACAATATCCCAAGATATTTAGCTTACATTTTCCTAATTTTGATGATCAGAAATGCTCAAAATGTTGCATTAACAGGCTTATGAAGATGGTCCTATTTTTTACATTTCAATGCAGACTTTGTATGCCTCTTTCATTAGATATTCTAAGGATTAGTTCAATTGATAAATGATAAACAATGCGAGTGGAAAGATGGATCATGGAATGTTAAATGGCCTTAAACCAGTAGTGTGTGATCAATTCGGTGAAATGATGACATCAGAAACATACCCCAGAGAGCAATTTAAAACAGGAAGCAAGTGTATTAATATGCATGATTGTGTCATGACACTTTGCTGGGGAACAATACACATATTTCATTTAGTAGCTCATTTTCCAAAGACCTTTTGAGTTTCCTTTATGTGTGACCATGCATGTGGAAAACCTAATTTGATGTATTTGTCTCTTCCCTTGGATTCACTTGTTTAGATAGATTGACTGAATATGACAGATAACTGCAAAGCCACAAAAACTTGTTTGTTGCAATATTATGCAAATAAAGAAAATGGCAAGTATGTAGGAGTAAATGATGACTCCGGACTATGGTGGACAAAAGGGCTTTTGATACCAAGAATATGTCGGTATTTAACAAGGGAAAGAATGAATTTGTGATCAATCAAATGGATGATGCATGTAGGTGTGGTAATCACCAGTCTACCACCCTTAGTGTGTGTGTACAAAACTTTTAGCATTGTTATAACTGTTTTAAAAGTTAAAGTTAAAGTTCTTTGGAGACATTTTTCAAATGATATTCATTCAAATGCCATGTTAGAGCGAACATAAGAGGAGGGAGATAGTACAGGAGATCAGGGATAAAAACTCTTCCTGTTCTAAGTAGATGTGTCTTCATTAGCCCGATCAGACGAAATAGCGAGCTCGTTTGCTGATCCGGGGAACTAGCCTGAAGTTGCAATCGCGTCTTCATTAGCTCGAAACTCGGGATGCATAAATTATCCTGAGTTTCGCACATACCAGCAGTGTGCGACGGAAATAGGCCACGACCGCATGGCTTTGGTTGTGAGCTCGCATTCACGCACGTATATGAAAACCTATTACGTAAACAATGCCTCGTGGGCGCAGATGCATGCCGGGATCGAGAAATTTTCAGGCTAATGAAGACGCTCCGAGCTAGCTCGAGCTAGTTTGCGAACTAGCTTGAGCTAGCTCCATCTAGCCCAAGATTTCTTGGGAAATTTTCTTGACCAAATAGCGAGCTATTTTGCCTGATCTGGCTAATGAAGACGCAAATAGCTAGCTATTTCGTGATCTGGCTAGCTAACCTGATCAGAACAAGCTCGCTATTTCGCCAACATCGAGCTACTGAAGATGCACTTAACGAAAAAAAATAAAAAAGCTCTATTAGATTTGTGTACATGATATATGAATAGAAATCCCCTCATTGCACACAAGGAATTAAGGACCATGTCTATGTTCACATGCACAAGAAAAGCTTAGGATAGATAGCTAGATGTAGTAGACAAATACAAAGAAAGACAGATCAAGAAAACACATTAACACTTGTTTTTTCCAGTGTTTTTCAGTTTGTGCCTTATTGGTATCCATTACAACATTATTTGCTTACAGAGGGTAATAAGTTGATTGAAATTCTGTTTGACAAACTCTTTAACTATTGCTGGTATTGTGATAAGTGTGTGTGGGCGAACAAGCGCTTTTATGCTTTTGTTGTGCAGAAAATATCAAATGTGATGAGACGTACCATGATTGTACACCTATTACAAAATTTTCCACTCAGGTGGAACATTTTCTTTTCATCACCATAGTGCAAACATAAAAGTCACAAATTTCTTTGCAAGATCCCAGAAAAATATCATTAGTATTATTTTATTTGTTGTGTGTTCAAAAACAGGGCGTAGCAACCAAATGTGTGGGAAAATGTGAATTTTGTGTTTTTAATGAGGCACCTTCCAAACCTTTTCTTCTTGTTATTTTTTGAGATCTTTGTTTTTCATTGTCTGTAATGACGAAATACCCATATGTACAATGTAAAAAGAATTAGTTTTTATGCTTTCTACACTACACTGATTATATTTTCTAGTATGTTCTTGTGTAGTTTGAGGGTACATGTAGTTTTCCTTTATTTCATCTGATTAGGGCTCCTATCAGGATTGTTTTTGCACATGAATAAAACTGGCTTCTTGACATTTGAAGGGATGAATTGCAGATGCTTGCATGTGATGTTGCGATACAAATGAATATTGCTAAGGAACTTTGTTTGTGCATGGTATTGCTTTGTATACTGACCTGTCATAATTATACATTATTTGTATTATCAGTTGTAGATATTTCTGTCACTCTGTATTTAGGTGCCTCCTAACTTCTGAAGCCTTGTGCTGTTATAAATTGAAGGAAACAGTGATACATATTTTTTTATCTTGATGAAAAATAACACATGAACTTAAACTTGCCAAAATAGCTTACATATAATGTTCATACCACATAAAATGAAGAGCTTTTAAGAGCCTAATAATGAGCATGTCTTACAATCGGAATCAATTCTTGGAAACCAGTCTTTTGTTTTTGAAGTGATCAACACCTGCCAGACCATGTGATCACATTGGAAATGAATCCCTGCTCTGTCCAATGCCAGATATAGAATCATACGCAGAAATTCACCCCAGGTAGTAGAAATGTGGTCGCTGGTGTGAGCCCTGAGTAGAAGATGAAACACCACGCTTGAACTAGATCCCAAGAACCGCAGGTCTCTTTGAGTAAACATACACATTCTGTTATTTTCTGCTGCCTCCCTTTCAGCCTAGTCTACTTTGGTATCCCCAGACCCCTTCTACTGTAGCCTTCATACAGGTATTATTTAATACAGAGTCTAACATTAGCTTGAAGAGAGAGTAAAGCCTACATTCATGGGGTCTTGTAAAACATTTAATTTATGATGAAGCGGTATACTGCGTTTCTTCAGAATGCCTCCATTGCACATTTGTAGGTATAGTAAATCATCACGTGATAGTACTCTGTGTGGAAATCGTTTTAATTTTGTTTATGTCATCATCTGCGAATGGGCGAATAGATGTCCATGTACCTTTAAACCTGCATGACCAGTGATAGTGCCAACTCATCATTGATACCAGAATGTGAGTCAATGTACATGTATAGGAATGTGAACTTTATTGTATTGATAAAATACCAGCCTCCCCCCTCTCTCTTTCTTTTTCTATCCCTCCAGTTATCTTGTTCTCTTTCCTCTCCCTCTCTCTCTTTCTGTCTCTGTCTCACCGCCTCATTCTCCTTCCCTTCTCCTCTGTCTCCGTATGCTTGTCTGTCTCCCTTTCCCTCTTCCTCTCCCTCTTCTCCCTCGTTCTCTCTCCCTCACTCCCCCTTGCTCTCCCTCTCTCTCCCTCGCTCTCCCTCGCTCTCCCTCGCTCTCCCTCGCTCTCCCTCGCTCTCCCTCCCTCTCCCTCCCTCTCCCTCCCTCTCCCTCCCTCTCCCTCCCTCTCCCTCCCTCTCCCTCTCTCTCCCTCTCCCTCTCTCTCCCTCGCTCTCCCTCGCTCTCCCTTGCTCTCTCCCTCTCTCTCTCCCTCTCTCTCTCCCTCTCTCTCTCCCTCTCTCTCTCCCTCTCTCTCCCTCTCTCTCCCTCTCTCTTCCTCTCTCTCCCTCTCTCCCTCTCTCCCTCTCTCTCTCTCTCTCTCTCTCTCTCTCTCTCTCTCTCTCTCTCTCTCTCTCGCTCTCCCTCCCTCACTGTCTCTCCCTGTCTCTACCTGTCTCACTCTTTCTTACTCTCTCTCCCTCCCTCTCACCTGTCTCCTTCCTCTTGTAACTGACAGGCTTCATTCACAATTGTCAATTGGGTGTAACTGCAAACAGCCAATGTTGACCGAGGAATCACAACATGATAGTTTCATAATTGGTGGTTAAATACTGCGAGAGAAAGACTTTCTGCTCAAATATTATTGCTCGTTATCGCGTCCAGAGACTCCTCAAGTTGTTCCTTGTGGAGAGGTGACGACACTTCATGAAAGAAATTGTCTTCTCTGTTTGGGTGCTTTTGTCTCTCTGTTGGGTTTGCACCTGCTGGAATTTGAAAGGCATTTATCATTTCAACACCTTAAAGTGGGTCATTTATGTCATGATTATGTCTCTAGTGAAATAGGTAGGAGTAGGAGCTGTACTTTTTGTGTGTCATGTTGTTTTGACATCAATGCACTTAGAAAACTTTGATACAGAATATTTTTTTTAGCTTCGCCCTAAGTATCTGATTTAAATTATGATTGCATTTACTCATATTCGTACATGTGTGTTTGTCCATAGGTCTATATAGGTTAACTGTGGTCTCTGTATTAATCTATTGCGTACATACTAAGATCTGCAGTTCACAAGGGATTACCTACATGTAAGCCATTTAAGGGAGATAAAACCATACATAGGAAGTTTTGTCTGTTTGAAACAGGCGTATGATCTGTATTTCTCATTAATATTACTTGAATTCTGCACCACCATGTATAGCATGTTCAATTAACTTCTACTGTCAAAAAAGAGGCAAATTAATCTTTTATATGAGGCATTGTTGCTTAAAGATTCATACCTATCCATGTACTGTACATGTACTTCTGAAACTACATTTCATGTTGGCAAATATCCAACATAGGGCAGAGAAATCAAGATGATGTGAAATTTTAAACCAATTCACCTCACTGCTTGACGTCTGATAGTGAGATGAAGTTTTATTGTGTGTAATCTGAGATTTTGTGGCAGGTTTTCATGAATGTTACTGGCAGGGAGATTAAGAGATGAGGTGGGTCTGTATAAGCTGGAAGCTGATAAAACAGCACGCTATTCCCTGATCAGGGAAATAAGCCCAAAGTTGAAATCACATCTTTACTCGACCGAAACAAGCGACTGTTGTGAATTTCTGGCTGTGTTCCCTCTTTTTTGTTGTTCGGCCTCCTGGCACTGTCTTATGAAGAATTCTGATTGATCTGATTTGATCACAAGTCCAATCTCCTATCTCCTAATGAACAGAAGTACTATTGATATCAATTGCAAGTGGAGTTGCGATCAATCACAATACGTTATGAGATGGGATCCAGTCAAGATAGTGTAGTATCTAGCCACTTTGATCTTCTGAAGACACACATAGCAGGCCACTCTCTGATCAGGCTAGCTAACCCGAACAGAAATTAGCGTGGTATTTTGAAACTTCGCGATAATCAAAACTGGCCCTGCAGAGCCACGTCAATCAGGGTAATGTATCACTTCTGGGCATTAGGATACGTGGGTGTATCTATCTGTGCCCGGCGATCATAAAAAAGGCGAAAAATGTAATCATTGAACAGGTTATGAGTTATTTGATATCAGTCTAACTTCCCAGGTACTCTACTGTTATGCCCATTTTTTGTCAGTTGTTGATGGATTTGATCTCTCATGATCTGTTTCATATTTCTTTTTCCGCAAGTTTCAGTATGATTTTTTTTGGTAGTGTAGAGTCTCAACTTGTTAAAACATGATGCTGTTCAATATTGCTTTGCTTCTTTTCTTTTAAAGATATGAACCAGTATTTTGGATATGGTGATTTGTTTAAGTACTTAGACATTTTGAGAAATTTGTGCATATAAAATTCTTGTGCAAAAACAGTTCATAGAGTACTACAGAAAGAAACATAAAAAAAATATATATTCTTTCTTGAGAGTACGTCACATTCTAGATAATGGGATAAGGAGATAATAGAAAATGCTGTGTTGTTGTAAAATGAGGATATGTCATGCTTATCAAAGAATTGAACAGAAACAAAATCTGTACAAATTCATTCATTGGAAATCAGTGCTAGCTTTGCAGTTCGAAGGCCAAAATAATATATTAAGTCCATATACCCCAGTCGCTATCCCTATATTCATAATCTTTTAAGCAGATGAGTAGCTTACAAAATGACCATTCATCAACAAGGCTTTGCCTTTTCATGCATTTGTAATGGCTGTTTTTTCCCCTGGATACATGTGTAATGCATAGACATATCGCGCTTTAAGGAGCCCTTGAGGCAGCTTCATCTTCTTTTGTTGGTTTATTTCTCATCTCTCGGAGTGTGAAGATCTGTCGTGAATGTGTCTTATCACTTCTTATCAACCATTCTTGCCTACTTTTCTTGACACCTCCTTTCTTTCAGTTCAGTTCTAGCAAAAGTATGAAATTACATATTTTTGAAGATGAAATGGGGAGACAGAAGTGTTGATAGAGATGAGAGATATAGGCAATTTTGCATTCTCAATTATGAGCTTTATATCTTCACTTCAAGTCTGCTTTTTCACCTGTTTCGGGTCTCAGATATCGACTTGTTTTTTAACATCCGTCTGATTCATTTCCAATCCATTATATTTTGGTTTGCCCATGTATGTCTGTCTGTCCATCTTTCTTTCTTTTTTCTTGTCATTGTTTTCTCCCCACTGTAGTCCACCAAATCTTAGACATAAATGATCATGAAATGTAAAATGAGAATGCTCCATTTAACTTTTGCAATCACATTACAATATGTGATCATGAACCATGAATAACACAGCAGTGAGAACGGACCCAGCGCCAACAACATCCCTGAAAAAACATTCAGGTGGAAAAGTGATCAGACAGACTTAAACGGCTCCCTCCAAGCAGAAAATTGTAGCAGATCCCGGAAAAAAAGACCCCCAAATTTTCCCCCATGTTCCCCAAACCAGATGGGTCTGATATCATATTTGATAAAGTTCTCTTACCTTGATCGGAGTGAGGTGGATTTATTTTCAAGATGGCTCATGCTCTCTTTCTCGACCCCCTCTCCTTCCTTCCAGACTTATTAGGAGACTGGGAGTGTGAAAAATACATCTCGAGATGTAATTCTCTGCCTATGGCTGGCTTGATTTGTTTATTGGTTGAGTGAGCAGTCAGATGATATGGCAGACGCGCTTGAAATGGGTTAAGTTCCGCCAGAATCAATGTAAAATGTCCAGAAGATTTGATTAGATTTGATTTCTGGGAACTACTGCCTTATATAGTTTTGTTTTCCCCAAGTAGTGAGCGTGCAGGACGAGGGATGTTTATTGAAATTGAATCTTTCAGACGTCCCACTTGTTTGACTCTCTCTGCAAGGCTGTTTTTTACCCTTCAATGTATCCGCCCCACTATTGCTTAAACTAAAAGCTTGCCCTTTGAATTCCCTTAAAAGGCTGTCCGTTAAATGCTTTCCATTTCAATTTGAAGGTAGAGAGAGAGAGAGAGAGACTTTGAAAGTTTAATCTTGGGAGTGATTGATATTAATAACTTTATTTCTATATGACCAAACACAAGACAAGGTGTATGAAAAAATAACTTCTATTGTTCTTGGCTTGGGAAGTACATACATGTACTTCACTAGAGCTATTGAAACTCCTTTAGAATTGACATAGAGTTTTGAAAAACATTCTTGAAAGTAGTGGTAAAGAATACAAAACCTTTATCGAAGGAATGCAGTTCTGCCATGTCCATTGTTCCAATTTTTGCTTGATTTCATGTGACCAAGAGAGAGTGATTTTAAAATGATAAAACTATTGATGTATTGATATTGGTGATGATGCCTTTGCAGTTCTGCCCTGGTATTGGCTTGTAATCACTTCCACTCCTATCTCTTACCTTTAATTGTGTTTCTGTTTGTGAGGAAAAAGCACAATAGTTTCCTGTATTTTCCACTCAACTTTTTGTCAAAAGCTTTGAAGACACCTTTAAAACATGAATATTTACAGTGTAAAAGTTGTGTAAGTCCAATTTTTCTACTTTATTATGGTCTAATAATTGTATATATGTTTGTCTGTTTATATGTAACTTGTTTGATGTCACACTCCTTATTTGTATTAATGTGTCATCTTTGTTAAACAGTGAAAATGAAATTTCCAATTGGACAATAAATTGAAATATCAATTTCTAAGTCTTTATTTACCACACATTTTACAAACATGGTGTAAAGTATTGTCTGGTTTGGTACATATTACAATGGCTCCAGCTTGTGTATAAGCCCACAATGTGAGTATTGACTGTCATCTTCTTGAGCAATTGATTACATTTTTGTTTGACTGGTAGATATGAAGTGTCATCGCTATCTCTACAGGAGTCAAGCTCGGGGAAGGGATTTGATCCTTCAAAAAAAGGGATAACATAAATGTGCCCAATAGAGGGCGGTGTGTGCGAGCCAAGCCGGTCAGGTCTATCAGGCATCCTGTTCTCTCCTCTCTCTGATGAGTCGGCATCCATCGTCATTTTCATTTTTGTGTGTGGTTTCATGAGGCTGTGTGTGTTGGCATTGTGTGCACACCATTCCCCTGTGGAGTAGCGCGATGACAATAGGCCCAGTCCCATTCAACCCACAGCCAGGACACACAGCCCCACGCCACAACAATAGGCCCACAGAATTCCACACATAGCTCAGGTCTGATTGATGAGAAAGCAGTTGAGTTGAGGAGATAAAATAGCTGTCATTTCAATCGTCTGTAAAGAAAGAAAGAGAAAGAGAGAGAGAGAGAGGGAGAGAGAAAGAGAGAGAGAGAGAGGAGGAGAGAGCTGAGAGTGAGGAAAAGTTCATACTGTTTTGGTACATGTCGCAGTAATAGATTGTATTTTTGTGGTTGCTGGGTCTTTTTTCCCCCAGCTTTTTTTTTGTTGGTTGCTCTGAGCCGAGATCTGTTTGGATAACCTTATTTTAAGAGCCGTCACTATCTTGCTCTGTTCATTTACACTCCCGGCAGTGCAAGCGATAACAACCGTCCCTTGCATAGCGCTGGACTCATTGATCGGTCGCCGGCTACTGGAAGGTAGCGGCAGTCTGCAGATCAAGTCACTTAAGGACGTCTGATTCAATTGCAGCACTTTGAATGCTTCGGACATACTACCAGGATTTATATTTCTCTGTGGAACTTTATGTGCTGTGTGATTTCATGGGACTTTTCATCAACAGTGGAGAAAGAATGAGAGGAACTGTTGCGACTTAGCGGGATTTGTTCTCTTTTTATTAGTGACTGGATTATGTGATTAATCCTCTGAATCCATGGGATATTAAATAGTTGAGGAATATATAAGAATAAGGTCTCACACACAGGCTTGCCCACAGGTCAGTGACAAGCAATATTGCATGAGGGTAGTAGTATTTTTACTGTATATATGAATTAATTGTGTCCTGTTTTTTTATCCGTCGAAATTGCTGAGTGGGTATATTGAATTGCTTCTGGGCATAAGAATTTTAAAATGTGCATTTTTTATCTTGAATTTCCATTTTGAATCTGTAAACCCCACAATGGATCATATTCTGTCTCATTTCTGTCACGTTGATATTGTTTAATCTATTCTTGTAAATCGATGTTGGTGTCGTTTTGCTACTTTGTGCGAGAGAAGATGCCATGCAAGCGCAGTGACTTTGAAGAGGAAGCCATATATGTTTTATATTCGATGTAATGCACCATTGAATTCAATTTTGAACTCTGTGTATTTGTGATGCAAAGGGAAGTTATTGTCTGCAATGTTTGAGAGGCAGTAAGCAGAATCTCAAGTCAGGATTTGATGAATTCTTTATGCCGATCCGTACTTATTACATGGTGTTTCTCATGTCACTTGGCTCTGTTGTAAAGTGCATACAGTACCTATCTCAGCCAGGACTATGACTGATTTAATCTCTCCAAGTAGTTGACTAAGGATTCAAATGGTGTAGTACTGCTTGACGCACTTGTGATCGTCTGCTCTGTTGTGTGCACCATCTCCACTTCCTGGGCAGTATTTCTTTGCCACCTGCCATATATATCAGACAAATGCTATCAATATTGGTTGTCGCATACACTTGGCTGCCATTTGTTTTTGTGTGAAAAGTGCTTATAAGCGCTTCTTTGCTTGCAGTAAAGGTTTGATGTTGTGTGGGGCTTAAATCACACCGTCTGACTATCACTGACTACCACGACAACAACTGCTCTCAAAGAATGATCCTAAGGTTCAAAGCAGAATAGCTTATTCATCCAGTCTCTTCCCATTAGAAGACAACTTCTTGAGGAGTTCCAGCAAAATAGCTTGCTCACTCCCTCCTCTGGTTTTGTCTACTGTAGCAAAGGTCCATCCATGCTTATTATTTTATCTTCCCCTCTTTTCTTTTTGTGTATTGCAGGGATGAGTAGAGATTGAACTGAGTTCTTCCAGATTGCAATGAGCTGCGTGACCCAGCATTGAACCATGGAGCTGAGGAGGCTAGCGAGTACAGTGGTTGTGGTCATCGTCGGTCTTGCCTACATTCAAGATGCAACAGCAACTATGAGTAAGTACACCACAACTGTGACGATGGTGAATGTGAGTTGTATGATGAGTGGGTTGATGATGAGGATGATGATGATGATGATGAGGAGGAGGAGGAGGAGGAGGAGAAGGATGACGACTCAGTAGCATGGACACCAAACAGTGTTGTGTGGCAAATATGAATATAGCTTAAATGAAGGATTAGATTGGTGCCGGTATTATGATGAAGGTGTAAGAACTTATGAGTGCGATGATGATGATGACAGTGATGATAGTGATGATGATGATGATGATGATGATGATGATGATGATGATGATGATGACGGGGATGATGATGCTTGAACAGCATTCACACTAAATAGTACTGTGTGACAAATATAAACATAGGTTGTGTGATGGTTCATATTTATGGTATTTTTGCTGCAATGGTAATGACTTGTAATGAATAAAGCTCATGATTACAATGATACTGTCTATATTCATGATACACCAACATGGAAGTAATCTAAATATACTGTGTGTTGTTATGAAGGTAATTTAGGACATTTAATGGCTTCTCTGAAAGGTATTTATGCTTTGACTGCATTTGATAATGATTATTGCGATGATTACTACAGTGATGATGGTAGTGTATTGAAAGACAATCTGCACTGGTGATGATACCGCAACATTGTGAAATAACAGCACTTGTGTCATACGATAAGGCAAGCCTGACACCTCTGCCGACGAAGACGACGTCGTCTGCCAAAATGCGAGCATTGATTTGTGTATATATAGTGAGTCATCGCCAGAATCATGAGGGCACAGCATGGAGCGGGATCAAATTTGTAGACTTTCCCAGCATCTGGGAATTAAAAAATCAAAGAGCAGTGCGAATGACGCTGATGCGTTCACGGTCCAAAGAGAGAGGATCAAATATGTAGACTTTCCCAGCCTGGGAATTAAAAAATCAAAGAGCAGAGCGAATGAAGCTGACGGTAGAGAGAGATAGATAGATAGATAGATAGAGAGAGAGAGAGAGAGAGAGAGAGAGAGAGAGAGAGAGAGAGAGAGAGAGAGAGAGAGAGATATCAGGTGAGAGGGTCTTATTGGACCGAAGCTTTAAAATAACCAGATGTATGTCTTCGGGAAGATAGTTAGTTTTATATTGCAGCTGCATTGGCCTGATAGAAGCCAATAGCATGTTAGTGTAAGCTGAATAGTGCAGTAATGCAGAAAGTGCAGTATGTAACTTTGGTAAAATCTTAGAAGAGAAACAGTGCTGTTTCCGCAAACCTTCGTCCAATGACAGATAGCCCTAGACCCCATTTACACTCAAGAAAATTGCGTGGCCAGGCCGGGCCGGGCCAGGCCGCGCATTTCCCCGCTGTGGGTGGTAGCGTGGCCTGGCCGCGCAATTTGTGCGTTCACACTATACAGCGAAAAATGCGTGGCCAGGCCACTGACATCAACCCACCGTGCGAGGCGCACACACAGCGCAGGAGACAAACAACGTGCAGGCAAAAGGTTGAGCATTATGACGTCATCTGACATCAGCGGAATTTGCATAACCGGCCGCGCTTTCGGCCCGGCCTGGCCTCGTTTGTGTTCATACTACGAAAATTGCGTGGCCGGGCCGTACTCAGACCCCATTTACACTCAAGAAAATTGCGTGGCCAGGCCGGGCCGGGCCGGGCTAGGCTAGGCCAGGCCGCGCAATTTCTGTAGTGTAAACACAAAAAAATGCGAAAAGGCCAGGCCGGGCCGGGCCGGGCCGGGCCGTACTGAGACCAGCTCAGGAGGTAGTCTGAGTACGGCCCGGCCACGCAATTTTCGTAGTATGAACACAAACGAGGCCAGGCCGGGCCGAAAGCGCGGCCGGTTATGCAAATTCCGCTGATGTCAGATGACGTCATTATGCTCAACCTTTTGTTTACGTGCAGTGCGCCTCGCACGGTGGGTTGATGTCAGTGGCCTGGCCACGCATTTTCGCTGTATAGTGTGAACGCACAAATTGCGCGGCCAGGCCACGCTACCACCCACAGCGGGGAAATGCGCGGCCTGGCCCAGCCCGGCCTGGCCACGCAATTTTCTTGAGTGTAAATGGGGTCTCAGACTACCTCCTGAGCTGGTCTCAGTACGGCCCGGCCCGGCCCGGCCCGGCCTGGCCTTTTCGCATTTTTTTGTGTTTACACTACAGAAATTGCGCGGCCTGGCCTAGCCCGGCCCGGCCCGGCCCGGCCTGGCCACGCAATTTTCTTGAGTGTAAATGGGGTCCTAGAGAGAGGGTGTCGACCCTGGGTGCCCCTAGACTGCAGCTATCAAACAAACGCACACCTTCAATCAAAGACGTCTTCCACCTTGTCAATTAAGGGGCCGAATCGCCCGCAACGACCAGGCCGTCAAACAATTATGGGGTTGAGTTCACACATTGAAACGAAGGACATATTTTGTCCGCTCACACCCACACACCTACCTTTGGACTAGCAGCATCAACTGCCAATCATCTGCAATGTATGTATCTTGCTGTGCCTTTGGACATACATGTATAGACTAACCACTGCTTTGCAATGAAGTGTGGAAACAACAAAGTCTGGGAAGATAGACTAAGCGTAGAGAAGCAGGCAGGGAAGATTGCTTAGTCTATGTTTTAGACATAGTTGTGACACTGTAGTTCTCATTCTCTCATGTGTAACCCTGTGTTCGTGGGAACAGGGTTGGCTCTGTGTTGCACATACTCGCTTACAAATGTAGATGCAATTGGTTAAGTTATGTCTTAACCTGTACCATCTTCAAAAGAATATGATTTTTGTTTAAAGACTTCTTCCATTAGCCAGATACCATTGCTTTGGCCGAGTATAAGATTTGGGTTGGAGTAGACATGAGAATTAAAAAGAACCGTTTATTTGTGTACATGAATTATGCCTTGCCAGATAACTTCGAATCCTAGGAACAAAATTATTTGATTTAAGACTATAGTTCAGAACCAAGTCTGGATTTGAAGACTACATGTATTTAAGCTACATGTATAAATTCATAAACAGTATTGTGTAGAATAACAAAGCTAGGACACCATATCTCAGATATTGTGTAGCTCAAACTGAGGTTTGGGCACAGCTAACACATCCAGCGTCAAAAGTGACGAGTGCGAGAAATACACGGACACCAACCAGCTTGTCTTCTGCCCTGTCAATTCTCATCAGTCTGGTTTCCAGACCGTGAAACATTTTAAATCCATCCTGGAAATTAGAGTCTAGTTCTCATTAGACTAGACACTTTTCAATTCTCCTCTTTTCTTTATAGGTTTGAGGGGGAGAAGGAATTCAGGATGATTAGTCTACTACAGCCAGACCCCTTTATTGAGTAGTTTAGATGAGAAATGCCAAACAGCCTGGAAGATAGCCTAATTATTGCGCAGTGCTGGGAAAGCTAACCTGCCTTGCTTCACATCAGATAGCCGACCTTTTGACCTACCCACTTACTCTCGCAATATTGATTTTCTCAAGAAAACTGACTTTCCATATAACACCATACTGGAAGAATTTTAAAATAAACAAATTAGTGCGCGGGCTAAAATATCTTGTCAGTTGCGCCATTTTCCAGGTGTGTTTAATAAATAGAGCAGTTTTGATGAGTTGCAACTCCGTAGAGAGGAGTTATTTTTCTTCTGATTTCATACAATTTCTCCCTTTCTACCCCTTTTTTCACGATATTTGCATAGCCTTGGGAGATTCTGACTCATGTCTGTCGGCATTGAAACCAATGTGAAACTCATACGAAACCAGAGACTGAGAAAAGAATCTCAATTGTTTATGGAATAGTATTTACATTTGTTTTGACTGCACTTATCCCTCCATTTGAGGTCGTTATTTCTTGGGGCCAAAACGCTACCATTTTAGCCATTGTCTGTGAATTTGAATTGGAGTTATGAATATGGACGGTATCTCTCAATCAGCATCAGATCTCTCAAAAGTGTGGTTTTCGCTCTGAACAAATAAAACAGTCCATTTATGCTAAAATGTGGTCATGAATGATGCTGAGTGTCATCTTCAAACACTGGATGGTTGAGCCCACTCAAACAAAGTCAGGAATGTGTAATACTAGTATAAGAAAGTACATAAATATTTCAATGTAAAGGATGAGAGGGTAACAAACTGAATAAAAGATTTTTGAAATCCATGCTCATATTGTAGCATCTGGAAGTTATTCCCAAGTGTATGCAAGTTGATGAATAGATCGAGATAAAAAGTGGGATATTTTGCAAAAAAGCTCAACATTTCCGTGGGAAGATTCATCAAGCTAAGTTTTCCTGATGAAAGTTGCGTTATATTGATATAGGATTGGGCTTAGTTCCTGGATCAGAAATATCACTATATTTTGCCGACCTATGGCTGATGAAGACAAGCAAGATGAGTGGGACAATAACTTAAACTAATGGTTCTTGTATTAATGTCTGAAGTGTGACAGGGACTCCCATGGAATGTCTCCTTTAAGGGGCTGCACATCTGACATGTTTTTAAAGCGTCAAACAAACGGGCTGACAGGCCCGACGATGGCTTTCAATTGGACGCACCTTTGGGTAAATGCTTTAAATTGGGTGACAGATTTAGCCAATTCTACTGCCTGATCCTGCGCAGCTGGCCAGCCGAGTCTAGCGAGGGATGATACCAGGGCCCCAATTAAGACCTCTCATCAACTCACCTTTCCTGGCCCCAATTGTGACAAAAGGACGCAAGTCACAAAACATGCTTTTGCTATATGTACATCAATAAAGTAGCCATTTACAGGATTATGGCTGCTATCATGTAACACTAAGACTTGGATATGTGTAAAAGACAATTTGTAGTCTTATGAAGACATTAATAACTGTATTTAGAGAATTATTCACACGCCTCAGCCCTCAGGTGTACCTGACCACAACTTTCATTTGCATCGTTGCAGTAGAATGGTATTTTGACTGTAATCTGTATTTGGGTTGGGAAAAACTGATGGCAACTTAAAGCACCAATAGCTCAGTTTTCAAAAGTTGTCGCATGCCTCCTTATGAAAGGAGAGTTGGGATGTAGGGATAGCATTCTGATGGAGTTTCCATTTGTATTTGTGTTACTGAAGAGCATCCCTGATGCAGTATGTCAATATGGCCTCCTCTTTGACCAACATATATGGGCGTGTAGTTTCATTCACAAGCATTTTATCCCATGCACCCCCGTTTTCTACTTTCAGACATCTGCATTCTTTTGGGTTTACGTTTTTACTCACCTTCATACCTCTCTGTCTGGCAATGTGTACTAAAACAAAAAAGACAGATCTAAGTTTAAAGATTTAATTCAAATAAGATTATAAAGGAAATTATGATTTGCATTTGTTAAAACTCATCAACATTTGAACATAAGCTATCACAGATAATATTGTGCTTATCAGAATACCTCATTAATTCTGTTTAATGTGTGACTGGACAATAAGATCGTTAGTCAAGTATTATGAATGTTATATACAGGTACCTCCCTTGATTTCCAGTAACTTTCCTTGAATATCTGAAATACTTGATAATCCAATTGTTGTTTTAATACCATTCACATTTCTTGAGATCATACAGTAATTGAAGATTGTTACACAGAAAGAACTATCGTATGATACACATAGGGGGAACGGGAGAATGAGAGAATATGGAGAGAAATAAAGAGGGCTGGGTGAGAGATGTAGAGACATGGAGAGCAAGAGAGACAGACAGAGAGAGAGAAAGAGAGAGAGAGAGAGAGAGAGAGAGAGAGAGAGAAAGATAAAGAGAGAGGGAGAGGAAAGAGAGGTAGAGAACTAGGGTAAATGTTGCATGTGAACACAACAAGTGATAATTGACCGAGAGATCGGTGTCTTGTTTGCTGTGGTATCACCAGAGACTGCTCACGCCCAAATACCAAACTGGCAAACCTATGCCAACTGTCAACAGACCATCAGTTCTTCCCAAAGCTGTTCCCCCTTTAGAGTTGAGATTTTCATTGTTTGAAAACTCAAAGCAAAATGTTCTTCTATGAATGCAAATCCACCGAAATATTGCCAGAAATAGGAATGGAATGACCAAAATGATTTCATAATGAATGAGAGTGAGGAGAGAGAAGAGTGTCTGATTTGGTTATGATAAGTTCACTTGCAAATATGGGCCCCGTTTTATAAAGAGTTGTGATTGCTCTGAACAACACATTTTACTGCCTGTGGGACTGAGAGGGTTAATAAGTTAATAACTTTATTCCTTTTATTATAGAACTCTGGGTAACATCACATACAGTACTTTCACACAGACTGCAAAGAGTAGATGCTAAACCTCAATGTAAATAGTCTGTGCCATGTGATCATCGCCGTTGCTATGGGAGATTGTAAACTTTACCAATTGAAGAAATCAAAGCAGGGTGCTGAAAGTGTATATAAACTAAAAACAGAGGGGGATTATCAGCGTTAGTTTCAGGAGATTACTTTCCTACAGATCTTCTCTCTACCTTGGGAAAAAAATCATGGGCGAAGCTGTAGAACTCCATCTGTGTGATTTGTATGTTTTGTGTTAGTTTTCCGCAGATGAATAAACCGAGGAGAGGTCACATGATCTCTAATCAGGGGAGACTGACGAGGGGTCGTCAGGGTAAATAATAGGCCTTAAGTTTATCCAGGTGTGCGGAGGATGATACCGTGTAGGAACAAATGAGTGAGGACAGACCGAGGGAAGTGGGTTGTGATAGATGAGAAAGACGGACTCAGAACTCGATCTAATAAACTGCCCCAGGAAGCCAAGGACACTTTAATACAGAGAGGGATGAATGGTGGGAGATGCGCTGGTTTTTTTTTTTTTTTTTTTTTTACATAGTCCTTCAACTCCTGTCTGAAATTTCATCTTTGGTTGTCATACTGCTTTTGATTTGGGGGAACAAAGGGAAAGGCTTGGGTTAGGTATACATGTACTTGATGAGATAATGGTTTTTGATTTGGTGATGACATGGGTTGTCCTGTTATGGTGACACCCACTCAATAGTTTCTGTCTTTAGGTTTGTTCTGTTTTCCACACAGTAGATTTTTGATAAGTCCCCAGCACAGCAACAAAAAAAGAGACTTGGTTATAGAATGGGATAGTGTAAAGTGCTCTCTCATACAAACTGACCTAAAAAACATATTTTCTGAGGTGATGTTACTGCAATACTCAATCCATACATATCTTGTTTACTGACATGAAATACATAGTCAAAGATTCCCCCCATCGTGCCCGTGGCGAGTTCAAATTTTAAAGGGAACGCTACACAATAGCATATGACATGCACCTTGTATGATTACTTGTGAGAGATCGGAATAATCTACCTCGGGCCAAAAGCTGCTTACCCGTACAGCTTCCAAGGGAATCCTTCACAACAGCCAGCGTTGTTCAGCCCAGATCACATACAATATACAAAGAATAGTCATATTTTTTGCTCCCCCTGAGCAACTCTACAATTTTCCCCCAAAGTGGATGATACAGTCAGCAGAGAGCTGCCCCCCCCCCTGCTCCCACCATTCAATGGCTGAAACCAGACGTCACTGCTCATTGACATAGACCTGTATCATATGAGTGCAGTTTCTGCTTCGAGGGGTATGGGATGAGAGCGAGAGATGGAAGACGGGGATTGTAGCTATGTGACGTCTCAAAAGAAAGCCTTCATGAACCGCCCTGCGGAGTCCCACCTCAACCATGTCAAGGCTATATATTGCCATATGAATTATGCAGGACTGTTAGTTGTTGGGGGGATTTTACAACTTTTAGAGATCTTTTGACATTGGAAGAGTTCTCTAGATGCATCCAAAAACATGATTCTACGCCCACCCAAGCAACCATCAGTGTCTTCTATTGTGAGAAGAAATATTAAAAAAAATTTTTTGGACTGCTCAGGTCCCAAAATGCTTGATGCTGGTTGGCTATCCTCTCGTAATTTCTTGAAAGCATGTACATGAATGTATGTGATTGATTCCGACTTTTATTAAATGGGATCAAGTTGGGAAAGGAGAATACGTGATCAGTAAGGAGAGAATGGGAATAGTTGCCTACAAGTTGTTCATGCATTGAAGAATGAGGAAGGTCTCGCAATATATACCATCAAGCAAACATACAATGCAACCAAAAAATACCCCAAATTGTACAAGAAGTAGATGGTATAATATTGATTTTTCTTGTTTTATGTTTAATTAAACTGTTTGTCTGTATACATATATTCAGGTTTGTACTTGTTTTAGCAGCGAGTTTAATTGTTACCCCTAAATAATAGTGGGGTAAATGTTTATTGTATTGTGTCTACTGCTTGGACAGCTTACATGTCCCTGTTTGCCCAAAGTTGCTAAAATATCTCATGTATAGGTGAATTAAAATGTAGTGTAATGTACATAAGAGGGTAGAAAAGAATAAATAAAATATACTCCCACTTGGTCATCTCTGATGGGAAAATGATGAGATTGCAGTTGTAAATCATGTGATAATATTTCTTCTTCTGAAAGTCAACTGAAGAACTAAGACTGTGTTCCTTCTAGATGCTGAAAATAAACACCTTGTCGATTTTCAAAGGCTCAAGTGTTTGAGACGGTTATTTCAGTGCAAACTTTTTTAGTGTTTGCGTGCAGAACTTCACGTCTTGCGCCCGGCATTTGAAATGCAGGAGCCGGGTTTGCCTGCTCCGTGCCATCTCTTATCACCTTGTATTTGTTTATCTTGTCATATAGACGTCATTATATGTAATGAGTCAGTAGTGTGGAATGTCAATTTGTGAGGTACCCTATGATTTTATTTGCTCTGGTGCCCGACTGAAGAAGCAGTCCATGCTCGTTCCTAGCCTCTCCTACTTTTTATATTTAGACTCTGGCATTGGAACAAATCTCAGGCCTATATCTGTGCTTTTGTACTTTGTTATCACCCAAGAGATCATGGAAGCTGAAGGAATATAGTTGTAATCTAAATGTGGACTCTACCCCTTAAAGTTTTGAAAACATATCATCGAAATCTGAATATATTGTCAGACGTGAACTGTTACGGAGTATTGGTATCAGCGTATTTGACGAAGAGGAGAAGATGGGAGTTGGGGTGTTTATTTTGTCATCAGATAACAGCTGTCATCGTGGGCGCATGATTAAGTACTTCTTGATTGCACTCAGGTAGAAAAGATTGGAAACTGTTTATCAGACAGCCACCTCTTTTTGAATAATACACGTATCAAAAGTCCAAGGCTGACACATTTAAGCTTCACACTAGTTATCTGTTAATCCAAGGATGTTTGAATTATCCCATCTTTTTAAAATATTTGTTTAGGCAAGGATTATCTCACAAAAGGGAGCAATCATTTATTCTGCCAACCAACTGTTAACAAAGGCAGTAAAAATGAAAAAGGTCTCCTTGATTATCTTTTGGAACAGGCAACTTGCTTTTCATTTCTTTTGATTTTTTTATGTTTGAAGATTTTCAAGATAACATTTACAAAAAGCTGTTGAAAGAAAAAAATGAATAATAGCAAGAACAGAAGAATATCCTTTTGTGATTGGAAGTGGGCAACCAAAGACTTATTTCTTACTCTTATTCTGAAGATGAGTATCGCATCTTTTGTAAATTATCACACTGGAATATCATTTCTAAAATAGTGATTTGACTCAATTCCAGTCAAGACCAGTAGCATATTTGTGCTTCTAAGTGTATTTGACATGTAGCAGAGTACTCATCTACATATGTGTTAACCCATATAAAATCCACCTTTGAACAAATATTTTGCTTCCTCTTAAGACACAAATTCCATTTCTGCAATGAATAATTGCATTCATGCAAAATAGCTGTCAAACATACACTGTTTGCACTGCTTGGTAATCAATATTACCCATTTAGAGTTACAAGTATATACATGTGTTTCTGTGTGCAATACATGAAAAGGGGGCATGTCAGCTTGTTATTAAATGGCTCAGTTTATTTGACAACTTTACGCAATGTTATGGAAACCAAATTTATTTACCCTTAACATTCTTGTCCTGTTTGCACCCAATTCATCATCAAATGGACCGTTGCTATGGGCAACATGCAAACATAAACCATTGTAAATGGACTCCTTAAGGAGTTAACATGAACAGGATGAGTTATGGACCAATGCCAGGCTGAAACATATACCGATTTAAAAGCAATTATGAAATTGTCAAGTAAGCTTTTTTTTTAAAGGAGTATTATTTCAACTCTTTGTTCTTTTTCTCTGCTTATCCCTACTGATACCATGCCGATCTTTCTTTGAACAACATGCAAAATACTCATCAATCCTAAAAGAATGTGTTTCTCTAAAGCAAAGAATGCTGAAGATGTTTTTTATTCCTGAGGTATTCTGGTTTTGGAAAAAAATAATGAACAGAGAGAAGAAGAATCATTTACGTCATGTTGCAAACCTACTTTTAAACTTAATTTCTTTTGAAATTAAATATCTTACGACAAAAGGACATAGATTGTACAAGATATATACAGTTACCTTGCTAATTAAGACCAAATTAAGTGCCTCTTTCTGATTTGTTGCATCATGTTATTAGGCTATTTCATAAAGCTTGGCTTTATATGGAGGTCAGTGTTACCATTTCTCCTTTCATCAGCTTATTTTATAATCTTCTTACAAAGTATTTACTCTCTGGTAGGGGGTAGGTCACAAGCATCAAATCAGCATTTGTATGATTTTTTTATAGAGAAATTCTATAGGACTCACAGGCAATCTTTCCAATGCACTCACCTGAAGTCACAATCCTCCAAAGCTTAACTTAAGAATACAGTGATTTTTTTGAATTATTTGTTTTTGTCACCTCCTCTTGCCCCTTTCTTGTACAATCCAAAATATACAGATGGAAATCTTCTTTTCTTTGTGCGTCTGTATTCATCTGTTCTAGAAATGAAATATCAAGTTGTACTTGTCGCAGCTGAAAGTGGGCAGCTTTGAATACGTTTCAAAGGGCAAGCTGCTCAGACTAAAAGAATTATCAGCTTAAAGTGCATGTTGTTAAAATTGGCAAAGGGAATAGGGATTTACATTGGGGTCCCTTTGGGGTGTATCGTTCCGCAGTATGTCGGGTAATAGTATTAGATTTTGCGGTCCAGTTGCTGAACTTTTTAAAGAATCTTCTTACAAAATGGCCGCTTCTTCCATTCAACAGAGATGAGACTATGAATCCTTTCCTAGAGTCTATTTGTCCTGATAATGATTGAATTGGCATTGGTTTTTAGATAAAGAGTATGATTCGCATGATGTACCCCATCTTTCAATCTCTCTCCTTTTACCATGAATAAAGTAATTGGATTAAGGTGCACGCACGAGCCGTGAAGGTTTTTGAACCTTTGTTCCTGCTTGAATCATTGATTCAATGAAGAATTTAGTTGAGGATTGAGTAATTCACCTTAGGCACAATAACATGGTGAAAAGGATTTCAGGATAAAGATTTAATCAAACCATTACACACAGTGTTATTCTTCTTATAAAGTAATGATTCACAATATCATATAGTTGACATTTAAAGGATGGGACACATACATAAAAAGAATACTTCCACATGTGACTGCCTTTCATTAGTTAAAACTATGAATAAAGTTCAACACATTAATTCAAATAATGTATATTGCAGAAAGAACACCTTTTTTGGTATATTTTTGTTATTATAAGTGGCATCAACCCTAAAAATAGTACAATAATTACAAAAGCCCATTAATAATGTGACTACAGATATTTGCAAGTTTTTTTTGTGCATTTTCTTTAGTGCCATCTTGACTTCCCCTCCACATACTCGTCCCATTCACCTTAACGCACCTGCCCTGTACCTATTTGTCCATGTATTGGGTATTTATGTTGAGTAAGAGCTTCACTGAAGCTTCTTTTTTATTCACAAGCTTCATTGTGATCATGCTTGAGTTGCTTTTAGACTCGTTGCCACAAAATTGTTTTTTGAACCGTCCCTTCCTCCGTCGCCACCATTGCTGGGAATTCAAGGAAATACTGCTGAGGGATGCGGTTGGGAGAAGGTTCATGACAGTTTGTGGCCCACGTTCGCTCAGAGTGAACATGGTGTCTATACAGAAAAGATATGATTCATAGTTTTATTCACAAGGCTTTGTACTGGTTTGCAGTGTGACAGATACAATCCCTTCTCAGGTTTCTAAGAAGGATGGACGACATATATTGTCTTATCATTGATGATGAAATATCCATGTTGTTTTGCTTTTCAATAGACAATAAGAAAAAAAGAAAGAATAACAGACAAAAGAGGGTTACCAAAGTTCCCAAAAAGATTTGTTATTGTTGCATACATGTAGTCCTTTTCTGATTGACATTTCAAACGGTTTCCCCTTCACAACGATAAAAGATGAGAAAGAAAAAGTGATAATAGCGGGGATAAAGAGAGCAAGGATGATAAAGTATATATACCTAAAGTATTTAAGACTACTCTTCTACTATCTTGTGTTTGTTTTTGGAGCTCTGTCTCTCACCTCTTGACTTGCCTGGAAGCCATTTTCGTCAATCTTCGGCATCTGTTTAATAATGTAGGTTGTGCCCCTATATAGGTATGTATGTGTGAGTGAGTCAGAAAAAGATGAGCTATACTCCAGTTCACAAAGAGAGTGAGAAAACTGGGGCATGAAGTAGCCACATTTCAAGATTGGCAAGTTTGATGAATGATGCGAAAACGTGAGATTTCTTTTTTTTTTGAGGGGGAAAATATGGAATACTTTCAGACGGAAGATGTTGAAAACTAGTTTGCTTTCATTGCCACTGCAGAGAGAGCTCAGATATGCACTTAATGGTGGGAGAAATATTTCATTATTTTTTATATTTTATATTTAAATATTTGATATAGAATGTCATTTGCCTATTGTTTGAACAAGTGTTAAGTACCATTCTCCTTGGCATTCTTGTGTTTTCCCTTATGCACCCTTCCTCCCCTTCTAAAGTGAACATGAACATACGCTTCAGATTTTCCGTATTTGATATTGATTTTATTGCATGAACCAATTGTCCTCCCATACCGAAACATACAGAAACGAAAGCATATAAATACTGCACATTTGTTCATCGTCTATGTTGTCATCACTGCCCCTGTGTGGCTGTGTGGTAATATCTGATTTCCAGATTTGCCTCTGTGTTGTGGTTCCCCCCAACCCCATAGTATATGCACCCTTGAAATTCTTTCCATAATTTGAGCTCATTTCAGAAGGGCTACTACATTTGAAAATGCCAAGAATGTTATCAGTGGAGGACACCTTGATTGAGGTCACCTTTTTTATTCTCCATATATATCTTCGGCTTGTTTGGACTTGGTTTTTGAAAAAGATTCATGTCCAGGAAGACTATTTCAGAATTTTTTGGTACCCCCCCCCCTGCCCCCCTCCACTAAAATATGTGAGGTCACTTATCGTTAATGTGCAATTGAAATAAAACTTGATTTAATCACAATTCAAAGTAAGTGCTTAACATTATGTGGTTTTCAGAGGATGATTGAGCATGACCTACCCTTGCACCAAACCAGGCTTCAGAGATTTTGTTTTGTATCACAAATGTTCGGATTTACTCGCTTGACTCCTGTAGAAACCCAGTAGGGCTCCTAGGAGTACGATGAGACCTGGTTTCCATGATTCGTCCTCCATGGAGCTTCGTCTTGATGGCCTGAATTCGTCCAGTGAGAATACCTGCACCACGGAGACAGGATTGCTCTCTAACAACTGACACAAGTCATTTCCACTCTGCTCTCCTTCTGTAACATGTGTCACACTTTGGCTTTAGTTACCCCTCCGTCATTTATTTCTAAATCTCTTTCTTGGGAAGCGGGGAAACCAGAGACTGGGATGTCGGATGTCGCTGACGGGTTGTGACTTACATCGTGATAGTTTACACTGTAGCCCCGTTCATATACACCGCACATCCGCAAAAAAGGCGCAACATTTGCAGCAATTTTGCTGATGCATTATTGGTAGCTGCGTATATGAACGGGAATCACTCATATAATGCGGTATTTGCTTCCTCCTTTTTTGCGTTTATTTTGCGGCTTTTTTTGCGGATCGAGACCTAGTGGTAATACCGCAATATTACGGTAAGCGAATCCTATAAATTGCGTCCGCAAAATAGCCGTATATGTTGCGCCTTGTGCATGGCATTCTGGCATGTGGGCCACTTATCCCATTGCTCACATGACTGAGCGGAACATGTCATCCTTGCCTTGGAGAGAGTTCAGCTTTCTAAAACACCACAACATTACGGCTTTTGGGGAGTATATGAATGGTGCTTTGGCGGCTCGCTGGGAACTTGCTTACCGACGTGCATCGGTAATAGTAGCACTATGGTATATGAACAGGGATAGAGTCTGTAAAGCTTTTCATGAAGGTGATGATATAAAGTGACAGGGAGAGTGTACCTTCTCTCCAGTGTACGCTAACGTGACATATTCTTAGCTCTCATTCAAAGGTCAAGACGTATGCAAAGATGACATGAAAAGAAAGGATTAAACAGATAGTGGACAAATCATCATGCACATTTGAATGATATTTGCCTGTGCTGTGGAGCACAATATGCCAGCAAGACCATTTTGTTTTGGCCAAAAATACAAAGAAATGCATGTAGAAAAGGAATAGTTGCAGTGCTGACATGAATTCATATTAAGTCCTCTCCTATTTGATGGAAACTTTAGAGCAAACTGCCTTACACATGTACAGTTAGTTTAATTTCAGACATTGTCTAATCCCATTTATCTTTCGTCACAATTCCATTTTCCGTACCCAGCTCCATAACATCTCATGGAGTGGTGGACACAGATTTATAGACTGGTTCCTTGAATGAGGGTAGGATCTTCAGTTCACAAGCAGAGAGAAGAAAAAGTCCTTCTCCTTGATTCAATCGCCGTCCTTGCTGCCGCCGCCGCCACCCTCGTTCCTTTCCCAGTACCTCCCAAATTTATTCTATTTTCCGCTGTGGCGGTTCTCTGACCCATCTCTAATCAATCCCTGTCGCCCTCGAGTGGTCTGTGATGAACATGTTTAACCTGGTATCCTCCGAACTCCGCACACCAAGCAGTTTTCCCTTCCTCCAAACACACGGACGATGGCCCATGTGTGCTTACCGCTAGAGAAGATGGATTGTTTCCAGCCAAAGTATAAGATAGAATTCACATGTTTGTGTCTGTTTTGTGCCCAGAAAAACAATTTTTTGCTTTTTCGCAAGAGAGATTGAACAATTTTCCCTTATGGTGATTATTGTCAGATGTGTTGAGAAGCAGTTTTCAATTCTGTTGTCATGTGCATTGACAACTTTCACAAATATTTTGTCCATGTTGATTCCTGGAGGTTAGACCAGTGTTCATGGAATATGTTGACATACTGATACCACCCAAGATTTCATGAAAAATAATCTTTTAGTCATCTATGGAATATCTTTTTTTTTTTAAATACCACCCAAGATTTCATGGAAAATAATCCCTTAGTCATCTATTGAATATCTTTTTCTTGGAAAAAAAAATGAATGTTCAACTTGTTTGTCAACATTTCTATAGTATCCCACTAGTGCTCGCTGCTGTAGAAACTACATGTATTATTTTGATAGCCTGGTTTCCAGGCTGTTGAACATTTCTAATCCGAACTATCGTCACAAGTTTATTCAGGTCTCGTACTAACAATACATCCTCCACTTTGCTTGAACTAGCCAGAGAACATGTAGAAAGCAGAAAGTTGTTCTTCAAGTCATACCAATTTATTGTAGGAATTGGATGTCGTAGAAATGTCTATTAGCGTGTAAGCCAGGCTAGTAACGGGAGGGACATTCAATGCAAGTCAATGAGTTCTGAAAAGCCTATTATAAAGTTAATAGGAGTCCATCTGCCAGACCTAAATGAGGTACCTCATGGCAATATAAATATGTTATTGTCAATAGCTCTTGTAAGTGAACAACATGAATGTTCATATTAACCTTTATTGCTGCTTTTTCCAGTTGTTGATCAGGAGAAACAAGTTGCAAGAGGTGCGTTCATCTGTACTTTGCCTTCGCAAAGACACGGCAGACACGGCAGACACCTGCCTGTCCCAGAGGATTTCTCAGCAAAACTCTGCACCCCTTTAAAGACCTCTCCAAACCACCGCCTCAGACAAGCTTCCCAAGTACCGCAGCACCGCCGAAAATACCCAGGATGCACTTCACCCACTTTCAGAGCTGTCTGATCGCATTATCCCCGCACTCCGTATTCATAAGTCCGACTGGCAAGGATCGTGCCTCTTGCGAACGGTGTGACATTTTGTTCTTAGTTCGCTGGCCCCCTGCACACTTCCTCCCCTTCTCCTTCGATGTTCTCTTTTGTTATCTTTGTTTGGAATGATTAGGGCTTGTTGAATAGGGATTGCTCTGTCTTTTCCATCAATTTATCTGATTTATTCTGGGTACATTGCTGATCAGCTGGTTGCCTTGTGTCAATTTGAGAGCCTTGATTGATATCTTCACCTGATATTGTTGCTTGTCATTCAGAAACTTGTGGAAATAAGGAGCAATGTGTCCTTTCCTCTTTCTCCATTTTGGAATCATTATTGAGTACAATTTTTAAAGTTTGGTTTCAAGTAAATGATTTTTTATACACCTCTTGGGAGGAAAATGAAGTGTAAAATATGGAATGAAAGCCTTTTCATTTAGAAATGGGGAAATAAATCTGGCCATAGAAATAAAACTTCAATGTTATTTTGTACAAATCAATGAAGTGATGAATGATAATCTTAATGATAAACAATATTAATATTTGTTGGGCCTAATTTTAAAGCCTTTTCAAGGTTTTCATGGAACCAAAAGCCTGAGCCATGTTGTGCATTGCACCTTATAAGGAACAGTAATCTTTTCCCCACATGTGCTCTTTTCTTACTTATGGGGGGGGGGGGGGGGGGGGGCACTTTTCCACAATGCGTGGGCTAAATCACCCTCAGCCCCAGGTACTTCTTTTCCTGCATGTGATGTACAGCAATTTTTTTTGATGCTATGGAATGAAGTAAAAAGGATAAAAGTACAAAAGCGAGGCACATCCCTGCCCTTCGTGCCCAGGTCATTACAGTTGAAGCCTCTCTTCAAAGGCTATTTTGGGGTTTCATGCTCCGGCGGTAAGAGAGTACGCTTGCTGCTTCAAGTCCTGTATTTTTCTTGGCAATTAAGAGTGCCACATCACGTTACAAATGCGAACGCCACCGGACACTGTGCATAAATCTGGGAAGTGGGAACTTGGCATTGTGGATGTAGGCTGGTCGCTCAGGAAAAGAAGGGGAAAGGCTTGTTTGAAATGGTTTGGAAGCATGAAAAACATGTGTATTTGCAAAACATGTAGCATTTATTGAAATGTTTGCCAAATTTTGCTTACCTCTGGGGATTTGTAAAGGAATGTCAAGTACATTTTAATAGTTGATGTATACATGTACTTTTAGAGGTTGGCTGTATTGGTAATGGTGGTTGACTGCTTGATGTTGTGATATTGTAGTATGCTGCATCTTCCTCTCACTATTCTTGTCTTACCCTCGCCAAAGTTCTTATCTTTTCTCTTTCCTTTGCTTCCCTTCTCCTCTGTGCTCTCCTCTTTTCATCTCTTATCTTCGCTGCTCTCCACTTTTACTATTTTACGTTCTATTCTTATCTCTACCTGCTCTCTAAACTCTATCATCCTGTCCTCTTCTATATCCCCCTCTCTCTTTCTCCCCCCTCTCTCCCCCCCTCTCTCTCTCTCTCTCTCTCTCTCTCTCTCTCTCCCTCCCTCTTTCTCACACACCCCTTCTCTCCTTCATCCACCCCTTCCCTCTATCCCCACCTCTCTTCCCCTCTCTCTCCCCCACCGTGCCTCTCCGTCCTGGTCCAGCTAGCCTGCTCTGACATTCCATTGTCCAGTGCTGCCAGTGACCCCATGGGCAGAGGGTCAAGTGTACACCTTACCTCCAAGCTCTTGATCATGTGACCTAAATGGGTTAACTGATCTGACATTTAAATCTTCTCCAGATGTAGACTAGTCTCCTACCCAGCCAGCTGCACTTGTTACTTATATACATGGAGTGCATACTAGTGACTATTGCACATATTATGCGGCATACACAAACTATTTGCCCTCTAACAGAAGGAAAAAAACAACTTATGTGGAACTTTTTGACAACCTGACTTTGTAGACCAGTCTGTTTACATTGTGGACAAGCAAATGTGAATCAGCCCATTTTGTGCCATAAAGTCAATTGTTCCTTCTGCACATCCCTTGATTTGGAGCTAAGACAGCTAATACTGGTTTTCAAAATGAATGAAGACAATATATATATATATATTATTCAGGAGATATGGAAGAGCACATTGCCAAATATCTTTGTAAAAAAATTGGTAAAAATCCAACGAAGAAAATATTCGAAACAATTGTGTATTAAAGAAGTAAATGCATTCAAACATGGAATGATTAAGCTCATCATCTTATTTACTGTACATGTGCAGTATGTATAATCTTGCTTCCCTCATGATTGAAGCAGGAAAAAGCAAATTCCCTTGAAATGAGACTAAAGGTGTAATGCCAGTGTAAACTTATCTTAACCTGCAAAAATACTTGGGGTGGTAATGGTACACCCTTGGCAGTCAGCACTAGGTCTGCCTGTACGGCTTGTTTTCACATTCATTCATTGTCCTCCGCACGGCATAAAAATCTCATCACGTTTTATATCCTTCTCGGCCTTTTTCCACTGCAAGTTTACACCCTCTGGTCCAGATTCCAGTAGAGGCAGAGAAAGAAAGAGAAAGTAGAAATGAAGATGAGGTGGTAACAGGGTAGGCACTAAGTTCATATGTGTGAACATTTAGTGTGGAAAGAGAGATGCGAGACTCAAACACAGGTTTGTAGATGTTAGAAGCGCGCTGCAACTGAATGGGGTCTGGAATAGAAGGCTATGTATTCGCCAGTGGCGAAAATTAAACATAGGGGTGTGGAATAGAAGGCTATGTATTCGCCAGTGATGAAAATAGGCATAGGTGTCATATTGTGAACTATATTATGAGCGTAAGTAGAGTTTCCATGTCTAATGATGCCATGTGTACACATTTGTGTGGATGGCTAGGTGCATATGAAGACCATGTTGTGATTTATTGACTAAAAATAGCAGCCATCCCTCGGCACAATCCACTTCTTCATATTTATTTTGAAGTGCCATAAAGCTATTACAGGGAACAAATACCATCCCGTTTATGATCCTCCACGAGCACGTTGGGTGTGTTTGAATGTGTGTGGATGGGTGAGTTGGTGGTGTGATTTGTTATGCATGAGTTTCACAAGTTGGTTGGGGTCACAGGCTCGAGATTGTCCATTGTGACAAATTTTTATTTTTTCCACCCATCCATTGAGAAATAGGAGAGCGCAACAATGATGTCTCTCTCTGGTTCCATTCATCAGTGTGTGTTGACGGCTGGAATGAAGCCATCAAACCATGAGTATGTCTGTCTGTATGTATGTTTGTCTGTCCGTGGGCATGGCACTGACTGGCTCTGCTGTTGGCTTTAATAGAGGGATTCTAAAAAGAGCCGGATATGAATGGGAGATTCTGTGGATTTATGGTGCCATCCGTGAAAGAAAAGAAAGAAAGGAACCACTGTTATGACTGACATTTTAATGTGGTTATCGACATATGATAGGATCTAATCAGTGAAATTTATTTGTTTGATAACAATCAGTTAGATCAACTGCTGTAAAATGTGAACTGAATCAATAAGCAATAAGGGCGAGTGTTTTTTTTTAGAAATAAACCAATGAATATCAAACAAATGCCAGATTTCGGTCATTTGTTTTAGATTTAAGTGTCAATCACTCTCATTGAGAGTGCATATAAACTTGTGCATTCTGCATCTGTCAAAGGATCGTTATTTATCTATATCTCAGAGACTCAAACTGTGTTCCTGAGAAACTAGCACAACTTTCAAACTAAAGTGAGATTATATGTTTGTTCCTTTTCAACATGCATTTACCTTTAATTGACACATCATGTGACAATTTTTGTGCTGAGAATTATGGATCACTTGCTCTCTAACAAGTCACTGATCCACAATTTCTGTGAAATCAAGGATATTTTACAGATTTTATTTAGGCCGAGGAGAGATGACTGCATTTGCCGCAGGCCTGTGTTTGTTCTCCATTTGCTATCTGTTATGCGTTGATGCGTGTACGGGATGTGCGAAATGTTTGCCACTATTTGCACACGTCTGTGTGCAGAGGTGTGTAAAGTGTACCCAGCTCTGCTTCCTTGCACCCTCCCACTCTTTCTACCGCCACCACCGCCCCGCCACCACTTCCACCATCACCGTCACCTTCACCTTTTGCCTTCGACCTGGTTCGGTGGTTTCCCTTGGTGCCCGTTCATGCACCCCTGCTCAGAGTAGGATAGTATGTGTATGTGTACCAGGGGGCCCTCCCGAACTGTTTGACCAGGGTGGCTTCCCGAATGTCACACCTGTTCTGCC
Source organism: Arbacia lixula (assembly GCA_963669155.1). Taxonomy (NCBI): domain Eukaryota; kingdom Metazoa; phylum Echinodermata; class Echinoidea; order Arbacioida; family Arbaciidae; genus Arbacia; species Arbacia lixula. The sequence continues at coordinate 18,368,008 of OZ022580.1, read as the reverse complement.
CCTCTGTTTACCTTTAAAATGGTGAAAAGGAACAAAAGAAGGAAGGAATGATGGAGAGGGGGGGGGGGGGGGGATGTCGAAGTAGAAGGGGGGAGTAGAGAGAGAGAGACAGACAGACAGACAGACAGACAGACAGACAGACAGACAGACAGACAGACAGACAGACAGACAGACAGACAGACAGACAGACAGACAGAAAGACAGACAGACAGACAGACAGACAGACAGACAGACAGACAGACAGACAGACAGGCACATACAGGAAAAAATCAAGGGGAAGGTGGAGAGGTAATGAGGGAAAGCGAGAAAGAGTAGGGACAGACAGAAGGAAAGACATGCATTATCTATTTATATACAGGGAAAGAAGAGAGAGAGAGAGAGAGAGAGAGAGAGAGAGAGAGAGAGAGAGAGAGAGAGAGGGGTTAAGAGATACAGAGAAAGAGAGATTAAAATGGAGTGTAGTAGGCTAACATCTGAACTTAGTCTCATGTTTCAAGATAGAAGAGTGCATCTCTGTTTTAGATGTACACTACGTATCTAGGAAGATGGGTCAGCAGATAGAGTGAGCGATCAAGACACGAATCTCACGCAGGTAGGAAGGTAGATCTACATGAAGATGGATTGGCAGATATCTATCAATAGAGAAAATCAATCTAAGCCTGCAGGAAATGGAGAAAAGTGTGTCAGATAGAACTGAAGATGATGGAAACTATGGATGAAAATACTGAATGATAATAGCATAGGAAGTGATTAGACTTGAGATTATTGATGGAGAAAATAGATGGCTCGGGGTAAAGTTCTAATGGGAGTTTCAAAGATGCGAGGACTCAGGAGGAAGAAAAAAAAAGAGCAACTCTATTTGGATCGAAAGAGCAGAGATGGAGAGAGATTTGTGTGAAAACAGCTTATGGTGGATGTCTAGCCAATGAAAGCTACCCTATTTTCAGAGCAAATATTTTTTGGGAGCGCAAGTCTGTATCCAGTAGGTAGTCACTCGTCGCCCGCTTTTCATCGGCTGCCCGATACAAAAACAAAACTTTACCTGCAAATCCCTCATTACCCGAGCGACTGAGATGCATGGCAATGGAAGGAATGAGAGAGATGAGAAGGAAGAGAGAGGTTGATGGCTGCTATAAAGGATCCATTCTCTACAAATCTCAGTTAGAGTCCAAGTCATGCTTGATGCACCAGTTTATCTAACTCCATTATCATCTTACTGGTAGGTCAGTATGGTTATAAATGATAATTTTTATCACATAAAGAAACAAAGCTCAAGTTATTCTGTTCTACATGTATGTATGTTTCAACATCATACTCCTGAAACAGAGGAGAAAAAGAGAGACATTTGTGAGTGCTTTTCAACCTCATGTTATAAAACAAATGGAGCAATGATGCACAATGTGAGTTGAGGAGAAAAATCATGATTATGCTCATATCTAAAGGTTACGCAGAAAAAAAAAACAATCCGAGATGGCAACCATGGTGCATGAGCTATTCATAGACATAATAGCCATTAATGGAAATGGCCAGCAGAGCTTTATCTGCCATTTGCCCGAACCTCTCATCTTTTGCCCGATAAAATCAATCAGCTGTATTGTTGTTAGTGTCTCTCCTGCTCCGCGCTGCAGTGAATCCATCCTGTCACCACGCTCCATGTGAGTTCAAGAAAACATTAGAAACACTTGAGGAGATCATTATGAACGAAGGAAAACAGAGGGAAAAAAACAAAACAAGATTCTCTTGCTTTGATAGTAATAATGTGTGGTTGATATCTCCCTCATAGAATGATGGATGCCATACATTAAATACATTGGTCCTGTCACCTAGTGTCATTTATGTTCGTTAATATGAGAAATACACAAGGAGATCATTAAAGAAGGAAAGAAATAGGGGACACCATACTCCTTTGTTGAACTAGGAATAGTATACTGTAGGTTAAATCCGCTACATCATCACACAACATTTATGCTCATTAACTCTTAATGCGCCATTGAGGCATTTTTGCACACCTTTCCCATAGGGCTATGGGAAGTCTGGCAGAGAAGGAGTTAATACATGACAAAATCAAATATCAAGAAAGTGTTTCAAAAAGGGAAGAAAAACCTGTCACATCATGCCATTTATGATCATTAACACATGATGCAAACTAGGAAAATCATTATTAAGACGAAAGGGGAGAGGAAATATCCCCAACGTGATTCTCTGCCTTTTGCCTGCTTTCCCCCTGGGGCTTCTGCCCTCATTAACATGGGTCCTTGTCTTGCACTCGTTCGGAGTCGACGTGTAAAACGCCATCCCTGTTGGCTCCCCCCCCCCCCCCCCCCCCCACCACCACCTCGCCCGCTCCATGGCGTGAAGTTCACATACGCCGGGTAAATATCCGAGGGATGGATGCGGTGGCATTTCCCTGTTTCCACTGCAATTTTTATTGTCAATTCCAAGACCAACATTTACGTCGTGTTTGGATTAAAATATGAACCAAATCTCAGATATCAATTGTAGATTCAGTTTAAACACAAAATACTGAATGTAAAGCTCTGAAAAGTAGAATTACGTTCATAAAAGTGAAACTAGATGAGGAAAGGTTGCTCATAATGTAGTGATTGTGTGGCAATTCAAAGGATTGTTGTGTTCGGAGCTGTAGTTTGTGTAAACAGGGTCATGTACTAGTACTGAACACCTCTTTACACTGGAGGAGAGGCTTAACAGTGTGAACAGGCCGAGGTGTAAACCGTCTAGGCCCAAACCGAAAGCTCAGTGTCTGTTCTCACGCATGCATTATTCACGGAACAGGCACAGCCACAGACACTTGCCAGCCAGTCAAGAAATAATACTGGAAAACGTGACGAAACTCTTGTTTGTTGTAAACCCCAAATCTGTCAGGATTCTGGATTCTGAGAGACCTGTTTTGTACATACCTCATGACATTTCAATATTAATCAAGGGGATATTGGGGTTACTTATGGAGTGAGATGCATCTGAACCATTGGTGCATATTGGCACAATTAGTACACATTGTGCCAATATAGCAGCATGCCACCTAACATAGATTGAGCCAATAGTAATGTCCATGCATTACAGGCACCCATTGAAATGCAGTTTTCACAAATGAAAAGCTCTAGCAATTCTTCTGTCTTAAAAACAAGATAAGACATCGCTACTGCATGGATGCTGCTTTGATTAGAAATGGATGAGACGATAGTGATTATTCATTAAAATATTCATAATTACTTCATCGCGCTGAGAGAATGGCTACAAATAGAGACTACGAATAAACACCAGAGGGCACGAACACTGATGTGTGATAGTGTAAAAACATCAGATTGAGATATTGGAAAGCCTGCTGTGCAACTTGCATTATTTAGAGTTTTGACAAATGCTGCATAAGGAACTGAATGAAAGTTTCTGGAGAGTAATTCATCTCTCCAGCGAGACATACACACACATGTATGCAGACATACAAACAGACGGATAGACTGACTCGAATAAGACTTAGAGGCATTGATGAATTATTCAAGCGGCCATCTAGGAAACTGCTGAATGGAACCGCAAATAGGAGGTCGTGACCAACATATTTCAGTCATGCTTTTCACTCAGAAACGTGCTCATACATCATGCACTGCATCATGATATGTTTTATGACGGTCTTGATTTCATCACAATTCTACGAAAATCACATTTAAGAAAGAAAAATACAATGAATCACCTGTCTATCATCAATAGTGCTTATGGGAGAATGCAATGCTATTAAGTCATGAATCACTTTGCATTGTCCTGAAAAATCAAACAAAGATTACGTAAGATAACGATAAAGAAACTCATCCCAAAAATGTATCTTGTCCCCCAGCGGAAGCAGCACCCATTGTCTGAGGTCTGTGCCAAAAGGTCATTAACAACATTTTTAGAGTTATGGAGATAATATGCACACATTTATTTATGGATAAATCCTATCAATGCAAAGAGTGAATTACACATCATTTTCTCAAACAAATGAAAGATTATACTCAAATCATTTGTCCTTACTTGTACAGCCACTGCGCTTGATGCAGATTCAATCATTGAATATCGATCAGTTCTGGTCTATCAATGCAATTTTCTATTTACCAGTAACCCCCCCAAAAGAAGAAAATGGAGTTTACATCCTTTTGGCACACACAGAAGCATTCATGGCCACATTGACTATTTGCTCATGTTGAATGTTGAATGTTTGCAGTGAAGCTCTCTCTCTCTTCTTCTCAATGTTCCAGCTACTGCGGGGACAGAGGACTTACCGTCCAGGTGAAGGGAAACCCAAAGAATTAGGTTAAAGTGAAAGTGCTTTAGTCTCCTGTCTTGGAGTGCGGTGCTCAAGTGGGCTTAAGACATGCAGCTGATCTGCCCAAGAATGCAACTCGCTTGTCATTTCTTTTGACCTACCCCAGCCCACTCTGGAGCATGTCTGGGGGTAGCTCAGGAAGGAAAAGGGGGGCCTTTGTCCGCCCCAACAAAAAGTTTCAAGGGCTTGTAATGACTTTTTGTGAATTGTGTCTGTTGCTGAATCAACAGTAGGATGGGAGGGGGAGGGGCAGATGAAAGAGTCCTAATAGGAATGGAAGCATGAGGAGCTAGAAAGCGTTAGCGAAGGATATGGCGAACCGCAATTGTGAAGTTGTCGAGCGAATTTCCATAATCGGACGAATCTCGCACTCTGGAATGAATGTTGCTAGTGTGCTTCAGATCACCACCAGCTACCCCCCAAGGAAATTCAGATAAACATTTAGAAAGTCTCAAGTGTGTGGAAATGGTAATCATTCAAACCACAATGCATTCACAAGACAATGCCTAGCACATCTATCAGACTCAGGGACAAGTGAGATAGTCAGTATGACCCTTCACGGTTTAGTACAGTGAACTGAATTTTCAATCATGAATAACTTTCATATTATCAGTCTGACTACTTCAAACTGTTCCTTAAATTTACCTATCTGCTTCTATTTAGATTTCATTCACGTAGCTCACATTAAAAAAAATAACAACAGCTTTTAACCCTTGCATTATTGAGCCTTGGGAAACCCATTGGCTTAGTATATGCACATCTTCATGCCAATATTAATGATAAAGTTAAGGGTAAAACTCTTGAACATTATAGCTAGGAGCAAACTTAGACAAGTAGCCAAAATGAATTATCATGCCTCTGACTTGACCTAGAGGAAGAAATAAATGTCTGTTCATGTATGAGGGTGATTTACGCATGCACTCAGCGCTGTTTCTCTAGCCACATTTCTAGCTGTGGTAGTTTACTATCTACTGTAGACGAGAGGGTCTTGGGCCATCCCTGATGCATGCCTGTGGGTTGGTGGGTTTGTCTCAAGGGAGAGATGAGTGCATAGCCAGGTCCCTGCATGAGCGCCCGGTATGTTATTCTTACCCCGCGGCCCGGCCAAGAATGCCTACCAAAATATACCCACCCCCCCAAACCCCCCTATCCCCTCTCACCTCTTATGCACCTCAAGAAGCAGTCAATGTGTGAAAGACACACACACACACACACACACACATTTATGTACCCACACACGCATATATGCAGTGCACACAAGCACACACACATACACACAGACATACACAAGACACATACGCACATGCACACGCACAAACAGACACAACAAACACACATATACGCACACACTAGGAGAAAAAAAATATAGGACAAACAAAAATACTGTCACGCATGAAATGGTATAGATTGCATTCGCACACATTTTTTTTTTATATACACATCCAAGTACACATGCATACACACCCCACATGTACCCAGACCACCATACATCTATTCACCCATATATCTACACACCCACACACCCACACATCATAAGACAAAAAGGGCAACACACAAGGTAGCTATATGTCCAAATGATATGGCTCACAGGAGAAATTCCACTATCATGGAAACTCCAGATTTTCTTTTTTCATCGTAGCGCAAACAAGAGAGAGAGAGAGAGAGAGAGAGAGAGAGAGAGAGAGATGGATCTTCCTTTAACTTCAAGGGTCTGGAAGTACCCCGAGAATTCTCAATCTAACAACGTCTCATGAATTCATAAATGTTCATCGCCTCTCAGACTGGCATATTGCCTCCTGGGCTCTCTTCAGGGAAAAGGCAAAGGCAGATATTGCCTTTTGGAGGGCAACTATACAACGCACAATAAGAGACTCACATGTACCATACACTTGTGATATTTATTGCTCTGCAACATATTCCAATTTTACATGGATTGCGCTAACCTTGGAACATTGTGCTATGAATTGACTGTATTATTGTTGTGGTAAGGTATTAAGGTATTACATATTTTCGTTCCCCACCCCCCTCTTGTGGCGTCCCGATGTATAGCTTCTGAGAAAAGAAGGTAGCATCCTTTTGTAATCTATACTAGGCTCTGCCCTTATATTTTTACAAAAGAAGAGGAAGCAATAGATTCTCATCTCAACTTGGAAAACATGGCCATGCAACATTCAAGTATGTAATGAGACATGGCTGTAAGTAGAGGCCTGATGATGCTACAGGAACGAGGGAGTGAAAAACAGAGCCCTGGAGGAGTGGAGGAGTGGAGGGGTTACCATGGGCACTGGCGACATCAGTGGAGGAGATCTTTAGCATCTTCCATTTGAGACGGTCCCCTGAGCCTTATCATGCTTCCTGTGTCTCGCCTTTCAAGAGCATCGTTCACATCCTTGCTTCTCTCTCTCTCTCTCTCTCTCTCTCTCTCTCTCTCTCTCTCTGTTATGCTTAAGCTGCTTTTCTTTCCTTTTATTTTCCCCTCTTTCTGCTTATGGATCCATTGCTCCCCATCTCTCTCTATCTACATGGGTATCTCTTCTCGCCTCTCTTTAGATCTCTCACTATAGATCACTGACTTTCCCTTTCCATATCTTATCTTACACACTCTTTCTCTATCTTTTTGTTTACATATGTACATGTGTGTCCCCTCTCTTGTCCCTTTTAAACATGCATTTTCCATTCATGTCCTTACTTGTCTCTCTTTACTTTTAAAGCATTGTGCAAGAATATCATTTACATTTAGGATGTTTAGGATGAAAACCAAGAATATTTCCCCCCATTTTGACAGGCCCTCATATTAATATAAACGTGCCATTAAGGTACGCTTTATCTAAATATTGGTAACTACTATAATACTATATTTAAATTTTTCTCATTTTCAATCATTCCAATGACAAGTTTGATGAAGCGTTTCTGTTCCTTGCCCATTTCACGCCTCCTCTATTGTTCCCTGTTATCGTTTCTTATCTTCCTCCTCATCTCTTTCAAAATGGAATTACCAGTGACGAGTTCAAGCTCTGGCATACTTTCTGCTTAGAAAACCTGTCCCCAAAGTGATTTATGGATTATGAAAAAAGATCTAAAGCCCAAATCACTTTTAGCGGGTGATTGGCACTTGAACTTGCTGAATATAGATGGATTTGCCAGCAATCTATTTTCAGTAGATCTAAGTGCGAGGGACTGGAAAGCGCTTGCCGGCTGTATTGAACATGACATTGAATGGCTGATATGATGACCCTTCTCGGTGTGTTTTGAGCTTGGCACGCAACATTCTCAGCATGAAATCAGAGGAGGAAACATCACAATTTGTTCACTTTGAAGGTACAATGAACAATGTTATCAGAAGTTTTGGACAACAAGCTACAATGGAAAATTCTGTAAAAAAAACCCCACCTCAATGAATATCTGTGAGCTTGTAATTTGAGGTAGGGCATTGAGGAATATCCACAACAGATCACCTTGGTAGAGTGAATTTTTAAAGTACATATTGTTCTTTGTTGTAAGCGGATGTTAGGTGATGTTTAGAACCAAAAGCCAGTGGAAAAATGGATGTGATGACACTACTGCACTAGCCTATATCAATGTTTAAATGGCTCAGTAGCAGTTTAAAATTAAAAGAAGATGTACACGGGGCATCAGACACTATTCACCCAAGGTTCAGACCATTGAATTACAAACCGCACAATTGTTCCTGTCTCAAAAAAAAAAAAAAAATGTTTCACTTGCTTCCCCTGCCAATCAAGTCATAGATCAGCGGCTGAAGACTTCTTATTTAGTGAAATGTGATTGTGTTATTTCAGGTCGCTGAGAATATCTGTAATGTTTTCTGCAGAAACTTCCTCACGTATTCCATGCTATAGTGAGTGCTAAGTCAGGCATGCAAACAAAATGGTCTGTTTCCTGGATTCCCCCCTCTCTCTATCTCTCTCTCTCTCTCTCTCTCTCTCTCTCTCTGTCCCTCTGTCTCTCTGTCTCTCATTCTCTCTTTCTCTCTGTCTCTCTCTCTCTCTGTCTCTCTTTCTCTGTCTCTCTTTCTCTCTGTCTCTCTTTCTCTGTCTCTCTTTCTCTGTCTCTCTTTCTCTCTTTTTCTCTTTTTCTCTCTCTCGCTGTCTCTCTTTCTCTCTCTCTCTCTCTCTCTCTCTCTCTCTCTACTTCTCTTTCTCTCGTATTCTCTCTCCTACCCTTTCTTTCTCTCCCATCTTCCTCATTTAATACTTGGCAGGTTTGCTGGGGTATACCGTGAATATCATGCGCCATTATTAACACACATCCTCTTGCCATACAAGCCCTTTGAAAAAAACTTCACATTGATTTTGTCAAGTAAATATAGGTTGGGAGAAAACTGTACCATGTAATGTTGTAGGAAGACAAATCTGCACTTTCCCCATTACTGAATTTAATTTGGATAAGAGTTCCTGAAATATGTGACAGTAATTTTCTCTCTGTCGCATGCATTAAAGAACTGTACTTTGACAGAGGAGGAAACCAATTACATTATATCCACATTTCATTGTAATCTTGATGGAAGCTGCTAAAATGCGGATGTTTTTGGTGAGTTTGTCACCTGTATCCCTCTCAGCTTGAGTAGACAGGTGATGCTGCCAAGGTGCAATTACAAGACTTCCGATGCCCTACACCTCACACCGTGGATGCTGGGATGCTAGCGTGTGCTCCCAGGAGGCGTCAGGGAGTCAGTGTGAATAGGCTGCGCTGTGAGGGGTGTTGTAACTGATTGTCAGTCATGGGCTCGTTCACATTGAATGCCATTAATGAAATCTAGATGATGGGATGCGAGCGTGTGCTCCCAGGAGGCATCAGGGAGTCAGTGTGAATAGGCTGCGCTGTGAGGGGTGTTGTAACTGATTGTCAGTCATGGGCTCATTCACATTGAATGCCATTGATGAAATCTAGATGATGGGATGCGAGTGTGTGCTCCCAGGAGGTGTCAGGGAGTCAGTGTGAATAGGCTGTGCTGTGAGGGGTGTAGAAACCGAGTGTCAGTCGTGGGCTCGTTCGCATTGATAGCATTTTATAAAATTGCGCTGTACCAGTACAATACGTATTAACACATGGACCACATTCAAAACCCTTGACCACTGGTGTGAATGTGATGCTACCATGTGGAGTAAGATTGTGTATGAACAGGTATTGTTGAAGACATTGTGAACAACTCCTATATATGGGAGAACTTTTTTGGAGTTACATTATGGGAAACTTTACTAGAAACTTACATGTTTATATGCATGAGATTTTTCTAATTCATGTGTAAAAAAGGTCCAATCACAGTGAAATATGGTAGTTAGAAATGCTGTCTGAATTTGCTGACACTGTCATTTTGCCAATCGAATCATACACAATAACAGAAAATGCAACCATTATCACTGTGGTATGGACTACAAGTTGCTGTGATAAGTTCAAGGGAAGACAAACTTGTGTCGTTATTAAGTCAAAAATGTCCCCCCAGAATCTGATCAATGCTGTCAGCATCCCTTATGTTTGTCTCACCTTGTTAGCTCCTGTGCTGAATATGGCATTGGCCATGTGGGCCCGCCTCTCCCCATGGGTATGTGATTGCATCTTCTGCCTGACCCCTGGCTTGACCTAGGA
>OZ022580.1:18260589-18355589 GCA_963669155.1 Arbacia lixula | reverse complement strand
AGCTGTAAATGTTGCGCCTTGTTCATCGCGGTCTGGCATGTGGGTCGCTTATCCCACCGCTCGTATGGCTGAGCGGAACATGTCACCATCGGTTTGGAGGGAGTCCAGCTGTCCAAAACACCCGCAACATAATAATAATGATAATAAATGTTTCTCATATAGCGCATTTCAAAACCGATGGAATTTTCAATGCGCTTTACATGGAGGGACTTAGATTTACATTTTATATCTACTTGTTTATCTACATACCATGTACATCATACAATACAATTAAATTGAACAGAGATCAAGGTACATCTTAAATTACAGAAATTACAGAATTACATTACGGCTTTTGGGGTGTTTATGAACAGTGCTTTTACGGCTAGAGATGGACAGAGTGCATTGGACATGGGTAGTACCTCCATGGCATTACGCCAGACACGTAATTTGTGTTAGACGTCATCTCGTAAGTAGACCTCAAGTATCAGACTCTCAGGTTGTAGAGTGCCTACCACTTCAATGAACTATTTGAAAAGTCATCACCCCGCACTTCATAGTTTAGAGGTGTTTGACTTCACCAAATTATTTTGAAACATTCTCAAAATGTTGTTTGGCCAATTTGAAACTAAGTATTAAAATTGACAGATTATGCAGCCTTTCAGTGGGTCAGAAAAAAATGGGTGGATTATATTTTTGTGAGATTGGGATCACATTGGTCTGTTGCAGTACATGGCTGTAACATGTTGTTTATGACTTCAACATCGGGAGAAAAATAAGCCGAAAGGAGAGAAGAAACACCACAGCCAGTGGGTAAGATTGCCAGATTAACGAGGAGAGAATTTCCTTTCATTCTTGTTTCTCTCTCCAGCAGAAGCAGAGCAGAACGGAAGGGGGAAAAACTTCAAAGGAGAAGTCGTAAGAATAGCAGTAAAATGGCAAACCAACAACCCGAGGTGCGATAGATGGAGAGTATTGTAACGGGATAGCGTAATTTGTTATTATCGCATCTCCCTTTAAAAAAAAAAGGGGGAGAAGTTGCTCTCTATAAGCGAGGACTGGATCGTCCTTTATTGAAAAGCCCAATTATCAGTTTCACACGTCTGGAGGAAAAGAGGCCGGTGCTAAAGTGCGACCTGCTTTGATCTGTGCACCCGATAATCCTTTCAGGAGAGGTCCTCGGAGCTCACTGCGCTATTTCCCAGCCAGTTTTTCACATCATTACAGCCGGAGCTCAAAGCTTCCCAGCTCGATACAGTATATACGATTATATCGATGGATGTTAATATCTTTTCCATCTAATATTTTCTCATATCTCATAGTATCAATATCGCATCACATCACATTTGGTTACAAGACAATCCACGTTTTCATGCAATTTCTCCTTGCCGCTAGGCAGAGCTTTGTAATCCAAATTGATCGTGCAAATCAAAATATATTCCTTTTATCTTATTACCGTGCAATAATTTTTCTTATGGATTAGTTTTGACATTTGAAACTGAGCCGCATGTTTGTGGTACTTTCTATCCTCCGTCTCAAACCCTGTGCCTTTTTTATATATGAAGTAGCGTCAAATTCTTAGAGTGAATTTCTGCTGTGGAACAACCCCTTTTTCACTCTGTGCTTTGAAGAAGTGCTCAAGTTTGTTTCGGTTATAAGGGCATACATCTGATAGATGTAAGGATGTGTATGTGTTTACACTGTTTGCATAGATACACACACACACACACATGCATACATACATATAGGGGCATATACACACACAGAGGCAGACACGCAGAGATATACACACACATACATACATAGGCACACACACAGACACGCACACACATGCAAACAGACACAGACATAGACACAGACACAAACACACAGACACACACATAGACACAGATACATACACACCTGACACACACAGACACACACACAGACATACACACACACACACACACACACACACACACACACACACACACACACACACACACATGTACAGACGGTTGTGGTCCATATATATCCTTGAGATCAAATCACATAATGCCAAACATACTGTTTGTGGTAACGATGCAAGCATGTATTCCATCATGGCATCCATTCACCTGCCTGACCCGTAAATATTGCACGATGGACAAAAACAACTTTGGTGACACAGAAATGCCACACACGCCATGTTTTTCATACTGAGGATTCTCAGAGTTTTGGCTGTGTCAAACTAAGGAATAGTTCAGCTTAGTTGTAAATATATCCAGAGGCTGGGTGTTGTGCACATGTGTGTGTTGTGAATGGAGTCACCTTTTATGTGTGCTTTGTTCACATCTAAAGAAGATCACTGATGTTGTTGTGCATAGTTACGAGAATCTGGTATGCGTCAGAATAAATAGATAGTTCATCTGCCATGCTTAATATATCTTTCAGACTTCGACTACCCCCTTGTATTACCCCCACCCTCTCTCTATTTATCTATGTCGCATTATATCCATTTCTCACTGTCCCCCTTTCTTTCTCTCTCTCTCTTTCTCTCCCCCCTCTCTCTCTCTCCCTCTCTCCCTTTCTTCCTCTCTCCCTCCCCCCTCTCTCTCTCCCTCCCTCCCTCCCTCCATCTCCCTCTCCCTATCTCTCTCCCTCCCTCTCTCCCTCTCTCCCTCCCTCCCTCCCTCACTCCCTCCCTCCCTCCCTCCCTCCCTCACTCCCTCCCTCCCTCACTCGACCATGTTTCCATATTACCCTTTTCTTTAATGTGTATCCTGTCCTCATTGTTTTGACTATTTACTAATGAGCTTGCCATCAACATTTCCCTGACAGTATCAGCTGCTGGCACAAATAAATTACCTCAAAACTGCTTTCAAGCTACAAATAAGCAGGTACCTATGTTTATGATTTATACATCAAACAACATGCACATACACACTTAAGAGAATATCTGTTCTCCCCCCTTCTCTCTCTCTCTCTCTGTTGCACTGTACAATGAATCCCTCCCATTATTTATAGTTTATGCTTCAAATAAGCAGCTATTGTAATGTAATGCTACACCTTGGGAGAACTGGCACCAACACAAGGGACCTGGAAGAGAAAAACGTGTAATCCTACTACCGCCACCTACATTTCATCCAAAAAAAATTAGTTTCCTTTCGTCACCAGAGAGCTGGAATCCAGGACTGGGGCCAATCCACCACAAACCCAGCATCCCATGGGTTAAGAGCCCCGCGCATCATATGACGTCAACGATATGAACCATGGAGAAATTTCATTAGATTTTCATTACGCTGATGAGAGCGTAAGAGTCTGTAAAAGGTCTTGTACTCAGCAAGGTCCCTTGTTTGTTGCAATTTCCCCCCTCATCTCTAGGGCTCCCTCGCTTCCAAGTGCACTTTCCCCTCCGCCGTCCCCTCGGATTGGCTCTTGTTGTTTAAAAGGATGGTTGATGTATCGTCTTGGAATGTATTAGTGGGAAGAGCTTTCTGCCCTTCGATCAGATTGCCGCGACTTCACTCCATACAAAGGGAACATTCTCTGGGATGACGCTAACGGGATTAGAATGAATTAGGGAAAATGTGTTGTGGGTCTTGCCTGCAAGGTTTGTATTCCCCTCGCTGGTCGGCCAGGGGAACAAGGGTGCATTCTGGTGATTGTAAGCACAATTTGTCCCCATTAACCTATATCCTTCTCTCCTCCTCCCCCTCTCCCTTGCTCACTCAACTACCTTTTTCGTTGTCCTGCTCCTTATGCACACCCCTCTCCTCTTTCTCTCCCTCTCTGTCTGTACCACTGTGCATTTTCCATCCTATCTCTGTTTCGCCTACTTTTCTGTACATTTTCAACTCCTCGCTCTTTCTCTGCCCATTTCTTAGAAGAAGTAACTTAAGCAGAGGTTCTGAAGTATATTAATACAAATTGCTGATATGGCCTCATCCTGCAGTTGGGTGGGAACATATTTCTGCAGTTATAAGATGCTAAGATGGGAAACTTCAGAGTCTTACAAGCTGGGCATTATGGTGAGGCGTCATCACTGACAGTAAACCAGTGCTCTTTGATATGGCCTGTTTGCAATATCTTTTGGAGTGCATGACTAACATGGTTGTCAAGGCCTCTCCCACTCGCTACACCGTGAAATGGGGGAAGGCTCAAGTGGCTGATGGGAGAAGAGAGGGGGAAGGGAGAGGAGAGGGGGAAGGGAGGGGAGGGGATGGGGAGAGAAGAGGGGGAGGAGAAGAAAGGGGGAAAGGGCAAGATGGGGAGATGGGGTAGGGAGAGTGGAGTGAAGGGAGGGGGAGGGGAGGGAGAGGAGAGGGGAGAGGAAAGGAGAGAGGGAAGGGGGGAAGGGGAGGAATAGGGGGGGGGGGGGGGCTAGAAAGGGAGTGAAGGAGAGGGAAGAGGCTGGAAGGGGATGGATGGGGAAGGAAAAGGAGGGAAGGGGAGGAGTACTTCTAGGGGCCTGAGTCACCATAAGAAGAAGATACTTTACCCCTTAAGATACCATCAGGGGAGAGTGTCTCTGGACACAAGTATCATTTTGTGGGATTTGATGCATTCTTTAAACTGTCACATAATGGAAAGTGTGTTGCGTTCACACTGACCTAAAATCTTCCTTGAATAATATTTTGTGTATTTTGTGTTGTTTTACTATTTGATTGAATTGGGTTGTTCTCCAAACCATTTTGATAATCACTGCTTTAACTGTAAGGACAGAAAACATCGCTTGTGTCTAGCTATACAGCATTTCCATGTTCATAACAACGCTTTGTGAGCGTCTTAAAGGGGTTGCGCATGCAATGTAATACTTTTTAAGTCTATTTTGCAGCTGTACTGCCTCCATGGGAACATGCCCAGGAGTTGTAGAACAGGGGGGTGAGAGGTCCTAATGCTTTAGCATGCTGTATTAAGGCTAGTCAGACAGGATGTAACTAGGAGTGACAAGCTCATTTGAGTAGAAAGGGATGGCGCATTTCTTCCTGATGATGTCATCATCTAGGTCTAATTGCTAGGGTTTTCAGGCAAAAACAGTAAGAAAAGTGCAGAAACTGTCCTAAATATGTTTAATCTTCCGTTCCAATCCAGCAACTGAAGTATGACATGCCATTAGTCTGCCATGGAAAAGGAGGATACATGAAGAGGTAGCACGCAAGATGAGGGCACTTTTTTTTATTAAGCTCAAAACAGGGGAAAATTAATAACATGGTTGGGTAGATTGGTTTCATTAAAGACCAATTTGATATTGTTCAGATCCAATGTAATTACTGATTAGGACATTGCATGTTCTGTTATTCAAAGTTAAAAAAAAAGAAGATTTTAACTACTCTCTTCTTGTAGAATATATATTTGTAAAGAAGATGAAAGAGATAATTAATGATTGGTTTGTGACATGCAGCAGTAGATTCTTCTAGAGGAGATATTTTTAATGAAGGTGAAAGAGACAATTAGTGATCAAAAAGTCACCTTTGGTAGAAGCACACACTCCACTGAGTGGTGGCCCGAAATCTTTACGACCAGATGCTGCAACAATGTTTGCTCATGTAAGTTGATTCACTGATGATTTGTGAGAGTGGCAATGAAAGGCTGGGCTCGTCACATACTCCAAGCAGCTGCTGGTCTTGATGCACTTTACAGAAGGCAGGCATAGCTCCAGCAGTCCAGCCGCAAAAAAAAAAAAAATACCAGAGATATTTGTAATCCATTCCCCCCTTTGCCATGCCAGCAAAACTGGTCCACTACCCTCATGAATCTTACCTCGAGATTTATTCCCAGTCGTAAATATTGCCAATAACTCTCTCATACAGGGAGAGGCAAGCTAGAAGCTCTCATGTCCACTGTCCGCTGTTCGTGTCATGTAGAATATCTCTTGTTATAAAACTTGATTAAAGCTAAATCTGTAAATAAAATTGCTTTGATCGCTATTGCCTGCTGGGTTTTGCTTGTATATATGTCCCTTGGGATCTTGCTTGGTTGAAGATCCTCAGCCATTCTGTTTTTTTTAGTGGTAGCTCTTGGCTTTTCGTATTTGAAGTAACAGCTGAGATTATCCTGGCCATATTCCTTCTTCAGATGATTAATCAGTTCTTGAAAAAATACATACATTACTAATTCATTAAGTTTTTCAAATTACTATGTAAAAATGGTGAGCATCAGCTCTAGGGCTCCAGAAGCTGAAATGAGACTGGAGAAAATATGATTGATAACTTCCTGTTAATGAGAGATAACTGTCTTACCTGAAGGGAGGAACATATGTTCATTTTTTATGATTTCTATTATTAATATTGATTTTGTAATATTCAACCCCGAGGGCTACCAATGGTTTAGAACAAAACTTTAATGGTGATTCAGTTGCGCGGTTATTCAAGGTCGTTCACTTTAGCGACAAAAGAGAACGGAAGAGATATAGAGAGAGACAGGGAGATAGAGATAGAGACAGAGACCGAGAGAGAGGGGGAGAGAGAAAGGGAGAGAGAAAGGGAGAGAGAAAAGGAGAGAGAAAGGTAGCGAGAAAGGGAGAGAGAAAGGGAGAGAGAAAGGGATAGATAGCGAGAGAGAGAGAGAGAGAGGGAGGGAGGGAACAGGGGAGGGAAGGAGAGAGACTGGAAGAGGAGATGGGGAGAGCGAGCAATGGTGAGGGCTAGAGAGAGAGAGAGAGAGAGAGAGAGAGAAAGAGAGCAAGAGGGAGAGAGAGAGAGAGATTCTCTCATCCACACTGAACAAAACAAAAGAAAACATCCTTTGCTGCTCCTCTTCTGCTGGAGCAGCGGAAGTTACTTGACAGATCAAAATACCTTGATTGATATCATCCCAAAATGTGATTCGATTAGGGTGTTAAGGACGAGCGGGCATTACAATAAGATAGCAATCTTGACTGTGGCACCACTATCCTCTCCCCATAGGAGAGCATATCCCTTCAAAAGAGTTGCCTTTTCTTTCAAAGGGGCGACATCTAGGACAGGGGGCTATTTAGTGTCCTACATAATTAGGAGCGACGCTGTAGGGGGGACGGCATCATCCCCCCCTTTATATTGTTCAGAAGTATGAATAGCATTTGGGTAAGGCGTGATGTAAACTCCTCTTTCTAATTTGTGTGCCATACAATAATTTTGTCATTGATGAATGTGTTCACACTTACTATTTTCGGGAAAATCGATACGGGTAAATCAGTCAGTTGTAAACGGACATTATAAAAAAATCATTTTTTTTTTATACAAATACATCTATTCAAGTTACTCTAATTTAGGGTAGCAGGTGGAGGGGCGGTATCAATTTGGTCTCCAATTGCTGGCACTACTGCATTCCAATGATTCCACACAAACATGATATTTTCTGACAAAACAGTATTTTCAAGAAGATGCAGTAGCCCCTGGTCACTATAAACTGCAATTGTTACCGTTGTGCTTTCATGAAAGTACATCTGTGAAGTGTCTCCCCTTGAGGTATACGATAGAGGAACAAGTAAGGAAATTACTTTTGATTACACTATGAACATTTTTGCAACATATGAGCACCGCTGTAGCACGCAGAAAAGTGACGTTCAGTCACAAAATGAGTTTCCAAGAAGATAGCCTGTGGTGTAAATACAGCAAATGTAATTGAGACTGCTGTAAATGACCATGGTGACATGAAAGTATGCCTCTTCAATTTCTCCCCCTTGAGTTCAAGGATGAAGGCAGGGGAATCGCTATTTACGTGTCAGAATGTTTTTACCTTGTTTGCATACATCTTGAAGGTATAACTTACAAAAGGAGATGAGTTTGTGTGTCAGAAATAGCCCGAAGTGATCAGCTGTAATTGCGCCATTATGTGATCCTGTTTTTCCAAGAGAGCGCATGTCGTGGCCCTTTAGGTGTACCGTAGACAGGGGAAATTAAAGCGCATATTATACTCACTCCCGTGAATCAGACGGGATACCGGTACATAACAAGGTGAAATCGCATAGAGGGCACAACATATTTGAGTTATATCCACCGGAAATGACATGGAGATTGCCTGGAAGTCTACATGCTATATTATACCAGTGTGTAACCCCATGGATATTGCCTAGACTTGAGACATTTGAAATTTGCTGGTTGTACAATTGAGTTTTGTCCTCCATATTCTGGGAAATATTGAAAAAAGACGAGGCACTTTTCAAGAAACTCTCTCAGTGTCAAACCAGGAAATGCCCATTTACTTATTGTAATGAGGACGATACAGAAACAAAAAGAAAAACTTTTTTGAGACAAAAAAAATCCTTTTAAGCCAGGCAGAATGCGGTGTGTTACACTTGTGGAAATGTGTAATTGTGAAAAGGATGGTTGTGTTGTGTTTTATTTGAAAAGGACGCCATACCCCTTTTGAATCGACAGGATGTTGTGGTTTGGTTACATACTGAATAGAAGACTCAGTGAGGCACACAAACAGATCCCATAGATATGCTGTAAATGTGCCTGTTGATGTCTAATTGAGTAATTGCTATGTTTTCTGCACTGAGATTCAGACCGTATTACTGCAGTGTGCAGTCTAATATCCTTTCATAATCTTGTGCCTAAACACATTAAAGAGACCAATGAAAAGAGAGCACATTAACAAACCAAACCCTTTGAAATGCTAATATATGCTCGTTCAAGCTAAATGCAATGTATGCATACTTTGCTTAGTCTTGGATTCAGGCTGAATATCAGAGTGAATAACTACACTGTGCACTCTTACATACTTTTTTTTAGCTTCACTGTACCTTGTCCTTAAACATATGAGTAATTCATCTATCATTTTAAACATTTACAAACAGAATCCTTACAAAGTATTTATTAATCAATTTTCTAATCACTTGGTTATAATCCTTGTAAGAGGAAGCATTGATAGTATTCCTGGCTCCAAAATGCTGAGTTCTTTATTTCTGATGGTCAGGATGGAGAAATGGAATAGAGTAGCAAGTTCATATGAAAGTGCAGTGTAAATAAATAGATACAGACCTTTTTATGTATGAATGGAATAGCTAGAGCCTTGTTCATACAATTGTTAGCTTGGTATATAAGGGTACATGTATACCTAGTAAGTGTGAACCCATACATGTGGTTTTATAAGGTGAAGCTGTTCAAGGAAGGTAAGAATTGGGTGGGTTCAGATTAAATGGCACAACAGCTTTATTTTAAGTCTGAAGGCTACGTTGCAGATATCAAGGGCACCACATTCAGAACAGTATTTAGATAGGCCCATCACTCTGTCTAGCCTGGTAACAGAACAAAACTATTTTAAAGATTGAATTAGTGTGACTTCAAAGAAACAGCTGTATAGAGTTGTACTATGAGTTGAAGTTGTCTAAGAAATGCAAGAATTTGGTATTTGTTATGTGAGCTCAGATTGAATGGCACAACAGGTTTATTTGTAGTGTGAAGGGCACACGGTGTGTAGTTGCACTTTCCATGTTAGTACCAGACTCGATGTTGCTATGTAGCATTTGTGTGTATTAAGCTCACTGCAGATGACACAATCCAGTCAGTGTAACGACTCTTAGACTGGCTGAATCGCAGCACCTGGTCATTGGATTTGTGCAAGAAGATGACGTAAATTTCCAGACGTAGGCCCTTCCTTATGATCGCAGAATCGTGGCAAATCGTGATGTCTGTTGTGGGCTTTCTGTATGTAAAAGTGCAACACTTGGCATTAAAGAGTAACCTTCTTGTATCAATTGTAAGATCTGTGGTTGTACTCTTGCTGGTCTGTCACCCTCCATTAACACTTTCATTACCATTGGCATGAATATGTGTCATACATGGAAGCCAAGTGGGTTTTTTTTTAGGCCTGGTTGTATAAGGGTTAAGTTGGATGGTTGATGGCTGAGCATGCACTCTGGTGGTGTGTGCTAGTCCAAACACAAGGGCCTCTTGTGCTGGGACTGGCTTGCATGTATCATGTCATTAGACCTGACCTAGATCTTGGCACTCGCTGGCAAACCTGCCTGGATGTTGGACATGTCAATATAAACATGATGAGCTGAAGGGAGCCTGCAAACACGGAGGATAGACGATGGGGATGGGAGGGGGACGAGGAAGGGGGGGGGGGGAGAAGGGAATGGAAGGGAAGGAGAGGGGGAAGGGGAGGGGGAGAGGGAGGGGGAGAGGGAGGGGGGGGGGAGGGAAGGGGATGGGATGGGGAAGCGGATGGGGAAGGGGATGGGGAAGGGGATGAGGGAGGGTGGGGTGATAGTGAGGATAAGTGATGGAGAGATATCACCCAGGTGCAGTGATGTTGAGAGGATACAGGAAGTAGAGAGAAAGTGACCGCAGTACGCAGAGAGAGAGAGAGAGAGAGAAAGAGACAGGGAGTGAGAGAGAGTGAAACACAAAGATAATCAATCCATGGAGAAGATCATTGATGGACTAATAAAGACAGACAGACAGAGTGTGAGGAGATGGAAAGACAGGACAAGAGCAACAGAAAAGAGAAAGTAAGGCAACAGGGTAGGGTGGGGGGGGGGGGGGGAGAAAAGAAAGCAAGTGATAATGAGAGTGTGAAAGTTGGACATAGAGAGAGAGAGAGACAGGGATAAAATAGATAGAATGAGAGAGAGAGGGGGAGTGAGAGAGTGAGAAAGAAGGGTAGAGAGATAGAAGGAGAAAGAGAAAAGGTGATTGCACTGTTGAACCAAAGTACAAGACGGACCAGCGAGTGGAGAGAGTGGAGTCGATGAAGGAGGGGGCACCAGGGAAGGAGAAGGAGGGAGAGTCCAGTGTTCAGGCAGGCACCAGGGGAATGTGAAACTGAGGTAGTCAACAGATCCCCTTTAGCTCATCCCCGCAATCCGCACTGACACCAGAGTCATTTCCCCTCCCCAGTAAATTGGTTATCTTGCCCTCCATTTTCTTCATCATACACAGCCACTCGCAGCCCAACGGTCATCAATCATCATTATATAGTGGTTATCGGCCAATCATATGCTGCCACCCGTGTCTGTCCCAATTCAACAGACGATGTAATATAGCTTCTCACCTCCCTCATCAGTCTCGTGTCAATCTTGTCATTCATGATCGGATAATTTGTTAATCCTTATTTATCCTGCTACCTATCTTGGCCTTTGTATATTACATCAGTATTTCTTTAATGAGTTAGTTCGTTAGTTTACTTCCGACATTCCCTATTATTTTCCTCATTTTTTCATCTTTGTGCTCTTCTTGTTTATTTCGTCTGTTTACTGTTTTCTTTTCTTCTTCTTTGTCACCGTTTTCTTTAATTCCCATTAATCTTACTTGACATATTAATTAAAAATGCAGATTTTTCCTTTTAAGATGCAAACGATCCTCCTGCCTTATATCAGGAAGATGCATAGATAATGTCTAGTAGCAATGTCTTCTCAAAACAGATGTGAATGTTATGTGTGCCTTGTGCTAGATAGGTACTCTAAACATCATGTACATGATGTCTTACGGCTATATATGTTCAAGTTCTAAGCCAAAGTAGTGACATTATCGACCGCCACATTCGCAGAGTGATGTACATGCATGGACCTAGATGTTGTAGCTATCTGGCTTAATGCAGGGGGTATTGATGGCTTAGTGTACAGCCCATTACCAGTCCTACTTCAGCTGATGAGATGTGGAAGAAAGGGGGGGGGGGGCGTAGGGTTAAAGCTCACCATGACGACCAGCCTAAGTGGTAGACTGCAGGGTTTTGCTCTGTACTAAATCAGGTGCTGTAAGAATGAAGTCTGGACCGGGAGACTAGCCTCCTTCCCTCTAAAGCCATAGGAGGGAGGAAGAAAAGGTGCTTTAATAGTCTGTGTTCAGACTTACTTATGATTGCAGGAGAGCATGGGAAAGAAAAAGCCCATGCTCCATATCCTAGTTATGACTTGTATTAGACAATATATAGCTAAAGGCTGGACTGGCAGACTAGCATTCATTCTCTATCCCTCGCTTGGTCACAATAGAGAAGAAGGACTGATGATCCATAGGCTTTGTGTCCAGACGTAGTTATGATTGCAGAATGAAAAACACCCCACCCCACAGACCAGTATCACACAATTAAAAGCTTATGGCTGAAGTTGATTGGCTATTCAGTAGGTATCCCATCATCCTCTCTGCCTCATTGCATGCAACACAGTGGAATGCAACGCTCCAAAAATCACCTATAATTGGTTTTAGAATCCAGTCTCCGTCGCCACTTTTCCATTTTCCCCTGCGTTAAAATTTAATTTCCCCACTTTCTCAGTTTCTTGGTAGGGGGAGAATGATATAGGGAACGTTTTATGAATGCAGTGATATTCACGGTACGTCGCTTTCCCCATTATCCAGCTTTAACTCAAATGCGTCTCGGTCGGGGCTTTTCATTATTCCGCTTAGTGTTGTGTTCTGACTCTCAAATTGGCTTTTACAAATATTTCATGTGCAGCTGAGTACATCAGATTTATTTCCCTATCATCCTGCGACCATTTAAAGATGCCTGTGTTTAACATTGGCATTGGAGCATTAGCCCAATCTGTGCTAGACCAGTGCTGCATCATATGATTTGTGTGTGTTTTGGGTGCAAGATTGTGGTAATGGTACTGTGCATCCTTACATTCCTAGGCTTAAAAACACCTATTGGATTACTACACATTGTCATGCCTTTGACAATGAGAGTGTTAAGCCTTACATTACCAGGCCTTAAGTCATGTCAATGGTAATCAGAGTTCAATACAAATAGGGTAGGGGTGGGTTGGGGTTGAGGGAGCTGATGGATGCTGTGAGGGGAAGTGCAGGATACCGGTAGGGTGGAGGAGGGTGGAGGGGGGGGGGGGGGGGGTGACTGGTGAAATAAGAAAGAGAAGAAGATAACCAAGAAAGGTATATGGAAGGAAGGTTACATGGTGGGGAAGATGAAGAATGAGGGGAAAGGAGATGTGGAAAGAGTGGAAAAAGTGGTGACACCAGGTAGTGTGCAGAAAGTAAAAGAGAATGCATGCAGGATTACGGAAAACTGCAGGAAAATATCAGATGTTGAAATATATCTGAAGAAGATGTTGTTTATCAACAAGGATATAAGATAGCAGTTGTAGCTGGAAGGGAAGTGTATCATACAATGTAGGGCACGGACTCACAGGTGAAATATCCTGCAAGAATGAAAACAAAAAACCAAGGCCAGGAATTTTGACATACACTAGGGAGTCTCAGGTGAAGGCAACAAAAAAAAAGAAATATCTTCACTTCACCGATGGAGGAGATAATTTAGTTGAGGTATCCATGCAAAGAATGTAGGTAGGGTAAGATCAGAAATGGAACCGTCGAGGTCTTTCAAGGGGGGCCTTGATGTGCCTACTCTGATGGAAATACTGTTCATTTTGAGAGTGTCCCGAAAACGAGCAATAAAAGTTTTCAGAACAGACTTATGTCGACCAAACTTTTTTGTTGCTTGGGGAAAAAAAGGTCTTTTGCAGTTGACTTTCACATTTTCCCAGTATGGGAATGGATAGGCTGTCCTTCTTAACACTTCCAACGATACTTTTCAAGTTTCGCACATGTGGGTCCAACTCCGCGGTGGTAATCCATCTAATGAAATAGAAGTGGCCTGCATGGTTGCATTTTATCAAGGTCATATCAAGACCGGTGCTTAAAATTATGTTCCTCTGGGTGAGAATAAGGTGTTCACTTGTTTGAGAGTGTTTGATGGAAATTCCAAATGATGGGAAGTTCATTTTTTTTCTCGTCTGGAGGGAGGGGTGGGGGGGGGGGGGGGGTAGGGGAAGTTATAAGGGAAAAGAAATCTAAAACTAAGCCTTTTTAAGTAGTATTCCTCTCTGATAATCTTGATTACTAAGCCATATTGATAGAAGGAGGTGCAGTCTGGCTTGTAATTTTCATTTCACCCCCACCCCTTTCATTGAGAGTACAATTCTACACTATATGTTTAAATTACTGACATTGATCAGTGTACAAAACGAAACAGAACACGATGTTCAACTGTGCTTTAATAGGTGGATACAAAAGTGATCAAAACTTAATTGATTACTTTTATATTAGTTGATACGGCCATCTATTTATGATGTACCTTCCCTTCTTGCCTTCAGAGCAATCCCACTTCCCCTCCCCTTCCACGCTTCCATATATGCCATGCCTTTGAGATGGAGGAGACTTGCAGGCGGCCCAAGACGGCCACGAAAGGCGAAGAAACGACCAATTCAAGCCTGTTTGAAGCTCTCTCCAAAATTGATTTGATGATGCTGGAATGCGGGCCCGCAGAACTGGCAAATAAATGTATACTAGCTCTCTGAGAGCGTGCTTGAATGAGCAGCTCGGCATTACTGCTACGGCCGCCGCCGCCATTATCCTGAAAGACCCCTACGCCGGTAATTGAGAGAAGGAGATGACACTGACATTTAAACCTGAAAGGAAATTTAGCTGGGGGAAGGAGAGTGGGAAAGGCGAGACGGGAACAAAAGGGGGAAACATGGAGCAGGATGGGAGGTTATACATGGGTGGAGAGAGAGAGAGAGAGAGAGAGAGAAAGAGAGAGAGATAGGGAGATGGGGAGAGAGGGAGAGAGAGATAGGGAGATGGAGAGAGAGAGAGGGAGAGAGGGAGAGAGAGAGAGATATGAGAGAGAGAGAGAGAGAGAGAGAGAGAGAGAGAGAGATAGATAGGGAGAGAGGGAGAGAGAGATAGGGAAATAGAGAGAGGGAGAGAGAGAAAGAGAGAGAGAGAGAGAGAGAGAGAGAGAGAGAGATATGAGAGAGAGAGAGAGATGAGAGACAGTGACAGAGACAGAGGGGAAGAAAGAGGAGAGTGGGGAGAGAAAGAGAAAGAAAGGATGTGTTCCAATTGAGGAGAAGAAATTGCTGAAAGTGGCTAATGCGGTACAACCTCTGCAGTTGAAGCCAAAGTGAAAGTGGTTGTATGTTCACTGCACACTTTTCTCAGAAACATTCTCGACTAGAGACCTCGACCTGGGATGGATGAAAGGTAACTAAGGTGGGACACACACGAAGCAATATTGTATCAATATCATGAGTTATTGGAAGAGGAACAAATAATACAAAGTAATACTGGCCAGCGAAATTGAAGACCTGTGCTGCCGTTGCGGCGTTCCCACTTGCAGGGGGGCGGATATTTATTCATTTGGCTTTGCTTCCGAGAGCTTTATGAGATGGGGGACCAATGGGACAGTACCCCATGAGGCTGCAAAAATCATCTGTCATTCCATATCAAGAGTTGAACGGGAGGAAGGAAACAAGAAAGATGCATATAGCCGTATCCAGGAACTCCCCTTTTCCCTGCCTCTCTCTCCTCAGATGAGATGACCTATCCGTAGCAGCCGACCAAGGAGGGAGGTAGGGAGAGGTAGGGAGAGGTAGGGAGAGGAAGGGGGAGGTAGGGATATGTAGGGATAGGTAGGGAGAGGTAGGGAGTCTTGAGGAGAGAGCTGGATAGCCTGGGTCCTAGGCTGTGGGGCATTTCCTATCCAAATTACGATAGTCAATAGACGGGTCTGGCTGCAGGAGACTAATCAATCTCATCACCTTTAGGACAGGGGAGAATAGAGGAGAATGAAAGAATGACTAGTCTTGTGAATAATAGACCCATTTATTAGAGTTTACATTAGAAATATCCAAAAGCCTGCAAGCCAAGCTAAGGGAGAGAGAGAGAGGAAGGAAGGTAGTAGGTAGAAAGAGGGAGGGAGAGAGAGAGAGAGAGAGAGAGAGAGAGAGAGAGAGAGAAAGAGAGAGAGAGATAGAGAGAGAAGCAGATAGACATGAATAGAGAGTGGAAAGTAGGTAGGTAGAGAGAGAGACAGAGACAGAGAGAGAGATAGAGAGAGAGAAAGAAAGAGAGGGAGAAAAAGCAAGTGCGTGTGCCTGGTGTGTCACTCTCCCCGTTGTGCATTTGATGAAAAACAAATATTCCAAGTTTTGCTTCAATAACTGCTCATAAAGAATCACCAGAAGGCCTTTGTGGGAGGGGGAAGGCAGGGCATACACATAGGGAGGGATGACAGGTATATTTATTTATTGCAGAGGCCGGAAAGGTCAGAGGGAGCCCTTCAATTGTATCATCAATCGTAATGTCTTTAGCCTTTGCCAGGTTATTGTTGTTTATTGTCTCAAGTGAAACAGGACAAGAACCACCAATACAGCAGAGGACAGATATATGGATGTGTTTGTAATTCCTTTTCATTAAGGGTTGTTGGGGCCTTTCTTTGTATTTGAGAGGTTTGTGGGTGAATTGTTTGACATTTTGATGTTCTTGTGAAATGGAGATGAGATTCATGGGCCATACAACTTGAATGTAATATATATTTCATGATATTGATTTTGATCGTATTTCATAGGAAAGTGATGTTACCAACTTACATGTAAGTCTTCAAAATGAAGGTCTGAAGGTCTTCACAATGAAGATTCTATTTGCTCTTGCTGTTTGGTGATAATGAACGACTTGTGCAGATTTTTGCCCTCTCCTTTTGCAGATATTGCATACTTTATTATTTTGGGTGTGTGTCTCTCTCTGTTTCTCTTACTCTATGTCTCTCTGTTTCTCTTACTCTATGTCTCTGTCTCTGTCTCTGTCTCTGTCTCTGTCTCTGTCTCTGTCTCTGTCTCTGTCTCTGTCTCTGTCTTTCTCTCTCTCTCTGTCTCACTCCCTCTTGGGTTATGACAAATACTGTACCATAGGAGGTGATAGTCTCATCCCGATGGAAAAAAGGGTGACAGAAATCAATAACCAATACATTCTTCACCAGCGACTCACGTGCGTCTCACAGCTGCTTGCTTTCGAATGCAAATGAGAACAGTTATGATTCCCCATTTTTTTGCAATCAAGTGACGGTTATTTCTGCATCTGCTTTTTGAAAGAAGAGGAAAGCTGTGTATGATTGAGGGGATGAGTCAGTGTATAGTAGTATTCAATCTGACTGCAGGGGTTAATCAATACCATGATGTGATAATGATGTTCATTATGGCTTAGCCTGGTCTTATTTGATACCTCTAGGAATGAAGAATCGTCGGCATTTCATTTATCTCCGCAAGATCAAATAATGACAAATCAGACAGGCAAGGGAATTAGATTCGTTCACACTCAACTTTATACAGTTATTCAGGTTGATCCGTAAATATGTCAGCATTTTCGCGGAGGATCAAATTATTGAAAGCAGAAAAGCAAGAGAAGAGTTGTGCCCACTTACATAAATGCATTTATTCAGGTTGATGTAGTTTGATATCTCAGCATTTTCACAAAGGGGGAAGCGGAGGAATTGAGTGGAACGCAAACCCCTAAAACGACACCACTAGAAAGAGAACTCATTGCTCTCCGTAGCGGTGAAAGAGAGTTCTTTAGAAGGATGATAGAAGCGTTTTGATGAATGTGGGGATTACGCATGCCATGTCATGTGACACATTTCCCGTGTATCAGCTGGAATGTGATTGGCTGAGCTATTCTTGTGTGTGTGTGTGTGTGTGTGTGTGTGTGTGTTCGTGTGTGAGAGGAAAAGATGACGCGATGAAGAGATCTAAAAGCGGGAAAGCTAGGACGCTGACAGATGAAGTAATATCGGAGCCTGCGGAAGAGAATGGAATCTTTTCCTTCCTAAAGAACACATCTATCATCATTTTTTTAGTTCAGTGATATGTTTTGACATTTAGCCAAGCTCATATATCTCCTGTGTCGTAAGTTTCTGAACACGGCTTCATTTTCTTGACAAAGTAAAATATGTCAAGTAGTCTCCAGTCTCAGACCCAATTAGCAGTGAAAAGTAGTGAAAGCAGACAGTGCAATCATTTAAAATAATCTTTTGCTTGTATCCTATACTGATACTGTCTCACCGTCACAAAAATGAGTCTTGAAATCTAAGACTACTTACCAGGGGCCTGTACATTTTGTGTGATGGTGAGTGCTTAGTCTCTGCAAATACAGACTGTGCGATGGAGTGACAAGGGTTTGTGCATGCCAACTAAACTGGCAAGTCATTTCAATTGACATAGCAGATTTGAATTAGGCACTGAGTTTGGCTTTTACGAAGATTGAGATTATTTTATATTGTGCCATTCGAGTATTGTTGATACTGAGAAAAAGCATCAAATCACCAAACCCAGAACAAATTTACCGACCATACCAGTGTCATTGTCATGGTATTTGCTCTTTGTTGTTTGCACTCTGAATAATTCAATGTTTTGATCCTTGCTTGTATCGTAAAGTTTCCTTTCGTGCCAAAGAGATTTTGCGAATCTGACTCAGGAGATTTAATTTCTCCATACCCTCGGGGATGACAGTAGGTTTGTTTATCGACATTTACCAATTTTGGCTATTTGTATTTGTTGAAAAGCACCGGACCATTGTCAACACTCCCGGAAAAATAGTTGACCGATTCCGTGGTGGGGTTAGGGGGGCCCCCGTGCTATCCATCCCGCACCTTATCCTCGACCCAAAACAAGCCCGATGTGTTTTCCATGCAGTGGAATCCCAGGAGATATCGGGGTAAAGCAGAAGAGTGGGAGAGAGCAAGAATAAACACGATAAATACCTTTACCATATGGGTGAACTGCAGGGACTTCATGGACTCTGGTTGCAGTATAAAGGAAAAAAAAGGATGAGATTTCTTCTCCCGCGTGCCACAAGTTCAATGGCAATTGTATGACAAAGACGCATCGTGGGTCAGAGTATACTACGTGTAGATTAGGGTTGACATATTATAAGAACAAAGGGAAATGTGAAGTGTATGTAATATGTGTATGTGTAAAGATGTTATGTGTGTGCGCGCGCGTGTGTGTGTGTGTGTGCATACATGTGTGTGCTTGTGTGCCTGTGTGCCTGAGAAATTATGTATTATTATTTTTGTATTTGTGGCTGTACGTATTATTGGAAATGGAACACAATAAAAACTATTGAAAAAAGTGTGTGTGTGTGTGTGTGTGAAAGTGAGTGAGAGAAGAATGAAAATAGAGCTAGGAGGGAAGGGGGATGCCTAGATTATAATTTCCTGGAGTTAGGGCAGTACCACGGTACAGCTGGTAGCAAAAAATGAACCAGAATAAAATAAAAAGAAATAGAACAAAATAAAAAATTCTGTTTATCCTGCCCAAACACTGATCTCTCTGCTCCGCTTTATTGATTAGTCAGCTTTGACAGGCTATGTATTCATCATTTATCACAGTAAACACGCTGCCTTTGTGTCGGAGCTTAGCAAAGGTGAAGATGCGTTGGTTTTAGCTCTCGAGCTGCCGACCGCCCTCAAAAAGATCACACAGCGCCGCCCCCCTGCACTTAGGGGACTCAAACAAATGGGAAACATAGACAAATATTGATATGGATATTCCAACCATCCATCTCATATACATTCAGAATTTTCACCTCGTAGTACCTACACCTAATGATATATATTACATCCCATTTTTTTTGTATGATCATAGATGTGGTTTTATTTTTTTCCCTCATTTGTGGATTCACTGTATTTGCAATTCGTGGTCTCATTTAAAGGGACACTAGAGGCACATTCTCTTACTTTGCTGCTTTGGGTCTCATTTAAAGGGAGATTATAGGTGCTATATAAAGTGAGTAATCTGATACTCTTTGCTGCTCCTCAATTAAAGGAGAGATTGTTTAATACTCAGTCTAATTTATCAATTAGGAGTCAGCAAAATATTTGGCTATAAAAAATATGCTTTACTACTAAGTTTATTTTTTTCTGTGCAGAATAGTTTAAATTGATAAAGTTGATAACAACATTTGGGAAAAATGTTTGAAATCACTTGTGAGAAATTGATTTACATTGCGTGATCTGATTTGAAGTCAGTGTACCTTAAAACTTTTATCAGATTGTGAGGTAGAGGTCACTATCCGTGCAAGGATTTGTCAAATAATCAGCTGAATTGTGCTTTCAGGATTGATGTTAGTGCATTTCTGGAATGATCTTTCAACTGAATATCAATTGCTTTTGTATCCCCAGTTGACATTGAATGTATCTCCCCTCTTGTCATTATTCAGTATTCTCCTTGAAGTATTATTCATTCTGGTGATAGCTCCCCCGTTATGCAGCAATTTATGAGAAAGCCAGCTCTGCCTAAAAACGCTGAGCACGGATGAGTGATGAGTTATGGCTTGATCCGATTTTGTCTTTCATTTATTCCTTCTTCTTCCTCGATCTTCGCAACTAAAGAGAAGAAATTTCCCGGATGATTACACCTGCTATGTGATTTGGAATTGCTTCGGGGAGGGATTTTGTGCCGCCGGTTGCGGAATGAATGATCTGCCAATCACGGCTGGAAAATATGCGGTACTTTACTCATCAAGGCAGGGATGATATTTCATTTGTGTGATTCTCGGGTAGATTACCGGCCACAATGGAGGAGTCCCTTCGTTCCTTCTCTCGTCCTGTCCCTTGTTCAAGTGAGCAGATCGCTTTCACAAACCCACTGGCTCGCGACCAATCTTTTTTCATGGTTTGCAAATGATGATCAGTACTAGAGAACAGGCAATCATGAAATTGGCCGGATAATGTGTCCCTGGATGCTGGGGATTTGATGTGATTTTGCGCAAAAAGAATGTAAAGAGATCTCCTGTTCCTTCTCATGTGATGGGATGTTCTCTTTGAGGATCAGGTGGGGTTGGTGAAGTTGGAAAACACTTATTTGGTTGAGATTGGAGTAGCAGTTAGGGTTGGGATTGTGTGGGTGAAGTTGGAAAACGCCTTTTTGGGGAAGGAATGGGGGGGGGGGGGGGGGGTAAGGGGTGAGGGTCCTTTTCTTTAATGACCATTATACACCCCAACATCTATATCTAACTCTGCATGAATTGCTTACAGGTCTACAGTGGTGTACCAACCAATATCTCTCTGCAAGTGCATGTGATATTGATATGAATGAAACGGTATTAACAACAGAGTGGTTGTTAGTGATGGTGATGGTGTTCAAGATTGTCCCACTAGTGATGATGATGTCAATGATGATGGTGATTAAAATGGGAACAATAATGAGTTTGGTGAGGAATGATGATGATGATTATTATGATTCTCACAATTTGCATAATTCTCATGATTTCTACAATCTCCTTACATTTTTTGCATGTCTTGTGATTGTTGCAATTCTTACAATTCTAACGATTCTTATGATTCTTTAAATCATGTTTTCTAATTCATCCTGTGTAAATAGAAAACTTAGTAACGAAGGTAATTACCCAAACTTGTCAGTAACCCATCTTTACCTCTCTGATCTGTACAGCGCCACCAGTGATTACCCGTGGACTAGAGGATGAGGGCGGTATAGCGGAAGGAGCGGTAACGTTCTACTGCAAGGCCACAGGGACCCCTACCCCGACCTTCACCTGGTACCGTAACAACATGAGGAAGATCAAGGGGCTACGCTTCCAGCAGTTGGATGTAGAGGGTGGCTCCGTGCTGCGGGTCGGCCCACTGCGGGTTGACCGTGACAATGACCAGACCATTATATGTGAGGCGTCGAACGAAGCCGGGACGTCAACATCGCAGGCGAGGATGAGAGTGACAGAAGGTTAGTCGCATTCCATTCATCATTCGTTAATTTATTTGTATTTTTTTAATCCTAATGTATGTTGAAAAAAAGTTTTCGAAGGGACCACAAATTTTTACTCTTAATTTTATCTTCATATATATACAGTGAGAAGTATGGGTTCAAAATTCATTTAATTCAGTCAGTTTTATTCTGACAGAAAACAAATTTACTCACATCCATTATGTTTTTAATGAGATTTTAAGACATTTTCATATTGCTAAATATGTTAATCATTGCGGATAAATGGCATTGACAGCTAGAGGTCATGAGATGTCATGTGTGTTCTTTAGTCTTACAGTAGCAGTGTCTTAGTGTGTTTACTGAATGCTTTATGGCAATGGTGATATTATATTGGTGTGGTGGGATTGTTGGGTTGTTACAGAGGAAGAAACTGTAAAGGTGCATTAAGCTCATAAAATCATAGACTTGAATTGAAAATACAACAAGAGGAGAAGGACAAGATGAAGTAGGAGAAGGAGGAGAGAGAAGGAGAAGGAGGAGAGGAGGAGGAGAGAGATGAAGGAAGAGGAGGAAGAGAGCAGAGTAGGAGTAAAAGAAGGACAAAGAGATGAGGAAAACAAGAAGAAGTTGAAGGAGGAAGAGGAGAGAGAATGGGAGGAGGAGGAGGAGGAGGAGGAGGAGGAGGAGGAGGAGGAGGAGGAGGAGGAGGAGGAGGAGGAGGAGGAGGAGGAGGAGGAGGAGGAGGAGGAGGAGGAGGAGGAGGAGGAGGAGGAGGAGGAGGAGGAGGAGGAGGAGGAGGAGGAGGAGGAGGAGGAGAGTGTCTAGGCAGTGAAAATAAATGTCATTTTCCTTGTTATTTATGAAAAGAACTCACAAAGAGATGTACATTTCATTTTGGATATAAAATTGACATCTAAGATTATCTGTGACTGCATGAAATCACACAATTTCATGCCTGTATAAGCTACTGATTCCCCCTTTCAAACCCAGCTTTTCATCACTCCTTATCTCTGCGCTTGATCTTGATTCTCCAATGTACAGTGTCACAACAGCAATATTTTCCGCCTTGTGCTTGCCTTGTGTCCAGCTGCATTGATTGTTTTCCTTGTCCCCCCCCCTTCCTTCCCTCCCCCCCCCCTCTTGCATTGATCACTACACTGCACTTGCTGCCGCATTTCTCATGTTTTCTCACCGATTCTCGCTCTCATGCCACAAGTATGATCCCGCCATCCCTTCAACGTAATCTCAAACTTCTGTTTACCAATTGCTGTAGATGCATAATTTCATCTCATGATTTTGAGAAATGCAAACCAGGGAGTGGTAGAAAGAGGAATCAGGTTGTCCAAACTCTGTCCTAGATAGTTTGCGCCATCGCAAACCTCTCAATTGAATTTCTGGAATGTTAGAAGAAGTACACCTAGACTGTTTCCACTGTTACACCCAATATTAATCCTCAAGAGAATGTCTTCTATCTGAATGTATTGTATTGTGTGTGTGGTTAAATGTTAGTTTCAAAAGATCTCTTCTGACAAAAATCTGTGTTTACTCTTCTTGTCCCTCTACAAATATATCCATCTACATGCATTTACATGTATCGATCTGTTCCTGCATTGATCTTCCTCTCCAAATGTAAAAATACTCAAAACTTCACAAATATGAATAGAGTAGGATGGAGTGCGTAGGCGTACAGTGTAGCTGTGCAGTGCACTGTCTTACAATGTGTGTCTGTATATTAAAGTAAGGCTACAGCATCTGAAACTCTGTGTCTGTAGTACGACTTCTGCCCACCTAGCTGAGGCTGTACCCAATTCCTTTCTTGGAAGGCTTGTGCAAACATGTAATAGCTAGTTCCTTCTTAACAGAATCTTTGAATCAAACTCACTGACGAACTTGGGTTTTTACCTGCAAACGAGTTGTTTACCTTCTTGACTGTATACTACCAATACACCCCCACCCCCTCTACCCACGCACCCAACTTATGCTCCTCACTCCCTTAGAACCCAAGTTAGAGACCAGTAAATAACACAGAGGTGAATCAGAGAGCAGTTTATGAGGCACGACTTCAATCATTATCGGCTCAATAGCAGCTGGGACAATGGGAATGTGGCGCTCTTTCAATGTCACAAGCCATTGCAGGCTATTGTGATCTTCTCGATGAGTGTGCGCTCTGTTAGTGATGCAGATCCGTTTTTACAAATGGTATCTTTTCATAAAGTGATATTAAGTTTTAGGTTCTGTAAAGAATTCATTGCATGAGAAGAGATATATATCTTATATCGTAAAGTTTGTGAAATCCCGTTTGGGCCAATAACTGACATTAAAGCTAAGCGTTGAATGGTAAAGACTACAGGACATGTAATACATGGAGCAGTGTCCTGCCATGATCATGAATCACATTCATGTTTGATTGAGAACACCAGGAAAAATTATCTCAAAATTATCACATTTGTGATATTAAACAAAATCCCGACTGGTTGATGACGCCAAAATGGTTTTGCTGCCCAGTCATTACCACGGTATCACCTTTTACCTCAAACTTAAACTATATTCATGCTTAAACAGTATCGCTGCTTTTGTTTGAAAGAGGGGCTCTTTATGCTGAGGAAAAAAGAAAAAAAAATAATGACAAAACAGCCCCAACAAAATGTTTTGTATTAATGTCATGAGCTGTATGTCACTAAAGAGCTGTGTTCATGACATCTTATTAAACCTTTTATTCTCACAGGCGTATAAGTTTATATTAGCTCAAGGCTCTTTAAGTGAATTAGTTCTGAGAGGGTTAACACTTATTTTCTCATCCTACATATTGAATTGAAAAATTATTTCCTCATTTCATAAAATAACAATAATGTCAGACACCATAATGTTGCATAATACACTGAACACATTCACAAGGACAGAACAGAAGGAAACAAACTGATATCACATGGTTGGGTTATAAGAAAAACGTGCAGAAACGAGACATTGATCACACTTTGGACATTGACATTGTGTGCACTTTTTATAATGTAAGTGAAAATGATCGACTGCTTTGAACTCGTGCTTGAAGCGCGCCTTTTGAAGGTTGGTTTCCTTTAATGTCCTGACACAGTGATGGAAGCATGTTGCCAATTTATTGAATCATTGTCGCTCTTGGCCCGAGGATCCGATATAAAGCAAGCAAGGATCTGTGAGACCGTTTCAAAATCTGAGTAAAGTCTGGTATTAAAAGCCGTGTCAATATTTGATCATACTTTATTGTACATTATCAAATAAGGCACAAGGAAACCATGGTGGTTTGATATTACCCCCACCATAGAAGGTAATGTAGAAAGAGCAAACAGTGGTAAAAAGTTGGGATTGGATTACAAAAGGGTAGCAGCTAGATGTGGATTCATTCTCTGGAGTCTATTACATACTCTGATGAAATAAGAGAGAGAGAGAGAGAGAGAGAGAGAAAGAGAGAGAGAAAGAGAGAGAGAGAGAGAGAGAGAGAGAGAGAGAGAGAAAGAGAGAGAGAGAGAGAGAGGAGAGGAGAGAGAGAGAGAGAGAGAGAGAGAAAGAGAGAGAGAGAGAGAGAGAGAGAGAGAGAGAGAGAGAGAAGGGAGAGACAGAGTGAGACAGAGAGAGAGGCAGACAGATAAAGAGACAGAGAAACAGTGAGAGACAAACAGAGAGAAAGAGAGAGAGAGAGAGAGAGAAGGGAGAGACAGAGTGAGACAGAGAGAGAGAGGCAGACAGATAAAGAGACATAGAAACAGTGAGAGACAGACAGAGAGAGAGAACATGAAGACTGATGGCACTGTAGGCTTCAAACGAAATTTAAGAATTAAATTAACTTCTCTAGGGTTTATTACGTACTCTGACAAAATAGTGAGTGAGGGGGGGGGGGACAGAGAGAGATACTGGTAGAGAAAAATAGCACGAACGAGGGAGAAAGAGAGAGAGAGAGAGAGAGAGAGAGAGAGAGAGACGGAGAGAGAGAGATTGACTTGGTAATATGAAGACTGGAAACCCTGGACAAAACGAGGGATGGAGATGAAAACTGATCGAAGAGATCAAAAGAGACAGAAAGAGAGAGACAGACAGAGAGAGAGAGAGAAAAGGAAAGAGAAAGGAAAGAGACATGAAGACTGGTAGAACTATGAGCTAGAAAAAAACCTGAAGAATGAAATTAACTTTTTTTGTTGGATTATGGGATTAGAGCTGAACCAACCCAGGGGCATGTTTATGAACATGAGAGGCGAGTCCATGTCTGACGAGGTCCGTGGGTCTGCCCAGAGTTTTATTCTACCATCTCAATATTTGGGGGCTGACCTCTGGGGGTAGGTCGGGTTACGTCTTTGGGGTTAAGTTTGGGTGCTGGCGCCGCGCCGGACCGGGGCCCAGTCCCAGACTCTCTGATTTCATTGTACATGTACTAATCGGCTTTTCAACCCGTCAACTCCCCCTACCCGCCCGCCACCCCTTCCTCCCTTCCTTCCTTCTCCTTTTGTCTGTTTTTCTTTGGTTCTTGTTAGTTATGGATTGGTCGATATCAAAAGGGAGGAAATTATATCTACATTTTGTAAGTTTGAACTGGAAATAAATGGTTGCCTTTCTGGGGACATACTGTTAGGATGTGGGAGCCAGGTTTGTTCACAGTGATGCTGGAGAATGTTTTATACCTGTTAGATACTGAGTCTGGCTCCTCTACGCAACGGAATCTAGTCAACACTTGTTGGTAGTCCATGTTATTCTATAGGTTAGTTAACCTTGTTTTTGATAAAGACCTTCGAAGCAATAGAATCTACTTAACGCTAGTTGGTAGTGCATATAATTCTATAGGTTAGTTAACCTTGGTATTAATAAAGAGGGAATCAGAATAGGTGGTCTCTACATACAGGTGGAGATTCATTCAAATCTGTCTTAGTGGCCACCTGTCTATAGCAGCCAACCTGTCTATAGGGGCTATTAAAATAATTCCCCCAGAGAGAGAGAGAGAGAGATCATGTGTTACACAACCTGCCTATAGCAGCCACCTGCCTATAAAGGCCACAATTTTTGTTTCCCTTGGATGGCCACTATAGACAGGTTTCACTGTACATGCAATCCACTCTGAAGTGATTCAGGTGGAGTGGTCTTAACAGACAAGTCGTCTTTCCAGACAACCAGTCCTTGTAAGCATGTTTGACTGTTTTAGTGGAAGAAACTGCTTTTTTAGTGGATTTAAATTACAAATTACGTCACTGTCGAGTGCTGATATTCCAGTGCTTACACAAACATTTGTACTCAAAACCATGGAGGTTTATGTCTACCGATTCTGCATTATATTTGTGATTTATTTCATCATTGGTTCGCATTATTGTTGAAGCTAAGACCGTAATCCAGTTTTAAAGTTTGTCTCACAAAACCTGGCACGGAGAACCGTCCATTGTCCGAAGCCATTGTACATGGTGTGATCTCTCTTCATGATGCATTAGTTCCAGCGATTGCGTCCAACTGCGAAGATAAGGCCTGTGTTCACCAGCTCGAAGTTGGGCAAAATAGCATGCTATATCAGATCTTTATAAATTATCCCGATCAGTAATTGGGCACTGTATTGCTAATAGACATGCCAGCAGGGTGCTCTTGTTATGAAGAGTTTCCCAAAAATCTGGAGTTATTTTTACTACTTTTTGTTCATAACTGAGAAAGTTTCCCAATGAGTGATAGAGCGCTTTCTCCAGGCTGAAAAGAGGAAGAATGAAATAGCAAATTTTTTTTGCTCAACATTTGCTTTGCATTTTGCCCTGCAAATGTTCTGAGCTTATTTTTCAAAATAGAAATTGTCCCCCTGTTTCAAATACGAAAAATCTGCACACAGGCAACAGGCACAACCTCCACATCTAGAATCTCAGAACATTAAACTCTGCCATGGGTGAAAAAAAACATATGTTGTGATTGAGGTGCACAAAGTTGGGTTGTTCTCCTGAGTAGCTATGATCGCGATATTTTGCAGCATAGGTTTGGGGGGAAAAACCCGCCCATTGTTTCTGCCTCAAAAGTTTGTTTTGCAAAGGATTGCTTTAGCTCAAACTTTTCACATGGAGTGATTAATTTGAGAAACTCTTGAATGCGACTTGACACTTCATGGTCTGCAAGCCAAGTGATTAGATTTACACCAGTTGTCTGATTTTAAGCAAACATATTTCATTTCTCCCCTTTGAATTGAATTGCTATCATCAATTTTTTTGAGGAAAAAAATGATTATTTGGTTACGAAAAGCATTTTTTTTTTATCATGGTAGAAACCAGGCTGTTGTGTTGCTGTAATAGAAAAGGATCTTTCAGTAAAAAACAGTTTGCTCTGGCAAAATGGTTATACATCCTGTAATTCTCTTTTCATTTTTCATGGCAATTATATGCTTTGTAAGGAACTGTGAATTTAAAAATTCTTTTACTATGTTTCATATGTGCATTTATGTGCATGGTAATGAAATCTTTCCGTACTCATTAACATTTGCTTTATGATTTTGGCAAGTGTTCTAATTCCCATCTTACTACCTGGTAAACTCCATTTAGCAGTTTTGGTGTCAAACATTGTTTTCTTTGTGGATCACCACTGATAGCCCTTCAACTCTTTTCCAAAATTTTCTGATAACACCACATCTTAAAAAAATCAGCTCTCTGCATGTACTTTTCCACCAGAAGATGTACAATGTACCTGATTTGACATGGTACCATTTGCTATCTTCAACAAATGACACATTATTTGTTGAATGAATGGGGGAAGATCTTTTATTGAGCGCATTTGTTGCCTAAAAGATTGCAGATTAGAGATAAAAAGAGCAATTATAGTTGAAGTTGGGAATTTTGTTTGACATCAAAAGAAGGGAGTTTAGGTATGATTTACTTGACAATTCAAGCAGAAAATATCGAGCTGTTTGGTCGCACCCCCTTCGCACCTCCATTCCTAATATTGGTATTATTAAAGGTGATGTAAACGGGGTGGGCTCGAGAAATCTGCCCCAAACTGTCAAAAGGCGGTATTGCTCTGGCACCTAAAGTCAAGGTCTGGTACGTCGGGCAGAAAGACAAACCCAGAAGAAGAAATAAGTGGATTGAGAGAGGGAGCGAAGAAATGACACCCAGGACTTTTGTGCCAGGAAGAAAGAGGAGTCCTAAAAAAAAAAACACGAAAAAAAGATAATACCATGGGAGAGGGAAGGAAAATGGAAATGAAAATAATCAAATGGAATTGGTTCTTCGGCTACTGAGCAAGGAACTCTTGCAAGGTCAGAACCATGTCTATTTGAATTTCTCCTTTCTTTCCACATTTGGTGCTGTCTTGTACGCCGTGATACCACGGCAGGCGTTAGAGTCACAGCACTTTTTCGCAGCTTTCCACCTGCCTCTACGCTGCATTTGTTCGCTCTCTTGCACTCCCCCTCCTCCTTCCTCTGTTTCTGTTTCTGCCTCTCTCTTTCCTTTCTCTGTTGTTCTCTGTCTCTTTATGTCCTCTCTCCCCCTCTCTCTTCCTCTCTCTCTCCCTCTCTCTCTCCCTCTCTCTACCTCTCCCCTCTCTCTCTTCCTCTCTCTCCCTCTCTCCCTCTCTCTCCGACTCCCTCCCTCTCCCCTCTCTCTTCATCTCTCTCCCTCTACTCCCCTTCTCTCTTCCTATCTCTTTCCCACCCCCTCTCTCTATCTCTACTACCCTTCTCTCTTCCTATCACTCTCCCACCCCCCTCTCTCTCCTCTCTCTCTGTCTCTGTCTGTCTCTCCCTCTCGCTCTGTTTCACTATTTTTCTTCTCAAATCGACGCAAGGTAGGAGCTTTCCTCTCAGCCTGGTGCTATATTATCACAGCTTTCTCCACCTTGGCTTTCACGCAGTGTGGATATGTGCTTTGTAGCCTTGCTCTTCCAGACCCTACATGTTCCTTCCTCCACCTTGGCTTTCATCCAATGTGGATATGAGCTCTGTAGGCTTGATCTTCCAGACCCCACACGTTCCTTCCTCCACCTTGGCTGTCATCCAATGTGGATATGAGCTCTGTAGGCTTGATCTTCCAGACCCTACATGTTTCCTTCCTCCACCTTGGCTTTCATCCCATGTGGATATGAGCTGTATAGGCTTGATCTTCCAGACCCCACATGTTCCTTCCTCTACCTTGGCTTTCATCCAATGTGGATATGAGCTTTGTAGGCTCGCTCTTCCAGACCCCATTAGCTCTGTTTCTGTCTTCATGTCTGACTGATGTTAACAGCATTTCTCTTTTTAGGTATACAGGTTTTAGTGAAGAAGCATCAGAGAAAGAGATATTGTAAACAGGGTGCCCATATTTCAAGCTTGCTGAGGTATACATACTTCCTGGGTTTGAAGGAGACCCAGTTTAGGAAAATTAGGGAATGTCTAAGTGATTGTGTACCAGATTGTCTGTGGTACTTCGTGATCCTTCTATTAAAATAAAGTTCAACTTTTTATGGAAAATCACCCCATCACCCCAACCATAATTTTTTTAAGAATTAGAAATTATCTGTCAGGTGTAATATACCATCTTAAATACGTATATTTCATTTTGGCTCAAATGTTTTTCGTGAAGAAGCAACACCTAAATTGTGTCCTGTCCTTTGATAGTACAACCTCTGCTTCTCTTTGGCTTTTCTACTTAAGATCTTGACCTTATCTTCCCTTTTCTTACCTTTCCTTATGCGCATCCCCGCCTTCCCCTCATCATCTGCCCATCCTTCGGTGCCCTTAGATGCACCATCCGTCATTGTCTCTCTAGATCTCTTTGGCTAACATCCCCATCACGGTTTCCATGGCAACTGCCTCCAGACTTGTCCACAAAGCATCCATCACTGTTATCCGCTAATCATTGTGGCCTGTCCAATTAGGGACCGAGGGCTCAAGTCTGGAGTCTGGCTTCCTCGGCACAACAATATTATCTAGCTAAGGTGGGGGTTGGAACCTTTGAGATGAATAATAGATGACCTACAGTTCAGTAAATGGCTTTCTTTGCAACACTCGTGAGAATGTAAGGTTGATGAGTTTGATACATTTATATGGATCTTAGTGTGCAAATGTGATGAGATCCCTTCGCCCATGCCATAATGGGGGAGTGTCAAATTACAGAACAATCCATCAGAGATACATACAGGTAATTGAGAATGAAATTTGTTCTAGTACAGAATGTCTGCACATGTCTTGCCATTTTTTGTGTATGTACAACTCTCTAATCAATGAGTTTTTCCTGGAACTTGAGAAATTAGTTCAACTCTCTTTGCTGAAGTTTTCCTAAATTTCTTCTTGCAACTTTATTTTGAATTTAATCTTTCATAACAGTATTTAATACCTAGAGTATCTTGCAAATGGGACTGTATTGTCGTTGACTTTTCTTCTGAGCTTGCCTATCTACAATTTGTTTTCCCTTGTGCCTGTTACTTATTCATGCTGCCCCGTCCTGTGCTCCAAGCATCCGTCTCTTGTTTCACCCCTCACCCCTGTCCAAGCTGCCTGGTGTGGAAGTCATGCTGTGCAGTGTGCATGCATCAGCTGTGATAGATAGGGCACTACAACCCAAGTAGCGCCGCAACGTCTCAGGTAGCGTCGGATCGATCCCCGCGCTACCCAGCCCTCCACCAGGCCAGTCCGACATCAAATCCGTCCCCTACAGGCTTTCGGGATCGGCCGGTCGGCCACCGTGCTCCCCCGAGCTGGCTCTACCACTGGGGCAGCGCTGTGGAGGTCAAAGGGCAAAGCCGCCGTGTCTCATTAGACTTTCCAAACAGTCGTCACAAGACTATCGGTAACATTGTCAACATTAGTGTGCGAGGGCGACATGCGATATTGGGCAGGCGCTGTTGGGCTGATATTGGCACTTCAGACCGTGCCTCCTGCTCCCGGCTGATTTGCATAGATGCATTTCAAGGACTGATGGGGGAGATGATGCGGGAGGAGTTGGAGGTTGGGTTCAACAAACTCTGAGGTGGGAGAAGGCAGGTCAAAGGGGGCTATCTTGTTTTCCTGTCTGAATTTGATATCAATATCATTTTTTTGTGTGTTTTTTTCCTTATTTTCCTCCTTACGTTTTCAGTGTTTCAAATCCTATCGATGGCTTTCATCTTTGGACTAATTTCACATCTCTCACAGTCATCGTAACTTGTCTAATATACTCTTACAAGGAGCATCGCTGGACTTTGTGCAGCCAATCATCTCAGACTCTGAACATCAGGCCCATGTCCTGATTCTTCACACTGAAGGCAGTAGGCAGATGAGTTGAAAGTTCAAATTGTGTCAATATTTTGCCCTTTTTCTGTCTGATGTTGGACATTTTCTGGTCAGGGAGTCACCACAGCTTATGTTGCCATGACAGGATGTTTGTTGAAATTGGTCCACGAAATCACCACAAAGATCTGTGGATTTACACCGTTGTTTGTCTTCTATCTTCTGTGTTCACCTTGTCAGCCTCCTCTCTATCCCTCTTTCTTTCTCTTTCTCTCACTTTCTATTCCTCTATCTTTCTTCTTTTGTTTTGCCATCATTTTTTCTTTCTTATCATGGTCCACAGTGGCACAGAGTACCACAAATTTCCTTTCTCTTTCTCCTCTTCTCTTCTTCCCAATTTTCTCTTGTCTTCTCTCTTCTCTTGTCTTCTCTCCCCTACTCTTTATCTCCACTCCTCTTTTCTGCTCTCTCATTTCTTCTCTTTTCTTCTCTTCTCTTGTCTCTCCACTCTCTCTCTTTCACACCCCTTCTCTGTCTCTCTCTTTCCCTCTCTCTTCCTTTCTCCTGTTTGCTTTCTTGGGCCTTCAGTAATCGTATTGTAAGTGCCAACTAGCCGACAAATTGCTTACTCCTTTCGAGGGTTCCCACGCCTACCATACACCAGATAAAGTTCATAGCAGTTCGTGCAGAAGCCACAATTCAAAACACAGAACTTGAGACCAGCTCAAAAATGTCACTTTTACATCCATATGATTCTATGAAATCTGAAGGATTAGATTGTACAGTATATGAGGCATTGAGGTGAAGTTCTCCATATGAATTTATAATTATGACAGGTACTGTTACCTACATGGAATGCTAAAAATTTGTTTTGCATTAAGCTGGAATTATTTAGGAGCACTTTTTAAAGGGGCCCAATTTGTATTTATGTTTTGTCATATTTTTAGTCTTTGTAATAGTTTTTTGTTAGCATCAAGATCTTACAGAAATGTTTACACCTTTCCGGATATATCTTGATCATGATGGATTGCTTTTTTTTAGCAAAAACACAAACTTTTGGCAACTTATCGTGGGAACAAATTTGTTGTGACATTGCTCTATGGAAAGCTGCATAGCACGCAACCTTTGTATTAATGACGCAAAAGTGTGTCAAATATGCAAAATATTCATCAATAAGTTGTTGATTAGTTACAACATTGTATAAGCATGCAGTCTGCTTTCTCAGCTCAATTGATTTCCAGCAGCGCAAAAACATGTTTTTAAAATAAGTTGTCACGTTGAGCACAATATCATTATTTAGCCTTTTTGTGTACATTAGGGATAACCAAAGTGGTGAGATATGCTTGAAAAAAAGTGTGAAATGATTTAAATTGATTGCAAATAACTCCTATTGACTCCATGTATTAGCATGATTTCTTTCATTCAGTAATAATAGGCTCAGCTTCAGACTGAAATGGTAATAAATATATGCCTGAATTATCACATATTTGTCCATGTGCATGTATGCATTGCAGCATTCATACAGGAACTTTTATATAGTTTTGCCCTGGAGGAAGACTACTTACAAACGAAATTCTGTATCAATGAATACACATACACAAAGATATCGGTACCATGAAGAGGAAAAAAGTAATACACGTATTTACCCTGATAAAGAGGTGTACCTTTGGCTCAATATTTTTGCTTGAAATTTCAATAAGAAATCTTCCCTCACGCCTGACTTGTTTTGAATGCGGGGCAGATATTACTCCAAATTCGGCCATTGTAGCGCTGCGGATTATCTGCCTACCACACAATAGGCGCTGCACGAAATCATATTTGTCACCAAAATCACTTTGCAAATATTTTGTAGTGATTTTTTTTTTTGGTGATGCTTGTGCTGGTGGGGTTGAGAAGTGGGGGGCGGGGGGGGGGGGGGGGGGGAGGAGGATGAAGTGGAGGGAGAAAAATGATTGCATGTGGTATCATAGGCAAGATAGTGAAAATACTGAATTTTGGCTACTAAGTTTGGGTGTAGTTCTATTTCATTCACTGAGAAACCACTGCTATTGTCACCAGAATACTGATATTTTTGAGACAGTCAAATACTGAAATTAGGGTTAGGACGTTGGTGACTCATGTATTTTCATCAGTTGAATCTGATATATTTGTATGTATCATTCTTCTCGAAACACTCACTATATATATTTGTTTAGAGGTTGGGGATGGGGGCATATCTAGCAATTTAGATACACAATCAATTTACTTCCAAACAACAACAAAATATTAATCTTAGTAATAAGGATAGTTTTGCTAAAGTGATAAGTACATGTTAGTTCGTTATAGATTTCCAAATATTGCAAAACTTTGAGGAAATAAGGAACAAGAAAGGGATCATTTGCTTCAAAGTGATAACACAAGGAACCAAGATATATACAAGATCTTTGTAAATGTCTGATTCAGCCCAGCGTGAAATGATTTGACTAGTTTATATTATAATAGGTTTCTGAGCGCCTTTGAAGCAGAAAGAGGTGTGAATTGGTAGGGGGATTATAAACCACAAACACTCCAGCTAAGCACGTCTGAATCAGATTGCCATTGGAGGGCGGTCTCAGAATGAGAATTCAATTTGCCAGGCTCTCACTCTCAGTCTGGGTTTTAAGTGGCATGTCACCTCTATGTCACTCTATCTGTCAAGTTTTGACGTTTTTATATTTCAAGATTACTCATTTTTATTCTGATTTTTTATGTAGTAGCAGACTTTCTGTTGTCGTTCATGATCTACTGTAGGGAAATCTGTATTTGTATTCTTGTTGCTCTTGTTCATAGCCATTATTGATATAAATCTCTAGTTATGGATATTTTGT
The DNA here is from genome assembly GCA_963669155.1 of Arbacia lixula. Classification (NCBI taxonomy): domain Eukaryota; kingdom Metazoa; phylum Echinodermata; class Echinoidea; order Arbacioida; family Arbaciidae; genus Arbacia; species Arbacia lixula. The sequence goes on along the minus strand of OZ022580.1, from coordinate 18,321,202 downwards.
ATTGAATACTATATGATATTCTTTGCCTCTCTAAAGAGCAATACCAAAACTACATATTTTATGTAGTAGCAGACTTTCTGTTGTCATTCATAATCTACTGTAGTGAAATCTTAATTCATATCCATTATTGATTTAAATCTGTAGTTATGAATATATTTTATTTCTTTGCCTGTCTAGAGGACAGTACCAAAGATTTTGCATTTTCATAACTCTTTCCTTGCAAGGTCAACTGCTGCTCTGTGTGAATTATGTGCGTAACTGGTGAAAATAGTACACACACGACATATTAAGAGTTAAACTCAGAAATACCTTTAGAAGGTGTGAAGAGAAGGGAAGGGCATTTGAGGTGAAATGAATGGAAGCGCACCGGTGCGAGAGCTCTGGGACGAAACTGCAGATTTGCAGAAGGGTAATTAAATTCCAGTGCAGCAAACTTCTGCTGCTTTCTCTGTGATTCTGCTTCTTATTTCCCTTGCAGCAGGCTGGGATGAAACCCCCAAGGGAAAACGCAGAATCCTCACGTTTTGCGGGACCGAGACAAACTTTTCCCCCCTCAGAACCACCCCCTCTAAACCGTGAGATAAAATCGCCACGGTTGACAGAATGATTACGCTCGAGCAAGAACATTATACGCTTGAGCTACTGGCCGGCAAATCATTCATCTTTGCATTGGCTCTAGGCACGTACAGCTATCTATATGTAATTTCACTTTTTTTCTGGGAGAAAGGTAGCTTTATTAGGAAAAATGTGTTATATTCCTGTCCTTGTGTAATAAATTTTATGTATGAAAGACCATTTTGCATCATAGTATTATGTGTGCATGCAATAGGTTATTCATATGGAAGATTGAAATCATTATTAATATTCATTACAACGCAATGTTATTGCTTTATAATTGATGATAATTATTTTATGAGCTACACTTACAGCAGTTTTTTTTCTTACAACCGGATTGTGAATTGCTATTGTCGTTTTCATAAGGAAACAATATGAGAAAGCTTTCCCTATGAAATTTAACTGCACATTCTTAAACGTATAGGGAAACTGGATCTGGAAGTTAATATAAAATCCATGAAAAGACATGAATAGGGGATTACAAATGAGATAAGGAAGAATGAAAGTGATACCTGTGGAGATACAGTGTACTGGAATTTTAGAGAGAAAAAGCCAAATAGTGATCAGTTTTGTTCTGGAAAGGCTTACTTTGCCATCTGCAACCATAAAACACGAGCAACGTCATACAGGCGGTGAGTGGCAGTGGGCTGATTGCTTCAGTGTGAAAGTAGCTTTATGCAGAATCAAGCAGCAACGCTCCTTATTACATCTCCCTCTTGGACAGTTACCCATCCATGATGACCCTAGTGTGACTTGTTATCAGGCGGTCATGGGTAGTGCACGCTGCCTATTTCATGGGATGCTAGATATTAGTTCTGCAGGGTGTGCTGTGGAGCATGCAAGCAACAATTATTTTAATGTTCAGCAAAAGAATGCCTCAAGTGTGAGGATGCATTTTGGGTGATGATGCCTGTCTAGGTATCTATCTATCTATCTATCTATCTATCTATCTATCTATCTATCTATCTATCCATCCATCCATCCATCCATCCATCCATCCATCCATCCATCCATCCATCCATCCATCCATCCATCCATCCATCTATCCATCCGTCTATCTATTCATCTATTTATCTACAGGTATCGATATACACTTTACAGGCAGAATGAACCACCAGTCTTTCCTAATTTAATGATATTCACCAGTCTGCAATTCAACGCCTGCAAGAGTTGTGAAGCCTAATTTCGCAGACACAATTTCACAGCTTGCATTGAGATTCAGACTAATACCTCCTGCTTAACGTTTGTTTGAAACAGGTATTCAGCACACAGTGTCAGATTATCTCAAGATGGCTGACTTTCAGCCCCCTTTGTAAAAATCCGTCCAGACTTTGTGTAATTTTAGAGGTGATTTCGCTCTGCAGGAGGTAGATAAAACAAAACAGCCATCTGCATTTACCGTTAATCAATGCAGATAAAATTTCAATTTCAGTATCGCCATACCCTCCCACAGTTCGTAAATTGAAAAGCTTCGCGAAATATGACTCCCCATCAAATTTCATCAGTGTTCGTCAACCTACTTGGTGGAAAGCATGCCAAGGCATTTTAGCTGGTTCTTCATGCGACCAAAGCTGTCAAAATAGTGTGTTATTTTCTCATTCGGGAAGTAAGAGAGTTGAAATTGCATCTTAAGTCGCCTGAAGCAAGCAAATTGCATGCTATGTTGTATTCTCCAACTGCATGTTGTTGTGTCTTGCAAAGGAGCTTGGGATAGATTTTGGGCTGAGGCAGACTCACAGATTGGTGCGATATTTTGGGAGTCTAGGGTAGTATTTGATACCATGTTGTCCTACATGATAAACTACATATTTTGGGGTTACCCATCTGGGAAGTTTGCCCCTCCCCCCTACCCCCCCCCCCCCTCAACCAACACACACATCCACCATACAAACACACCCACTCACAAGCACACACACACACACACACACATGCAATACACACACATTTTCCTGAGCCCATCCCCCTTTGCACCTCAATAAAGAAGAAAGTGTTAAACTTCCCTTAAAATTAAAGACCATTAAAGAAACAACTTGCAATCCACTATGGATTTGATTGCTCAATAGACTTACATGTGTAGATCAGAGACAACCACATACTTTCTGTCTAGCCAGGACTGTGAGTAATGTGCAGTGATGACAGCTATGTCGCACATGTGTAGAGAGTTATTCCGTCCTTAAATAAATAAATGTATGTATGACTTATGTCACAAGTTTTTATTAGCATTTATCAAGGACACAGAGGATTAGATGTGGTACAGCACTATGACATTAATGTTCTTAACATGAATTCCAGGCTGTCGGACATTTCTCACTCAAACAGAAAAATAGAGTTTAACACTCACAGGACTACTCTGCCCTACTCTGACAAAAGGGAGCAAGTGACAAATCACTCTAATCTGGTTTATGGGTACTCTTAGATTGTACCCAGCATTCACTTCATACGACCAAAATATTTATCTTGCTGCAAGATCTTCAATCTAACATGATGTGGTGTTGCACTGATGCCAATGCAAATGAGAGACACATTTGTTCATTTACAAGAAAAGTCTCTTTTATTAGTTGCTTCCTTTTGTCAGAGTAGGGCAGTACTGGTAGACGCCTTTTCATTCTCCTCTTTTCTCAACCCTGTTTGGATGGAACAGAGATGATATTGAGAATGATTAGTCTACTGCAGCCAGACCCCCTTTTTGATAGTTTGAATAAGGAAATGCCTGACAGCCTGCAAGTTAGGCTACAACACTGTATAAGATGTATTGCTGTATTTAAGGACTTCATTATTATTGTATTGTTTATTGCTATATATTATTGTGCTATTGTGCTGGTGGAAAGCAAATTTCCATGATTTTGGACTGAATAAAAGATCTTATATCTTGTACTCAAAGCTCAGAGCTATCCCATGGAGGCAAGGTCAAATGTACTAGATCTGTCAGGCACAGGGGTAGATAAATTGCTTTGAAATGTAACAGATAATAGAGAGAGTTCGTATAACGTGATATAGATCTGTTGCATTATAGGTCAAGCATTTCTCTCTTTTTTTGGCCTCTTTTACTCAGAAATTAATTTGTATATTGGGCATTCTTCATTCATTTCCTATGCTTTTCAATTGCTTGTGGAAATCTAGTGGTTCACAAGGGCTAATGAAGCAGGAAATGTATCTATATCAATATTCAACTAAACTTAGCACTCTTTACTCCATTTCTCCAGCTAGATGTATTCTCATTATTCACACTGGTATTTTGGCTCAGAGGTACAGTGTATAAGAGGCCATTCCTTAAAACGTAATCTGCGTTAATTTACGGTGAATTAAACTTTGGTTGGCTAAGTCAATCAGTCAGAGGGCAGGTGTCTTGCGGCGAGGGCCAGCAGGCGAGGGCCAGCGGCAGGGAATTGTGAGTGGCCGTGGGCATGATGGCCTCTGTCCATGTGGTCAATGCGGATCTACAGGGGGAGTCAGATGAGTGTAGTCATTGATTCTTAGCTCTATAGGAGCGAGCTGGCTTTGATGCTATTATGTGTGGGATAAGACGTGTGAGTAATGTAGGCATCATGTAGTGCTCCCTGTTCAAACTCCCTGTTTCTTTCTCTCCGTTCCTTTACTTTACCCTTCGTCACTGTTGTCCGCTCTTTCCCCTCTCTCCCTCTTCCCTCTTCTCTCCCCTTCCCTCTCTCCCTTTCTATCTCTCTCTGTCCCTCTGCCCGTCTTCCCCCTTCTCTCCCCCCCCCCCTCCCTCTCTCTCTCTCTCTCTCTCTCTCTCTCTCTCTCTCTCTCTCTCTCTCTCTCCTTCCAGTCTCTCCCCCTTTATCTCTTTGTTTCCTTATACCCAACACACAGTCTCTCTCTCTATTTCTCTCTCTTTCTCCCTCTTTTTCTCCCCCTTTGATACATACCTTCATTTCTCTCTCCCTCTTCCTCATTCCCTCTTGCCCCTCTCCCTCTCCTCCAGGCTCCGCCCTCTCTTTTCTCAGTCATTCTGCATTTTTCTTTCCTTTCCCCTCTCTTTCTTTCCCCCCATTTACATCTACCTTCCTTTCGTACTCCCTCTCCCTCGCCCCATCGCTTGAGATAGCTTAATGCAGTGGAAACGTTGCAGAATGCAAAATCAGTTCTCACACACACAGTCAAAATCCCTCCTGTCATATTTCAAAAGAGTGTGAGTAAAAGACATCATATCGCCCATAGTTCTCTCAATCCGTCTCTCGACTGCTGTCCTCTTTTGAGTTAGCTTAATGCGGTGGAAACATCAAAGAAAGACAAATCAGTTCTCATTCTCAAAGTCCTTTTCCCCCTTTCTGTTCACTCATGATTGATTTGAGCTTGTGCAAATCAGTGCTTTTCTCACTCAAATCCTGTGCTAGGCGAGACTCGAGTAAATGCTAGCCTTAGTTTAAAGCTGTGTTTTTTCTTTATTCTACTCTTTGCTGGACTAACAACCATGTCTGGCCCTGCAGACTAGTGGCCATTCTGTCTCCATGTCTTGGATATAAGAGGGAAGAAGCAAATGTGCTTAGCTTTTGTATCTAGACTTAGGTTTGATTGCAGAAGTGCATCATAACAATAAAAAAAATGCACTCAATTGCCTGGATCCGAGGCTATGAAGTAAAGGCTGATGTCATGGTTTTCACCTGTCATTTTAGGGTAGCTTGGCATTGGGACAAATATATGTTATTAGAATGTGTGTTATTGCTGTAATCCATTCATATATACATCCTTATTTATGTTTTATTAGCTTTCATACCTGTCCAAAATCTCCATGTTATTGTTTCGTAGGGAATTATGTCTCTCACGCATATTCCCCTACAGTAGAAAAGGAGTCCAATCAGGTATCTTAAGCCTGTCAGTATCAACCAATCATGATCCAATTCCAATTACTACACCATTTATCACTAGTGGGATTGAGAGGGTGAAGGAAGAAGCAGTGACATTGTATCTCATAGATCAGAATCACGCAAATCACTTGTCTTTATGGATGGGAGCTGATATAAGACTGCAGCTGCTGGTGTTATGTTGGGTAATGGATTGCGCTCTAGACTCGCATTGTTTGAGTGCGAGGACATGCTAGTTCACCTGGATATCCTCCCAGGTGCTTCTGGGCTGATGGCAGAGCAGCCAGAGAGAGAGAGAGAGAGAGTGGTATTTTCTGACAATCAGTCCTAGATTTAGGTTGAAAACTTCCCCTTGCGAGGAATTGCAATTCTGATAGGTGCCATTTGTCTCATATCGCAACGAGCCTATCTTGTCAACTTTAGCAGATGAAGATGGGCCCTTTTACCATTGTGTCAACTATGTGGAGTGAGTTCCACAATGAATTTTAAAAATTGAAAACCCCCAGCCCTCCACGTTTATAGCGGGAGGTTTTTGGTTGATAGAAAATAGTCCTTTGGGAACTGATGGCAGCCTATTTATCTTCATCTCCCATGTGATGTTTAACATCTTTTATAACAACCTCATTTATAAGTCTTTGGTCTGCCATTAACTTCTGCTTCTTTCTTCCTGCTGCTCCTATGTAAATCAGGGACAGGTTTACCTCAGGTATATAATTGACGCTTCAAGAGTTAAATGTTTGCAACTACGCCACCTTTTCAACCTCTCCTCGAGAAAAGGACAGAGTTGACACCTTCCAAGGAAGCCGTTTAGTCGCCTGAATGGGACAGAAGGATGGAGAGAAAGTGTTTAGGCTGCTCTCTAGTAAGGTGTTGACTGCTGCTAGGTTCAGCAAGGACAATCAATTGCTTTTTGGACAGAGACAAGCTGAGGGACATGGGAAAGGGTGACCCCAGGCCATACTTAACAATGTATTAACTCTGAGCAGAGCAAGGGGTGCTATTCAGCCCCCATTCTTGCCCCTCCCCCCCTCCCCGATTTGGACAGGTGAAGGCGGTCTTCCCTCATGAAATACCAAACAGGATGAAGAGAGGGGTGAAGAAAACGAGGGTGCCCAAGGTGTTGATTTTGCAGCCCTCTCAAATGAACATTCGTTTAAGCATCCAAACATCACGATCTCACGAAAATTGCTCTGCGTGAAGTATTCTATAGCTTTGTTATACACTAAACATCTGAGACATGATGGCTTCCAGGCTGTGTGGAATTGCAGAACGCTGTAGAGAAACGACACCATATCAAACAAACATGGAGTAGATTTCGTGCTTGTTTCAAGTCAATTCTGTGAAGCCCTGATTGCTCTGTCCTTCAGGAAACCTCCTTTGTTCTTTGTAGTCACTTACGCACGCTCTTTCGTGGAGTTTTCAGAACAATCGCCACAGCATTTTCTTTTTTAGTCAAACAAGGCAAGAGCCAGTGTTTGAATTGTACATTTTGGCAAATATCAAGCAGATATGGAAGTGTGTAGCGATGCGATTAGTAATGTATCATTTATAAAGTAATGTCGTGCTTAAAGTGGCCGTTGTGTACTCTGTAGATTGAGTGTTTGTTTGGAGGGAAGTAATTTAGAGAAGCGTCTCGGTGAAGCAAGAAAAGCAAATACGGATTTTAGGGAAAGACAAAAAAGATGGATGAGTTGAGGGGGAGAATGTGTGAATGTACTGCACATTACTAGGCAAAGACGGGAGTGTACGATGAGCATAGCCAAGCTAAGGAAGAAGGGTAGGACATGCTGTGAACAGGAAGAGAGAAGAGACACAAGGGAAAGCGCAAGACGAGCGAAAGTCGAGAAAGCAGAATAAAATATCGACCTCCTCCCTTTCTTCATCACGCAGCGGTGTGTTTATGAAAGACTCGCCTGAAAATGATTGCTCACCAGTGGGCAACAAAATCTGTAGAAGAGGAAAGGCTCTTTTTCTTTCCTTTTGTATTAAGAAAGACGGGGAGAAAATTATAAAGGGGTGAAAATGGTGATTAGGGCGAGGGGGTGGGCGATGAGAGGCCACTGGTATCGGCCCCCTCCGGGCAAAGGGGCGGGAGGCTAACAAGATTGTGGCAGGGGTGGAATAAGATTGTCCGCCGAGAATGCCCCAGAGGCCTGAAATAGGCAGTTCTCTCTAGCTAATGTCCTCTGCTCTGTCTGTGCGGAGCCACTAAAGAAAAGTTCCTTGACATCTCTCAGAGTTCCCCCTTGGTTTGGTGTGATAGATACTAGTCCTACCCCCCCCCCCCTCACACTCTCCCCTCCCAACAATTACCCCCCCCCCCACCTTCTCAACCCTCAATACACAACCCCATAGCTTGATTTTGTTTCACCTTTTTTTAGTTTCTCACCCCTCCTCTGTGTATTACTTTTGTACATGAACCAATGGGCTCAGGACATAGAGTTGTGGCACTCAGTGATTGCCTACAGATACACCGCAAGATATGTCACGTAGGTAGATAGATATGAACCATCAGTATTCCTGGCTGCCTCCCCCCCTCCCACGTCTCCCCCCCCACCCCCACCCCCCCTGTTTTAGCTTGATATCTTAAAGGGTCGTTCATTTGTTCGTCCAAACTGCCTGTTTCTCTGTCTTTACTTATGAACCATGACTTCCTCCTGCAAAGATCATAATGTACAAATGTGATCAGACCTAGGCCGTTCATTTCAATTGGGCTACAATCTGCTCCAAATAGTAAAAATAACCAATCAGAGTCCACATTTCATCAATATGATTTATGATACGAAGGGTTTGCTTGACAAGGCGCTGTTGGTTCAATACTTTTTTTTCCTCAGAGATCCTTACCGCAACCCACACACAATGATATGAGACTTTGGAGTTGATGTGATTTGATATGATTTATATTTTTCAATTCCTTTGCATACACATAAAATAGGGCAGGCATTACAGCCAGGATGAAGTGAAGTATATAAAAAAAAAAACTTCTCAAGAAAAGGATACGTCTTTCTGACATTTTGTCAAACAGATTTTTGACTGACAATCAAAATTCCGAAAACTATTTCAATGCCTTTCATCACAATTTGTGGTCATTCTGGAACTGCCTATTATGGCACAAGTATTTTCCATTTTCTGTCTGATTTTGACACAAATTGTTCCGACATTTTAGTTTATTACCTGAAGTAAGCAATTCAGTAGTGTATAATTTCAAATGATATGTTGCCAGGGTAGCCTGCAAAATATAGCCCCACTTCCATCAAAACCAATTTAGTTATGATCCTGTTTGGCCAGCTTTTGTCATAAATCAATTTTCCACTATAAGTATTTCAGGTTTGGCCGCGGGATGCTGTTTGGGAAGAAGAATTGAGAAGTGCAGACTGTAGCCATTTTCTTCAGATTTTTGACGTCCTTTTCTCCTCCAGACTCATTCTGTCTGTCTGTCTGTCTGTCTGTCTGTCCATCCCTTGCCATCTTCCCCTCACTGTTTCCATATCTTTTTCTCTCTTGCTCCACCTTTTCTTCTTACCCACCCCATTGGCTTTCTTTCTCTTTTTCTCTTCCTCTCTCCATCTCTCCATCAGTCTTTCTTGCCTTTTCTCTCTTTCTTCCTCTCTCCATCTCTCCATTAGTCTTTCTTGCCTTTTCTCTCTTTCTTCCTCTCTCCATCTCTCCATCAGTCTTTCTTGCCCTGTCAGCCCAGTTATTCTTCTCTCTTTCTTTTATCATCTGTCTTTTCTCCTTCACACTCTCTCTCTCTCTCTTCCACTCCATTTGCCCGTTCCATATTCCTCTCTCCCCCGCTCGCATTGGCCTCACCTCACCTCTCGCCCATACCTGCGCTAGATTGAATTCTTCATACTCGAATGAATGTGGAAACGGCAAAATGCAATTGCCAAACCTTTTAGTCTACTTTAAAACATTCCAGAAATAAGCACAGTATATTCCAGGAAATATTCATACTTGCGTCAAGAGATGAAAGTTGGAGTATAAGCAGCCTATTTTAGTTGCTGCGGACAAATTTTTCGACATTAAATTGTGATTGGAAAGCTTTCGGAGGGTTTTGTGTGGCAATGGCGCAGACTTGGGAAAACATGTTTACTGACCCGAAGGCAGTACCACATCATGAACTCTTTGTGTGCAACATGTGACTTTTTTCCCCACATGTTATACACACAATTCCCGTAGAGCAGTAGTTTATCTGGTATACAGAGGATTAAAGAGCGCCCTCGTCTGGGGTAAGACCTGGGTCACACCCGAGTAACATTCTTTACCGCGGTCTGTTAACCCTCAAGGTATCAAAGTCACCTGTCTTGCACCAGTCGTACACACAGTTATGAGAAATCAGCATTTTGTTTGGCACCAAAGAAGTTCCTGTTTCCATTGGGTTAATGCTTGTTGCAGTATAGAGATATCAATCACCATGTACATGTATTTGCATTGTACCTTACACAGTTTGATGCTTTCACAAGCTATGATACCAAAATAATACCACATCTTGTCAGCAAGTAGAAATGTCAATCATTGTGCTAGTCATTGTGAAACAGTAGCAGATTGCAACAGTGTCTGAAAATAACAAAACAGCCTGAATGTTTTCATAAGAGTTGGCAGCCCGCCCAGTATCTCACATGAGACAAGAAAAGTGTGATAGAAAAATAATAATGATGGAGCTGAATTGAGAGGAAGTTACACCCTGTTACTCTGTACTCGACATGCACGAACAAACTTGTCATTGGAATATATGAGATGTTAGCATTAGCATGAGATTCCCATACATGCCAGCAGCCAACCATTTCAAATTTGGATGAATGATTCAGCTTTTTGTGGGGTTCTGACCTCATTGATGATCACAAATTGTGTTATTTTTTGTTTGAAATGCTTTGCAAATGATTATAAAATGTATAAGTATTCTGGATTTTAATTGAAAACATTCTGCATTCCTGCATGAGAAGGTTGGCTGGTGTGGATTCCATGGTGAGCATTTGGGTATGGCACTGGCTGAGAAATTGAGATGTCCTTTCAATTCAGTAAAAAAAATGATTCTGCAAATAAAAATGTAAGATAGCAGTAGCCACATCCATGTCACCGTACTAAGCCTTGTTAGTTACTAAAATTCATTCAGCTACATGCCCTTTTAGCGACCAAGTAGGCTAGTAAGGTTTCATAAGTATGCCCCCAGAGTATTTACATTATAAGTGCAAGGCATTTAGAATAGCAATTCTGACTGTATCTTGGAACCGTTCCGATACGTTTGGTTGAAGCCTGCATGCGATGTAGCTTTCCTTCATGGCTGATTTAATAGCGGGCTGGGACAGTGATGTGTTTATTCAGAGTAAGATCATGTGCAACTTTGCCACTATTTACATTCACATCACGTTCTCGTCATGTTGGAATGAACTTCTGCCACAAGCAAGGACAGATTCCCCCCCCCCCTATCTACATGTATTCTATGACACGATTGTGACCTCACATGAACAGTATGTTTTGTGTATGGGGTGGGGGTGGTTGCCGATGACGAATGTGGGACAAAAAGGACCTGTTTTCCATGTGACCTTCCTTTTATTTTTCCAAGGGGAAACATTTTAGCTGGGGTTCATGAACTTCATGGAACATTCAGAGATGTGATACTGGTATATAACATGTCATGTCATGAAATGCCTTTAAAAAAACCTTTTTGCTAAATCCCTGTTGATTAGATGAAAAGTAATATGCTTTTCATAAGTCTTCATTACTTTGGCAAAATGTGTGGAGTTCTGTGCTTAGTTTCATGAGATTAGTATCTGTGTTCCATTGTATTACTACCGTGAACAGTTGAAGCCCAATCTTGCTCCTACATATATGTGCTGTACCTTAAATAGTTAGAAGTGATGGTTTTGCCTGGCTTAGACTGAATAAGCAGTGGATATATAAATGCATTGCACAAAGTCCAAGGAGGGTGTCAAGTTACATTGTCAAAAGACAAACCAAGGAAATTACAAATGTACTTAGATGATGCATTTAGTTGATCTGCTTAACATGGTAACGTTCCGCGTCACTCTGCAATCATCCATCACCTGTTTCTTCAGGTCTGAGCTTCAATATTAACATCTGAACATACTTCATCACGTAATACCAAATAACTTCCCTGCTCTGCCTCCTTAACAGTGTAACTTGACACCCTTCTCAGATTATATGTAATGCATATATAAGTGTGTTGCTTATTTTGAACATATTCCAAAGGGCTGGATTGAGCCTAGCTCCCCTTCTGATAATCACCCCAAGTTCAGGGCGGGTTTAGATGGAGGGTAATTGGATTGTGCCAAATTCATCTGTCTGGCTTTTCTTTCTCATCATGAAAAAAAAAGATGAGGGGGAATTCTAACTACTAGCCTGAAGGTGCAGGTAATGCTGCGAGGCCACATTGTTTTTTTTTTTTCCAGGGGGGGGGGGGGGGGAGGGACGTTGGAAGTTGTGCTTCGACTATCGCGTAACATGACGCACTATCGCATAACATGATGTACTATCGCATGGCGCTGGTGGCAGAGGGGGGTGATTGATGTACTATTGAACACATTGTTTGGAGGGATCAGTGAAAGTTTGCGGGAGAGGCAACGACCTTGGGTACTATCAGGGGAGACACATGATTTAAATCTTTGTCAGGGGGTGGGAACAAGTTAAGATGGATAGAAACCAAGATGTGGAGTTGATATCAGTTTGCGAAACTGGCGGTGTGTGTATTGTGTTTGATGGGGATAGTGGTTGAGGATGAGACTGATGGGGGAAATTATGACCAGGATGATTGTCAGAGAATATAGAGAGGCTCTTTGATCAAAGATGATTATGATCATCATGATGTTGATATGGATGGTGGAAGAAGAGAAGTAGGAGGGAATAAAGAAGAGGGGGGAGAGGGAGGCTGTAGAAAAGGATCCTGATTATGATGATGCTACATGGAGGATGGCAAGAAGAATGTGACAGAGGAGGCAAAGGCAGAAAGGAAAGGATAATGATTTTGTCCATGATGATGAGGATAAAGAGAACAGTGCTTTTATTCATTGGAATTTCTTCAAGAAGTTTTCACTCCACACTGTGGATTGAACATAGCTGAGAGTTACTGTACAATAAATGCAAGCTACACGAACATTCCCAATTACATTAGTTCCATTTTGTAATAAACAAATGCAGTAAGATTTAAAATGTGACCATTTAAAAAAAAGAAAGTCTGGTTGAGATCATCCATGTGAAAATCATGCATCAAGAAAGCACTACCATGGGAGATGAGGCAGAAAGATGAGGCTTTTATCACTAGGGAAGATGAGGTAGCGAGCGAGCGGGTGGGAGGGAGAGAGAAGGGGTAAAGAAGAAGCGCCGTGAGTGGAGAGAATGGGGATGTTTTTCACACCAGTCGACTGGTCTGACAGAGATGGATGGATGTGAGTGCGTGGAGTCCGCCCCACCTAATACTTCTCCCTGCTCTTTACTGTCCCCAGCCAGACGTGTAGTTCATCTTCAAGGTTGTCACCCCGGTCTCAAGATCAGTGGCATTGTTCACACTCCTCATCGTTTTCCTGAAATGTTCCTAGTGCTCTTTGAGGCACCTTTTCTTTCTGTAAATATTTCTTTCTTTCTTTCTTGTTCCCCTCCTTTTTTTCTTGTCTGGGTTCTCCCCAATGTTGTTTGACATGTTATCTTTTATCATGCTCCCTCTTCCTGCCTATCTCCATCTCTCTCTCACTCCCTCTCTCTCTCCCGCTTTCTCCTCTCTCTTTCTCTCTTTCTCTATCTCTTTCTCTTTGTCAAACATATCAACCTCATTTATTCTGCTTTCTCTTCCATCCATCCATCCATCCATCCAACCATCCATCTACCCTTGGCTATCTCTACATCCCATCCTCCTATCTCCCACCTCTCTCCTTCATCACGTTCCTTCAAGGCTTCCATCTGGCGAGTTCCTTTAGGTCATCATATTGGCTTGTAGGTTCATTTCATGATCTGTCTGTAATACTTTTCCCTTCAGTGCCCCTCTTCCATCCTTTAACAAGAACCCCGAACATTGACCCATCCTCATTTATACCACCCCTCTCTCTGAGATTGGGTGAGGATATTCCATCTGCCAAGTTCCTTCAGCTGATCATGTCTGCTTATGTTTTCTTCACCCAAGATCTGTCTTTTCATCCTCTCATAAATCTGTCTCCCCCTCTCTTCTCCTCCCATCTTTGCCCATCTCCCAACCCATTTCCTCTAAAAGATGCACCCTCCTCCCCTCCCACCCCCTCCTCTATCTCCAACTGCTTGTCCCTTCAGGTGCTATATTGTCTGTCTGGTGATGGAATCTTCCCATGATCTGTCTTTAATGCTCATCTCATAAATCTATCTTCCCATCTCTTCTCCTTTCAAACTGTACCCATTCTCCACCCTCCCCCCTCCCTTCCCACCCTCCTACCAATCCCTTCTCTGTCTCCATCTGCCTGTTCCTTTAGGTGCTTATGTTGTTTTTGGTGATGGCAACATTCAATTATCTGTCTTTAATACTCTTCTCTTAGTTTTGTCTCCCCTTCTGTTCTTCTACCTCCCTCTAAAGATGCATTCCCACCCCTTCCCTCACCACGCCTCCCATGGCAACCCCTCCCCTGTCTCAAGCTGCCTGTCCCTTCAGGTGCTAATGTTGTCTGTCAGGTGATGGCTTCATCCGATGATCTGTCTTTAATGCTCATCTCCTAACCGAGCTGCAGGCCTACATGTGATTCATCATTCAGCCGGGTCAATGCTCTCCTCATTAGCAAATACATTCATTTATGAGACATTCAGGGAGGTCATTGGTCTCTTCATCAGCAAACACTGTTCCCACAAGATGCAAGATGCATCCCCCATACATTATCCATTATTTCATGGTAGTGTAGGTCATATAATTCTCAATCATTGGCAATTATATCATGAACTTAATAGAATATTGTACTTATGGTCATCTTTTTATCACAAATGTTGCTGTTTGTGTGACAACATGTACAATTTTCCTTAAAATATTGTGTACATGTCTCTACTCTGGACGATTTTATACATTATTATTGTGGCATATTCTTCCTTCAGACCTGTTTCAATTTCCAGGGCTTAATTACCTCTCATTGTACTCCCATAGGAACCTCTCTATACATTTAAAAAACATGATGAAACCCTGTCAGATGAATATCAGAAGATGTAACGAGAGATGAAAGTCTTGATAAACACACACTGCATAATACTTAAAGAATGAAATGAGTTGGAAGAAAGTTGGGAACATATCAGTGTTAATTGCTCCCTGTGCCCGTTGCAAAACTCACCAGATATGCGAGATATTGAGCTTTTTATTGCGACGTGTGACAGCACTCGATTGCTCCTATCAGAAACGATGATCATTCCTTTATCACTTCATCATCATGTTCTTGTATGGCAGGTTGAAATATTCATGCTCTAGTCGACCAGAGCGAGAATGCCCAGTGGGAGTTGGTTGCAGGCGTTGACGAGAGTACATTGTTACGTTTGGGATGCGCGTCTTTTGCTCGTGTGCCACGACGCTTTAATCAACGAACATAGCTCAAAGCCCTTACTGTATGTTAGGTCAATGGCCTTGCGAATTCAACTCGAGAACTACCAGGGTATGCATCCAACATTACATTTCCACTTTATTTCCTATCTGTCATCTTCAATCTTGGAATTCAGGGTGGTTGCAGGGGGTTTGAGAGAGTAGTGTTTCCAGGAGTGGCAAAAAGACATGAAGTGCCAGCAATGGCAGGGATAGTCTTACTCCAAGGACACATGAATATTGACATAGCGGAAAGCGTGAGTCTTGGTTTAGTGTAGTTTAATAGAAGACCATTGATAATTTGAGTCCTTTTTGCTTCAGCGGCCTCTGAAGACATTCTTCTATTTGTTTTCATTTTGCTGGCTTGCACCTAAGGCTTCCAATTATTTGAAATTGTCAATTACGAATTGTATAAGGAGCCTTCTGGTAAAATGACATGACAAGATGTTGTTGACCCCATCTTCAAGGGTGAATGTCTCCCCCGCTGTTGAATGGAGAGAATCATTTGAAATAAATGATGTAGAGTGGAATAGCTTTCGATGCTTCATGTGGTGGTAATGTGGAAATATGTTGTGATATCTTTGCTGCCCCTTTTTTTGTCTTCCTCCTTTTTCTTCTCCTTCTCCTTTGCCTACTCCATCTCATCTCCTGTCTCCAGTATTTTTTCCTCCTTTTCTTTAACTTCACCCTCTTCATCATATTACCGTTGCCTATCTCTACATCCCATCCTTTACCCCCCCCCCCCCCCCCCCATTGCTGTCAATGCTATTTCTTCACCCGATCTTGCATTTCAGCACTTCCAACTTTGGCAGCCATATTCTTTGAAATTTCAAATTTCATGAGGAGCTTCATGTGTGTGTATGTGGCTTTGAAAACTGTTTAAAAAAAATGCATCGGACATTTACTAATGTCAGCCTGTGTTCATTTCAGACTTCTATTATATCTTCTTTCCCCATCTCCCCTGGATAATCATCACAACACATCCTTTTTCGCCTCCCCCCCCCCCCAGTTCCTACCCTCCCACATATTCTCCACGCCTTTTATCAGCTGCGTAAGATTACATCAGCAGTCGTGTCCTGGCTCCCTCGATACCACGCAAAACCGTGCCTCTGCATCCTCGCCAAAATTTGATTTCTCTCTCTTTTTCTCTTCCTTCCTTCCGTGTCTCTCCGTGGTCTTCATCCGTCCTCCATTGCCTCCCTGGCTCAAGTTTTGTAGTCCCCATAGGTCAGTTGTTTGAACGTGGCCCTGGGTAATGAGGCATCCTCACAGTGGTATTTGCCCTTCGTGGTCTTGTTTCCACCGGCTGATTATTTGCTCAGGTTTTTACCCGGTGCGTCTCACTCGAGACCAGTGCCATTAGAGGGACGTTCGCACCGCGTACGGTCGGCTGCCACGCGAAAACTGCAAAATATGCTCTTATATTAATAGGTCTAGAAAAGTGCATTAGTTTACGACACATCCTCATGCCAATGCCACTGTCACATTTTTTTGCACCAGTAATTATATATAATCGTGATAGAGCATTTGGTCCTGCACAGGAAGGGGTAACTACATGTGTTCCTTTTGTGTACCGGGTATATTGGAGCCAGTTATTCACTTCATCATCATAGATTTGCATTTTGTGTTGCATACACTGTAGATGGAGTTAACTCCTTATGTTCCACTATTGCATTTTGCAACCAGTAATACACATAATCCTTTGAGAGCAGTATTTTGCCAGGCGCAGAAGGAGTTAACTCTCGGCTGAGTGATAATCCAGACCCACACATTGTGATGCTGCCTACAAAGCGTGCATGACAGATCAAATTGTGTGTATGGGGGAGAGGTTAACATAATAAAGCATAAAAACGTGAAAGCTAGTTTGCCCAGTGTTAACAGGCCTTAAGGTGGAGAGAGATGTCAAAGGAAGTGAACAAGGTGATGGGGAGGAGAATTTATGGTGCCTACTTTCTCAGCTCCGCCAGGGAGGGCAAGGGCTTTGATAAGAGGCGTTAATTACTTAGTGTCCTCTATCCCTCCAGAAACATTTCCCAATTTGAGGGAATTTGAAGACGAGGATGGAAAACATGAGGGGTAACTACATACATGTATAGCAGGTGCGACACAACATTGTAGTGCAGTAAAACACTTCTTTCCCTATTTTTGTTAGTATTTTCGGGTCAGTGTTGGAGAAATCACATTGTGAACTGATTAGATTCCTTGTTGACCATACATTGTGAGATAAACAATTATCACTAGCTAGATATATATTGTTATTGAATATGTTTATTATTATAAGTTTATACATAATTGTTTATTATTATAAGTTACTTATCCCTCTCTTCTCTCTCTCTCTCTCTCTCTCTTTGATGTCTACAGCTGAGAGCTTGCCTGCTGGGTACCCAGAGATGACCAGGCCGCTGCAGAGCTACATGGTCGTCGAGAACAACCGCCCGGCAACCATCTACTGCTCGGCAGCAGGCAACCCAGATCCAGAGATTATCTGGTTCAAGGACTTTGTGCCGGTTGAACAGAACGACAGAATCTTCATTGTGGATTGTAAGTAGCGACTGACCAAATGGCCGACTGACTGACCGACCGAGTCACTGGTCGCTTCAGAATTATTATGTGTTGGTAACTTTGTATTAGTGCAAACAGCTATTAACCCATAGGTCATCAGAATCTGGTGATCACTACGCCAATGTGTATGTGCCTTCAAGAATTGAGCATGCTATATGTTAAGCGGAATAGATAGGTACATTGTCGGAGGTAAATTGTCATTTCTTCTTTTACAGGATGGAAATGGGCGTGTAGAATGGTGTAGATTTATTTTTAGCCAGGTTTGTAAAGAACCCATTTTAAGCAACATTCACACTGAAGCAATTTCCTGTTACCACTTGCTGCCTTTCGTTTCTAGTCAGTCTTCTTCCAAAATGAGAGAGCAGAAATTTGCTACTCCACATTTGCAAAATTTAAAAATTGAGGCAGCAGGAACGGGGGAATTGTGTGAATGCTTCCCCTTGAGAAAAACAAGGGGCAGCTGCAAACTACCTGTGTACTTGTGTGAACGCACTTTTAATCTCTCCCTCTCCCATCCACCATGATGGTAGGATTGATGCAGACGCTGAAAGCTTAACAAGTGTGCTCATCTGTCAAAGCAAACAGTTCCAAATGCCCCAAATATATGTGATTAGGGAAGCCATGCGTTCAGCAGTGATCTGACGCAGAGTACAGTGCCCATTTATGTTTGCAGTCGTATCAGTCAAGTATTTGTTAATGTAGCATCCATAGTTTGGCAAAAAAGCCTGGATTCTGAGAAAGGTACTAATCTAAACTTGATTAAATCATGTGCTAAGAAAAGAAGGTAGGCTGTATTCCTTTTATTTTGTATTATTGCAAATCTCTTTGTGTCATAAAGATCAAAAGAATGTGTGTGTCTACCAGTATATTCAAAGCAGAAATGAGCAGGGGGGAGGAAGTCACTCCAAACAATACAAGATTGATTACATAATCCAACATAATTGTTTTGTTTATATCAAGAAGGATATTCATGATTATTTACATCATCACACACAATTTTTTTTGTTAATTTAAAAAAAATAATCAATATTTTGCATATTGCACTACATAGGGAGGGATACCTGTACTTATGGTATACCCGGCCAACCTGGATTAGATATATTGCTTTCAAGAATACAGGCCTTTGTTCTGTCAGTAATCCCCTAACCCGTGTCATATTACTTGTATGTAACTGATACAGCTTCTCATTGGCACTAATGCTGTAAGCTTCCTCTGACAGAATCCATGTCTTACTAACTGTGTAACATTGTCTCTTTGTGTCCATTTTTAGAGGATTGGCGCATACCAGTTGTCGGCCATTAATTTAATGTTTCATTTTTGTCACCAACCTCTCCCCGTTTTAGTTGTTTCAGTACATATTTTTTATATTTTTTAGCCCTAATATACACAATACTTGATGATCTAATGTTGAGGAGCTTATCAAAATACATAGTGATTCTATTTGTCCTCAAAGAGTGGATTCTATTGAAGATGACAGTATTAGTAGAGTGTTGCCATAATCATTGGCAATACAGGGTATGCAAATTAGCCTTAAGAAACCTATGAAAACTATGATTTAAAGGTGACAATCGTTCAAAGTCAATTTGAGTTGCAACTACTGCAAGATGGAAATGTGCTTGTCTGAATATATCTGTATTTCTGATGCAAAAAGTTTCCAATGGCATAATGAAAGTTATTTCAGCACTCAAGTAATACTTACTTTCTCTTTGACATCACTCAGGCTTATATGGCCAGATGAAAGTTATTAATATGTATATGGGTGTGGTTCTCATGGTTCTCATGGTAGTCATTGTCATTTCATTAAAATATCTATCTGCATGTGTAGTTTCAAAATTGTTTGGAATTCTTTGAAACATGTCCATCATCCAAGGAATACCTGTTTTGATTTTGAAATTTTGGTACAAATTCAAGTTACCTTTAATGAGAACTCCAAAAGGTCCCTACATTTTTCATTTTGTACCCATATATTTATTTCTTTGCATGAGCATACATGTATTAATTATGACATTTATTTTATCCTCAAATATTCAGTTTAGAATATATCTATAGCTGTTTTGATTTTTATTCATTTACAACAAGCAGAGTGTTTAAGATCAGCTTGAATGTGATATCCTATATAGCCTGTGTAAATATTTCTGCTTTAAAGTATATTAGCATGTTTTTCATTGAAATTATTGTGTGTTGATAACTTTGTATAGGTTGCTACTATAATATGTGTTATGCTATGTTTTTGTCAAAAGCAGAAGCGAAGCGCTAAACTTCTCTTTGGTGAGCATATGTGAGCATTAAAAAAAGAGAAGATTTTGTTTGATTATTGTTCAAATTTAGTGAACATGTTTTATACTTGAGCTTAAAGAGATGATTTGAACAGAAAAATCACTTCTACTACATTCAGGATGAAACAGAGATGAAAACTAAGGCTATGTTTTCGAACAATTTTTTTTTGAACAACTATCACCAGGAATGCAACTAAATGATACGTACATGTACGTTATTGGTGAATTGTTGAATTACATTCATCAGTAGTGAAATTGCCAAATTGATAGGTTATTACAGAGAAATTTTACTTGGTCATCATCCGTTTCTAACTACATGTACATGTAGCTTTGAAGGAATAACATATGCGTCCTCAGCATGCACATATAAGGGAAGCTATAATATCACATTGTATTTTATTTAATTGTGAAGTATTTCTTTGGTCTTCACACATGTTTCATTATAGACTTGAGATCATGTCCCTTGGTTGCCGAGAAATATATAATCAAAGACTGTTGTCTCGTGTATACATGTATGTGACATGTCAATAACTAACATAAGTCTTCGTTATCTGTTCTTTTATTTACTACCCAACCCCCCTCCCCCTCCCCTTATACTTTTTAACGTTCCTGCTACTCGGTCAACAAATATATCCCCCCCTCCCCCCACACGTCTTTTAAACTGAACTCATCGTACAAAACGAAACGTACTGTAACTCTACAACCCACTTCAAATGTGTATATGGCATGTGTGTCGACAACGTACTGCCACTACGCAACTTGTCGTACTACTACTACTACTACCATCACCACCACCACTCGTGTGTATCCCACTTCTACTACCCACTACCGTCTATACACCATACTCAGCCTTTCTCCATGATCGTTCTTTGCCAGGTAATGTGGGCTATGGATATCATCACCCCCCCCCCCCCCCCCTGCTTTCCTAACTATACATATGTTATGTGTATGGTGAGCCTCCATGCCCTAGTCATCACATCCCATTCATTCATCCCTATGCTTTACTTCACGTATGGCCAGAGATGTGCCTTTCTGCTCTCAAATCATTACTTGCAGTTAGTAACCACAAACATAATCCAAGGTCATGCTTTATATTAGTTATCAGAATAGAGAACCAGTTATGCACGAATGTATTAATTCATTTAGCGACCATATCAGATACAACCTTTTTGTTCTGAGTAACCCCCCCCCCCCCACCCCTCACCAGCATCACATGTGACCCTATAATTTAGCCATGCCTATACCCACCACCTCCTACTACAAATACAATCACATATCCATCAGAATGTTACCTGTTCCCTTCTTTCTTGTCGTGTTTGTTGCTTGTTTTCAGTGTGTGTGCCGTTTGAATGCAACCATCACATGCATTTCTCAGTGGAACTGCATTTTAACGGAAATAGTTTGTACTGAATCACTAAATATAGGTATGGTTTTTGTAAAATAAGATATATAGATTAAGGCAGTTGGGTCGGCAGTGTGCTGTTTGTATTTAAATTCATTACTGTCCCACTCCTTCCATTATAGCAATAGATGATTCCCTCTACCAGTACATATCTAACATAAACATGAGCTGTACTCATCTAGGAATCTTCCTCTAGTTTATTGCTTCTCTCACCCCCCCCCCCCCCCCCTCTCTCTTCGTCTAATGAAAAAAAGAAAAGGATATTCTCAAAGGTTGGGGTTAGGAAACAGCCAGACATTTTGGGTATGCAGAAACATGATCCAGTGCTGCTAAAGCTGGATTTTCCAGCAGATAATCCCAGTTGTTTCTGACTCACTACCCCCCAATGATTGAAGGCAAATAATGGCGATATCCATCTCCGCAGCTTGGCCCCGCATCGCCAAACAGACTGCCCTCATCCCTGCTCCGCAATATTTCCTCTGCGCGGCACCCCATCTGGCACGCGCCGCAGTCTCGGGTTACGCCGCGAAACGCGCCGCAGCCGCGGAAAAATCAGGTGTCTCCGATTACGGGGGATCGTCAATTCATTTCTCGTTAGGTTCCGTATCTTCATCGTTAGGATGAGCGCTATCTCTCTCTCTCTCTCTCCCTTTCTCTCTCTCTCCCTTTCTCTCTCTCTCTCTCCTTGATGTCTTTCTCTGTTTATCTTCTTTTCTCCCTCTTTCTCTTTCTGTTTCTTGCTCTCCTTTCATCTCTCTTTTACTTTCTTGCCTTTTCTTGCTATTTCTCACCCTTTCTCTGTCTGTCTCTCATGTTCTCTCTCTTTTATTCTCTCTCTCTCTCTCTCTCACTCACTCTCTCTCTCTCTCTCTCTCTCTCTCTTTTTCTCTATATATCTCTCTCTGTCTCCTTGATGTCTTTCTCTGTTTATCTTCTTTTCTCCCCCTTTCTCTTTCTTGTTCTCCTTTCATCTCTCTTCCTCTTTTATTTTCTTGCTTTTTCTCACCCTTTCTCTGTCCATCTCTCACTCTCTCTTTCTATCTCTCTCTCTCTCTCTCTCTCTCTCTCTCTCTCTCTCTCTCTCTTGCTCCCTCTGGCTCTCTCTGTTGCTGTTGGTAGTATGGTGCCTTGCAGTAAGAGTGACAAAGTGTTGCTGTCCTGACGCACGGCATCCATTCAGTGCACGTGCCGAGAATTCTCCTCCCAATACATTTTTGTGCCTGTATGGCATCTAGTATCGTGAATTTAATACATTGTAGAAACAACTTCATTAGTAGAAGGTGATTTCTACCATTGTATGCATAAAAATTGTAAAAAAAATGTGTTTTCACAAAAAACATTAATTAATGCGCAGAAATTGGTAATGTGATTAACCTAATTGTTTTTCTTCATTAAAGTGGAATTTTGATTGTCACTATGAAACTGGAATTTAACTGACAGTACAGTTACAGACGTTGCTTCCCTGTAAACCAATCCTTCCCATTACTTTTAGTCTGACTTTTTGTCTGACTATTGTATTCCGTTACAATAGCCATACCTTTGTGTGAACTCACACACAAATACATTGCTTAGGATAAAAGAATAAGCTCTTTTGAACATGATTTGGTGTTAGAATAACGTTTTTGCTTTTATTCTCTTATGGTGATAGCTGTATGGACAGGAACAATGTTTCAAGGTAAACATTTGATTTCTATTGGTAAAAGCAGGAAGTTATTTAAACCATGGTGTTTATTCTGAACAACACAAATGTAGAGCATGAAAAAATTATTAGCAGTTGGTATCAGAAATATTTATTTCGGACTTAGGGTTCCTCTTTCTCCTCTCCTCTTTGTTCTTTGTTATCCTCCTCATCATGTCCCTCTCTTTATCTCATCATCATCATTCATCTTCTCTATCTCCCTTCTTTCCCTTTCTTCATCTTTCCATCTCACCTCTACCAACTTCCTTCCTCTCTGTACTGTCTCTTCCTCTGAATCTTTTTCCAGCCACCGCTTTTCATCTCCATATTTAGATCAACCACCTTTGTATATCTCTTGCCGTCTCTCTGGTTGTTGTCCTTTTCTTTGCTTAGTTTAAATAGTTTAAATGTTTTCTGTCCGCATCTCTCTGCTCATTTCTGTGCACATGGGGGAAAAATTGTTTCAGTTGACTTCAACATGACTTATTGCGTACATAATCAACTGTTCTAGCATCTTTGAAATCAATAATGTCAAAAGTTCATTGCAAGCAGGGGTCAGCCAAGAGCAACTAATATTCATCCTGTAATATTTAATATCTATAGCACCAGAGAAAGTAGAGGAAGTAGATGAAGAGTAGTTGCTGGTTTCATATTAAAAAAAGTTTCATTCTGTGTTGTAGTCACTTGTTGATTGTCATCTTACTTGTTTACAACCAACTTCTGTGATATGTTTCCTTGTACAGTAACAAACTTTTCATTAAAACGTTTGTTTCTGAAAAGTAGATTTGCAACCTCAAACCTCAATCTCAATCTCAAACCTCCTCTTCGAAAGCTACTTTTACATTTTCGCAAAATAGATATTCGCATAGAATTTATTACACTGTATTTTGATCTGGGTTTAGATGGAATTGAATTAATAATGTGGTTTAGGCTCAATCTGGCAGGGATTTCTGCCTCAAGCTGTCCCCTTCCTTTGCATGGTCTGCCGGTATGCATCTTCATGCACTGCTAGTGGCATGTGTGTGACTGAGCCATATCAAGCTTTCTCAAGAAAACTGTAGAGCAAGGTATTTTCATAAAAAAAAACAAGTATCACTCACGCGGTGACAAAAGTTCCTAAAATAGAATCAGAATAATAACTTTGTTGCACTTTTATTATATAATGTCAGTCTGTGTACCCTTCCCTTTGATCCTCCCCCCCCCCTCTCTCTCTCTCCCCCCTCTCTCTCTCTCTCTCTCTCTCTCTCTCTCTCTCTCTCTCTTTCTCTCTCTCTCTCTCTCTCCTGGATCTCCCTTCATCCCTCCCTTCCTCAACTTCTCCCTCTAATTTCTTCTTTCACTTCCTCTTCATTCCAGTTCCCCTCCCCCATCAGTCTGTTTTTTTTTTTCCAGTTCTCTTTGTCATTCCTCCACCTTCCCCATATTTCTCCCTTGCTTCTGTCTTATAGCTTAAATTTTTTCATGTAACAATTGCTCAAAAAGTACTTCAACTAGTTTGCATATCAAACCGCAGTGTCAAAAAGTCATAAATTATAGTTCTGATTGTACGCTGTTTGTACACATAAACATTGGTGTTCATTCTCCATAGTACATAGTTGATTATACATTATGCAGCTCTGTCGCACTTTTAGTACAAACCACAAAAATGTGTACATGTAGTTAGTGTCAATTAATGTTTTTCATTAATGACATTCTTTCTTTCAGCAGCGCTTATACTTTGGTTCTTACTGGATATTGCGACATACCATGATCTCTGCTTTGTTTATTCATATTCTGTCTCATGAATTTGATTTCTTTTTTTGCAGTGAAGCTCCATGTTTTTAAATGATGTGCTTTGATGTTAAAGTCAAACTATGCATGTATACATTGTGCTTTTGCCATGCAGTGATGTATAATGTGTCATTTATTTTAACTGTCATTAAATAAACTTAAATCAATGAACAAAACATGCGTATGGTTTCAGCCTCTTAAAAACAAACTATGCTATGGGCAATTTGCAAAGGAAACTCATGTTATGGCTATTTTTTCAATTATGCAAAACTAAAAGTTTCTATCTGAAATGTTAAATAGAATGAAGGAAAATGTAAACAGCTTTTTAAAGAGCTGTGAATGATGTAATGAAGATTACATGTATGTTACTGCAATGAGTTTATACATGTACTCCCCCAAAATACAGAACTTAATGTTTTTTATCAAATGGATACAAATCTAAGATGATTGGATCATGAGCCGAGTGCAAACATGTGATATATAATGTGGGAATGAATATACAAAGAGGCTGAGAGGAATGAGAGACTCTTACTCTTGACATGCCATGAGTTAAGCCTCGCACTAGTGATACACACACATAGCCAATTGAGCAGTTTCTCAGCAAGCAATGATGAGGGTTAAAGGCCATATACTGTACTGGGAAGGCAAACAAGCCTTCAAAATGTAATTGTTAGCAATCTTCTTGCCAATGGTCTTAAATTCATGTATTGTCTATTTTAGATGCTTGCTGAAAATTATTTGCCCTCAAATGATCCACATATGGATTAATTAATGATTAATGATTAAATCCTCAAAATGTTCGGCCGAACATTTTGAGGATTTGTGATTTAATCACTCATTACTCCAAATGTAGATCATTTGAGGGCAAATAACTTTCAGCAAGCTTCTAAAATAGACAATACATGAATTTAAGACCGTTGGCAAGAAGATTGCTAACAGTTACATTTTGAAGGCTTTTTTACCTTCCCAGTACAGTATATGCCTTTAAATGTACTTGTAACTGCTACTGGAAAGCCTGTGCGTTATTCATGTGTTATTTGTCTTTTGCTTGTGTCCCTCTCCTGCTGTGTGTGGTGGAACTCCAGCCGGACTACAGTTCACCAAGACCCAGCTCTCCGATCAGGGCAGTTATGAGTGCGCTGCAAGGAACTCTCTTGGGTCCAGGTACTCCACCCCCATGCAGGTTTACGTCAAAGGTGAGAGGGCTCCCTCTAGTGTTGGGTTTAGTTGTTGTTGAAATACCGGTAGAGAGACACTTATGCAAGGTTGCGGTCCTGGAAAGAAACTTGGATGAATGTGAGAGGTAGTTTTGGTATATGGGTATTATAATAATAAGGATTGTGTGGGGAAAATGAGGGAGAGAAGGGAAGAAAAGAGAAAAGAAGGGGAAAAAAAGGAGGAAAAGAAAATTTATCATAGATTTTAAATGACTCAAATGAATGAAAATCAATTGAAGTGAATTAAAATAAATTGAAATTAATTCAAATGAAGTGAAATAAAGTTTAATAAAGTGTAATAAAATTGAATGAATTGAAATGATTTGAAATAAAGTGACATCAAGTGATTTTGATTGAACATTATTTTTTAAACAAAAAAATGATTATATTAAAATGAATTTAAATAAATTTAGAGATAGGATTGAAATATGCAATAAAATTAATTTCAAACTGTAATCTCAAATTGCATCACAAAGTGCCAAGTGGAGCCTCGATTCACCATCCAAATAATATATTAAAATGAATGGAGAAAAATAAACAAATTATCAAACATTGAAATATATTGCCAAAAAATTGGAATAACATTGTTGATGATAATAAACTATGCATTGACTTAATGACAAATTGCCTTACAGAGCGCCAGGTGGAGCCGCGCTTCACCATCCATCCTAGTGATACCGAGGTGGTGCCTGGAGGCGACGTGAACCTGACCTGCGTGGCTATCGGCTCCCCCATGCCCCACGTCCGCTGGATGAAAGGAGGCATGGATGTAGGGGAGCAGGAGGACATCCCGCTGGGCCGCAACGTCCTCATCCTGACCGGTATCTACCAGTCGGCAAACTATACCTGCGTGGCCACCAGTCTACTAGGGACCATTGATACCACAGCTAGGGTCACGGTCAGAAGTGAGTGGGCAGTGGTTTTAAAGTCTTTTTGTTTGTGTGGTAGATCAGGAGGAGAACGAATTTCAGGCTGTCATGCACTGATATTCTTGTTATATGTCTGATTTCCCTTTAGCTGTTCTCCAATAGATATGCTTATCTATTTTTTTTTTCTGCTCTTAGGGCATAGACTC
Organism: Arbacia lixula; assembly: GCA_963669155.1. Taxonomy (NCBI): domain Eukaryota; kingdom Metazoa; phylum Echinodermata; class Echinoidea; order Arbacioida; family Arbaciidae; genus Arbacia; species Arbacia lixula. The sequence continues at coordinate 18,294,252 of OZ022580.1, read as the reverse complement.
CGTTCATTAAGACTCTGGGGCCATATTCATGAAAGCTTACTCGCCTAGTTAGCTACTAAAATGCATGCAGCTGCATGCAGTTTAGTAGCTTGCTAGACTTAGTAAGGTCTCATGAATGTGGTCCCTGGTCTTTTTTATCATTTACTGATGGATCTCGATAACTACTTTTTTTGGTTCAATTTGTCTCTCCCCTCATGACAGCTCGTCCAAACATCCCCAACACACCGGTTGTCACAGGAAGTACATCCTCCTCCCTCACGGTGGAATGGAGCATCATGGGAAGTGATACCATCACGGCCCACGTCCTCCAGTACAAGCGAAGCCGATCGGGCGGCTCCTACACCGAAATTGAAATCCCGACCGTGGATGACCTCTCGTTCACCATAGAGGGCCTCCTACCATACACAGAGTATTCGATCCGCATCATGGCAGTGAACTCTATCGGGAGGAGCGACCCCAGTGCAGATGTGACGGCGCTAACGGGAGAAGCAGGTAAGATTCATGACAGATATAATCACAAAATGCTACTCTTTGGCTCTAGTTTAAAGACAGGGTAACTGTTTTACAGGTCAAAAATATGTAACATATTGTCAAAACCATGGAAAAGCAAAGATAATACTGTACAAGAACTTCACTTCCAATGATAGAACTGGAAATTGACTTTGAGCAAATTATATTGATTGCTATATTTCAAATAGGTTTTGGACATCTCATCCAAAACATTGAAGAAAATTTTCAAGAAAAATTCAAGAAAAAAATGATTCTAAGTTTCTGTAGCAATGTCCTTGTGTGGCAAACTAATATGTCACCTCTGTTCATCTCCCTCACCCCTCCCTGCCCTCCCTGCAGCCCCAAGCTCTCCCCCCATTGAGGTACGTGCCCGCCCCCTGAGTGGCAGCACCATCATTGTCCAGTGGGGTGAGCCGGCAGAGCCTAACGGGGCGCTGAAGGGCTACCATGTCTACTACTCCACCAACCCCAACACCGACGTCCAGTCCTGGTTCTCCGTCTCTGTGGACGCCAGCCGCTCGCTGACCACCATCAGCGACCTGGTCACCATGCAGATCTACTCGGTCAGCGTGTCGGCCTTTACGACCATGGGGGAGGGGCCGTCGTCCAGCCCCATACAGGTCAAGACCCAGCAAGGAGGTATGCATGGATGGATGGTCAGGCACTGGTCAAGGATCTATAGTTGTATAGAGTTCAGTAGTAACAGAACATGTACATGTAGATGACATTTATAGATATCTGTACATAGACAGATTTTTGTATAGGGAGATCGATCAAAATATAAAATTCAAATTCAAATCTACATTTATTTATTCATGTCAGTATCTTAATCAGAACAGTCATTTTTTTTCTCCTACATTGTTCATATTTCAAACGAGTATTATTCTCACATGATTTTGATAAAGCTTTCTCGAAATGAAAAAGAAATGAATTGACTCGACAGATAATTACCCAGTTTAGCCCCTTCAGGTTTATAGGCCAGAAACTAAGATGTTATTGAAATGGAGCTGTCAGTGCTTGCTACTGAGAGGGTTAACCACTCAGTCCTGTAGGCCAGAAACTACGATGTTATTGAAATGGAGCTGTCAGTGCTTGCTACTGAGAGGGTTAACCACTCAGTCCTGTAGGCCAGAAACTACGATGTTATTGAAATGGAGCTGTCAGTGCTTGCTACTGAGAGGGTTAACCACTCAGTCCCATAGGCAAGAAAATGTGTTTAATTGAAATGGGGCTGTCAGTGCTTGGTACTGAGAGGGTGAATTGAAGAAAACAAGTTGAATTTGTGTTTTCTTCCCCGCAGTCCCCAGTCAGCCGGAGCGCTTTGAGGGGGAGGCCATCTCCGCCTTCGACATCCGCCTGACCTGGGTGATGCGTGACACAGAGACACAGATCGAGCGTTACGAGCTATACTACAACGCCTCGGGGGCAGAGATGGGCCCCATGCACAAGACCATCACCCCAGCCACGGAGTATGTACTCAACGACCTCCGCCCCAACACGCTGTACAACATCCGCCTGGCTGCCCGCTCGGAGACGGGCGAGGGCGCCAGCAGTCCGGTGATCAGTGTCATGACGCAGCAGTCCGGTAAGTTGGCCTGCGTCCTGCCTTTTTGAGCTCTGTATCCGCCATTCTCTTATTTCAAAGTGTATTATTGATTGTCAACGAGAAATGGTTAGAATTTAACTAGAGGAATAAATCCTATTGTGCATCACACATTCATCGCTTTTTACACCGTCTTGAAATATTTAAATCATATCCCAGTCAAGGACATGACCTGTCTGTAAGCTTTCAACACTCTAATGTCTACAGATCTACAGATCTCTAATGCTATTTCAGGCCGACATGTATTGAAGTATATACATGTAAAACCTTAGTGCTTTCCTTTAGGTAATCTCTATAGACATATTGGACTTTAATAAATGTTTTTTTTGTGATTAAGATGTTGATCACCTTGATGCAAGCATGTCTTCTCAATAAACTAACATCAACATCGACAGTGGGGTACATGTTAATGTTCAAGGTTTCACATCATCTCACTTTAAAATATCACAATTTCTTTTTTCCCATTTACTTCATGAAGTTTTATCATTGCATGTCCGATGTAAGTGACCTTATCTATACTGAAGACTTTCAGCCCATTTCATAATGTTTGTAATAACCTAGTCTATACTTGCCTTAATTTCTTATCAGATTTATATGAGACTAATGAAGTAGATATGTTTTAATGCATGCCTAAATGAAGGACAGTTATTGTACATGTAATATTTCCTGTCATGTTATGTAATGTGATATACTTTGTTTTACATGTTTTACAGAATAGTGGTACATGTTCTTTACAAGAGGCCAACCAAGAACTTTGTTGAATCGTGACATTTTCCTATATTTTTCCTGATTATGCGATGGTACAGGCATAAGTGAATGTTGTACTACAGTCATTGTGTATGTTGATTACTTATATGTATATTGTGTATATGTGTGCTAACACTGTTATACATTGTCCATCCTCTACCTTCCCCCCCCCTCCCCCACCCTGACTATACCCCACTTTGTCCACTGTGTTTCTACACTCCCCCCTTTCCCCTCTCCACCAACTCCCTTTATGTCTGTGTCAACCCCCATGTGCCCTCTATGTACTTGTCTACCTCCCCTACCCACCTACTGTACTTTGGGTCTTTACCCTTCCTTGACTTTTTGTCTGTTTCTATCCCTTCCTATTGTCTTGATACCTTGTATGACCCACCCTACCCCACCCCTCCCGCTGTGTTGTTACCTTGTGCCCTTGGCCTCCAACCCCCATCCCTCATGTGTTGATACCTTATACCCACTCCCCCACCTGCCACCCCCCCCCTTTCACATGTCTTTCCCACTGACAACCACCAACCACTACCCCACAGTCCCCAGCGCCCCTCCCCAAGAGGTGACAGGGAACACGCTGAGCTCCACCAGCATCGAGGTGCTGTGGAGCCCCCCTCCCCTGGAGGACCAGAACGGGGTGCTGACGGCCTATAAGGTGGTCTACCGCCGCATGTCCCCCCAGACCACCGGTGCTTACCCCGAGGTGACGGAAGAGGTTGCTGCCAACACCCGCTCCTTCGTCCTGGACGGGCTCCGCAAGTACACGCTGTACGACATCCGCGTGGCAGCATGCACAGCCGTCGGGGAGGGCCCGACCTCCAATCCTATCACCATCCAGACAGAGGAGGATGGTAGGTATCTTGCCCCCTTCCCCTCCTCCCCCACCCCCCCCCCCCCTCCACCCCTCCAATAACATTTGGAGTGGAGTGGGGGGCTGAGAGAGGATCTGAAACTCTGGGGTACAAAGCCTTCCCCTAGTAGCGTCCTATACAGACAGGTAAACTGAAAGAAGCATCTAAAAACATTTACCCCCACCCTCCTTTCTATTACAATATTTACTAATCTGTCTTATGACTACTGTTAGTGATGACCTTTATAGTTGTGGTTTAATTGTGTGTTCATAATGTGATACCCTCCCCCCCCCCCCCCCCCGCCCCTTTTGAGAAATATGACCTGAATTTGACAACTATTGAATTCATTAATTAACCAATATGATGTAGTATTAAAATTTGAGAATTATCTTGATGTTGTGAAGTACTGTATAAAACATGTTTTTTTTCAAGGTTTAGATATTTGCATGATATTGTCATCAGTTGTGCTAACAGATTTTTGAACAATTACTGTATGTGTCTACAACAGCTAACCCAATGTTTAACAAATCTTTGGTCATATGAGCTTGCAAGTATTGGTTTGATGTGATTTTCTTAGCCTTTATTCCTGTTAAGTGTTGACATTGACAAATAAAGTGGCCGAGAAAAATATTCCATATTTTTATCCCAACATCAATGATACATTATTAATTTGAAGGTAAGTAGAGCAATATTCAGTTAGTTACATGTTAGGGAAAATGACTCTATGGGTTTTGAGATTTATTGCAAAGAAAATATTTATGATATAATTAAGATAACTAAAATACCAGCTTCACTTGTCAAGCACAAGTTCAGCTCACTTAATTTGCAGGTCTTTTTCTCAACTGAAATTGATTACTTGTATCCCAGGATAAAGATGAAATTCATGATTTATCCAAGTGCTACTATAACCTTTTCATGAGAATGTTCATATTTAATGAATTAAGCAAAAATATCCTTTAAGATGGGTATATTAACCTAATTTCAGGCAACTCTTTCCCCAATCTACACTGTTAAATGCTATCCCAGAATATGATACATTTCTTTTTTAATGCAAATTTCCATAATGAATGCAATTATCAACCAATTATTTGATTCCAGCCCCTGAGGGTGCCCCAAGGAAGGTGCGAGTGCGCGTCTATAACTCCACTACGATCCGGGTCCAGTGGCAAGCGCCAGACCCTGACCTGCAGAACGGTGTGATCCGAGGCTACCGCATCGACTACCAGACTGTGAACCAGGAGGGCGAGCCCATCGGTACCCCCCAGGTCTACTTTAGCCAGCAGCCCGATATCAGGGTGAGTAGAACGCCCCCCTCCCCTCCTCCCCACCCCCTGTGAAAGCACCCTCCCATTCCCCCCCCCCCCCCTTTCTTAATTTTCCCCGTACAATTCCCCACCTCAATTATCACACATACTGTATTGGAAACCCCACCCCTTCAGTGTGAAAACACATCCTCTTCCCTTCTTCCCCCACACCAACCCCTTCCCTGTGAAAATAATCTTACCCCCCCCCCTTTTTCCACCTTGAACTTTTGTTTGGACTTACTTATGATGTACCCTATGTTGCCATGGTAATGCCAATGCCACCTGATGCCACCTCACACCAAGTTTCTCACAAACTTTCAAACAATTTCTTCCTGTTTTGTCACTCCACCCTTCCATAAATATCACATCTCTTCTCTGTATCTCAGCTGATTTCACCCTCCATACTAATGTAACTCATCCTCCCTCTAATGTTTTCATTTCACCATCAACTGACCTATCTAATTCTTACTCTTTTCTCACTTTTTCACTCTTTTCTTCTAATTCCCATTCCGATAGACCTAAAAAAACACTTTTACCACATTTCCTGTGGCCTTTTCGTCATAACAACAGTAAGGACCGATTATCTATGTACACAGAGTGGGAACATGTACACACATTTCTAGACTTGTATAAATGTTGCCAATTTGACAGGCCAGAGCTTCAAAATGTCTTGATCTTGTCCAACTTACCCCAAACTGTCACTGATGTGTTTTTGTGATTTCTGTTTCTTTTGGAGGGCACACAGCAACCAAATTGTTAGTTAGGTGAAATATGTACATATATATGCTGACAATCATATGGTAGCATCAATTATGATACTAGGGACTTTAGAGCTAAAGAAGCTGTCCACAACACTTGGTGCTCTTCCAACATCAAATCCTTTCCTGCCTTTTAAACCAGCCCCATAGTATTTCCTCTGACTCCCTTCTCCTAAAAATCTCACCCATCATCCCCCAACATGTCCCTCAAACTAACCCACTTCCTACCCCTCACCCCACCCACTAACTATCTACACCCATGAATGTATAATACTTCAAGATTTGTACTTGTGAAATTGGGATTTGTGTTTGCGGTTGATGTGGGTCTTGTACGTGTTATGCCAGCGTGTGAGAAGTACTTTCACCAAGATTCACTACATTTGAGCTGGCTTGTTTATGTCATTTCATACCATTTGCATGCCCTGTCCTCTGTCTCTGACTGTTTTTTCTCTTCATTGCCCCATCCCTCTTTCTCTCCTCTTCTCCCATCTTTTTTTTCTTTAGCTTCTGTCTTGCTCTTTTTTCTAATTTTCCTCTCATCCTCTCTCTTCCATTTCTTTTCCTCTCTCTCTCATTTTTTCCTCTTTATTTCCCTCTCTTCCCCTCTCTTCCCTTCTCTTCATCTCTTCCTCCCTCTTCATCTCTTTCTCTCTCTCTTCCTGTCATTGTCTCTCTTTGTCTCTCTTTGTCTCTCTTTATCTCTCTTCATCTCTCTTCCCCTCACCCCCTCCTTTACCCCCTCCCTCTCTCTGTTCTACTGCCTCCCACCACTCTCAAAACATACAGCTCTCTCCTCCATTTCTGAATGTCTGTCTTGCATATTGCAATATGTTTGTCATTTTTTCTAAAAGTAATTTGTTTCAAATCTGGAAATAATTTGAATAAGAAAAAAGAAAGAAAGATAACTGTTGAATAGTCTAAATTAACATGGAGTATATATTAATCCATATATACAGCTGTATAAGTTTTAAAAAAAAGTTCCCACAGATTATCAATTACACAGTTTTGGAATACAGGATTCTGATCGATATAATGACAAGAAAAATTCATAGTGGAAAAACCTTCAGTGCATGTAGCTGTCTTATGTTGTGTGTTCTGTTCATTGTGTATCACAGCCAATTGTGTGTAATAATATGTATTGCATATTAACAAGAGTTTTGAATGATTTCCTAACTATGATATCATATCTCATCACATATGCATTTTTTTATTTTCATGTTTTTTTTATTGATCATGACTTATCATTCATTTCATTCATTTTTATTGTCATAGGCATCAGTCTAGCTTCATGTAGATCAAGTATCATTTTCCTTATTCTTGCCATTTACTTTATCAATATCTTTCTTTTCTTTATTCTTTGCCCTCTTTTATTGAGATCCCCAGAGGGAGACAAACACGTTCTCTTGTCACACATGGCACAGTTGGCATTTAACTGCATAAATGTGTTTATTATCGGCATAAAACAATTCTACATAATCACATTGTGCAAATGCCTTGGATGCACCATAATCCAAGATCCCATATTGATTATGATGTATTTTCACTTCATATGTATCTTTATGATTACAAAACTGCCTCAAGATTTGTAGTCTGCACTCTGAATAACAGATATGAATAATTATGTATCGAGCACATACATTCATAATGAAACGTCAGCATTTTCACTGCACAGGTTATCTATCTTTCAAGTCAAGAGCACTCATTTACATATATAACCCCTTGACTGGGAATAGCGATATATATGTTTGTCTATCAAAAGAAAATGAAAGTATTACTTGCACAATCCTTACCCTAATGCCTTCATTGGTTTGGGAAGGTACCTCACATATATACCTATTTAACCAGTAAAATATAGTAATATACTGTGATATACCTCCCCCTAATCAGATAACATTGAAGTTATATAGTGCGCGTCATGTCTTTTCCGTACAGCATTGTAACTTTTAAAACCGTACCTATCTCATAGTAATGTTATTGACCTTATTTTTTTTTATATATTTATGTACTAAAGACAAGTTTTCTAATTGAATAATTAACCACCCGCCTTCCCTCTTTTAACTTTGTTTTGTTTCCCGCATGTAGGATGATACCGAGGATGAGGTAATAGTCTCAAGCACAGACCCACTTGATAATGTTTTGTTCTAGATGAGTAGCCTTGGTATTAACACTGGTATTGTGTCATGTTGTAAGAAAAGGCCCCAACCGCCCCTACCCAAATGCCCCTCTTTCCCTCTAGCGGTGTCCACCAAAGTGGGAATATTTCAAACAGGGCAAATATATCAGAGAAAGGCAGTTGGGTAGATGGACTGACCGACAGACGGACAGGGCAAACAGACAGACAAACACAGAGACTGACAGACGAACTGCGATGTTAATCATTATATTCATTATACTAGAGATGAAGGTAGTCAAACATACAATCCATTGTGTGTGACGCACATCTAACCAAGGTTATCAGGTGACAAATTTCATCATTTTATTCTTTTCAAAATAGAATTCTCATGAATACATCTTGAAAAATAACAATTTTGATGAATATTAAAGTCATATCCTCAAACAGAAACTTTAAGAGAAACAGATATTTTAAACAAACATTAGAATTACTGAGTAGCTAACCTGAACTGCTCCACTGACTTTAAGAAACATGATTGGACTGAAGGAATGAGACTGGATAAGACTTCAGATTTAGACTTAGACTTCAGGCTTAAATTAGACCAGAATAAGAAATCTAGCCAGGGTTATGCTGACCTGAGAAAGCACACCAATCAGGCATTCCATCCATCCATTCCATCCTGTAATCAAGATGGGCACAGGGTAGGTAAACTCCGCGGGACACTTCCACCGCAGGTTTATTACTTTATTTGCCTTCATTCTCAGTTTATTGAAACACATGTGATCAGTCATCCATCATCAACCATTCACATTGCACTGGCAGGCCCATCTGTATCTCTTGTATTCACATCGTGAAAGTGTACCTTTTCACACGTTCTCTGACCAAAAAAAAGAAATGCACTGCTGCTATATGCTTTTGGTTACTTTGGCTTTGTAAGACAGGATTATTGTAAATGATCTCTTTTGTGAAAGATGTGTGCAGTTTTGCAAGAAAGGGAAACAGAGCGGTGAACGTTTAAAAGTGCCATAAACAAACTTGCTGGCCCTGTCTTTACTCGCATGAAGCATAATATTTGAAATGTGGAAATGAAGTGCTTGTTTGCCAATGGAGCAATGAAATGATGTGGAGTAATTTTGCAGTCCCGCCTATTAATATCGCAATGCAGTTTAATAGCAAGCATTAAATTGTGCAAATATGGTCGCTAAGAGGCAACATGTAGAATACATTATTAATGTAAAATTAATTTTTTAAACAAAATATTGCAATATTCTCCCTGGTGAAAAAAAAAAATTGAAATGCCATTTTTGAAAATGTTTTATTTTTTTTGTGCATATTTTAAAAACTGTAATCCTTCTCCCCAAAATATGCTTTGAGCTTTCACACATATATTGTCATCCATCATCTCACGATGCATTTTTTTTAACAGAATACATGTATATATTATAAATCATATGCAGTTTGATACACATAAATCATACATAGAGATAGGCAGTGTGGAAAACAGTATAGTAAATTTTAGTATTTACTGCTACTTCTAGTATTCTATCATCTTTTCCCCCAGGGTAGAACACAGGTTTTTTTTAAATTTCTGACCAAAAAATAAACCTACTGCAGAAGAAATATGTAGTCCAGAGCATTTTTTTCAGCTGCACTAACAAGTTTTATTGACTAACCTAACCCTCTCTATTCCAGATTTGTTTGATTGTTTCCTTCATACTTATATTTTCTTTGCTGGTGTTACAATGGCAGAAGAAATGCATAATGATACTAGCTTGATTCTTGAAAAAAAAACCTTACTTGTAATCTTTTTTCAGTATCATTCTGCAGCAATGAAAATCTGCCCCTTCTATTGTGGTGTTGATGTGAGTTTTGGCAGATCTATGGAATGAGAACTAACTGAAACATAAATCAAGACGACGCCCTGTCTATGTACATGTATGTGCGCTACCTGCGTATATTAGGACCTGAATACGCATTCTCAAAAGTACATGTTTCACATGACTGACAAAAAGTGATCATGATGTTAGGATGACACCATCTCTGGACAATCCACAGACACTGCAGTCAAGTTTGAAATCAGCTTGCCAGCGTGATTGCGATCAACTGCCTAATGCAATCAGCTCCATGCGTTTGTACATTGATTGACTGCCATGAATTGCAATCATCGATTGCAGTCAGGGAAGGGAGTTAATTTAAAGCTTCACTGTTATATATTGTCTAAATAACCAGGAAAAAATTAGTGTCACTTTACACCTATTAAGTTAGAAGTTTTTGCATCTACAGTCAAATATTAAATATTGAAGTTAACTTCAGACACCACTCTCATACATCATACATGTATCTTCAATAACCTGAAAAAATGATGTAGTTGTTGTTTACTCAAATCAAGTTTGTACTTCCGTCAGATATTCAACAAACATGTACTCTTGCAGGGAAAACTGGCGGTCACTGATTTTAAAGTACTAGTATCTTTAATTCACCACCTGGTCCGTTTCTTCCCATTATTTATTTCTTTATTTGATTTTTGTTTTGGTTCAGATTGCTTGTGTTTGAACTTGCATGCTTCTTGAAAGACTGACCACTAACCCCTTACAACCTTTGAAGTCAGAATTGACCATGAGGTGTATGAGTTCCAAACTAACTTGATGCATGCAAATAACCAGATTGCCACATTAACACACAAACATGCTACCCAGTATTATTGTACCCGTCTGCACCTCGAGCTATTCAACTTTTTATTCCAAGAAAGTGTATTGCAACATAATGACTGGAATCTAGTTTTGTGGTGGTTGTGGTGGTGTTGTCAAGAATAAAATATTTTATTCTGCGTTACATCCACAGATCCTGCTTTGACGTCTGTATATATATATACAATGTATATGTACCGTATATATGTATATTTTTTTCCAAATAGTGCAGAATAGTCCTTCAGATATCCTTACCTCACATTTATCAAGTTCATCCCTTTTTCTTCTGTCTTGTTTGCAAAGGTATTATGCACGTTTTGGACATTTAACAAAGAAAAAAAAATCATACAGATTTTTCATATGTACCTTTTACCCAGACCCAAGATGGAAAGTTATCCTCTTAATCCAATTTACTTGTGATCTGCAAACGTTTCTTAAGGATCAAAAACAGATTTCTTATTTCCAGTACAGTCCTCCTCACATTTAAGACTTTTGAAATTGTTCTTAGTTCATTCCTGAAGACAAGAAATTTGTATTGTAGAAAATTGTCTATACTTTTATCAGTTTCACTGAAAAATTGTGTTGATAGTGCTGAAAAACATTCCTCTATCTATCTTAAGAGAAACTCACAGGCAATATTAGGGAAAGCCAAAATACTGATTGATTACCAAGCATATTAATTGGTTATCATGCCATGATCAATCGCAATATTTTGTCATGTACTAAGATAGCTCACAACCGTAGAGTGCATATACTTAAAAACTATATATTTCACTAAAAGCGCGCAAAGTCCTGCCAGAATACTAACACTAACGCACCTGCTAACGATGCTAACACCACGCACCAGTGTAAAACAAGATTCAGTGTTAATCAACGTGTGCATGTTTTGTTTGTATCTGTTTATCTTCTGCGTAGAGCGCCACCTTGAGCGACTTAATGCCCAAGACGTTTTATTCTGTGGAGATTGCGGCATACACCGTGCGAGGAGACGGCATTCGAAGCCAGACCACCATCGTGGAAACGCCGGGCCAAGGTGACCAGCAAATTCCTTTTGAAAATTTTTCTTGGTTGTTATTATTATATATATATTTTTTTTACTTTTTCTTCGTCTATCTCCCATACCACATATAGGGAAAGGTCGTCCCATGATGCACTGCACAGCAAAATTCAGATTTTGTTTGCAGTCCTGTCAGCTTCCAGTCTGGTATATTAGTGTATGAGACCGGAAGCGGACATGACTGCAAGGTGCATTATGGGAAAGTTTCTCACATAGTTCCTCAGACATCATTATTATTAGAACCATTTTGAAATGTTATAATTACGACTATTAACCTTATCATTATTACCCTAATTGTCGAAACCAGTCCCGAGTGAGCCGCGGGACTTCCTGGTTACCATGACGCTGGATGACACCTACGAGGCCTCCTGGTCTCCCCCTGAGGAGACCCACGGCGAACTGGTCAACTACCGGCTCACCTACGGACCGCAGTACGGTCGATCACTCTATCTTGACCTGAGGTCGGAGGAGTTTCAGTCCTACACCTTTGATGACCTCAGTAAGTTGGAATGTTTCTGTGGTAACAAGTTCTGTGCACAATTCTTCAGGAGGTGCTATGTTATTATGTAGTTAGGAAATTTGGCTGCATAAAATGAGAATAAATTTCAAATTAGGTGACTTCATTGAAGGACTTCATTCCTCCTTCTTTGATAACCTCAGAATTTTGTCCAATTCTTGTGGAGGTGCCCAGTGATATAAGGTGGTTATGAAATTAGACAAGTTCATTTAATTATAGGATGTCAAATTCACCATCTTCGATAATCTCAAAATGTCCTCAAATTGCTACCTTGTTCTCCTTCAAGGGGGTGGGAGGGGATGCTCTTGTCACAGCTTAAAAGATTGGTCATATTTGTACAGAGTAACAATGCAAATTAAAATGTATAGGTAGTACATGTGCATAGATCTATTCATTAAATCAAATCTCATAGACTAAAGTACATGCAAATCAAGAACTGAAACACATTGGATATCTCTTAATAACATTCCCATTTTTGAAAAGATGTTTTAGGCATACACCCAGTAGTAAGAATAGCGTGCTCCAATTTTTCATTCATTTACAGAATGGAGCATGCTTTCCATACTACTACTGGGTGCATGCCCAAAATTTCTTTTCAGAAGGCCCTTTCACTAGAATTCTTGTTTGTCTTGTGACATCCATTTTTCTCTCTCTAACTTTCCCCTTTATACATGTATGTAGGATTGGGAACGAAAGATGAGTTCAGTATCTCTGAATAATATATTTCTGTTTTTCTGTTGTGACTGTCATCTCTTCTTTAATGTTCTCCCTCATCTGTAGGACTGGGGACGACATACGAGTTCCGCCTGAAGGTAGACAACTCAGAGGGCTATAGCCCAGAAGCTGTCTTCTTCTATACAACTGAGGAAGGAGGTAGGTTTTATGTGTTGTTATAAAACATTTTCCCCAAGTGATATGGCTTGCATTTTTAGATGCTTGTACCAATATGTAACCGCCGTTCCTGCACTGTAGTAGTTCTCTCTACCGCATATAGGGGAAAATTATTCAGTAATGCACCATGCAGATTTTTTTTTTTTAAGTCATGTCTGCAAACAAAATCCTTATATCGCTGTGCAGTGCTTTTTATGTGATGACTTTTTGACTTTCCCCTATATGCGATATGAGGAATTAATTATGCATCAATTGCATAACTGAGGTAACTCACCCTTTTCATCCCTCACCCATTCAGCCCCGATGGGATCTCCAATGAACGTGAGCGCTGAGCCCAAGTCACCACACTCCATCCTGGTGACGTGGGATCCGCCCCTTGAAGAGGAGCGCAACGGCATCATCATCCGCTACACCGTCCGCTACTCTTCCACTGGAGCCACGGAGATGACCAACCGAACGGCCCAGACCTCAATCATCCTAGGAGAGTTGACGCCAAATACGCAGTACTATGTGGAAGTGCGGGCACACACGCAGGAAGGTGGTGGGCCGTTCAGTACAAAGGCACTCGCTACCACTCCTCGTGAAGGTAAGAAGCTTTGCTTGTTAGTGTCAGGGTGGTTGTTTTGTTGATTTGTGTTGCTTCTTATCCTCTTCATTTTTCCTTTGCTGATCTCCTTCTCCTTCTCGGTCTCCCTCCTTTCGTTGCCTTTCCCCTCTCCCTCCTCTCGCATTCCCTCTCCCTCTCCCATTTCTTCTACCCTTCCCTCTCCTTCTCCCTCTCCCTCTCCCTCTCCCTCTCCCTCTCCCTCTCCCTCTCCCTCCCTCTCTCCCTCTCCCTCTCCCTCTCCCTCTCCCTCTCCCTCTCCCTCTCCCTCTCCCTCTCCCTCTCCCTCTCCCTCTCCCTCTCCCTCCTCCTCCTCCCACCCTTTTCCATCCCCTTCTCATTCTCAATGTTCTTCACATTCATTGAAACTTGCAGACACAATATTCCGGCTTCCACCCAATTCTTCCTTCCCTCTCTCCATATTACAGCCCCCTCCACGGCCCCCCTCAACCCCCGCTGTATCTCACCGGGGGGCACCCGCCTGGAGGTCATGTGGAGACCTCCTCGCAACGTCCAGTCCTCCGGCCCCGGCTACAACTACCTGGTGTACTGGACGACCAGTGCAAGCAGCACAGACGTGGAAGCGTGGAAAGAGCCGTCTGTGTCTGCCGGAGAGCTGCTGCGCCTTGAGCTACATGACCTGAGGGAGGAGACCACCTACTACGTGGCTGTCAAGCTGACCACGCCCGAGGGAGACTCCGCCGTCTCTCAGATCATCAGCTGCACCACCGGTACCTCAGGTCAGCACTCTTGAATTAACTCTCTGCTTGCCAGGAGAATGCTGCTCTACATCAGTTGTGTACAGTAGTAGTATGCAGTAGTAGTATATGAAGATACATAGAGTTAACCCTGTCTGTAGCACACAAAATGCTGCTCTATAGCAAGTACGTGTAGAGTCAAAGCTGTCCTGAATGACCACTGAAGGGGAAGCATAATACTGTATACGCCATATATTTCGCGGAGTTTTTATTTCTCGCGAATTTTGCGAGTCGGGTGCTATTCGCGAATTCAACATCACGCAAAAACATGAATACGACATGCACAAGCACATGTTCTAATAGTACTAGTACACCACGATCGCAAATTTAACTATTCACAAAATTGTCGAGAAGTCCTGATTCGTGAAAAATTAGACTCGCGAAATATATGGCGTATACAGTATGTGGTCTTTATAGGCAGGTGGTCTTTCTAGACGGGTGGTCGCTGAAGCAGCTTACGCTGTGTTAGTTATCCAGGAATGTGCAGTTAAGTCCTTCTGCCGTAACTACGATTCCATTAATATTTGCTATCAGGATCACTAGATGGAATCATCTTAAAATGATAAAGTTGTTAAAGTGAAAGTTCCACGCCCATGATAACAGTTTTTCCTCCATCAGTGCGTGTCTTGCCTTAAAGTACAAATCTTAACCTTGCATACTCATACTCAGATGTTTTTCATATCATGTGTTTGCTTTACAGCACCCACCGAACCTCAACACTTCAACTCTATGGTTGCCGGGGACAACACAGTGACGCTGACGTGGGCACCCCCTCTCGACATCCCGGGCACACTCGAAGACTACTTTGTAAGTCTGAATGCTCGTATGTGCTGATCTTTTAAATCTGTCTGTGCATTTTAAATCATCTCAATCAAATAATTAGTCAGCCGCTCTATCAATATTTTTATTTTTATGAGGAGGCACACACGTAAATTATCTCAAATCATTGAATGATTCTTTTTATCCTTTTGAGATATGATGAAACATGAAAACATTGCTTGAATATTTTTATTACTCTAATTGTTTCCTCACTCATTTCTTCAGATCAAATACCGCACCAGCCCGCAGTTCCGCCAGGAGCACCCGACGTACTACGACGCCGGCGAGGAGTTTGTCATCTCGGCCTCGGAGACCCGCGTAGAGTTCAAGGGCAACCTCTTCAAGCCTAACATGGAGTACGAGTTCAACATCACGGCCAGGACCATCGCTACGTCAGGCCCCCCTGCCACAATCCTCATTCACACCAAGATCCAGCGTGAGTATCCCTCAGCCCCGGGGGGGGGGGGGGGTTGGGGGGGGGATGGGGGGGGGGGGGGGGGAGCTGGACCACTTTGCATATAGCTGATCAATTTGTGTATGTGATCATTACCCTTGGGGCAATAGCTTTAAGCATTGCAGCTGTTGTCATAATTACAAAATCAGTGGGTAGTTACAATAGTCGAGCTTGAAGTCAAACGGCCCTGTTGCTAAAAGTGAGTGAAAGGCCTCGAGTCTTATCTTATATTTTTGGCCTTGACAGTGATCTTATAGCCTCCCTGACTTGTGAAAAAGGGGGTTTTTATATTGCCATAACTGTAAGTTTGACTGTGAGAGTGGCTGACAGCTGCTCTAAACAATACAATGCATATCTGATGGCGTCGCGCCTGCCTGGATGTTACAAAGGGCATGCAGATTCACAGTCTATAACTCTATATATATCTCCCCATCGACCGCATGGAAAGAATTTGTGACCGCATTCCGTTTGCTAAGGAAAGCTGATCAAGGGGCTGTTAACCATAATGAGCACATAACAGAGAGTTGTGGCACTGCATGATTGCCCATGTCACAGGGCATGGCACTCAGATAGATAGATATCAATGCCTTTTGCTGCTTTGTTAAGGAAGCATGCTAACTTCTTTCCCACCTGCTACAGCTCTGAGGGAAATCCCCACTCCGAGTCTCACTAGGAACTACAGCAACGACGGGATGACGATCAAGATCAGCCTGCCGCCGATAACTAAGAATGCGGCCCTCTTGGAGTAAGTACAGTTCAACCTGTTTATAGAGGCCACTCAATAAAGCACAGAAGTATGATTGATGCAAATTAGATGCCCATCACTTTTTATATTTAATTATACTTCATCAAATGGGTATGCTGGATGCCTTAAGTCAACAATATTTTATTGAATAAAATTTCTTCTGTATTTTCGTGCTTATTCAAATTCAGTTTGAATTCTGTTTTTTTCTTTATTTTCTATGATTTTCTAGTTTCACGTGAAAAAGGATCAAGTAAAAGCCTATGAGGCACAAGTGACAGAATAGGGCTAAAGCCTTCTGTGTGGGCAAATGATTCATTTATCAATGATACACAAGTTTGTATACAAATAATATAATCCAACTCTGTCCATATTCCAGCTATCTGTACGTGATCGTGGTACCGCTAGAGGTCACTGACGGCCAACCCAACCCCTCATCTATCGACCCTGCCTCCTTGTCGACCCGAGATCTGGAGGGATGGTCCCGCAGCCGGCGAAGCCTGCGACGCCTCCGACGCCTGGAGCGCCTCATGAGCACCAAACGCCACAGGCGCGCCACCTCACCGCAGGCAATGGACCCATATATCACCGGCAAGCTCATGAATAGTAACATGCCGGAGACGTTTGTGGTCGGGGACGGGAGTGTGGTGAACGGATACAATAACAAGCCACTCAACGAGGGCAGTTACTACTCCATCTTCACCCGCGCTGTCGTGCTCAACGAGAACGGGGTAGGTCGCGTCAGGCAAAGAGAATCCTCAATCAAGGCTGTACTGCATAGAGTCAGGTCTCATTGTTACGTTGTATGATGAATATGTAAACTGATATCCAATTCTCCACACGGCATATTAAGAGAAAATCATCCCATTACACGGTATGCACTGCGCAACAACATCCCGGATATGGGTCCAAATAAAATCTGAATGTGCCTGCACAGTGCTTCATGGGTATGGTATAGAGAATTCTGCCACAAAGCATGTGCCTCATGCATTTCTCCATTTCGATGAGAAAAGAAACTATACTATAGGGGCTCTCTGATGTAGGTGACCAATTAAATTGGTCAAAATTTGATTTTGCAATATTCAGCAATAAATAATATGTAGCTATAGACTTTCAGGAATTTTCAAAACTTGTACATATCTTTGTATAGATCATGTTAAAATAAATAAAATTTAATGAAAGAGAGCTTCACCATGTTTCACCACGCTAATAGCTAGAATAAGATTTAACTGCAGGTTACCTTTACAAGCTCTTTAAAGTGAGACTGTTATGCATGTATTTACACACTTTTCTTTTTTTTTTACTGGTAGACAAAATTTGAGACGTCCAGTCCCATTTCTGCACCGATAAAGGCAGAGAAGTCTGTGGGCGAGCCCGGGGCCACTCCAAAGCCTGACAACCTCACCTTCATCATCGCAGCCGCCATCGGTGTCGTGGTCGTCCTCCTACTCATTGCCCTTATCGTGTTCTTTGTTATCAAGTAAGTCTGTCTCTTTATTCAAAGCCTCTTCTGTGCTAAATGATATATTTCACCACTGGCAAAACAAAATGGACTTATTCTGAGTGTTATTAAGAGTTTGCTGCAATACCCTGCATGCTTCTGCACCATTTACATTGCATGGTGATGATTATAATAGGATTATTTTCCTCAAGGATTGATGTGGGAGTAATTATAGATATGCAAACATTTAATTTTGTCCTTGAAATTGCGTTATATTTATCTATGCTCCTTTTAATTAGTTTATGGGATATTGGGATCATCATGGTATATGAAAATGCAGCTTTGCTCCACGTTAATCACATATATTCATATATATCTCCCATATATATTGCATACTCATTAGAATGTAGTTATTAGACTTCTTTGATTAGTATATAAGTGGGGGCAAGGGGTATGCATATTGTTGTAAATGAGAACATCATGATAAAAAAAAAAAATATATCAGTATTATAAACATATGATATTTGTAGACATAATAGTTTGTATATATATGTAATTAGATGTTTAGCATACCTAATCACAATTGCAATTGCTAGCTTTAAAATTTGTGTGGAACATTTTTCAGAGAATTTTTGTTGTCTTGACAACTTGCTCATATGTGACGTCACATTCCTGTACTCTATAGATCGACCTGGGCTGTATTTCTTATAATTATGACAAACCAGCACTCTAGCATGAACATGTGCATATTTTGGCATGCGGGAATGCAGCCCAGATAGTACTTTCCCACTTAGCACTGTTGTTAGAGTTGTCATTGTTTCAAGGAACCGCCCCCCATGTACTAATTGGAAATGATGTACTAATGACACCCCCCTTTTCCCTCCCTCATTCTCCCCCCATCTTGCCTCCTTGACCCTTAACCCCATCACCCATGAATGCCGCCCTGCCTGGTGCTCTATCCCTTCTCATCTCAACCACCCGTAGGAGGTAACTATCATGTACTAATGAGAAAGGAGCACATTCCCTGTCCTCACATACAGTAGCAATAAGAAACCCCAGACACGTATATCACTCTCATCTAAAGGGCATTGCAATAAAGATCATGAGGTTAATCCCCTTAGTCCCACAGGTAATATTCTATGCTGTAATGACACTGGACTATCACTGCTTGGTACTGAAGGGTTAATTGAATGGAACTTCTAATAAGTAGGATAATCAGAACACAAGACTGGGGCAACTTCAAACAAAATCAGACATATTATATGTTATTTTCAAGATTTTGAGACACAAATATTCAAGTGACTTTTAAACTTTCCTTTTTTGCTAATCAGCTCCTTACTCATTGAGTCTTTATTATAATGTCACCATATAACTTAAGGTGCCTTCATTTTTTATAGTGACACATTGTGAGCTCAGAAAGTACAAAAACTTTACCATACATTTTGACAGTATCGCTTTAGAAATATATCATTCCAACTGAATTCAGATGTCCAGATACCCATGTGCATCTTATACCAACATACTAGACATACATGTTAATGTAATGGTTTTAATTGCTCCATGTACTTGTGTTTAGTTATGTAATACTTGATACTTGATGCAGTAATCCCTTAAAGCAGCTACATGAAGCTATACTCAGATGATTAATAGCTACTGGTACATGTACATGTGTTTTGCTTGCCTCTTGATTCAAATGAAAATTATTATATATATATTATATGACTAAAATATGCAGGGTATAGAGGGAAGTTTAGTTCCACCATTAATATTCATATTCTAACTTAAATATGTAATACATGTTAGTCATCTTTAGCATGACAATTCATAAAGCAATGAATAAAAATGTATACATGTTACAAAGTCAATTATGAATTAACTTGTTACCATTGGCATGAATTTTTGTAGTAAGCCAGTGGGGTTTTCAAGGTCTGGTAATGTCAGGGCTGAGGAACAGTCGCATGTCTTCAATATCATATCATATTGCTTTATGCATGTTTTGGGGTTTCTTGTTTTTTTAAGGGTAACATAAGAATGAATACTGATTTGATATTAGATTTTAGTGAAAGGGCTTTCTGGGGTAATTTCAATTATAAAAGAAATTCTATGCATACATCCAGTAGTATGGATAGCGTGCTCCATCCTGTAAATGAATGAAATGATTTACTGTTATTGTGAAAGCTGCAGTGTTGATGACTATTGTGTGTTTGTGTTTGGCCCAGACGAAGAGAACCCAGGCCTGCCAGCACCAACAAGAGGAAAGAGAATACGGAGAACAATCTGGCCGACCCTGTGGAGATGAGGAGGCTCAATTATCAAACCCCAGGTAAATATTCAAGAAATCTTCACTGTTTTTGGTCTCCTCTTCCTTCTTTTTTTCCTGATTTGTGTTTTCTCTCTCTGCTTCTCCCTTTATATATATATCTCTGTCTCTCTTTCTCTCCTTTTCTCTCTTTCTCTCTCTCTTTCTCTCTCTCTTTCTCTCTCTCTTTCTCTCTCTTTCTCTCTTTTTCTCTCCTTCTCTTTCTCTCCCTTTCTCTCCCTCTCTCTCCCTCTCTCTCCCTCTCTCTCCCTCTCTCTCCCTCTCTCTCCCTCTCTCTCCCTCTCTCTCCCTCTCTCTCCCTCTCTCTTTCTCTCTTTGTCTGTCTGTCTCTTTCTCTCTTTATCTCTCTCTGTCTTTCTGTCAGTTTGTCTGTCTCTCTCTCTCTCTCTCTCTTTATCTCTCTCTGTCTTTCTTTCTGTCTGTCTCTCTCTTTCTGTCTCTCACTCTCTGTCCATCATTTTTGTTGGTGTACTCAGAATGCACTTGTTAATCAGCATTTTTATATTCCACATGAGTCCTTATTCTGATCACTATTCTCTCCCCACAGCTATGATGTCTCATCCTCCGATCCCAGTGTCACAGTTCAATGAGCACATTGAGCGTCTCAAGGCCAATGACAACATGCTGTTCTCTCAGGAATACGAGGTAAGTTCAGCCATCACTCCCCTCTCTCCTCCAATTCTCCCCACCCTTACACTCCCCTTTTTCCCCAGTCATTACACGTATGTAAAAGTGCGTGCCTGTTGCCCCATTGAGATCAACATGGTACTTACCAAACTTTCATTCAGTAATCAACCTTCTGTGTGCCAAATTAGTTGCTGTGCTCTAGCATTTATGTGTATTATTTATGCAAAAGTGCCTTGATGGGGCATAAAGAGTTAAGAAATCTCCATTACTCTCAGTCATAGTGTCAGATTATATGCCTGCCATTCGTTAATGTTATTAGGATATCTTCCCGAGTCATGATATAACATTGTGTTGCCCATCACCCCTTCCTTACAGTCCATCGAGCCTGGCCAGCAGTTCACATGGGACCACTCCAACCTGGAGACCAACAAGCCCAAGAACCGCTACGCCAACGTCATCGCCTACGACCACTCCCGCGTCATCCTCTCCCCCATGGAGGGGTTGCCGGGCAGCGACTACATCAACGCCAACTACTGCGACGGCTACCGCAAGCAGAATGCTTACATCGCCACCCAGGGCCCGCTGCTCGAGACGATGGCCGACTTCTGGCGGACGGTGTGGGAGCAGCGCACGGCAACCATCGTCATGATGACCAAGCTGGAGGAGAGGAATCGGGTAAGGCAGCAGAGACACTTTCCATCATCTTGGCCCTGTTGCATAAACCTTACCATTGATGGTAACTCTGCCATCAATGGTAACTACCATGGTAACATCACTCAACAGCCAATCACATTCAAGTTTTCCATAGAAGATACCATTGGTAGCGAAGTTGCCATCAATGGTAAGTTTTATGCAACAGGGCTCTTATCTATATATGGTATCAAGTTTTTTTGTGTGGCTGCAGATGGTATTCCAAAGCTTTTTCCAAACCTTTTATGTTAGGAAGTGCATAGAAGAGGCCAGATTGATATTCCAGAATATCCTAGGATGTTCCTAGTGCAAGTTAGACAATGGAAGGAAGTGTTTTAACTATGAAGGGGCAATCACAATCAGTGAATCTTAATGGGACATTCCCCTAGGTCTCCCCTCAACTCTATATGGGCACACATCAATCATGTATGCATGCTGATACATATGACTGCTGATCATTTGCTTGCATTTGTTATGAATGACATATGACAGGGGATGGTTCTCCTAAATATTTTGTCTCATGGATCAAATATTCAATTCTGTGGTGTTGCCTCACCTGTTAGCTACTGCGAATATGTTTTGAAATCATTCTAATCAGTTCAATGTTACATTCTGTGGTGTTGCAGGTCAAGTGTGACCAGTACTGGCCGAGCAGGGACCAGGAGAAGTATGGCTTTATCCAGGCCACCTTGCTGGACACCACGGAGCTGGCCACCTACACGGTCAGATCCTTTGCCTTGGTCAACCTCAAGGTAGGCACATACTTTCACTTTTTTATCATTTGTTTGTCCTTTTGTTTGTTTTACGATCTTTCATTCATGCGTTCCTTCTAATGATAGAAAAAAATTGATCATGATATTGATAATAGTCTATTCATCAAATCAGTAAAACGATGATGATTATATCAAGCTATCATTCTAATGATGAAAAAAGTTTGCTAGTGATAATATAATTAAATCTGCATATTAATGATTTATATAGAGCTATTGTTCTATACTAATGATAGGACAAGTCAAAATGGCTTTGATAATACTCAGAATTATAAGATCAGTATAATGTTGATAGTGAGAGTAATGACAATGATAGTAATAATGATGATTATAATGATGATACTGATGATATTTATTATAAGATGATGATATTAATAGTGATGGTAATGATATTGATACAAATTAGGAATTATGTCAGTGTATATGTATCGTATTGAATAAGGTGATATAATCCTAATCCACACCTATTGTCTATCCGTCTGTTCATCACACAGAATCGCTCGATGGAGAAGCGTGAGGTGAAGCAGTTTCAGTTCACGGCCTGGCCAGACCACGGCGTGCCTGAGCATGCCACCTCTGTCTTAGCCTTCATCAGCAGAGTCAAGTCCTGCAACCCACCCGACGCTGGCCCCATCGTGGTACACTGCAGGTACACACCCACCCACACAGACTGACAGACTTGTTAACCTGTAAAGCCACCATAGATGCATGGTTTGGGGCTATAATCTTGAAAGTCTTAAAACTCAAAAAACATGGATCAAATAAATCATTGCGGTCCATTGCAGTTGCCCTACACATAGACCATTCCCCTTTTCAGCCACTGTACATGTATCCATATGGTTTGGAGCTATGACCTTTGATGTCACATCCTGAGACTAAAAAAAATATGTATTTCAAAGTGAAATGTATCACCTTTGTGATGTAAAAAAAGATAACAAATTATTACTAAATATTTGAATTGGCAATATGCTAATAATATTTATATCACACTACTCACGTGGCGCTTCTAGGATTTAAAATCATGATATGAACTAGACCTGAAGTATAAGAAAAGATTTAAACATGGAGTGATTGTTCAAATGACCCTGAGAGCTTGCATTCCTTCTTGTGAATGCAAGTGATATGCATGCTTAAAAAGTTTCTGTTCCATACGAGAGATCAATGTTGACTCACAATCACATACCCTAAATATAATCCCTGGCAGCTGCAGTAATTATATGTTTGTCAAAATTTAACAGACAGTTTACCCAGAATGTAGATATGCCTCAATGTTGCCATCAATGCTTCAAAGTACCCCCTCTCTTGTCCAAATCCTGAACAGTGCTGGTGTTGGCCGAACAGGCGCGTACATTGTCATTGACTCCATGCTGGAGCGAATCAAGCATGAAAAGACCGTCGACATCTATGGTCATGTGACCTGCCTGCGCGCCCAGCGCAACTACATGGTGCAGACGGAGGAGCAGTATGTCTTCATCCACGAGGCGCTGTATGAGGCAGTTGCTAGCGGCAACACGGAGGTGCACGCCCGGAATCTGTACGGCCACATTCAGAAGCTGACTGCCTTGGAACCTGGGGAGACCATCACTGGCATGGAGAATGAGTTTAAGGTGAGGGCGCTGTTTACTTTTCCTGTTTCATCCCGTTCGCCTTCTTTTTCTTTATATAAACCCTCACATCTTTACCATATTTACCTTTTTTTCCTCCCCTTATCATTGGCATCTTTCTTGCCATTTTCCTCATTCTCCGTTCCTTTCTCCTGATTGTATTCCTCATATCATCTTCATCTTCTCCCTCTGTGTTTTTCTCCTTTCCTCTCTCCTTCCCTCTGTCTTATTCTATTCATCACCATTTTCATTCTGACTGTTGTTCTTCCTCATCTTCTCTCTCTTTAAACCCTCCTCTTCCTTGTTTATTTTCACTCTGTACTCAACAAACTGTCTATGTCATATCTACTTTTCCTCTCCTTCATATTTCTTCATGTTATCTAATGAATATTATACAACCCATGTGAAATGTATGGTAATGCAATGTAGTTAATATCCAATGAGTGACTGCACTATGTAGATATACACCGTTATTATATCATTTGCCACTAAATCCATATGTTCATTGTAAAACTCATTTAAACGTTCATTGTTGTTCATTTTGTTTCTTTTACAGAGGTTAGCCAGTCAGAAGGCTCAGCCATCGAGATTCGTGAGTGCCAATATCCCTGCAAATAAGTTCAAGAATCGACTCCTCAATATACAACCATGTAAGTCACTGATACCATTCACAAGATTTCTTTACGTAAAATATGTTTTGAACATTTTTACCCTGAAAATAGAGATGTTTGGAAGAGATAGGAGAGGATGTGAAAAAGGGGCATGAGAAAGAGAGAAAGAGAGAGAGAGAGAAAGAGAGAAAGAGAGAAAGAGAGAAAGAGAGAAAGAGAGAGAGAGAGAGAGAGAGAAAGAGAGAGGGGGGGGGAAGCAGAATAAGGAGAAGAATGAAAATAAGAGGAAAGGAAGAAAAGGAGCATTATCAAACAGTAGAAGAAGATAAGAAGAAGCACATTGCACAATCTTCCATCCACATAAAGAAAATCCTTTCAACTTCAAACACAATGACTGTCATTCATTTTCCCCCCATAACATGACCTTTTCTTTCTTCTTTTCTCCCAGATGAGGGCAATCGAGTGTGCCTTCAACCAATCCGAGGTGTCGAGGGCTCAGACTACATCAATGCAAGCCACATTGATGTAAGTGGCACTCTCTCTGCACTTTTCTAGCTTAGCTCTTTAACTCTCACGTTTGGTGGTCGAGAAAGTCTTGTCTAATCTTTTCCATATTCATTGAGGTCATGTCCGCTTTCAAAATAAAGACTTGAAAAAGATGATTGTTCTTTCAATGTTTAGATTCGATAGGTGTATGGGAGTTCAACATATGTAGAAATATGAAAGCATTAGTACATAAGGTAAATACAATACAGTGGAGCCTGAGATCAAATGCACAGTGATCGCAATGAAATGCAATCAGCTCCATACATTGACTGCAATCTGACTGCAATAGATTGCAATCAGCTGTGACGTTGATCTCAGGCCCAACTGTACATGATTTCTTCAGTATTTACAACTGTACATGCGCAGGATTTCTCCAAATTCTGGTATTGAGATATATGTGTTTTGGTTTGGGTTTGCAGGGCTACAGGCAGAGGAACGCCTACATCGCCACCCAGGGCCCACTGGCCGAGACCACGGAGGACTTTTGGAGGATGCTGTGGGAACAGAACTCCACCATCATCGTCATGCTCTCCAAGCTGAGGGAGATGGGCAGGGTAAGCACCCTCCCTTTCCTCTCATCCCCACCCCCCCCCCCCCGCTCTTCTCATCCCCACCCCCTTCTCACCACTCTCTCATCCCCACGTACCCCTACCCCCTTCTCATCTGCCTGTCTGTTGTATTAACAAAACATGTCACAAAGGTCTTAAAAGAATTATGAGCTTCCAAACATTTCTTTCCAAAATCACTTTTGAAATACTAGTATAATATATGTTATTATTATTATTACTGTCTTCATTAGTAGTAGTAGTAAGTAAAGTGTATTTATGATTATTTTCATATTATCAATGTTATTATCGGCTTCTTTGTCTGTGCCTTTGCAGGAGAAGTGCCACCAGTACTGGCCAGCTGAGCGGTCAGCCCGCTACCAGTACTTTGTGGTGGACCCCATGTCAGAGTACAACATGCCTCAGTACATCCTCCGAGAGTTCAAGGTCACCGATGCAAGAGTAAGTACCCGCATTTTCCTATTAGATAATCAGTACAGATTTTCGGTACCTCCAATACGAAAAATCTGGGGGGTGTTTCACCAAGCTGTTCGTAAGTTACGAACGACTGGTGATCCCTTCTTGTGCTAAATCAGATTCTCAATGAACAAAGTGTGGTCGCATTTAGCACAAGAAGGGATCACCAGTCATTCATAAAGTTGTTCATAACTTACGAACAGCTTGGTGAAACACCCCCAGGTCAAATTCCTGAAAACATTACATCATATTCCTCGGTTAGACTAGGTTTCTTTTCTTTTTTTTTGTTCCAAAACTGTTTTCTAATCCATTTTCACTGGTATATTGTGGTTGTGCTATTCAATGTGTTACAGATTTAGGCTGAGTGTGCAAAAGGGATATACTCCTTTAGCCCTCTTTGTACCAATGCATTGAGAGACCGTTGGTTACTAAGACAGTGAAAAGGCTTGTGGTAATGAAAGGATTCCTGACTTATGTCGAAGTTTTGTCGCTCATTTTCGCTTTGTTTGTTTGCATCGCTATCAAACAGGACGGCCAGTCGAGAACAATCAGGCAGTTCCAGTTCACGGACTGGCCGGAGCAGGGCGTGCCCAAGTCTGGTGAGGGTTTCATTGACTTCATCGGACAAGTGCATAAAACCAAGGAGCAGTTTGGCCAGGAGGGACCCATCTCGGTGCACTGCAGGTGAGGGGCTGGGCTGTGTGGGTTTTGTGTGCGTTGGGGGATGGATCTTGCAGTGGTGGAAGTAGTGGTTGAATGATGAATTCCATCATTGCTTTGGCATTGGTTGTTAGCATTAGAAAATTGCCCATAGCATTATGATTTTTTTTTTCTTTTTTCTTTTGACATCCAGTATTACAAATCCTAAAAAACAAAATAACATGTGCAATGCTTCTTGCAGAAGTTCACCCAATTTATGACCTTTTGTGATTTGCATCACCTTCTCAATGACTTATAAATGAGAAATGTGCACAAAAGTTTGTTTCATCTTCGATTTGGTAACACGTTAAAGGCTTTTTGAATCACACATTGTTGTGCTCTAAATTATTTAATTATGTGATTCTTAGAATAATACCAATTGAAGTTTTAAAAAGGGCCCTTTGCCTTTAGAGTAGTGAGTTATGATGAATATTAAATAGAAAGAGTAATTGGTAAACTTCAGGCCATGGCAGACAACAATCAGATTGGTTGACTTTGCAACTGGCTGAATCACAGGAAGCGGTCATTAGATTCGTGCAAGAAGGTGATAGCACTTCCAGTCGTAGGCTATTACAACTGCAGAATCGTCGCAAAATTATATCATTTACGTTGGCCTTTACTCCAAACATTTGTCGCCGTAAGTCATATTGTAGCTGGTGTCGTTAAAAAAAAATGCTGTGCTAAACACTGCCCTCTCTTGTCCCGCAGTGCTGGTGTGGGGCGAACGGGCGTGTTCATCACGCTGAGCGTGGTGCTGGAGCGGATGCGGTACGAGGGCATCGTGGACATGTTCCAGACGGTCAAGATGCTACGCACCCAGCGGCCAGCCATGGTTCAAACAGAGGTAGGTCCATCCCACTGCCTTGACCACTGATGTTTGTCGCTGTGGCATTCTGGCATTGGTCAGACATACAGCATCCTATAGAGCTGTGTTTCATCTGGGACGGCAGGAGTTCTCTACTCTCTCTATGCCACACATTGTGCTTATCTATGGCCCAGGTGTGTTTCCAGTGCAATGACGCCTGAAGTGCAATGGAAGGGGCAGTGGCTCATAAATTCAACCTCAGAAAGGTCGCAATCACTGAGTGCAATCGATTGCAATCAAGTGCAATCGATTGCAATCAAATGCAATCAGCCCCATCCATTTGTGTACATTGATCGCAAAAATCACTGACTGTAAACGATTGCTATCAGCCCAATTCATTTCTACACATTAATTGCAATCACTGATAGCCAAAAGTCAAAGAATTGTAAATTTTGATTGTATTTTTACATAATTTACTGAATGTTTTGTAAGTGAGAAGAGAAGCAACCTGTTCCAGCCAGTTATGCACTCTTGGAGCACTGTAAAACATATCTTTGGTAGAAGACAGATTTGCTATTCATGTCCCTATCTTTTTATCCTTTCTCCTTTACAGGATCAGTACCAGTTCTGCTACCATGCTGCATTGGAATACCTTGGCTCCTTTGATCACTACACATAGACTTCTTCCCCAGCCTTTTCCTCCAAGAACTCTCCAGCAACAGTACTCCACACTGACATTGAAATAGTAACCTACAAAGAAACGACTGGGTGATGCAGTCAAAAATTTTGCAGATTACAGTAAGCTTGAAAGATAAATGAACAGTAAAATGATGGTACATTGGAAAATGCCACTGGGCGTGTGTTTGATCTTATTTCCTTCGTCTCATTAGTGTGACCGTTAATCTCCTTGAACTTTGACCTCCCGTGATGCATCGGGCATACCATAAGCTGTGGATCGGAAGCTCGTCAGTTTTGGAGTAGAATCTTTTGGGGGAAGGCTTGTGTGAAAGCGACGGAATTCTTAGGACAGGACAACTCTTATCTATGCATCTTCAACCTGTGGAAGTGATGGTGTAGCAATATGAAGGTGATCTTGCAACGTTCTGAAAAACAATACCAAACAAGGAAGCAAAGTAAATAAAAGTAGAGGCGGAAGTCCTCTTGTTATATTTATGCGTCTTATGAATGCTGCAACCGTGAGGAGACAGATTTAGCGATTTTCTTTTGGAGGCGTTGCGGCGAGAACGACATGCTGTGGTACGGGATTCTACTTAACGAGATGTAGCGTTTTTATTCGCCGATACCTTTGAGGTATCGTTGGTTGCTCTGAAGCTGCAGTATTCATTTTGCCTTGGAAGCATTGTTTATTCAAATAAAGAAGGACTCCTGCTAGTTGCAACAAGGAACAGTTTTGCAGTTTGACAGTGCAACAACTATCTCTCAAGTCTCCTCAGTGAAATGGCGTTTGAACTTATTATTCGCCATGGCAACATTAACATTCTTCCTTGAAGCGCTGAGTTTGAGGATTTCAGCGACCACGGCATAAATTCTGCACCGATTTGAGCGCAGTGGAATAGATCAAGCCTTGTGGATTTTTAACTCCTGCAACAATTTGTGTGCATCACATGAAAGAGGGGACAGAGGAGTGTTCAGTTGAGTTTTGTTCACATTAAAATATGAGCACGTGATTTTATAAGGAGACACGAGCACTCAAGCTTTGTGACAATTTTTATACACAGTTTCTGAAACAATGTTAGTAGCGTGCTCCATTGCACTTTGTTTCTTGTTTATGCTGTTGCTATGATTATGTTGATGTAATATAAGCATGAATTATGCTGTGAAAGATATTAGATTGTGTCATTGTTTTTTTCGCCCCCGATAGATATTCACTATGTGCAAATGTACATGGCTTCAGTTCAGAATTTAAGTAGAATATACTTGGGATTTTGACAATCATAGCGGTGGAAGATAATAAAGCAAATATAGTGTTTTTTGTGTTGTACATATTGAGGTTCATAGTTATTCAGGGGACCTTGTAACGTACCTATTCCATGTGGTCAAAGTTCTTGTATCCGGACCTCCATCCATATATTGAAATATTCAGCCTGACGTATAGGCAACTACAATCACACATCTAGTAACGGTCCCTCGAAGGGAAACATAAAGTTGAATGATATTGAATCGGTAGACAAGCTCATCGTTGTGGGTTAGTGTAGTGAGAATTGAATGTAGCTTGTTTGTATTCAGACATGAAGATTGATTCCATGTGGGCTGCCACTGCAAATTAAAGACTATTTTTGGGCAAAACTGCTTATTTTGACACGGTGACAAAAAAAAGTAAGATTACATTTTGCAATTTTCAGGTTTGCATTGCCTATACGCAAGATCTGCATTACTGAAGGAACAATTTCTATCCGTGATGCACCATAACAGTTGTCTTTGACAGCTAGAAATATTTGAATATGAAAAGATGTATCTGTTTTGAGTGTGGTGCATGAGGATGTATAGAACCATTAATAATAGGTGTGTTCAGCAGTCCTAGTGGAATCAAGCTTCCGTGATTTGTAGAATCATTATTTGGGATTGCAACTGAAAGACTTTCGTATGTATTATAGAAGAAATCTTGCAGGTACTACTAAACCACAGCGTTATATAGTCAGTAGTAGTTGGATCTTGATTCTTGATGTTGTGTTCTGATCTTAGATTTGATGGAGGTACTAATATAGCATGACCAGTACTATTGGATGGCTTGCCACGTTCCTCTCCTGGGTATACATGTAAGTGGCAAGTCTGAACACAGTTTGGTTGTGAGGGGAGTATTACTACTGTGTGGTACAGGCCCAATTAGCTCAGTTCAGAATGGGGTGAATTTGACGTTTAAAATTACGTTTCAAGCACTAGGCACGGGACAAGATGTACTAAATCGACAGTGTAAATGCTCTCTGGAAAAAGGATGAGAATTTTGAAGAAACATTCTGGTGCAATTGCTGTAATACTTTCTGAAAAAGGGCTGATAATATTAAAAGGAACATTCAGGTTCGATAAGTGCCCTAAATGTAATTTGTTGTTTAAAACGATCAGTAAATCAGATCCAGATTTTAAAGGTGTTCATGGACCCGAGGATTTTATATTTTATAAATGGTGTCCGCTAAAGCGACTCCCCCAAAACAAGTGAATTGATTTTCCTGCACTATAATAGCTATGTGTTGCCGTGATAGTTATGCACCATCAATACGCACAAATTATTGAACAGGTTTGCTTCTCGCGCAGAGAACGGAATGATTCCAATAACTTCAAGGTGACCATAAAAATAAAGTGGCCTTCAAAACTGCAGATGTTCTCAGTCCACCCTTCACTCGTGCAGCTTTGTATGTACTATCATGTCTGAAATTCTGTAGTACTATCTGTATCGTACTATCACCTTAGCGAATCACACCAAAAGTACTAAACAGAAGAGTACGCTAACTAAACTGAATTAGTGTATTACTGGGCCCTGTTGCATAAAACTTACCATTAATTGTAACTCTGTCATTAATGGTAATTACCGTGGTTAACATTGCTCAAAAGCCAATCAAATTTGAGGTTTCCATAGAAGTTGCCATTGATAGCAAAGTTACCATCAATGGTAAGTTTTATGCAACAGGGTCCTGGTTTCATTTTTGAGCTAGGAGCCCTGATGGTCCTAAACACATCTGTGAGCTGCCGGTGTTTGGACCAGTCCTGCCCAGAAATATTCCCATAGATCTCAAAGTAATTTGCCTGGTCTGCATGACCTGTGTTTGTATTTTGGGGGGTGTGGTGGGGGGGGGGGATTTTCTCGTTATATCTTCCATATGGGATAGCATCACACACTCGGTGATTTACAGCACATGGGCATCACTTCACGATCACAAGCGCCATTACTGCGTACTTAACACATCTATTTGGGGAAAACTTGAGTATTCTTTTGTGTCATTTCCGTGTACTACTTCTTATGTTGTCACTATGTACATAGCAATGAATTTGTACTTTACGTAAATTTGAATTTTCATTGTACTTATTTTCGAGTAGTATTCAGAATTAGGTACGCACTGTATATTTTCTTTCGTTGAAGTCACTTTTTTTTTATGATGTCTGCCCATGCTGTGTACTCATACGCTAGCTGCAGTATTATCTCTGAGACCCCTTCGTCAACAGATCGCAATGCTCATACTGCCATTGTATTATCTTTTGCATTTCTCTTCTTGTCGTTTTTAATTTCCCACCATGTGACTTTTTTATGTCTTGTTCTGAAAAGAAAGATTTGATATTATATTTCTGTGTTGTCTGTATTATTATGAGTATTTAATGTTATTGTTTCAATTAGTAGGAAACATTAAAAATAGATTATATCAACATGAGTCTAGTTTTAAATGAATGTGTGTAAGTACTTTTTAAATCCATTTGTGTTGCTATAATGTTGATATGATGTCCCATTTCTGTGAATTCAAAGAAATCAGAAAAATTCACACAATATTCAGTGCATTTAAGAATTAATTTGGTCCTGTTTTTGTTTTTGGTTGTATGAATTTAATAGAAGGAACTCTATACACAGAAAAGAAACTCATTCACCAATGTTTTAATGTCAACATTTTTGTTGTTGTGCTCTCCAACAATAAAACATATTCAAGGAATATTGTCACACAAGTTCTGGAGTAAAACAAAACAAAAGGATATAAAGTTTGTCATGGAATATGGTAGCTGGTTTAAATGCTTTCATAAAACATTGCAATTTGTGTGGTTTCCCATTACGTTTGTCTTTAGCATTTCAAAGACTAAGAAAGAGCAAGAGTTGTTTTGATGAGTTTTAAATGACTTGAAGTAATATTAGATATATTAATAATTATTATATTAATATTAAGTGTACTTGTCTTTGAAATTTGATTTTTTTTTTTCTGTTCTGACTTCAACAATATATTTCACTATTGCTGGTTTTTATTGATTTTATGGCAATGGCATGGATATGTCATGGTGATTACCAAATGTAGTTTTTACGTTTTGGTGTGGCAACCAAACATGTAAATAGGACTTCTGTTGTAGAGATCTTTTGAATCTCCTTTTTCTTCATCCTCTGTTTTTCAGTTTGGTGCTTTTTAGGAAGAGGAAAGTCAAAAGAACAATGATTGCATTGTCTCTTTTTATCCTGTTTTCAGGTCAATTTTGAAAACCAGCATTGTAGTGTATTCAGATTTTTATCATTAATGGTTTTGACAATTAGTGTAAATAGGTTTAAATGTATAGTCACCAGTGATACATGTTTTAGACCTTTGTTTGTGTATTGAAGTGGACCAGTTGGGTAATTTCTTGTGATAATCCCCATCTTGTGTTGATTATTTTAGCGAGGTATCTGTTAGTCTTTGCCAGGTTCCTTAAATGGGATTTAACTATAATATTGCATTGTAGTTCTATAGCTTGAAAAGCATTTCATTGAAGCACATTGGTTGGAGAGTGGATTCTCAAATTGACCATAAATATTGAAATATGGTGTCTGTGACTTTTGTTTCATTTACAGATATCAACAATTGATGTTTCTGCCCTCTGATGAATTTTGTCCATTTTTCATGACTTTAGCATACTGTAACACATTAATGTATTCCTAATAATTTTGTTTTTAAAGGAGATTGAAGCATTATTGGGGAAAGCTAGGGCCATTGTTCTACAGTAGTTATTGTTATTTTATTTCAGAAATGACAATGCTAGAAATACTTCATTGTGTGTTTAAACAAGAGAGAGACACTTGTGGCATGTATTCTTTAAGGTACACAGAGACTATGTGCTATTGTAAAGATATGTTGAAAACACCAAACTACATGAACTTCCACATGAAGCCTCCAAAAACTTATTTTCCATCAACACATCAGTGGCTTTCTTTAAGATGTGTATCTCTATTATAACCATTTTTATTTTGGCTTTAATCATATCAAATTAGCTGTAAATTCTACTCTTTATTTTTAAAATCTCACGACCAAAAACAGAAATAACGCTTGTGAGAGCACCGTACGTCCCTTTGGAGAAAGCAATAATGAGTATCTGAGTATGCAATACCAGCAAGACCAGGGCCCTCTTTCATAAAGCTGTTTGTTAGTTAC
>OZ022580.1:18020589-18258089 GCA_963669155.1 Arbacia lixula | reverse complement strand
CACTGAAATCAAGTTCATGTTTACACGTGACGCGGAAAATGTCATCCCGTCGACATGGTCTCGATTTTACAATCCCCACAATATCACTTAATTGCATAATGAAATACATGCACACGAATACCTTTGGAAACATGTAAACAAGTATGAGAGTGATGTTGATGTTTGTGTTTGTGTTTGTATTTACCGGAGACGTGGGGGCAGGCCATGGAGGTACCGCTGATGGTGCTGATGGCGCTGTCAGAGCCCTTCCAGGCGGAGGTGATGTCGACTCCCGGTCCGAAGATGTTGAGGCAAGAACCGTAGTTGGAGAAGTAGGCACGGGCGTCAGTGTTGTCGGTGGCTCCGACGGTCAGAGCCTAAACAAAAGAGAACAAAACAACATCAACATCAACAACGTCACGTAGAGGTGAAGATACTATACTGATGTGTGCAGTATAGCATAGCTACGTCTGTTTTAAGATAGGGATGATAATTTGAATGTAGAAACAAGACAAGACAAAGCGTTCAACTAAAGACGATGCTCCGTGTTTGCTGAAGCACACCCGTTGTAAGTAGTAGGGGTCATCTGCTCGTATGCCTTTGGATGCCTCAAGTAGACTCGAATCCCAGCGGGTACTTACATATCCGGACCTGGCAGGGGAGGTGCCGCATGCATCCTCGTCGCTGTTACCGGCGGCAACGGAGACGGTGAAGCCAGCGTCGTACATGCGCTTGACTCCGGCGTCGGTGGTGCTGGAAGCTCCTCCTCCGAGAGACATGGAGACGACTCCGGGCCTGCGGCCGTTAGAGACAACCCAGTCCATACCTGTGAAGAGGGCACCAATGAGACAATGGAGTGCGTTCAGTATTTGTGGAAAAACTCTATTAAAGAAGTAGTGTGAAAAACACAATAATCGACCTTTCATGACAAAGGACTAGCGAATGTCGTTGATATCAGGTATAGCTCATGGCCGCGGCTTAACCATTTATTCACCATGACTTTCGATAGGTTCCAGCAAACAATGTTATTTTTACTGCAGCCGTTTATGTAACAAAATATTCCCACACCATTCATATATGCTTCATCCAATCAATTCGACACTCAGACACAATACGCACAACTCTGGTCTACGAAACAGTGCAAACAGGTAACCAATCAAATGCCGAGCGCCGCCTTTCACCCAATGAGTGCAGGAGCGGGGGGAGCAGTCCCAAAGCACGCGGAGCAATTATCACGTGTTAATGGCTCTGACAGCAGGCGCTAGTTTCTCACCGTCAATGATGCCGGAGTTGGAGCCAGATCCGAGACATCCGAGGACGCGGATTCCGTAGATGTTGGCGTTCTTGGCGACTCCGTAGTTGATTCCGGCGACGGTACCGGCGCAGTGGGTTCCGTGACCGTTGCAGTCGATTCCCTGCGAAGACGGAGAAGGCGGAGCAACAGTGGTATTGCATGTGCATGTTTTTCATCTCTGTACGAAGCTCTTCTCATATTTTGTTAAGGCTTGCTTCTCCAAACTTACCCCGTACTTTATTGGTGGTAGACAGAAAGAGAATGTCATTTGCAGTTGTTTGTGGTCGCTGATTTCTTCTCCATCTTGGTGGGTCATTTTAAAAAATAATTAAATATATATATCTACAAAGAGTTTCAAAAAGCATACTACCCGACAACTCCAATCCATATTTTTAAAGCAATTTTTCCACCAACTTACGTCATTGTTTCCGACGGCATCGTAGGCAGCGATGGCGCGGTTTCCGAACTCGTTGTGGGTGGGCCACACACCGGTATCGATCACGTAGACGTTGACGCCGTCACCGTTGTCTGTGAGGCAAATAGCGATAGTCAGAGTAAGAGAGGACTATTGAGTGAGAGACTAGGGAATGCAAGGTGACAGGAGGAGGAGGAGGAGGAGGAGGAGGAGGAGGAGGAGGAGGAGGAGGAGGAGGAGGAGGGAGAGAGACAGACAGACAGACAGACAGACAGACAGAGACAGAGAGACAGAGAGAGAGAGAGAGAGAGACAGGGAGACAGAGAGACAGAAAGACAGAAAGAGAAATACAAAGAGAGAACGAACGAGAGATGCAGAGATAGAAAGAAACGGACACACAGACAGACAGACAGACAGACAGACAGACAGACAGACAGACAGACAGAATGTCATAAGCACTCACTCATGGGTCTGTAGGAGTTGTCGAGGGGGAGGTTCCTCTGGTCGATACGGTCGAGACCCCACGAGGCGACGTACTGGGTGCGGACGACTCCGTCCTCCTCGACGTGCACGACTCCGTCAAAGCGGCGGATCTAGATGAACAAAGGAACGAACACGATGACGACGAAGAAACAAATTAAGGCCGACATATTTTCCCACTTCTTTCTTTGATAACAAACTGTCTATCCCGACTGTATGGTATATCGTGTTACATAAATGCAAAATTATTATTCATTCATTTATTATTCAATATTTGAAAGTATTATGATTTCTGCAAAGACATGAAAGACGACGATCAGTGCAATTTCAAATATACATTATGTATACATCTTCACAAAATTGAAGGCGTCATAGTTCTTCACATCATCCCTTTGAAGTGAAGAAATCGGGACAATCTAAGCAAGCTTTACTCACGAACTCGACAGCATCCTCGCTGAGCTCGACGGAGAAAGTCTTCATGTTCTTGAAAGTCTTGAGGATGTTGGCCAAGCGGAAGCGACGGGTAGACAGGGCAGAGGCAAGACGGGCTCCAAACTCACCCATGTCAACGTTATCCTGCAATGGATATAGCGAGAGATAATTTATTAAAGTTGTCATATCACTTTGAAATGCTAATAGCACTGAATTTTGATAACAAATGAAGTGTATCATGATAATTCTGGTTATCATGAACATAATGTTGCGTTATTGATAGCATTTTCTGTAATATAGCAACATCATTTGTAGTAGTGGACGGGCTAATCATACATGTGGTGGAAAAAAAAGACTATGATAAGATAAGACCTTACATAATTTTCCATTTAACCATGTTCACTGTCGATCATATTTATATATCTAAAAAATCTAAACAGGATATAACGCCGAATTTAACGAAGACATGATGTGCTCGACCGATTTAAAAGACATAGAAAACGAAAAAGTCAGCTTGACTTTATTGCTTACGTCGACCATGACGAGGTACTTGTCCTGGATCTTCTCCTTAGCTTGCTGGAGAGGGGCGATGCCGCAGGCGGCAGCCACCAGGGCAGCGAACAGGCAAATAGTCAGACCGCGCATTTTCTGCAAAAGGAAGCAAAATAAAAAATAGATGGACATGATGAAACAGACGCAAAAATGAGACATATCAATCTATTTTCAACTGCATGAGAGACTTTTGATATATTTTTTTAGTGTTGCTCAATCATCGTTTCACTGGAAAATTCATTTCCGTGATGATATGCTAGCTGATAACACAGAGAGACTAAACTAGTAGGGAGAATAACAACGGAAAGAAAATGAGAGGAGAGAATAAGATAGAGGCGGATAGAGAGAGATAGAGACGGAGAGACAGACAGACAGACAGACAGATGGAGATACAGAGAGAGAGAGAGAGAGAGAGAGAGACAGAGAGAGAAGTAGAGAGAGGGTGAGAGAGACACACAGACGGTGAGATAGAGTGATGTATATATATATATATATATTTATAATGATAACATAATAGTTCGCAAAGTTTTTAATTATTTTTAGCACACAGTAGCCTATGTTTGTGTTTCACTGATCGACGACAGGGAGGGACAGTAGGTGACGGATTTCCTTTTCTTTCCTTCCAGTGCACGCTTGCTATCAAGCAATAAGAACGAAATATTTGAAAACATTTGAGTGATGATCATTCTGAAAGAGTTGAGAACACACCGTGTTCTCCATAACGAAGTTTTAGCCATCATATAACGAATTTTTACTTGGATTGATACTAACGGAATATTGATAAAAAGGATGATCATTATGCTTTCAAGTATCCTTCTGTAGTTGGCCTATATTCCAAGCGTTGAATCTAAAAATTAATGTGCCACACAATGGTAATAACACTTAAGCGATTGTTCGCACAAGTCGACGAAAGATGCAACATTGTGGCGAACGTATTGTAGAACCAACCGGAGCTACAGCTCAAACTCACCGTATCGTGATGTCTTCTAGATCCGATGAATCTGGAACCAATGAAATCATCCACCAATTCTGGTCAATTTATAGACTGACATCTCCGGAGCGGCCAACGGTTTGACGGATATGATTACCGTCATCTCTGTTTGAAGATTAGTATCGTCTTGATTATCTTAGGATAGATATCACCAAGCCTTTGACGTTAAGATTTCTCCGGAAGGGAGGGGAGTCACGTGCTTCTATTTTGTCCTTTTCGTGAACTTCAAGCATAACCTGTAAAGAGCTTGTTGCGACTAACATGCAACTGAACTTTCTGCACTACTTTGTCTACTACTACTTCTACTACTACTACTACTACTACTACTACTACTACTACTACTACTACTACTACGACTACTACTACTACTACTACTACTGCTGCTGCTGCTGCTGCTTCTACTTCCCATTTTACCACGTTCACTGTCATTATATTAATATTAATACCACTACTACTTCCGTTACTGTTTCTGCGAATATCATCACCAGGACCGCAATCTATCAAATTGCCATATCCTGTGACATAGGCGATGGAGTGCCACAACTCTCTGTTTTAACCATTTCTATTAGAATTCCATCTAAAATTTATCATTGTATGTTCAACGCTCACTATATCACACTTTCATGTCATTATAGGGGACTGTTCGGCAAAGCAATCTGATGGAACTGAATACACTTCTTTATATATTTTAATCATATGTTGCGTTTTTCATAGCTGTCGAACGCTTTACATTGCGTTTATATCATATCAAAATATCACATATGCTCAATAGTGACCACAGTACTTATGAAAATGACGAACAAGATAATCAACATAGGGTTTTCTATCGTATGGTCTCGTCCGTACATTGGAAACATAGGATTACACATAAATTCTTGGGTGTTTGACGAAGAACAAATCCCGGAATGATATAGCATGTTAGTATGTTCGTAATTATACGCATAATTGGTGCATCCGTGTGTTACCATACCCTGTGTTCAGAACTGCAATTCACCCCCCCCCCCCACACACACACACACACATATATCCACACATCTACCGTTACATGTATTGTAACCCACTGAACTATGTGACACAAAAGTATCGCAATCTTTTTTGATAAATTTGTCACCTATGTCGCAAAGCGGAAATATCGATGAGTTGCCAAATTCATTGGAAGATGCCCACCTGTCGTACAACCTAATCTACAGACTTTGCGTTGTTTGTTGACTGGATTATCGTGTATTTTTGTACCAAAAAACATATTGAACAAATTGAACAAAGGGTCTGAGGTCTAGACATGAAATAGAACGGAGATAACATGGAGTTAATCCTCTTACTTCTAGATCCATGACGTAGGCTGGTAATGACATGTGGCACGAGCTCATCTTGTTATCTAACTGTCTCAGCCTGGGCAGAAGGCTATAAAAAGGCGGGCTTTTCTGAGGTTGCGGCATCTGATCCTGTTCTACTGACGAATCCAGACATCAACGGTAAGTCTCGCTTCATCGTGTTCTGCTATCGTCATTCGCCCAACATCTCGAGTACATAAGTTTAAGTGCTGCATTTCAAAGGGCAAGTTTACCCATTGACATGTCAATTCTATGTTAAATTTCGTTCAAGATACTTAAAAATGGCTCTAAAATGACAGATTTTCGTTGAGAAAGTACCAGATGAAGCCCGTCTTTTTTTTCCAGTTTCAGTCGCCAAAGCGTACGCCGAGAAAACTTACGGGAGTCGCCATTTTCCGCGTTGCCATTCAAAACTGTGACGTCAAATACGAACAAATTAAACCTATTTGCCCATTGGTTGCAATCTGTACTCTCTCGTGCCGTAATATTAATAAACGTATAAATATGATTTCCGAATTTCTATATTCACTAAACTGCTATTACAAATAATGAAAACATATTTAATACGATATTTTTATCATCAATCAGTACACACTGACCTGATAGAGAAGCATGTATTCTGGGACAGAAGGGGTTAAAATGACACCTGGAAATGTCTGTCATTGTACGGCATTACCAAATGATTTGGACCTCGGGCCTGTTTTTGTGAATGTCTTTTCCCCAATGAATATGTTGAGTGTTTCCTTTCTTGAGACACGTTTGAAACGTGACGAAGGCCTACAAGATACGTGTCTCTCATTAAACTTATCACACGGCAGCACGCCCTGCACTTTTTCTGATTTATATTATATAGTTCGATAAAAATTGTATCAACAGCGTAGACGATTGAGCTTAGAAGTATTATTAATAAGTGTTAACTCATATTTCAAAATTGGGATAATTTCCATGCCATGATGGTAGCGATAGAAACAGCATTTAACTTTTTCATGAGAAGAAATAAGTAACACTATTGCTTAAAGAGATTTCAACCACCCCCCACCACCCGCAAAAAAAAAGAAAAAAAAGAAAACGAGAGTCGCATTCAGTTGAAAATAAATGTAGATGTTTCATTTTAGCGCGTCTGTTTTTTTACCCGTCTATATTTGTTGTTTTCTTTTGCAGAAAATGCGCGGTCTGACTATTTGCCTGTTCGCTGCCCTGGTGGCTGCCGCCTGCGGCATCGCCCCTCTCCAGCAAGCCAAGGAGAAGATCCAGGACAAGTACCTCGTCATGGTCGACGTAAGCAATGAAGTCAAGCTGACTTTTTCGTTTTCCTTGTCTTTTAAATGTCTTTGAAATCAGTTGAGCACATCATGCCTACGTTGAATGCGGTGCCTTATTTCGTTGATAGATGGTTGAGATAATTATGATTGACGGTGGAAAAAACACAATATATGAGGGGTTTTTTTCTTTTCACCATATTCATTATCTCTTTTTATTTTGCCACCACAGCTACGACTAGTCCGTTTACTACTACAAATGACGTTGCTACACTACAGAAAATGCTATCAATATACAAAATTATGTTCATGATAATCATAATTATTAAAATAATATCTTTAATAAATTCTCTCTCGCTATACCCATCGCAGGATAACGTTGACATGGGTGAGTTTGGAGCCCGTCTTACCTCCGCCCTGTCTACCCGTCGCTTCCGCTTGGCCAACATCCTCAAGACTTTCAAGAACATGAAGACTTTCTCCGTCGAGCTCAGCGAGGATGCTGTCGAGTTCGTGAGTAAAGCTTGGTCAGATTTCTCTTCTGTGTTGATTTGATATCAATACCAATAGTATACGTTTAACCACATCAGTAGCAAGCAATGATAATCTCATGTAAATTACAACACAGTTTTATTGCGTATGGAATTGGAAAAGGTTAATTGGAATGTAAGAAAATTAATTGCATTAGCACACCAAAATATAAAAAAATTTTTTTGCACGTCTCGAAATCATATGCCACTCGATCCAGTGACATGAAAAACTATACAAGCTGGATCGATAGTTCATTAACGAAACAGTGTGAGGAAGCTTCTGTTTGAGATGTTGGACAATGACAAATGCTCTTATGTATATCGTCTCCTCATCATCACCGTGTTCGTTCCGTCGTTCGTCTAGATCCGCCGCTTTGAGGGAGTCGTGCACGTCGAGGAGGACGGAATCGTCCGCGCTCAGGCCGTCGCCTCCTGGGGTCTTGACCGTATCGACCAGAGGAACCTCCCCCTCGACAACTCCTACAGACCCATGAGTGAGTGATTGGGATATTCTGTTTGTCTCTTTCTGTCTCTGTATCTCTCTCATTCTCTCTTGTCTCTGCATCCCTCGCTCATACTCTCTCCTTTCTCCCCCTCCTCCCTCCCTCTCTGTAACCTCTTGTCTTCCCTTCTCTCTCATTCAATATTACACTTCGTCTATCATAAACAATAAAAAAACGAAAAGTGCATTTCATTGGGAGGAGCTAATAACTAATAAAACTATGAATATCTAACACCGTGATCGCAATCCATTCTAACTCTACTATCGCTATTTGCCTCACAGACAACGGTGACGGCGTCAACGTGTACGTGATCGATACCGGTGTGTGGCCCACCCACAACGAGTTCGGAAACCGCGCCGTCGCTGCCTACGATGCCGTCGGAAACAATGACGTAAGTTGATGGAAGAAGTACATTCAAAATATGAATGGAGCTGTCGCGTAGTATGTTTTTTAAACATTTTGTAGATATATATTGTATTATTTTTACAATGACCTACCAGGATAAAATAAATTAGCGACCACATACAATTTAAATAATATTTTCTGGCATATGTCTACCGCCAATAAGATACGGGGGTGAGATTAACGAAGCAAGCCTGAAAGCATATACGAGAATGGATTCGTACAGAGATGAAAAATCTGCACATGCACTGCCACGGTTTCTCTATCTCCGTCTCCACAGGGAATCGACTGCAACGGTCACGGAACCCACTGCGCCGGTACCGTCGCCGGAACCAACTACGGAGTCGCCAAGAACGCCAACATCTACGGAATCCGCGTCCTCGGATGTCTCGGATCTGGCTCCAACTCCGGCATCATCGACGGTGAGAAACTAGCACCAGCTATCAGAGCCATTGTCACGTGATAATTGTTCTGTGTGCTTGGCTCCGCCCAATCCTGCACCCATTGGGTGAATGTCAGTGCTCGGCATTTGATTGTTCGGCTGTTCAAACTGTTTCGTAGATCAGTTGTGCATATTTTTCCTGATTATCGAATTATTCGGAAACATATTATAGGAATGGTTGGGAAGTATTTTGTTACATTTCACATCTCCACTGAAATTTCATTTTTGGCCAGCAACTATGAAAATTGATGGCACAAAAAATAAATGGTTAGGCCTAGGCCAATAACATCTACCTCATATCAACGACTTTCTCTAGTCCTTTGTCATAAAAGGTCGATTAATTTCTCACACTACCGGTAGGCCTACTGAAAAAAAAGTTTGCCAGAAACACTAAACGCACTCCATTGTCTCATTGGTACCCTCTTTACAGGTATGGACTGGGTTGTGTCCAACGGCCGCAGGCCCGGAGTCGTCTCCATGTCTCTCGGAGGAGGAGCTTCCAGCACCACCGACGCCGGAGTCAAGCGCATGTACGACGCTGGCTTCACCGTCTCCGTTGCCGCTGGTAACAGCGACGAGGATGCATGCGGCACCTCCCCCGCCAGGTCCGGATATGTAAGTACTCGCTGGGATTCGAGTTTCCTTGAGGCTTCCTAAGGCACACGAGCAGATGACTCCTATATATGCTTTCATTTTGGTGTGCTTTAGAAAACATAGATGATTGTTTTTAATTGTACGCTTCACATTTTGTCAC
This sequence comes from Arbacia lixula, assembly GCA_963669155.1. Lineage (NCBI taxonomy): Eukaryota > Metazoa > Echinodermata > Echinoidea > Arbacioida > Arbaciidae > Arbacia > Arbacia lixula. Next base: position 18,248,725 of record OZ022580.1, on the reverse strand, counting down.
CATTTTCTTCATGAAAAAAAATAGATACAAGTAAACAACATACAAAAGACATTAACAAATATAACAAATACACATTTAGACAAGAAGGTGAGGTGGTTTTATTAACTATCTACGTGACTTTGATGTTAATATTGTTTCGCTCTCATTGATTTAGGCTCTGACCGTCGGAGCCACCGACAACACCGACGCCCGTGCCTACTTCTCCAACTACGGCTCTTGCCTCAACATCTTCGGACCGGGAGTCGACATCACCTCCGCCTGGAAGGGCTCTGACAGCGCCATCAGCACCATCAGCGGTACCTCCATGGCCTGCCCCCACGTCTCCGGTAAATACAGACACAAACATCAGCATCACTTGCATGTATCATTGCCGTCATATGTACACATTGACTTGAAATCATTTAACAAGAAACTGTAAGATCGCAGATTCAAGTCCGCATGCGTGGTCCTCATTTTCTGTGCTTCCAAGCAGGTTGATCCATCATTATTACTACGGAGAGTAACAACAAAACAAAAATATTTATTTTCTCTCTGCTAAGTATTCAATTCGTGGAATAAACGTCTGTCCTAATGGGGATCCTTGAATACAAGACGAGAAGCAAGAAATATGGAGGCCTTGTGTACTACTGGTTGCCATAGTATCATGCCATTATCCATGCACCAAACAAAAAGCCTGGTGGGTCGTGTCGCTGCCCGGCAAATAGTAGCAGTGCCTGATGATCCAAGCCCCTTCACTTTCTCTTTTCTCGCAGGCGTTGCCGCTCTCGTGCTCGCGTCCAGCCCCAACATGACCCCGTCCTCCGTCTACTCCACCATCCTGAACCAGGCCACCAGCGGCAAGGTCACCAACCGTGGCTGGCTCTCACCCAACCTCCTCCTCTACACCAACTAAGCTCAAGGAGCGCAAACTACAAACCACAAATGACTCATGATTGTGACAATGAACCGTTTGCAAACGATCTGTAGATCAAGCATAAATATTAATTAAAATGTAATAAAGTGATATCGAAAATATAAAATTACAACTGTTTCCATAGTCCTTGGATGAAGGGTTTACGAACGTACTTACGTATAATTAGTTAAGGAAGTGCCAGGTGTGTGATTTTACCATTCTGGCTTCGTAGTCTATCACTGTGAAGATATGACAGTGAGTGGGATGGAGAAGAGCTTTATAAGAGAGACTAGCTGAATGAGGTTCAAATAGAAAGAGGGATAAAGGAAGATGGTATAGAGATAGAATTATAGACAGAGACAGATAACGAGAGAGAGAGAGACAGACAAATAGACAGTGAGAGAGAGAGAGAGAGACAGACAGACAGTGTCATAGAGAGAGAGATAGAGATAGAGAGAGAGAGAGAGAGAGAGAGAGAGAGAGAGAGACAGACAGACAGACAGACAGACAGTGAGAGAGAGGGAGAGAGAGAGAGAGAGAGAGAGAGAGAGAGAGAGAGAGAAAATGAGAGAGGGGAGAGAGGGAGAGAGAGGGAGAGAGAGAGAGGGAGAGAGAGAGAGAGATAAAGAGGGAGAAGTAGAATGCCGGTTCGAATCCCTTCTGCATGGTTCCAATATTCATTTTTTTCTGACTGGTGTTACATTTATTCACAGGATGGATCACGCTATTCTTACTATAACTGGGTGTACGCCTATTGAATTTCCTTTCAAAATTGAAATTACCCCAGAAAGCCCTGATACTAGCCACAAATAGTGTTGTCGTATACTTTGTACAAACATTGGACTTTTCTTATCATTATTTGTTTTCCAATTTCACACACCTTTTTGTATTTCGATCGTTAGTCCTCCATTTCATCTATACTAAGTTCAACCGATAATCTTCGAGTATATTACGTTATGTACACTGATACAGTCAGGATGTTGTGCACACACATACAGATATGAACAAACTAGCCAGTTCAAAATAGAATCATAGCTTAGTTGACATCATTAGTTTGTAGATTGAAACATATGAATGTATCGATCACTAATGTAAAACCTGGGGTTTCCAACGTACTACACCACCATTTCCATCTTCATCACTACACCAATATCATCACCATCACCACCACCACCACCGCCACCACCACCATCACCACCACCACCACCATGCACCATCACCACCACCATCACCACCACCACCACCGCCACCACCGCCACCACCACCACCACCACTACCACCACCACCATCACCACCACCACCACCGCAACCACCACCACCACCACCACCGCCACCACCACCACCGCCACCACCACCACCACCAACAACAACAACAACAACAACCGCACCACCACCACCACCACCATCACCACCATCACCACCATCATTAATTGCCCCCACCCTATAGCCTCCATGGCCTCCACCACCACACCGTCACCCGCTTTCTCTGAGCTAAGGGTTCCGGTTAATTGATGCAGCAGCTGCCCTTTTACGTAATACTAACACGAAGTAAATAGTACACGTATTCCGAAAACGTGCGCTGTTCAAAGACTTCTAATGTCGCTTAGGAACAGAGAAAGCGCTTTACACGGTACATGTATTTGCACCAAGTGACAATACAGAGTACCGGTATTTTTATTTACGTGCGGTGCATGCTACGCTAGAACGCTGAAATAAGTGTCACTACAAGCTCGTGGAAAATTTCACCGAACGCAGCTCAAACTTCCATAGTTTGGGAACTAAGGGAGGTGATGTTGATGTTCTAAATTGGCCCTGGCTTCATTGTCACTTGTTACTGGTAAGATCAGTCAAAATACTGTGTAATTTAATAATGAATTTGTTCAGAATGTAAGAATTGACGGGTGGTCGATCTTGCAGTTTTTACACCACTTGCGAGTGCTAATGAATTTAGTTACGTAATGCGGTGAGAAGGTGTAGAAAGCTAGTCGATGGCGATGCGACGATGGCGTCATACGTTGTACACTATAATTAAACGTCAATGCAATACATGAGATCACATTGTTAGTCGAAGATGCACTTATAACTGGTATGGCATGCTCAAATATTGTATGTGTAGGGTCTTCTGATCTACTACAAGTTTAAACGGCCCCTGTCATCAAAATGTATGTTGACTTCTGTTGATGCAACTTAATATAAAATCACTAGCTGTTCAATGGAAATATGTCACAGGGGGGTATCGTGAGTTCGAGGATATTTTGGAGGCGGGTCTTATCAGTGCTGAGAAAAAATGAAGAAAAATTATTTTGAAATATTGGACACACATTTCCATTGAATAGTTAGTGATTTTTATGTACCTATCATGTTGCATCGACATAAGTCAACATACGTTTTGATGAAAGGGGACCTTTCAGGGATTGTCTGCCCATGTATTCTAGTACTTCCGAGTAAAGTTGAGGGTGTGGAGCGACGTACAACTATATGTGTCTCAACATGAAAAACTTACTGGATATTTTGTGCAGATTGATAATACATTCCTAAGCATAAATCAAATTAGTGAATATAGTTAGTTTGAATAAAAACCAATATTATTTTAATATATCATTCAACATCACACCTTTCTCATCTTATTCTCGATAGTTGCCTCAAACCTGCTATCAAGCAAGAGGTATTGTAAGATCTCACCATACCCCTTCCTTTAATGTCCCCCACACACATCTTCTCTCCCTTTCTCTCTCTGCTGTCAGGCAATAAAGCCAAGGACACAATGACCATAAATTCTCTCTCTCTCTCTCTCTCTCTCTCCTTCCTCCCTACTGGTCAGCCTCTATAAACAATGCACCCTTTCTCCCCCGAAATTCCTCCCATCTCGAGACTGTATTACTCCCTGGGATAAACTCCACACCCAGTCCAGAATAAAGGACTCTGCTTCTATACCACCATCAGGTATAGACGCATCTCTCTATAGCCGCCCCATGCAGGTTTTAAGTGCTATTTTAAAGAGGGACCACAGCATCATCATAGTTAGTATAACACAGCTACTTCTTTGATATATATTGTACGGATTACTACTACTACTACTACTACTATAGCATAACGATTACACTCATGACACTGCAGCTTACTTGATGTGTCATATCACAACTTACAATATAGCTGTTGAGTGCAGCTATATTACTTTGTCATTGTGTACCAGCGATATGACTGTTCCAGATGTACATCAACTAGATTCATAGAATAAAGGATCGTGAACTTGTATATTCATCGTGTCTGCCTACATCTATCGTCGTCTTCATCATCTGTATTAGTTAAGAGTCTCACTGAAAGACCACGCTACCCATTTAATAAACATTAAACATCACCACAGTGCAGACATCTTACAGTCATATCGCTGGTACACAATGACAAAGTAATATAGCTGCACTCAACAGCTATATTGTAAGTTGTGATATGACACATCAAGTAAGCTGCAGTGTCATGAGTGTAATCGTTATGCTATAGTAGTAGTAGTAGTAGTAGTAATCCGTACAATATATATCAAGAAGTAGCTGTGTTATACTAACTATGATGATGCTTGTGGTCCCTCTTTAAAATAGCACTTAAAACCTGCATGGGGCGGCTATTAGAGAGATGCGTCTATACCTGATGGTGTGGTATAGAAGCAGGTCCTTTATTCTGGACTGAGTGTCGAGGTTGTGAAAAGGATGATCGGAAGAGAATGGAATATGCAGATAAGTGAGTGGAGGTGATGGTAGAGGAGAAGAAGGGGGAGTGAGTGGACGGAAGAAGAAGAAGAGTCAGAGTCGGCACAGGAAGATACAGCGTCGGAATGAAATGTGGGGGGTGTTCGTAGGACGGGGTTAGACTGTCTGAAAGGAATGGGGGACAATCTGGTCTGGAACAGTGTGTGCTGGGTGGGGAAGGAGAACATCAACGTGGATGGGGGTGAAGATATGGGATGGAGGGGTGGGGTGGCGTGTGAGCTCGGCGGTGCTCAGTGATTCGAGTTGATGTCCCTCTCCATGCCGTGCCAGTAACACACGGTTTGTTGGCAGTGTGTACAGGGTTTGGAGAGGAGTATGTAAGAGGGGACACAACGTCGGCGACGAGGGTGGAGGGGATAACGAATTGTTCAGTGGACGGGCGTCATCTTGATCGTGTATCCTGGCCGTGTTGCTGTTGCATGTTCGCGTTCCTGTTAATTTAGCTGCTTCCATCCTCTGCTTCGCCTCTTCATTTTTCATCGATGGTAACATGTATGAGGATCTCCTTATTCTCTCTTCCCTTCTGCACAAACTCGGACTTCATCTATTTGGATCTACGACAACGAGGACATGGACATATTTTCGTCGTTCATTTGTTACGAAGGTCGACATTCCACCTTCGATGCCGGACACTACAGACTTTCTATCCAATGTGGACCATCCCTTCCTCCAACCACCCTTACCACCCTGTTCCCCGCCTCAGTTTTCTCCATCTACTCCTTCTTTCTCTCCATCTTCTTTGTGTTCCTCCTCATGAGGCTTGGCCACCGCCTTGCATCATGCGCAATTTCTCGACCCTGTCCTCAGCGAAGTAGTTTTTTGGATTCGCTCCGGCAAATTCCCCTCCAAATTCACCCTTCCCAATGTAAGATCTCACCATACCCCTTCCTTTAATGTCCCCCACAACCATCTTCTCTCCCTTTCTCTCTCTGCTGTCAGGCAATAAAGCCAAGGACACAATGACCATAAATTCTCTCTCTCTCTCTCTCTCTCTCCTTCCTCCCTACTGGTCCAGCCTCTATAAACAATGCACCCTTTCTCCCCCGAAATTCTCCCATCTCGAGACTGTATTCATCGGATAAATCCCACCCAGTCCTGAATAAAGGACTCTGCTTAATACACCCTCAGGTATAGACGCATCTCTCTATCGCCCCCATGCAGGTTTTAAGTGCTATTTTAAAGAGGGACCACAGCATCATCATAGTTAGTATAACACAGCTACTTCTTTGATATATATTGTACGGATTACTACTACTACTACTACTACTATAGCATAACGATTACACTCATGACACTGCAGCTTACTTGATGTGTCATATCACAACTTACAATATAGCTGTTGAGTGCAGCTATATTACTTTGTCATTGTGTACCAGCGATATGACTGTTCCAGATGTACATCAACTAGATTCATAGAATAAAGGATCGTGAACTTGTATATTCATCGTGTCTGCCTACATCTATCGTCGTCTTCATCATCTGTATTCACCAGTCATTTCGATGGCGTGGGTTCGAATCCACCGCTGCCACCACTGTAAGATGTCTGCACTGTGGTGATGTTTAATGTTTATTAAATGGGTAGCGTGGTCTTTCAGTGAGACTCTTAACTAATACAGATGATGAAGACGACGATAGATGTAGGCAGACACGATGAATATACAAAGTTCACGATCCTTTATTCTATGAATCTAGTTGATGTACATCTGGAACAGTCATATCGCTGGTACACAATGACAAAGTAATATAGCTGCACTCAACAGCTATATTGTAAGTTGTGATATGACACATCAAGTAAGCTGCAGTGTCATGAGTGTAATCGTTATGCTATAGTAGTAGTAGTAGTAGTAGTAATCCGTACAATATATATCAAAGAAGTAGCTGTGTTATACTAACTATGATGATGCTGTGGTCCCTCTTAAAATAGCACTTAAAACCTGCATGGGCGGCTATAGAGAGATGCGTCTATACCTGATGGTGGTATAGAAGCAGAGTCCTTTATTCTGGAACTGGGTGTGGAGTTTATCCCAGGGAGTAATACAGTCTCGAGATGGGAGGAATTTCGGGGGAGAAAGGGTGCATTGTTTATAGAGGCTGACCAGTAGGGACCAGTAGGGAGGAAGGAGAGAGAGAGAGAGAGAGAGAGAGAATTTATGGTCATTGTGTCCTTGGCTTTATTGCCTGACAGCAGAGAGAGAAAGGGAGAGAAGATGTGTGTGGGGGACATTAAAGGAAGGGGTATGGTGAGATCTTACAGTATGATTGTGGATGTCAAGAGACTGACTCCCTTCAAGTGCAAAATTACAAAGTTTGCATTTATTGCTACGACAAGAGGGACATAATTAACGAACTAATTCATGAAAAAGGAGATATTGAAAAATTGAACATTTTCTCTAAAATTAAAAACATTGACTGGAACATAAAGTACCAAAGTGAGGCGTTATTATGAGCATGACAACTGGTTCTAAACTACACTACAGCTCAAAGGAATTGGCATAGGGAACGGAAAGGGAAAGGGAAGGAGCTGCAGTTTTAAACCGCAGTATATTTTGTCCAGTTCAGCATAAAACACGATGCTTTAGCCTAAAACGCATCATATTTCATGCTGAACTGGACAAAATATACCGCGGTTTAAAACTGTGGCTCCTCCCCTTTCCCTATGCCAATTCCTTTGGGCTGTAGAGTAGAACCAGTGAAACCCTCACTTGAACGATGTTGTTTAGAATCAGCACCCTACATAACAATGGATAATACGATGTACGACACCTCTTTGCTACTTTTAAACAAATTGTAATGAGGTAATTTATTTTTGATACTATAATGTCAGAATAACAGCAGAGCGAGCTACCTCAAGATGGGTTGTGGGTCGTCCATCCCTCCACCCATAACCGATAGCATGGGTGCACCCCTACTCCCACCCACTGAGGGATCGTCCTGGGGCCCAAAGGAGTATAAATACATGGTTCAGGAGACTTGGGAAAATGTGGAGAAGACCCTGGAGGAGTTGGAGTCAGCGGCGGTGGCAAAGAAGTTGGTGATCCGGCGGAGCGGTTGGAAGACGATCCGCATCTTTGTGTCATCCACTTTCAAGGATTTCCATGCGGAGAGGGAGGTGTTAGTGAAGGAGGTATGATTGGATGGGGTGGGGAGGGAGACAGGGAGATAGGGAGAGAGAGAGGGGGGAGATGAGGAAAGAGAGAGAGGGAGATATATATATATATAGAGAGAGAGAGAGAGAGAGAGAGAGAGAGAGGGGGGGGGGGGAGATGGGGAAGAGAGGGAGAGAGAGGTGCTAGTGGAGGTGGTAAGATTATAGGGGAGGGTGGGGAGAGAAATGGGGAGAGAGGGAGATGGGGAGGATAGGGAGGGGGTGAGAGAGAAAGAGAGAGAGAGAGAGAGAGAGAGAGAGAGAGAGAGAGAGAGAGAGAGAGAGACAGAGAGAGAGAGATGAGGATATGTGTCCTTATAACCTTCAAGGATTTCCATGTGGAGAGGGAGGTGCTAGTGAAGGAGGTAAGACTGGAAGGGAGAATGGGGGGGGGGGGGGGGGGGGGAGAAGGGAAGAGGACAGGCTAATATGGAAGAGAGGAGGGAGGGAGGGATATGGTTAGAAAGTGAGAAAGGTAGATCGGGGGAGATAGGGAGAGAAGAGAGGGAGATGTTTTGTTATGAGTCTATAGCAATTGACCTGATATAATAGCTCTTGAATTGCCATGGATTTGATTCTGAATCCAACAGAAACAAGCAGAGAAAAACAAATGTGATAGTGTTCATGAAATTATCATTTCGGATGTCAAATACATGTATATCCCTGATTTTGTTGCCTTTATTTCTCCATTCTCATTCTGATTGCAGGTGTTCCCAGATTTGCGTCAGTGGTGCGAGTCAAGGAGACTTCACTTGATTGACTGTGATCTGAGATGGGTAAGGAGTCAATGAGAATAAAATAATTGAATGTGCCTTGTAAGTTTCCTTGGGGAAAAAACAATGATTTTTTTTTTTTTTTTTTTTTTTAGAAAACAGTAACACCATTTGGTTGCATTCTTCCAGAATATTTGACCAGTTTATGTGTTAGAAAAAGTGGAAGAGAAGAGAGAACATTGATTTTTATTTTACTTTGTGAAGTTTTTATCTTTAGCTTTTTGTATATTTCAAGATGATATTGTCAAATGGAAAGTGTGGTGTTCCAACAGATTGTAATGCCAATTATGTCTTCGTTTGATGCACTTTACATATACATGGTGTGTCAACAGATATTGAAATTAAGCCTTATTTGAAAATGATGCATTTCATGTAGTTGTTCTCTGACTTGATTTACACTTACAGGGTGTGCCGAAAGACACAACCTCTGAGGAAACCCTGCGGACATGCTTAGGAGAGATTGATAGATGTTACCAGGACAACATCATGCCCTTCTTTCTCAACCTCACAAGGTAGGTACAAGAATTGAAATTAGACAAGTGGTGTCATTTGTAGTCACTATCAGTGGTCTTTATAGGAATGTGGCCTTTCTATAAAGTGATCACTATATAAGGCGTCAATGTATTTGCTCTAATTACAAAAAAATGTGGTTTCATTCTCTTATGAGCTAGAAAACATGGGCAAATACGGTACATGATAATTGATTAATTTTGAATATTGGGTTGATATAATAACAGTGGCAAAAAGATGGCTCTCTGATCTTCTGTAAGGCCGATGATAGAATGCACATTCAGACCATTCCCACAATGCATCAGCAACTATATATATATGTAATCCTTTTGTTATTTCAATGCTTTATAAGTAATTTCAGGTCAATTTTCATTTTCAAAACCAGTATGTTCAAACTTTTAAGCCCAAACAATAACTTTGACAACATCAAATATTACCACCCAATCCACAAGTCAGGCGCTTAGTTTATGATAATGACACAACTCTTAGGAATCAATACCAAACGCTTCTATTTTCTTGCTTATTTTCTTGCTTTGTAGTCATGAGTCCTCAGAAGGACTGGTGTTTAGTCAAAGAATGAAATGTTTTTGCGGAGAGAAAATGATCATTTTTCTTGTCAATAACAACATTGACACTCAGGTGGCTATCTGGTCTTTTGAAGGTTAGATGTAACCTGACTAGTTCAAATTTCCCACAATTCTTCAGCAACGATAAACATAATCCTTTTGCTCTTTCAATTCTTTTCGACATCTTTATTGACATCTTTAAACTCAATGCTGAGGAAGGGTAAATAATTTTATTGGGGCCAATAGACCCAAACGATGATATAAATAATCGATTGTTTTTCTTGTTAATTGTCAGTGAGCGTTGTGGCTGGATACCGACAAGCAATGACGTGTCCTCGTCCCTGAGTCAGGAGTATAAGTGGGTCCAGGGTCTGTCTGTCACAGAGATGGAGATCATGCATGGAGCCTACAGGGTGGATAACCCAAACTGTAAGTCATCAAAGATAATGATGATGACAATGATGATGATGGGGATGATGATGAGAATGATGATGATGAAGATGATGATGATGATGATGAGAATGATGATGATGAAGATGATGATGATGGTGATGATGATGATGGTGATGATGATGATGATGATGGGGATGATGATGGTGATGATGATGATGATGGTGGTGATGATGATGATGATGATGAAGATGATGATGATGGTGATGATGATGATGATGTTGATGGGGATGATGATGATAACGATGGTGATGATGATGATGATGATGATGATGGTGATGATGATGATGGTGATGCTGATGATGATGATGATGATGGTGATGATGATGATGATGATGATGATGATAATAATGATGATAGTAATGATGATGATGGTGATGATGATAATGATGATGATGATGATGATGATAATGATGATGATAGTGATGATGATAGTGATGATGATAACGATGATGATGATGATGATGATGATGATGATAATGATGATGATGATGATGATAATGACGATGATGATCATGAGGTGTTTCTCTAATTCATTTATTACCGGTACCAGGACCTTCGTAAAGCAAAATTTGTCATTATTTAGCTATCAAATTGGCAACACGTTTTTTATTCATAGTCAGATATTTATTGTCGAGCAGGACAAACAGTCCATTGTCCAGAAAAATTTAACATAAAAAACAGATTAGGGCAAAGTTAGAACCAATTTTAAGACGTGAAGTAGGATTTAAACATTTGTATGTCAATTTTAAGTCAGAGTTTTGATTCCATTTGAAAAATCATTACAGAGTTTACGAATATCACTGAAACTAACAGTGAACGTGGTGGTGTATCATGGTGTATTGGGGAAAAAATAGATAAAAAAAAACGGATAGAGCATATTTTACATGATAATAATGAGCACATTATGTGATGATAATAATAAATGTGATGTCTCCAATATTCTTGCTATATCATGTCCAGAAGTAGTCTGGAGATAATGCACTCATACATTTGTCCTCTTTGCTGTCACTTCCAAATTTGCTTGTGTTTCAGCACTGTTCATGATACGGGACGACTCATTCATCAAGACCTTACCAGAGTCAGTCCAAGATGACTTCATTGACCCGAACCCCATTGCGCCTCACAAGATGAAAGTCTTGAAGCACATGTTAAAAGAGAGACTGGTGAGTTTAAGATATTTGTGGTGCCATCTCTTGGTAGATTAAGGAGAGAGATAAGTCACAAAACTAATGTTAAATGTGGTGATTCCCTGACAGGTCTCGTGTTTAAAACTGGTGACGTCATCGAGCTGAGCCTCATTGTGCTTCCCAAGATGAATGTCTTAAGAGCACATGTTCACACGAAGACTGGTAATAATTGATATGCTTGTATTGGTTGGATAATCCTTCTGTTTTCAATCAAATACAATAACTAAGGTACTAAAAATCAAAATATATATTTTAAGTAGAGTAATGATCACTGGATTTCGCCAAAAAAAGCCATAAAGGGATGGACAAGCATGGCACAAGCAAAAATAAAACAACATTAAGAGGGGATGATTCCTCATTTATTCTGTCGTTTCTCTTGCTTCTTATTTTCAGAAAGAGAGAGTGCACTGGTTTGACGTACAATACGATAGCATCGATATGGATGGCAAAGTGGAGTTTTCAGGAATTCGGGAGAACCTTGGACCCAAGGTGAGTTCTATGACAGTACTACACTCAAGTGCGGATAGTAAAGGAAAGTCGTGGGCTCGTTTATATTACAGAGGCTTACCAGTTAACTGCGCACTGTCAAATTTCTCGAGTTCCATGTTTTGCTTTTGTTTCTCACCTCTTTACATTTTATAGAGGTCATGTCCTCATAGATATATTTTTCATAGGTCTTTAGACAATTGGTGGGTTATGTTAAACATACTTTTGTTTCTCTTGTATTCAAAGTATAAATAGGTCATTTCCTCTTGATAGTATATATTTTTTTCTGTAGTTGGTGGGTAATGTTAGCCATAACTATGTAAATGAACTCAATACTTGCGTTTCTTTCAAAAGGTGTTTGAGTTCTTCAAGACGAGGATTGCAGAGCAGTATCCTCCTCCTGATGCCAACCTAGATCCCATGCAGCAGACTAAAGAGGCACATGAGGTAAACTTGCTTTTTACCCCACTTTGGGCGTGTTTATCAACTCTTTTTTGGGTAAAATTAAGGTTTCCAAACGTGTTTAATTTTTTTTAAACGCTTTTAAACGAGTTGATAAACGCAAGGGTGTTTTGATTAGGGGGTTTGGAAGGCTGTTTTGAAACACGCAAATTTGTACGATCCTAAACGCGTTTAAAGAAGCAAGATAAATGCAAAGCTGTTTTGAAACGCGTTTAAACCACATGTTTTCGGTGACAAGGCTGGTTTTCGACTTGGGCGATCGAGTTGATAAACACACCGTTTTTCAAATGCGTTTGGAAACGCGTTCGTAAAGGCCTTTGGAGTTGATAAACGCGCCATTTTTGTTAACGCGTTTGGAAACGCGTTCGTAAAGGCCTTTGGAACCGCGTTTAAATTTCTGAAAAGTTGATAAACACAGCCTTTGACAGAGCTGCCAAGTCTCCCTGATTTCACATGAGACTCCCTGAAAGTCGACCAATAATACTGCACTAGCTTGCATCACATCAACCAATCTCCCTGGTTATTGATAGATTATTGTCATTAGGTTGTATGTATTTCAAAGACATCTGCCTGATTCCTGATGAAATTCCCCCAAATCTTCCTGATTGTTGAATTTCAATGTTGGTAGCTCTGCTTTTCGACCAGTGTCAGCCGTGTCAGAAACCTTAAATGCAGGTAGTTGTTTTCCCACTTAGCCATTAGACTGTCAACCCTCAATCTGCTACTTGTAAATATTGTCACCATAAATACACACAAATCCCATAAGCAGCATTTTGTCTGGCACACCAAGGGGTATATAGTGCTCTTACATTCTCTTACGAGCTCACTGGCACATGTTGCGACCTAGACCTTTCCAGTGTGGATCGACTGGAGATTTTGCTTTGTTTTACTGTGTGTCTGTAAAAAAATGTGCACCATCTCCACTCCATGGGGAGTACTCCTTGCCAGCTGCATTGTAACGGTGATAGGTGTACCCAAGTATGGGGGAGAATGACAATGTGGATTAAGTAGCTTGCAAAAGTCTGATACAAACAACTTTTTAGTGATCGTGTGTGAAACCATTGCAATTTCCCTCTTAAATATCTTCAAATTTATTCATCAATGGGAAAATGTTGTCAACTCTGACAGGCGTTCATGAAGAGCCGCGGTGGAACGGTGCTGGGGCGGAACTCCATCCTGGAGACCCTGCAAGTCTACATCACTGGCTCCTCTGAACAGCGCCCTCTCGTGATAGCGGGTGGGGCAGGCTCGGGGAAGTCTGCCATCATGGCACGGGCTGCCGATGCCAGTCAGACCATGGCACTCAACAAGAGGATCCCAGGGTAAGTCCGCATCCAATCACAGTTTGTCGTTTGAGCTTCCAACTGACAGACAATTCTCCATACCACATATACGTACACTGCAGCTCAAAGGAATTGGCATAGGGAAAGGAAAAAGGAAGAAAGGGAAGAAGCCGCAGTTTAAAACCATGGTATAATTTGTCTTGTTCAGCATGAAACATGATGCTTTAGCCTAAAATGCATCATGTTTCATGCTGAACTGGACAAAATATACCACGGTTTAAATATGTGGGTCCTTCCCTTTCTTCCCTTTCCCTTTCCCTATGCCAATTCCTTTGAGCTGTTGTGTAAGGAAAAGTCATCCCATAATGCAATGTTACCTTGAACTATTTTTTTATTCTCGCAGTATGACAAAGATGCCTGGCATCTTTTAGACCATATATACATATTTACACAACAATATTTATTTTAAAAAATGCCAAGGTTCCCTTACTTATAGAGCGTTGTTATATGTATGATTCCATAAATTGTTCTTTTTCTGATGTAGGAATACATTTTTTTCATAGAGGTATGTGTGTAAAAATGTGTTTCTAAGGATGTATCAAATGCACAGGTAAAAGGATGCACAGCTTTTTTTTTAGAAAATTGACATTTAAAAAAAATATTCACAACATATAGGAGGGCACCTAGCACATGACTTAACAAAGTCAAAACTTTAAAGATCATACTTTTCTTTACCTTTTCATCAAACCTTCACTAACATGTTTCTTTTATGTGCTGCTGTCATTGAAACCAACTTAATTTTAGTATGAATAATACCTTTAACATTCACATGAGACAACTTTCACTTGTTTCTACCTTCTTTCTGTAGTGGTGGTGACACAGGCTGGCATGTGTTCTACCCTAGCAATATTCAAGAACCAGTCATTCTTAACTTTCACATGTTTCTACATACTTTCTCTAGCGGTGGTGACACAGGCTGGCATGTCTTCTACCACAGCAATATTCAAGAACCACTCATTCTTAACTTTCACTTGTTTCTACCCTCTTTCTTTAGCGGTGGTGACACAGGCTGGCATGTCTTCTACCACTTTGTGGGGGCCATCCCAGGCTCCACCGACCTGGAGCTTTGTCTCAGGAGACTCCTGAAGGAGCTGGATGCTTACAATGTAAGTCGAACGTAGTGCTCCATGTTTAGGGGATAAGTAAGGGGGCAGACTCTTAATCCTGGGGATTATCAGGGGTGCTATTCTGATTGAAACTAAAGTACAAATGACAATGACTTTTGTCCGTCCGTCTGTACGTATGTCCGTCCGTCCCGAATCCGTTTCGGCAATATCTTGAGAACCGTGGACCAGATTTGCTTCAAACTTGGTACATGTGTGTATTGCATAAAACCGATGAAGTGTGTAAAATTGGGGTCAAATCTGATTGAGGTCAAAGGTCATTGAACATTGTGAAAAATTGCCCAAAATTGACCTTTTTCACATAAAATCCAAATCCAAGGATACAATTCTCATCAAACATGGTACAAAGATGGATCACTACTTGGAGGTAGACTGGTGACATTTTGGGTAAAATTCCTGAAAGGTTAGAGGTCAAAGGTCAATGAACTTTGTGAAAAATTGCAAAAATTTGACCTTTTTCACAATAAATCCAAGTCCAAGGATGTAGTTCTCATTAAACATGGTACACAGATGGATCACTACTTGTGGATAGACTGATGAAATTTTTAGTAAAATTCCTGAAAGGTCAGAGGTCAAAGGTCAATGAACTTTGTCAAAAAATTACCTAAAAATTGCCCCCAAAGTGATATTTTTCAAAGTAAATCCAAATCCAATGGTACATTACCAACTAAACATGGTGCAAAGATGGATCACTACTTGGGGATAGACTGATGGTGAAATTTCTCAAAGGTCAGAGGTCAAAGGTCAATGCACTTTGCCAAAATTGGCTATTTTTCACATTGAATCCAAATCTAATGATTCAATTCTAACAAACATGGTACAGAGATGTGTCACTTCATGAAGGTAGACAGGTGAAAGTTTGGGTAAAATTCCTGAAAGGTCAGAGGTCGAAGGTTTTTATTGCCCCCAAATTGATACTTCTCACAATAAATCCCAATCCAATTTATGCATTTCAAGAAAACATGGTACAAGAATCACAAGGACACAAGGATGGATTTAGACAGACTGGTTAGATTGGAAGTCAAAAATTTAGAGATCAAAGGTCAAATGAGCATTGCCGAACTTCGCTAAACATGGAAAAACAGAATAAATGGTATTTTCATTTCACATAGGAATTCACTGGAACATTCCCAACCAAACAAACAGATTTTCTGAAAATAATCTAAATAGAACTAGCAAAGAGGCGGAGGCATATTTATCGACTGCGTGGCAGTCAAATTGCTCTAGTTTTTAAATATGCCAACCACATTGTAGGGGACTTAAGTCCAAATGTAAGTCAGAAGTTGAGCTTCTTTAGAATACCACCCAAAGCCTTTGCATCACTGAGTCATTTCTTTTCTCTAACATATTTCTACCAAAACATATCAATCATGTATGCGAAACTATGTATATGATTGTGGCTCATTTGTTTGCATGTGCTATGCATGACTAAGGACAGAGATTTGCTCTCTTAAAGATTCTTCTAAATCTGTTCATGTGCGCAATCTGGAAAACCAATCTGCCTTTCTTGCTAATTTGCATAAATTTTAATCAGAGAAAAACTTATGAAGGGATTTTGGGAGAAAGGTAGGAGTGATTCCGGAATACCATTTTGGAGAAAACCTAGACTTAGGACAAAATATCTCTTAGAAGTCAGCATCTTGGAATACCACTCAAGATTCCTTATGGTTTGTTTGGTACCCTTGACAGGAAGCAACTGCCCCCAAGGATCTGGAGGGGTGCTGTCAGATGGCCTGTAGTGTGCTGTCCAACGACAGAACCCGACCCGTCATCATCTTCATCGATGCCCTCAACCAGGTCAGTGTTCATTTCATCATCATCATCATCATCATGGTCGACCATGGTCGAAAACATTGTTGGCGATGGTCCTCCACTGATCCCTGTCATCCACTATTTGTCCCAGCTCATCAAGGTTAAGTCCTGTATCTCTGGTGATCCGGTTCATGTAGTTAGTAGCCGGTCTTCCACGGCCCCGTTTTCCTTGTGTTGGTGTCCACAGTACAAGTTTTGAGACTGGTTCATGAGTACCTCTGTAGCAGTGCCCTGCAAATTTGAGTCGTCTCTTCTGGAGTATTTGAGAGATTCTTTGTGTATCTCCATAAATTTCATTTAGGTTTAACTTAATAATGGTGTTTATTGAAACAATCATTCATTGCAGCTAGAGAGCTGAATAACAAATTATTGTACAATATGAAAAGGGATGGGGCATCAAGAAATATATGCTTATATGCTTATATAAAATGAGCTCACAGTGAAAGATGTAAATGGTTTTACCTCAAGGGACATGAAGCGGGAAAGGAAACCAAAGAGGGGAAGAGACTCACATTATTGAGACAAGAAAAAAAAGTAATACAAGATATATAAAACAAATTCACATACTTATACTTATCTCTTCGGAGCCTTCTCCAGATTATAAACTTTTCTTAAACATCTTTAAAATTACAGTACGTTAAAAAGGTGAAAGCATAAGATTTAGCATACCAATAAATAGAGTGAAAGGGCAAGGGGAAGAAATAACAATCAATATCATATCAAACATAACTATTCGAACCTGTCAGGGATATGAGACATGTTAAGTAGCTCTGGATTACATTGTCATCTGTTATTTGTCCATAACTTATATCTCTAATAGTTTGAGGATGACAGTAGTCCATCCATCCTCAGCTGGTTACCACGGAAACTGGCATCAAACGTGCGTGTCATCCTGTCAATGATCGGTGACACGCCTCCTCATCGGGATATCTTCATGAGGGCCACAGCACCACAAGAAGTGGAGGTTAAACCACTGGACATGAATGCTAGGAAGGTAGGAAAGGGGGAGGGGGTTAGGAGGAGGGGGAGGGGAAGGAAGGGAAGGAGGGGGAGGGGAAGGAGGGGGAGGGGAAGGAGGGGGAGGGGAAGGAGGGGGAGGGGAAGGAGGGGAAGGGGAAGGAGGAGGAGGGGAAGGAGGGTATTTATTCTAAACGTGATAATGGCTATGTTCATAAAGGCAAGGATGCATTGATAAAAATGGTGAAGATGATATATCAATGATGAAAGTGATGCTGAAAGTGTTGAGTTCTGATGCTTATTGATGATGAGGATGATAATTATGAGATGAGGAGGAGGGAGGGAATTTGGTCATGATGATGATATCAATATGATAATGACAGTGATACTGAAGGTTATAATGCTGATGTTGCTATAGTCATCCTGCTCATTGAGTTGATTAGGGTGGAGATACAGTATACAGAGTTGGAACAGTGATCTTGAGATTGAGGTTACTAAGGGATGATAAACTTGATGAAATGTTTTGAAGGAATATTACAATTGTTTTCCCCAATTGTTTCTCAATAACCTAATATACAGCAAATTGTGACCGAGATGCTGGGGAAGTACAACAAGAAGCTGGATGACGGTCAGATGGCCAGCCTACTGTCCAAGGAGTCTTCCCAGAATCCTCTCTGGCTGTCCATCGCCTGCGAGGAGCTCCGAGTCTTTGGTCTGTTTGCCAAAGTCACGGATAAGATCAACAACTTGGCTGATGGCCTCTTTGAGTAGGTCACATGTCTGTCATTCTAACAGTTGTCAGAAATAGTTTCAAATCGATCTTGAAACACATTGTCCTCGGTTACCCTGGAAAATAATTGACATTTATGTTTGATATGGCTAATGTTTATCTTGAACTCGGCATGGTCTCTTTGAGGAAGTGTTCTGCTCATTTGTGTCTATGGACATTGATAAATCATCAGCAGAGTTGTAGTCTAGTCTTGAAGTTTTGAGGCCCAGTCCACAATGAAGCAACACCTTGCTATTTGTTTCCTTTTTGTCTCGCCCACCGGAGGTGGAGGCGAGACTAAGGGATCCAAATGGCGTCCGTCCGTCGTCCGTCCGTCGTCCGTCCGTCGTCCGTCGTCCGTCCGTCGTCCGTCGTCCGTCACAAATGTTAAAGTTTACCTGCAAGACTCTCTTATGATCCATAACTTGGCAACTATTACAGCAATGGCAGCCACACTTGGTTGATAGAAGCACTAGGGGTATCTTCATGTTATGGTGTTGTCAGAGGTCATGTGATGATGTCAAAGGTCATTTGAGGTCATATATTAAAGAGTATGTGCAAGACTCTCTTTTTGTCTCGCCCACCGGAGGTGAAGGCGAGACTAAGGGATCCAAATGGCGTCCGTCCGTCGTCCGTCCGTCGTCCGTCCGTCGTCCGTCCGTCGTCCGTCCGTCGTCCGTCGTCCGTCCGTCGTCCGTCGTCCGTCCGTCGTCCGTCGTCCGTCGTCCGTCGTCCGTCACAAATGTTAAAGTTTACCTGCAAGACTCTCTTTTGACAAATAACTTCACATGGGTTGCTTGGATTACAACGTAACTTGGGTCATAGGTGCACTGGGGGTACCTTCATGTTATGGTACCGTTGGAGGTCACAGGATAAGGTCAAAGGTCATTTGAGGTCATACGTTAAAGTTTACCTGCAAGACTCTCTTTTGACAAATAACTTCACATGGGTTGCTTGGATTACAACCTAACTTGGGTCATAGATGCACTGGGGGTACCTTCATGTTATGGTGCCGTTGGAGGTCACAGGATAAGGTCAAAGGTCATTTGAGGTCATACGTTAAAGTTTACCAGCAAGACTCTCTTTTGACAGATAACTTCACATAGGTTGCTTGGATTACAACCTAACTTGGGTCATAGATGCACTGGGGGTACCTTCATGTTATGGTACCGTTGGAGGTCACAGGATAAGGTCAAAGGTCATTTGAGGTCATACGTTAAAGTTTACCTGCAAGACTCTCTTTTGACAAATAACTTCACATGGGTTGCTTGGATTACAACCTAACTTGGGTCATAGATGCACTGGGGGTACCTTCATGTTATGGTACCGTTGGAGGTCACAGGATAAGGTCAAAGGTCATTTGAGGTCATACGTTAAAGTTTACCTGCAAGACTCTCTTTTGACAAATAACTTCACATGGGTTGCTTGGATTACAACCTAACTTGGGTCATAGATGCACTGGGGGTACCTTCATGTTATGGTGCCGTTGGAGGTCACAGGATAAGGTCAAAGGTCATTTGAGGTCATACGTTAAAGTTTACCTGCAAGACTCTCTTTTGACAAATAACTTCACATAGGTTGCTTGGATTACAACCTAACTTGGGTCATAGATGCACTGGGGGAACCTTCATGTTATGGTACCGTTGGAGGTCACAGGATAAGGTCAAAGGTCATTTGAGGTCAGGGATACAATTCTTTTGCGTAGCAACGGAGATCACGATATTTCTGGTTATTTTCGCAAGTGGGCGAGACACAATATTGCTAATGCCTTGTTCTATGTTAAAGTTTACCTGCAAGACTCTCTTTTGACAAATAACTTCACATAGGTTGCTTGGATTACAACCTAACTTGGGTCATAGATGCACTGGGGGTACCTTCATGTTATGGTACTGTTGGAGGTCACAGGATAAGGTCAAAGGTCATTTGAGGTCATACGTTAAAGTTTACCTGCAAGACTCTCTTTTGACAAATAACTTCACATGGGTTGCTTGGATTACAACTTTACTTGGGTCATAGATGCACTGGGGGTACCTTCATGTTATGGTACCGTTGGAGGTCACAGGATAAGGTCAAAGGTCATTTGAGGTCATACGTTAAAGTTTACCTGCAAGACTCTCTTTTGACAAATAACTTCACATGGGTTGCTTGGATTACAACCTAACTTGGGTCATAGATGCACTGGGGGTACCTTCATGTTATGGTGCCGTTGGAGGTCACAGGATAAGGTCAAAGGTCATTTGAGGTCATACGTTAAAGTTTACCTGCAAGACTCTCTTTTGACAAATAACTTCACATGGGTTGCTTGGATTACAACCTAACTTATGTCATAGATGCACTGGGGGTACCTTCATGTCATGGTGCCGTTGGAGGTCGCAGGATAAGGTCAAAGGTCATTTGAGGTCATTCGTTAAAGTTTACCTGCAAGACTCTCTTTTGACTAATAACTTCACATGGGTTGCTTGGATTACAACCTAACTTGGGTCATAGATGCACTGGGGGTACCTTCATGTTATGGTGCCGTTGGAGGTCACAGGATAAGGTCAAAGGTCATTTGAGGTCATACGTTAAAGTTTACCTGCAAGACTCTCTTTTGACAAATAACTTCACATAGGTTGCTTTGTTCGCTTTACATGCATGCCTTATTACAATCATAATGTTCAGCATTATTCATGTCTGTTGACAAACTTTCTTATATAAACGTATCAATTTTAGAAACTTTATTCCATGTTCAGTTTTCAACTGCAGCACTAATTTTAACCTTTTTACATTTCTATGCCCCCCAGAGACAAAGTTTACTTCGCCTCTATTGTGCAACTGATTATCATCCTGTTTTGTCTTTGTCTAATCTAATAGAACTTGGTGGAGGCTTTTTATTCCATCTCAAAGAAGTGGGAAGGTGGGGGAGGGGGAGTAGATAGAGGAAGTAGCATTGCGTGAAATAGCCCTTCTCATTTACGGAATGTTACATTCTATATCAGATATTTCACAATCAGCCAGGGATACAATTCTTTTGCGTAGCAACGGAGATCGCGATATTTCTGGTTATTTTCGCAAGTGGGCGAGACACAATATTGCTAATGCCTTGTTTCAGTTGAGTTTGAGTCCTAAGACTGCTCAAGTCTTTATCAAATCAACTCCAAACTCAACTCAACTTTCTGTTCTACGACTTTGAGAACTCTTCAGCGAATTGTTCTCTCTGTCTTGTACATAACCTCCTGGAACAGGTGTTTACTTGATGAATGGATGAGCACTCTGTAGATTCGTGAGACAGATGCTTTAACACATTATACAACTTGATTTGTGTTGCTTCAAATGGGTACTACTGACAATGTAATGTCTGTCTAGCCTCCTCAAACAGGTGTTTTCTCACTTTGAGTAGGATAATGGAGGCATGCTGTTATCATATATATGCTCTGAAGACTCTTGAAACAGATGTTTCACACAAGCGTTGCACAATGATATTTTTTGTGACTAGACTTTGTATTGATTGCAATGTCATTTTGTCCATCTAGACTCCTGGAACAGGTGTTTTCTCGCTTTGAGGAGGAGAATGGAGGCATGCTCCTGGTGGCCACGCTGTGTCTCCTGGAGTGCTCCGCTACAGGGCTCCTGGAGACAGAGCTCCTGCTCATCCTGGGAGACGAGGACAACCTCATGCCCAGCAAGAAAAACTTGAAATGGATGTCCACGCTAGGTGAGAGATAGTGCATGGTGGAGAATGTGAATGGGTGTGTGCAAATCCACGCAGGATGCAATTTACCTCGCTCAAAATGCAGGGCTCTTTCCACAATTTATTTCACGCCTGGTAAAAAGACTGCTTGGTCTGGATGAAAGGTGAATTGACACACAAATATATGCTGCTCATCATATATTATGATATATAGGAGTGGTTGCACATGGTGTCCATATACCACATGACTATTGAGAGTTCAAAAACTTTGTAAAGTATGTAAAAAAAATCCCACCGCTGCCACCATGTAATATTCTTATCATGAGGTCTCACAATAAGAATCTAGAGGGTTCTTTATTTTGACCATGTTTTAAAGAAAACAGGTAGAAGTGGCCATAATCATATTATCAACACATAATCTTAGATAAATACTTTTTATCTGCAGGGAAATGTCTTGCCTGTGACCATAATCTGATCTTCACTTTGATTTACGTGTCAGCTCAGTTGCAAGGCTCATTCCTTTTTAATGTTGTTCCCGCTCATACATATTTTGAATGTCATGGTTCCTCCATGATCTTTTGCATTGCTGTTATGCTAAGTGAAGAAAATGGACTTGAAGTCCCATCTGTTTGGTCTCTCCTTCATCTCCACTAGGTGAGAAACGGAGTGAGAAAAGCTATCATGACATGTCCCCGCTACCGGCAGCCAAGTGGGCCGTGGTATACCGGGCACTCAAGCCCTTCATCCGGCCATTTGGAGACAGCGGGGAGGGGCGGCTGGACTTCTACCACCGGGCCCTCAGCAAGGCCGTCAGGAAGAAGTAAGTTCATGGAGAATCGTGAGAACCTTGGGTGGTATTCACTGAAATACTTGGATTGCGTACACAATTTACTTAGCATTTGGCTTGGCTGAGTAAACCAGCCTAAGTCATTTTCAGATCATATAAAGGAATTTTACTTCACTTCTGTGATGGCATGTTTATCAACTCCATACACAAGCTGCAAGTCCTATCGCAATCAATCTCAGTCTGTTAAACAACAGGGCCCATTCAAGCGCAAATTCAAGTGCAACCTAATCAATGCATATCGCACAGTTCCTGATGCATAGATATCGTTTATTATCTCCTATGTATGCCCTTCACCTTTAACTCTCGCCGCCCCCCCCCCCCCCCCCCCCCGCCTTCATGGCACTTTTAATTTAACAAATGTATAGATCTTTATGTGATTTCATGTGTTGTAACGGGTAAACAAATAATCAACGTTGGTTAAGGTGATGGGATGAACTATCACTTCCGAGGCGATCTGGATGTAGCTATCTTTCCGAAGCGCAGCTGAGGAAAGATAGCGTATACATTCAGATCGCCGAGGAAGTGATAGTTCGTCTCATTGCCTGAAACCAAAAGTTGATTATTTGATTTATATTCCACATCTGAAACCAACTAACTATACCAAAAATGACAATTTGACGTACAAAATTAATGTTTACTTCTCTACCTAACCCCGAGCCGCTGCCATGGGGAACACGCGTTAGGATGCGTGTTCATTAGGACGCGCATTAGGATGCGCGTTTAATTAGGACGCGCATTATGACGCGCATTTGGACGCGTTAGTGGGAGCTGATAGTCCGAGTGTAACGCTTTTTTATTTCGCGCATACTCAAAAAATTGATCACGCGTTAGGACTGTGAGGAGTGAAGAGATCAGCGAAACCAAAAAGTACTATCACCTAGAGTGTAACGAACTTTTATTCTCAGGTGATCTTATAGGAAAAACTACGCCTCATCACGTGATTAACTCTTGACCAATCATATAGCAACATTCTTAGTATGTGGAATATAATAGCCTATAACCCTACAAGCTTCGCTTTTTTATAGGCTCCCCCCCACATGGTTATATGTCATCAATTTTCTATAATTGAAGTGTACAAGCAGTCTTTTAATTTTGTTTTCTATTAGCATTCTATTTACCTTGTTAATGTTCCTCTTCATTTATTTATCTGTATATGCATGAGAATGTATCATTTTATGTACTTGTATACTCTATGTTTATATGTGGAAATAATTTCAGTTCATTGTGTATTAAATGGGTACATGGCTGCGCTTTGGGAGGCTGGATATCAGATGACTACAATCATTATTATGAATGCTCTTAATACGGTGCTGTCTGTTGATTGCATTATTATTTTGGTTTGGTGCGTTGCAAGGTACTTCTCTCAGAATGGAGATCAAGCCAAGCTTTGGTGGCACAAGAAGCTGACAGACTTTTTCTCCGAGGTCAAATCAACCCCCAGAAAAGTGGAGGTAAGTACCGGATTTTCTTAACCCGTTCTTTATTGAGCAGCGTGCCTTCCGCATAATCTGCTGTATGGACATTAAGCGTGGCTCGTCTACCCTTATTCCATCTGTTGTCTTGGCAACAGCACATGATATTTTCATTTCACATAAAAATTCAATGGTAAATTGACCACCAAAGAAATATATTTTCTCAGAATAAATCTAAATGGAGCTAGCAAAGAGGCAGATGCATATTTATCGACTGCATGGCAGTCAAAGTGCTCTAGTCTTATAGAAAGAAATAGAAATATAATTACTGATCACGTGCACGCGCCGGTAGTGAGTATGACTGCACAAAATGCCTCGGGCCCCGTTGCATAAAACTAACCATTAATCGTAACTCTACCATCAATAGAACTTCCATGGTAACATAGCTCGACAGCCAATCACATTTAAGGTTTCCATAGAAGTTCCCATTAGTAGCAAAGTTACCATCAATGGTAAGTTTTATGCAACAGGGTCCAGATGTTGCTGCGCCGTGCATCATGGGGTAATTTTTCCTTATATGCAGTGCATAGTATGTAGACATTTTTAATTGAAAATAAAATGTAGCTTGACTCCTGACTCTCTATGACTCTGTGTACTGTGTGTGTGTGTTTGTAGGAGCTGCCTGTCCATATGATCGCCATTCAGGACATCAAGGGGCTAGGTGAATTCCTCACTGGATGGGACGTCTTTGATGCCCTTTACAGTGAGGATTACAGCTCTCTTCTACTCAAGTACTGGAACGAGGTGAGACTAAATCAACCATGCTCATTATGTGTGTGTGTGTGTGTGTGTGTGTACATGCTTGTGTGTTTGTGTGTATGAAAAAAAAAAAAAAAAAAGTGTATATAGGTTGTTTTATGTAATAACATGTATAATTATTTACAACAACAAAATAATGGGAAAGGTTAGCTTAATGGACACTATAAGTTATTTATGTAACATATAATTATTTACAAAAATATAATTAGAAAGGTTATATGATACTGCTTTGGTAGGTTATGGAAAGATTTTTTTTTAACTATGACAGTTGTGAACGCGGGAGTAAAGAGGTGAGCGTGAGCAGGTTGGGGAAGGGAAGGGTGGGGGCTTGAGGTGGGAGGGTTAAAAGGAAGGGGGTATACATGTAGAAGTTAGTGTGTTTGTTTGTTTGTTGTTGTTGTTTTTGGGGGGTATATAGCGAATTCAAGGAAAGGGTAGTTTAAGCGATTATGTATATGGTTGGGGTGGGGTTGGTGTCAGGGGGTTGGGGGGGGGGGGGGGGGGGAGGTGGCTGTCCAGATGGGAGTTAGGAATGGTTAGGACTAATTTTAGGGGTGTATTATAGGTTGGGGATTAGTGGACTTGTTTATTTAAAACTTGATTCCGGAAGCTATTCGTTCAGTTTATTTGATTAAACATCGTTACATGATTATAACAATTGAGTAATTATATTTAATATTTTCAGCTATTTTATTTTAATTAATTTGTACTTACAAATGCATATATATATAATTTGCATGATTGTTTTGTTTAATTTGTATTAATATATTAAAACTGATTGTATGAATTTAATTTGCATTATTATGGAATCAGAATAAAGATCAATGGAAAAAAAAAAGTGAACAAAAAGAAAAAGTTTGTACAGGATGATTATAACAAAAAAGTATCAACATTTAAAAAAACAGTGCAAGTGTAATGTGTTTGTACATATATGTATGTTTTTCATGTTTTGGGCAGTGGTGTCATGGATTGTCTGATAGACACTTTAAGATGATTACCCAGCTCAATAGCTATTTTGTCAGCCACGGGCTGATAGAGAGGCACCTATGCAGACAGAGAGAAAGAGAGAAGGAGGAAGGGTCAGGAGGAGTGGGAGACACAGAGGCAGAGAAAGTGGGATTGGGAAGAATGAGACAGAGGGGAAAGAGGGAGAGAGAAAGAAGGAAGGTAAAGAAAAAGAGAGATAGAGAAAGAGTGAGTGATAAAAACTAACATACAGATGGGAAACAGACAGAAAAAAATAAGTAGGAAGGGTGAGGAGTAGAGGCAGAGAAAGCAATATTGGGGAGGAGTGAGGGAGAGGGAGGGGGGAGAGAGAAAGAGCGAGCTAGGAGACACACAAACGAATATATAGACAGGAAACAGACAGAGAGAGAGAGAGAGAGAGAGAGAGAGATGGGAGGGAGGGAAGGATGGAGGGCATGAGAGGCAGGCAGAGAGATAGAGGAAAGGGTGAGGAGAAAGGGACAGAAGGAGTCAGAGAGAGAGAGAGAGAGAGAGCTAGGGGAGGAGATAGAAAGAGAGAAAAGAAAGAGAGAGAGAGAGAGAGGAGAAGGAAAAGGGGTCAACAGATGGACAGAGAGAAACAAAGAGAAGGGAAGCCAGGGTTGGGGGTACTCAATTACTGTTCTAATACTGGTTTCAACAAGAAATCTTTTCAAACCGGAACCGCACCAAGTGTGTTCTTTACTCTGAGACACTACTCACTAAAGCACTTTGGACTGCATTTTGTTTTTATCTGTCAGGGAAGAGGAAAGAGCGGGGCGGATGACATGCTCCAAGCGTATCAAAATGCACTGCAGAATCTCATCAACGAGGGAGCCCCGCGGGATGAAGTAGCCCTGAGATACGAGCAGGTCGGACGAGTGATGTAAGTTCTCTTATTGCCACCAATCCTTTTTCTTTAGCCTTTTCTTTTCTGAGCCAACATACATGTATGTATGGGCTTGCTTTTCTCCTTTTAGATACCAAGCAGAGCGACTCCTGTGTAATATGTTATACGGTCAATAAAGGATAGGCTATGAATAACCTTCAAATTCCTTGTAGGGTGCAGTTGGGCCACACACCTTTTGTTGCTGCTGTTCCAATGATGATTTTGAACAGCTTGTATGAAGACTGTGCTCACATCTCTATGGTTTTACCCCATTTCTTCTGTATAACCCAGGAAGGGAATGAGGTCTACAGTCTCTATAAAAGGCTTGGTTCAGTTGTGTATTATGAATGAGTTTGAACAGCTTCAATAAAGACTGCTCACATCTCTGTAATGTTTCTCCATTGTTTCTGCAGTACCCAGGCAGGGAATTAGGTCTACAATCTTTGAAAAAAAGGTGTTGTTCAGTTGTGTATTACGAATGAGTTTGAACAGCTTCAATAAAGATTGTGCTCATATCTCCAGAATGTTTCTCCATTGTTTGTGCAGGACCCAGGCAGGGAATTAGGTCTACAATCTCTGAAAAAAGGGGTTTTTCAGTTCTGTATTATGAGTGAGTTCGAACAGCTTCAATAAAGACTGGGCTTATATCTCTGTAATGTTTCTCCATTATTTCTCCAGGACCAAGGAAGGGAATTAGGTCTACAATCTCTCTCAAAAAAAGGTGTTGTTCAGTTCTGTATTATGAGTGAGTTCGAACAGCTTCAATAAAGACTGTGCTTATATCTCTGTAATGTTTCTCCATTATTTCTCCAGGACCCAGGCAGGGAATTAGGTCTACAATCTCTCTAAAAAAAGGTGTTGTTCAGTTCTGTATTATGAGTGAGTTCGAACAGCTTCAATAAAGATTGTGCTCATATCTCTGTAATGCTGCTCCATTGCTTTTGCATAGGACCCAGGCAGGAAAGTTTAAAGAGTCATACAATCTTCTGGAGACTGCCATCTCCATTGAACGAGAGGAGTTAGGAGCACGGCCGGAGCGCATGGTGGAGCTTTACAGCAATGCCAGTTTCTGCTTTGATGAGGTCAGTATAGTATTTAACCCTCTCAGCACCAATCCAGGGGGAACCCACTGACCTTTTACACATGTTAAGCATCCTTGGTATTGGGAGGATATGCCCTCAGAAAAACACCCAAAACAAAAGAAATGTAAGGGAATCTGTTTTCATTAGTAGGACCATCTTTCACAATATGTAGAATATATTATTGTATGAACTGTTAAAAAGTTGATTGTGCAAATTACATTCATGTATTGTCCATTTTAGAAACTTGCTGAAAGTGATTTGCCCTAAAAAATGATACACATTTGGAGTAATTGGTGATTAAATCACCAATCCTCAACATGTTCGACCCAAACATTTAGAGGATTTGTGATTTAATGTACTTTTACTCCAAATGTGGACCAATTGGGGGCAAATCACTTTCAGCAAGTTTCTAAAATAGATAATACAATGAATTTAAGACTATATTGGCAAGAAGATTGCTCACGATCACCATTTTGAAGGCATTTTGTCTTCCCAGTACAGTATATTCCCTTTAAGAGAAAACGTAATTTAATTTTGGGAATACTACCCCAGACTTACTGCATCTAGCTAGAATATATGTGCTTGTATAATTACTTCTGTAAAAAGTACCACAGCGGCCACGTTACACGCACATATCCTGACTGTATCATTTCTATCAGTTTCATGCTTCCTGCAAGAAACTGATTTTTTATTTTCCCACAACTTTCCCCACACCCTGGATGTTGAGGAGCAGTGTTCAACGAAGCCATTTTCTTGTTTACAAGTCTCCTACACAGGCCTCGTTGCATATATACAGCTTACCATCGATTCTCACTTTGCCACCATATTGGCAATTTCTATGGAAAGCTTGAATTGGATTGGTTGTCGAGCGATGTTACCATGGTAGTTACCATTGATGGCAGGGTTACCAGGTTTTATGCAATAGGGCCCAGGACTATTTCCTGATTGCCATTTTGATTTTTATTCTGGTTTCTTCTTGTGATAGATATGTAGAACCCTCTACAATTTTTCCACGAAAGAGCAACTCAAAGACCGGAGACCAGCCATCGACTTTGCACGGAAGTCGATCGCCATCCGAGAAACTCTGCCAGGGGAGATGCACAAGGTAATTATTAAAGGCACAACAACAAGAGGGCAGATATAATTCTCCATATCACATACTGCAAAAAGCTATCCCAAAGTGCACCACAGCTGGGCACTCAAACACACTTCCTGTCTCATACATTGAAAGCAATAAATACAAAGCAAGAAAATGAACTTTTTAATTCATGACTATCCTCCTGACTGGCTGTTTGCCTCAGGTTGTATTCCTATTTAAAGTTACCTCAGGCATTCCTTTCAATAAAATGTTACGCTGTCTGTGCTTTTGTTGTTTCTGTTATTTCTGTTATTTCATTCATTTATTTTCACCCATTTCAAGCACATGTACATACACCAATTAATGGCAAGGACCCCTGAGAAACAAGTCTGTTTATGGGTGTGGCCCTTTATATTACCATGTCATTAATTGTCATTGCTCTAATGCTCTTGTCTTGAAGTCTTACAACAAGAAAAGAAGATCGAGGCTTCTTGGTCGGAAGAACAATGTCATTGATCTTTTATTATGCCATATGTTTGTAGTACGCCCCCTATGAACAATACAGCCATGAATATATAAAGCTAACATCATGCAAACTCACATGCTACGATCTTCATTGTCATTGTCATTGTGTAACATTGACATTGTTATTGCCATTGACGTTTTCATTGTGTGTCATTGACATTGTCATTGTCATTGATGTTTTCATTGTGTGTCATTGACATTGTCATTGCCATTGTTATTGCTAAATGTTCAGTTCAAGCTTGGCGGGTCACTGATTAAGCTGTCTTTCATGCTGAGTGGATGGAAGAGATCCGGTGGGGATAATACGATGACTGGAGAAGAGGCTATCACTGAAGCCAATAAGCATGTGGAGAAAGCCATCCAGATCTTCACAGAGGTATTTCATGCGGTGGACTTCGTTCTATAGAGTACCGAAGTGGTGTCGTCATATGAGCATGTTGTCGAGACAATTGGCTCTATGAAACAATCTCACTTCAGTGAGATGTTTAGAGGTCCGATATTGTCTATCGGGCTAGTGTCGGGCATTCACAATTACAGTCCCCACTGTGATCTCTGCTGCTTGCTCTACCCGCATTGTTTAGAACCAGTTGTCTTATTGACAATAATGCTCAAAGGACGTCAGATTGTGGTATTCTATAGCACTCAGAATTTTCTCATAGAAATCGAAGTTGTAATATAAGATTTTAGACACTGATGACTTTGTTCTAAACTGTGTTCTTTGACCACATATTAATGTTTTTCCTTTTCTTTTTTTCAGTTGGGTTCCCAAGGGCAACTTGCAGATTGTTTGATGACCAAGGGAATTGTGTCAAATAGTGGAGCAGACACGTTCAAGGTAAATATCTCATTGCAATAATAGCATCAGTTATTCGAAAAATGGTTGTAATGAGAGAAATAAATAATGATAATTATAACACCAATGATAAACTGACTATAATTGTGATATCTATAGATGATTAATCAAACTCTCAATTTCTCTTCCACCTTCTTACTCTTGGCTTCTGTCATCTCCACTCTCCTCTCACTTTCCCTCAAATTTCTCCTTACTCGTCCCCTTTCTTCTTCCCTGTTCCTCCTCTCTTCTTCTCCCTTCCCTTTCTCCCCTTTGAACTCCCTCTTCTTTCTCCCTTTCTCCATTCCATTCCTTTTCCATTTCCCTTGGTGTCCCCACTTCTCCATGCCCAACTTGTTGCACTCCCTCACCCTCTTACTCTCCCCCCTTCCTCCTCTTGCCCTCCCATCTTTCCTGAGTTCCCCTCTCACTGCTTCCCTCTTCTCCATGTCTTCTTTCCCTCTACCCCATCTCCCACACTCTTTATCTCTCCCCCTTCACTTCCCCCTCCTCTCCTCTCCTCCCCTCTCCTCTCCTCCCCACTCTTCCCCTTCCGTCCCCTTCCCTCTCTTTGACCCCCCCCGTCCCTTCCTCCCCCACCCTCCCCTCCCCTCCCCTCCCCTCCCCTCCCCTCTCCACTCCCCTCCCCTCCCCTCCACTCCGCTCCCCCCCCCACTTCCCTCCCCTCCCCCCACTTCCCTCCCCTCCCCTCCCCTCCCCTCACCTCCCCTCCCCTCCCCTCCCCTCCCCTCCCCTCCCCTCCCCTCCCCTTTTCCTTACTCTCCTCTCCTCTCTATTCCTCTCTCCCCTCTCCCCTTCCTTCCCCTGCCCCTCCCTCTCCTCTCCTCATGCCTCCCCTGTCCCCTCCCCTTCCTATCTCCTCTTATCCCATGAATCTACCCACCTTACACAGTTATACATGGAGGCCCATGACCTCTGTGTGCAGGCTTATGGCGAGTACAGCGTGCTAGGCTGCCGTCTCGCACTCAACACTGCAATCCACCTGGAAGATGAGAGACAGTTAACTCAAGCCTACGAATACTTCGTCAAATGGAAGGACATCTGTGAAGTGGTAAGACAGGCATAATCTATGTATGATATCAATTTCCTTTTCAATTTCACTTTATTGCCACTTTTAAAACAAGATGTATAAAACTGCATTGTATATATTTACAAGTTTGTGGCAGCTAGAACCAATAAAAAGCATGCAGGCTTGTGGAAATGGTCTCATTTCACATTTATGCACACTGGATACAGTTTACTTACAAAACTTTACAAAACAAATCAAAGAAATCCAAGCATACAACATAATCCATAATGGAGAGAAAGGGAAGAAGAGGAGCAAATGAGGCTGCACATTGACAAGCTGGAAAAAAAGAGATCGTTGAGTATCAACTTTGTTTGTACATGCTGTTAACCTCAATAGTAATAAGATTCTGTCAGACATATGAAGAGAGAGAAAAAGACCATGCAGGGACTTACACCCGCATCTATGGGCACCGACACTATATACCAGGTTACCACTTGGCTTAATATGATAATAACATAATACTTTGAACCAATATCCAAGGCTTCCATTCTCTGGAGCGTTTGTATTCAAAAGTCCCCAGTAGGATAGATGTTTATTGAAAAGAAACAAAGGTTCTGCTTGAGTTTGAGTTTGATGTTTTATTGTCCAAATAAAAAGTATTTCTAACAAGACATTGTGAAACTGAAAGTTTTACAAAGTATTAAGAAGGATGAATGGGACCAGAAAATAGCATGAAATGCTAATCGTGTCTGGTACCATTCACACACATGAGAATGAGAAAACAGTATGAATAAATGTTGAATACATACTTAAGGTACTCGCTATTCTACATCTTGTGTAAAATATATTCTGTGATCAAATACAAAGCTTTGGTATCTTAACTAAATAGAATGATACAGGATTATCAAACACGATGTATACAAAAAAGGCAAGAACCTTGGTTAAATGTTCAAAACAAATAATTTCACTAACATTTGAGATATCGAGAGTTTTACGAAACTAATGATAGTAAACAAATAATCAACGTCGGTGAAGGTAATGGGAAGAACTATCACTTCCGAGGCAATCTGGATGTAGCTATCTCTCCGAAGCGCAGCTGAGGAAAGATAGCGTATACATTCAGATCGCCGAGGAAGTGATAGTTCGTCTCATTGCCTGAAACCAAAAGTTGATTATTTGATTTATATTCCACATCTGAAACCAACTATATATACCAAAAATGACAATTTGACGTACAAAAGTAATGTTTAATTCTCTACCTAAACCCAAGCCGCTGCCATGGGGAACACGCGTTAGGATGTGCGTTAATTAGGACGCGCATTATGACACGCGTTTGGACGCGTTTGTAGGAGCTGATAGTCCGAGTGTAACGCACTTTTATTTCGCGCATACTCAAAAAATTGATCACGCGTTAGGACTGTGAGGAGTGGAGAGATCAGCGAAACAAAAAAGTACTTTCATCTAGAGTGTAACGAACTTTTATTATCAGGTGATCTGATAGGAAAAATTACGCCTCATCACGTGATCAGCTCTTGACCAATCATATAGCAACATTCTTAGTATGTGGAATATAATACAATATAATGAATAAATATGAATAAATGCTGAATACAAACTTAAGCTAATGAATAAGCTATTCTACATCTAGAGACAAAAGATGATATGATCTTCATTTTGATGTTACTCTCCATAGTAATTTACCAAGGCTTCGAATCTATTTGAAAAATAATGAATAAAAATAAAATAATCTTATTTGCTGAATGACACCTCTTCATTATTCTCTATAGACATCCATACCTGAATCTCTATAGAAGAACAGAATATTAAAGATTTTCCAATTGCTCTTCATATTTTATTTGAATTTTGATTCAATATCATGCTGCCTTAACACTGTCCTATCTTATATAAATTACTCAACATTAATAGGAAGTATATCTGCCCTGTTAACCATGTTCTGTACTGAGTCTGCATATTTGTTGGCCGGCTTTCGGCCACTCAGATACTGAGCAGCATCAAAGCCGCATAATCTGCTGTAAGGACAATAGACCATGGGCTATGAATAAACTTCAAATGCCTTACAGGGTGCAATTAAGCCACACCCTTTTGGTTACCGAAATTCCATTGCAAATGTTTACATCGTAATTGGACCAGGGTTCACAAAGCCCAAGAATCTAACCATCAGCAACAGGCTAAGAGTACACTCCTCTGAGAAATTTAGCGGCTGTATGCTCATGAATGTGCTTGGCGATACTGATTGATGTTTCTTTTCATAGAAAACTGATTCAGCAGGCTTTGTGTATATATATACCGTCAATGCCTCTTAGATATATATCTATGCATGTGTGTTCTTCTGCCGTGTGTGTTTAAAGGTATTTGGAAGGCATCATCCCAAGACCAAGCGATGCTATGACACCCTGGCGGAGCCACGATATGTCTCCATCGCTCGGCAGGTGGCAAACCAGAATAAGAAGGAATGATCAAGAAAGCAAGCAGAGGCAAATCCAGGGCCATGCTGAGATTTGAGATTGCCGGTTATTGTACATTACCATGACAACAGTTGCGGTGAGGAGAGTTCAGTGGCGGTATTCATGATAGCAACAATTGATGGTAAACCACAATCATTAAAAAGTTTATAGATATAGGGCCTAATTGGTTCATGCAGCAGGAGAATTTGAAAGTTTTGTGATGTACAAGTTTGTGCAAATATCACATAACCAGCCAGTGAGAGCTGAGGATTTAAGCTGCATGCTGCTGCAGTAGTAGTGGGAGATTGTTTTTTCTGCTAATTTGTAGAGCTATATTATCTGAGCTGATTACCCTGTCGCTATGGCAACAGGATGTGCCCAGGCTTCTGGGTCCCCTATAGTTTAGAAAGGGAGACTGTTTGAGGCTGTGGGCAATCTCCTGCAGGAATCAGGCCAAGAAGCTCTAGCTTTACACATAATATTGACCCTTGAGTAATAATATAGCATGTGATGAATGTTTGCAGGGAAAGGTAAACTAGGAAGGGAATTATGTAGCTTAATTTTGCATCAAAAATACTTTTTGAATTAGGATATTTCATAATTTAACTGGGCGGTGATTATCTCCAAATTGATGTTTTATCCATAAATGTATGGCTTCATACATTTATTTCTGGGTGAGCTTAGTGTTATGAAGTTACGATAGCTTTGTTTCAACATTAACTTTATACAATAGGTATTTCATAGTGTTTCATGTCCTCAAATAGTTTCTTCCATAAAATTCCAACTTATTACGGTTATTGTGGGTTAGGATAAGGTTTAGGGTAAGGTTAGGGTTTGGTGAAGCAAAGATATGCTAGCGATCCTGCAAAGATAATCCTCTTCATTGTTGTCACCTTGAAATATTTATTTTTCTTCCTTTAACAGTATATGTTTTGTTCTAGTGTCATGAATGTTTATATAGTTGTTGCATTTGTACTTCATTCCCCTGTTTAAAGTTGTTACAAAGAGAATTATAACATGTGGTTGCTATGACAATTGTCTCAGAGGGAGGGAAAGCGTACTCTTGATGTACGATTTAATCGATTTAAGATGATGTCAAGAACAAATAGATGTATTTATAACTAAATCTTAGGCAAACATCCTGTAGTAAGGATAGCATGCTCGATCCTGTAAATGAATGAAAAACAAGTCGGAACCGTTTTAAGTGAAGTTTAGAATAATTATGCATCTGGATTGCATTTTTTAATCCTTATTTTTACAATATAGGATATATGTGATTTTTATCACTATAATCTAAATAAGAATCACACATACTTTTTATGTCTTTTATTCATTATATCTTTATTTTTTAATGAATAGTTTTAGTACATGTTTGTGTGCTGGAAAGTGTATATGTACCATTACAGTGTTGTAAGGGCTAGTGTTTTGTAAAGCATCAAAGACGTGTTTCAATAAGTGTATAGATTTGAGCATAGACATACTGATTCTATTCATAGAAAAATAATTAATACATCCATTGATAGATATTTTCCAGTGCAATGCTGATTGACAATCTTTTTGAATGATATACATTTATATAGATTAGGATGCAGTCTGAGAAATGATATATAGTTCCTTGTAAATGGAGCTTATATATCCAGTTTGCAAACTCAAGATGTTACATAGTGTAAAAAACATAAACTACAAGCAAATACTGCCTAAGAACTTTACACAGATCATTGGTACTGAAAACTCACTTAGTGGTAGTATATTGCAAATTACATTTTAAATTGATTTGCTGTCAGGTTGCCTACAGTTATAATGTACTAGTAGTGCTTGTAGGTGGCCCATATGTTGTTCAAAAGGCAATCTCTGGTCAACTCTGCATCTAAGGGTGCGTGTATAAGATTTTTTTCAGGCTTAAAACAACCTATAAATTTAAAGGCGCATTTCTAGCCACATAAAACTCAGGCTCTCGAGAAATTTAAAGCGTGTTTTGAAACAGTTCTGAAACACAAAATTCATTTTCAAACCGTTTTTCTGAAATCTTATGAATGCAATGGTGTTTTTATATTTTTTTTACATGACGTCACATTGCGTTGCACATACAATTCACGCCCTGTTTATATGACGTCAAAAAACATTGTGCAGAATATCCTTGATGGGAAAAATTGGGCAGAAAGAGTTACGCAATGGCACGCTCGGTGAAACCTTGTTTCTCGCTAAATGGAAAGCTTATAAAATGTTCTTCTAGAAAAGTGTTTCTAAACCTTTTAAGTGAATGGGGGAAATAATCCCTTTTTTCTTCAATACAGAGAGCTCCTTGTTACAATAAGGCGACTTCAAGCCAACTTATTACATTGATATTAAAGTATATGATGTCCTTTCTTATTGTCATATTGTGGAAATACACTATTTTCTATCAGTTTGAAATACATGTATGTTAGACAGGGGTAATGTGTAAAATAATGCAGAGGCGATGATTGAAGCACTCAATTCTCAGGCCATTTACAATTGATAAACATCTTTCATTTGGAATTATATTGTTATATACATATATATTGTGAACCAAGTCTTTCAGTCATTACAAAATGCTGTACTTTTGTATTCATGAGTCAATAAACAATACTAACATCCGTCCAATATGAAGAAAATCAGCCCAAAGCCGCATGGTATACCTCTATCTCACTCCTTGTGAATATGTGTATGTTGACATGTGCATGTTAGTAAAGTGTGTGTATGTATGTACGTATAGAAAATTACGACTACACCACTTCAGTACTCTGTTGAAAATCCTAGCTAGGCTATGAATATAGTGTAATATAATAATTGTTCATAGTTACAATCAATAATGGAATCACACAAGCTACGTTCAATATTCAGAATAGCAAAGTGCGATTGATTTATATTGTAATTTCTTTGGGATACGGGTTTATCACTTATATCACTCGTAGCTCTCTGCGTGTGATACGGGGCTGAGGAGTAGAACTTAGTGTAGTAGTAGAACCACTTTGTAAAAATAACGTTGAAACTTTAATCAAGCTGATATTAAGACATCTTAAAGACAAAGGATGTCAAATATTTGAAGAGCAGGATTCATGATATTTCGGCAATGGTTATTCTTAGCATAATCCTTTCAATATTTGAATCCATGTTCACTTCTTTTTTTATATATGAATCGGGACCACACTGTTTGTGTGTACATGTATCAGATAATCAATTCAGAGTACAGTAATGCCCGTTGTGCATGGCACGTCTTAAACCACTAGCTCTTCCGGCATCAGTGTTATCAATGATGCATCATGCTTCTTGTTGGAAAGACCTTGTGAGCTGCCATGTGTGAGGCACAATATGCATACTCCTTATTCTGAATTCAGTTATTATGAATTAATCATCTGATACATGTATTTCATTTAGGTGCTCATTTCAAATAAAGTAAATGTCCGATTGAATATTCAAAGGATTATCACAACAATATTAATTAATGAGATGTCACCCAAACCTACCAAAACAGTTAGCATCATTTGACTTTGTGATGTTTTCAGCTTGATTCGATTTGTAACTTTTAATTATTTTCCAAGTGTCTTTTTGTTTAACACACCAATTACTTCAGTAATTGGTGTGCTACCACGCTACTTCGCGCTACCACGAGGACGTGGGAGAGAAAGAGGGACAGGGAGAGAGAGAGCGAGAAAGAGAGAGAAAGAGAGAGAGAGAGAGAGAGAGAGAGAGAGAGAGAGAGAGACAGAGAGACAGAGACACAGGGAGGGAGAGAGAGAGACAGAGAGAGAGAGAGAGAAAAGGGGGGGGGGGGGGTAGGGGGTAGGGTGTTGGTGGGGGATGCGAGGGTAAAAATAAAGTCGGGGTCAAGAGACAATTAACGCATGTGTACGCATACGCAAATACGATTAAAAACAAATTTAACACTACACAAATGGTTACACTTTTCTATACAAATGGCAACACTTTTATTAAGAAAATACTACATACGTATACGGAAAGATACAAACATCACCATTGATAGTGCGCGTATGCTGTTAATGTGTGACTCTGTTCATATGTAAGCTAAAATATCACACAGGTTCTATAGAACAGAAGTTTGTCCGTCACACAATGGCTTAACGTACGTACTAAACGTAGAGTAACTTTATGGGCGCCAAATAAATAAAAGATGCTGTCACAAAATCAATAATTTTCATCAAAGAATCATACTTTTTTCAAATATTGACTCTAATTACTACACGGACAAACTTAATACACCATTGCGATTCCGAGGAAAAAATAAATTACTGTATACAGAATCAGTAATAATGTTCTATGTTCATTTATTTGGCTACCCATGAAATTAGTCCAAGTGTATAGTATACTGTTGTGTTAAACCTCTGAATACGGTTTTTATGTCTATGTCTTAGGTTACAAACCAAAGTAAAACCAGACATAAATATGTAACCTTTAGAGCTCTGATGCCAATAAATACCGGATGAAAACTGTGTACATGAACAAATCGTCCAGTCAAGTAACAATTTACGTTATGAACTTAGGTTACACGATAGTCACGCAGTAGGTTTACCATGTACTAGGCGTTGAAAATAAATTGATATGTTTAAAAATCTTAAATTTAAAGAATGTCAAATAAAATTTAAAGAATGTCAAATAAAATGAGAAAAGATAATTTATTAGAGCACAACAATATCCATTGTGTATCACGTCAACCCACAAGATCTTTTCTGCCAGAAGCATCATGCATTTTATTGACACTGTAATTACAGTAGCAAGTGAATTGACAGGTGTGATGTACAAT
The DNA here is from genome assembly GCA_963669155.1 of Arbacia lixula. Lineage (NCBI taxonomy): Eukaryota > Metazoa > Echinodermata > Echinoidea > Arbacioida > Arbaciidae > Arbacia > Arbacia lixula. The sequence continues at coordinate 18,210,072 of OZ022580.1, read as the reverse complement.
GGCCATTGTTGGATATTGAAATAATCATTATGATATACACAAACATTTGGGGGTCCAAATTCGTCCAAAAATGAAAGTCTCAATTAACATTCAAAGGATTACTATAAGAATAACGATTAATAAAATGTCACGACACCTGCGTCTTAAAAAAATTGTCATCCTTTGACTTTATGATAGGTAAATTATCAGCTTGATTCGAGTTGTAAGTTGTTTATAATAGTCAAAATGTAGTTATTTTTAACAAATAGTAAACAATGCAATGGACTTGTTGAGCTGCGTGCGGTTGTTTTCAGAACTATTTTACTGCTCCAGCATGCTCAGGACACACAATACTACGCGCTGTGATTTATATTGGTATATATTATACGGCTCATCGTTTGATATTATATATCAACTTAATGACAGTGGAATCATGACGAAATGAAAGTAGGCATGGCAAAGATACAGGAAATCACACATCATACGAAAATTGTTAGTTTCTGAAAATCGTGATTTCTGTATTCTAATCGGGAAGCACTCGTTATTCCGAAAGTTCGTTATTCCGAACTTTACGCGACAAATGCTCGGATTAACGAACCCTTTTCGTTTTCGGACTAACGAGCATCGAGGTATAGGCAATTTACGTGTTTCGGAATTACGAACCTTCGGAATCACGAAGCTTCGGAATAAACGAACCTTCGGAATATCGAACTGTAACCTTCTAATCAACTTTCATTGGCGAATCCTTTACTTCTGAATGACGTTAACTTGTATTTTCGTAGCTGTTGTATAAACAAGACGGCAATACATAGAACAGAGACTTGGTCTATCATAAATATTTCGATGACGGGAGAAATATTATTGATATCCATGTGATTTTAAACACAACTAACATCTCCACTGCAATCATGTCTGATATCTGTTTTTCTAAACTTTCCCGAAGATGGCTGATATTTCATACGTTTGATTTCTTCACAGCTTATAGAGCTGTCACATTCCTTGAAATAACATTTTATAGAACGTAGCCAGATACTGTTTGATACAGTGTATATTATTTCATACAGAGAGTTTTAAAAGTCTACAGGAAAGAGAGGCATTCATTGGCACAAACATTAATAGCTACATTTAAATCGAGATTACGGTCCACAACACTGCACAAAAAGCTATGGTATTGGACCTAACAATTATCATCGGTTAGTTGGCAAACATTAATATGGATTTACATAGGCATCACGGAAATACATGGCTGGAAATATTGGAACACTGATACATGAGGCTATATTAGAAGTTCTCATGTCATGTCTGACTGGTAAACGATAGCCTTTCTTTACACCGTCTATAGTGTATACATCTCTGGGAAAAACAATATAAAGGGAATCGTGAATGTCTAACGCTAGTATCACACAGAAGTGGATGGTGTAACTTGGATCCATTTTGACACCTATTCGTTACACGCTTGGGTATCTAAGGAAGTCTTATTGTCTCAAGCGTAAGGTTTAAGAAAACTCTTTTGTTTATCTCGCTCTCTGAGCTCATTGTCCGGATTATAAGTAAACACCAGTTCTTCTAATCCTCTCGATAAACAATATATCATAAATAAATGATTTATCAGAAAATAACATAATTTAGGAGGATATGGAGACCCGTGTTTCAATCAGCAAAATGCGTTTGTCCTGCTCTATTATTATGGATCACTGTTCATAAAACAGAGATGAACCCGTGCGAACAGGCTTTTCCGGTTTTGAGCTAAACATCTTGGAGAAGAACGACTGATCTTCACCTTCTTTGTCCTGTTTGTTGTCGGAGTCTGGCGGAACGTCATACATCTGACTCATCGCATTGCTTATCCCCTTCGAAGACATCCCTTTTGTAGGTTTAGAGTTATGATTGCTGATGTCGTCTTCTGAGAACCAATTGTCTTTTGGCTTTACGCGCTGATGGGTGGTATGCTTCGACCGATCGTCGTTACGAGGCGCCTCGGGTTCCTTGGCATAAAACATGTCGGCCATGAGTTTCCTTTCTTTCGTCTGCGCGTCGTCCTGCCGCGAAGCCTTGTCGCCTGCCGCCGCCTGATGTCGCATCGTGTCCTTTCGACGCGGTTTCGGGGTTGGAAGATCCTCCCCGTCTCCGTAAAATAGACTCGCAACCGATGGGCTCCGATCAGTCTTTTTCTTGTCTTTCTTTTTCTTTTTAGTAACTTTTGGAGAAGGTGTTGCTGGCTTCGACGGGGGATCGTCGCCATCCCCGTAAAACGCGTTGGCTCCGCTAACTTGGGATTGACCGCACCCCATGGTGGATTTTGTTTGGTCTTTCTGGTACAAAGAAAACACCGGTCACTTTCGAACCTCTGGAACCCAAGAGCCCTTGGTATCGTGGTACTGAGTGTAGATGGACGGGCTGCGCTGCCCTTTTGTATCTGCATGGGGCAAAGCAGAAGAAAAATAAGTTAAAAGCAAAATAGTAATAAATGTGGTCCAATTATATTAACTAACAAAATGGAACATCTATACTGAAATTACTGTTGGATTCCTCTATGACAGTGCATGGCAATTCAAGCGATACGGATTCTGAATGCGACTTTAGAAATCCAAATATATATTGTGAATGTGTAAAATTTGGTAACAATTATTGGTGGGGAAAAGCGCATATCTGCGCAACATCATTTGAAAACTCCAGAAGCCATGCCAAATTCTAGGTGATCTTTTATAGCCTCCCCATTGTTGAGAGGAGAGAGCAAGCATAACCGAGGCAAAACAAATAACAAAGGCCCGTATTCAGAGGAGATGTTAAACGCAAACACTGTGCTAAACCGGGGCTAACTTTGTGGGAGCCCAAACGAAGCAACATGTAACATTATTATCGGTTTAATATAATAGATTTTTCCGTGGAATCACTATGGCATATCGAGTTTGTCCACCTAAAAATAACAACCATTAGTTTAACTCACCCGCTATTGGGATATATGGTGAAAATCAATGATTTTGTGACAGCATTACGCGATTACGTCGACGTTTATTCCGCTGTCTTAGTTAAACTATCGTTGTAAAAACGGGCCGTTGATTATTTTTCCTTTAACATGCTTACCCGTGTTGAGTACTTTGAAGGCATTAGATTGTGTAATAACCCACGTAATGCCAAAAGATAATAAGACACCGAGCCAAGGATTCTTCCAAGTAACAAGTCATGTGTACTTCTCTATACTGTACCGCTCAGGTCAGATTGCGTATTTGGCTACATAAGTTATGGAAAGGGTCATTCAATATGCGAGTAAAGGATAGACCCATCGTGCACAAAGTGAAACTGGTCCTGAGCACTGTCTTATGTTTTGCGGTTGATCGCAACATGACTTACGATTGGTATCAGTCGTACAACTCTGTACATTAAGAGGTAGGGAATTGCACTTTTGATTTATTCAGAACAATCGCAACTCTTTATAAAACGGGGCCCTGATTTGATATTCATCGAGTTAACCCCCTGTGGTCCAGACAAATTGCTCCTGTATGAGGTTTTCGAGGAAATATTCTAAAGAAATGATAACGAGGTTTGAAGGTTTGAATGACATAGCACTTCAATAATGTTTGTTTCTCTTATTCCTTTTTTAAGGGTATGTTTTCCTAAAAATTGTCACAAGCATGATATGAAAATTAACATATCCCATGAATAGGAATGTTAAAAAATATTAAAGAACATTGAGTATTCATTTCACTTTACAATAATTTTTCTTCGCATATTCATATTTTTTTCAATATGATTTTATGATCTGAACTCGATGAACGTGGCTTTGTGATAAAGAGGACACGTCTATAAAACCTTTCTCATATTATAATAACACACGAAACGGTGTACTGTGCATAAATCGAAAATATGTTAAAAATTAAATAAATGTACCTGTCTTACAGACTACACGACTACTACTACTACTACTACTACTACTACTACTACTACTACTACTACTACTACTACTACTATTACTACTACTACTACTACTACTACTACTACTACTACTACTACTATTACTACTACTACTACTACTACTACTAATAATAATAATAATGCTGCTGCTGCTGATGATGTTGATAATAACCCATTATCTCACTTCATTTTGTGATGGCGATACAACAATATTACAATTTATAATACACATGGATTGTATTCATAGTTACTTTAAATGACAGACCTATACCATATCGACTATGTTCATGTAATAACAATAAACTATGCTAAATGTTGGTATTCATTCTTACGTTGCGAGCGACATTAAATGGAATATACTGTACTGCATGAAAAGACAAAAAGCCTTCAAAAGGCTGATCGTGAGCAATCTTCTTACCAATGGTCTTAAATTCATGTATTGTCCATTTTAGAAACTTGCTGAAAGTTATTTGCCCTCAAATGATCCACATTTGCGGTTATTAGTGATTGAGTCACAAATTATCCAAATGTTCGGGCCGAACATTTTGAGGATTTGATACTTAATCACTATTTTTTCCAAATGTGGATCATTTGATGGCACATACCTTTCAGCAAGTTTCTGCAATGGACAATACATGAATTTAAGACCATTGGTAAGAAGAATGCTTACAATTCCCTTTTTGAAGGCTTTTTGTCTTTCCAGTATATTCTCTTTAATGTATGGTATACGATTGGAGAATAAATTCGATGAATATACAACAAAATGAGGAACATACTTCTGCCATTTCCTAATGTATAGTGCCTCTCATCTTTTTGCCTATCCTATTCATTCGCGATATTTTTATTGGACCCGCCCTGTATCTATAAGACAGATATATTCATTTCATTTTAAAGATAATTTTGTCTTATGCACAGTACAATTGAAAATTATTCGTCTCTCTATTAAACTCCATGATAAAGATACAAACGGAGAAGATCGCCTTTCCTCAGTGGCTGAGACTGAGTGAACAATAATCAATGAAGTTCCGTGACCATGTGCCCCATTCGAATTTGATTTCAGGATGCCAATAACGAATTGTCGGAAAATGGTAAAGTCGACAGAATTAGACGAAATTCGGCCCAGATATGGTGACAGCAGAAGATTTTTGCCATAACGACGCCCAATACCATTACTACCCTGCACATATAATAAGTATAGAGCATACAGAAGTAGGCCATGTGCAAAAGTAGGTCACGCGCAAAAGGAGGACATAATTATTCATTCTGTCGTAGAAATTAAATTATGATACTTACCAATTTGACAATAAGATCTCACTCTTCGGATGATTTTGTTTTAATCATTCCGATTATTCCGATAATGATGAGTTGCCATAGTGATGGACATTTGTCGTCAACTTTATAAAATCACGTTAAGTCGTATTATCCTGGTTACATGCGCGACGATCTTGCTGAAGTTTTCCTCTTAGTGCGTCCAAAACGACCCATCATTGCGAATCACGTACAGATCATTTCAATTCAAATAAATTATATACATCAAAGTGCCATAAAGTCACGTTTGCAGGCAGCAGATCACGTCCACATTACCGGAACTCGTTTGTACCACAACAATTTTTACTCCACTTTGTTGTGATGAAGATTCGTTTATGCTCCCGTAGATTTACTCGCAGACCAGGGTCCTTGCCCTTGGAAGAGCAAATAGCAACAGGATGAAGAGTCCCGTAACGGTGGAGGGGTGTACATGTGCGGGGAAAAAGTACTATTGTTAGACCCCTCTCCTTTCTCAAGACAGTTGCGATTCAGTGCTAAGCGACGGAGCGATACAATCACAACTGTCACCGAAGATAGACGCGAGCCGAAGTGTTTTGCATTGTAATACCGGAGCAAACAATTGAACAGACGTAGGACTTTCCGTCCACTTTCCCCTTTCACCCGCTCTCCTTCCATTGTCCATATCTTTAGGCCCTGTCCGTCTCGTTCGATTGTCATAATTTGTTGATTGGATTTATGTTACGTAATATTATTGACGTCGCTACCCCCGTCTCCGTGCACACCTACCTCACCTGCCTCTATCGTAATTTGGAGCATTGTGGATGATGGTTTATCATGGCATTTTCAGCATAGTCTTCTCAATATATCTAAACGCCAATCCTTTTGTTGTTAAGCTTGATCGTCAAAATGGTGGAATCAGTTTATCTTTATTCATTTTAGAGGAAAAAATAAAACATTTACAGCACACACCATAAGAAACGAATGCATATTTACAAGGCATAGATTTAGGTAACATAATACAAAGAAAGGGTAAAGATCCACGTAAACATAGGCATGCTTGGTTATTGGTTTGATTGTTATCATTGTTATTATCATTATAATTAACTATCACTATTGTATTTTGAATTATTTTGAAGTTCCTATAGTATTGTGTACGAACACTCACACGGGAATTGGATGATATTGCATTTTGTTACGGGTGATATCAGGATAGCGCACAATATAATGATATTGATTAATTTACTTTTTTAGTTAATATTATCGAAAAGTTCCACATCACATAACCATGATTGCCTTAAATCATTTTTTAGGTGGTCTGCCATGCCATGGCAGATCACCTTTTAATTTCGTTAGAATTTTCTTTCATATTTATTTTTATTTAATGCACCCCACTTTTTTGTGGGAGGTATATCTCAACAATGCATGGACCATGTTTTATGAAATGTTCATCAAGTATACATGTACATGTGAACTTGTCACAGCAACATTTTCAAGGTCATGACGTCATCGTGACGTCATCTACGAGCAGTTTAATGAAAACCTATTACCTCATATAGCTCTAGAACCAATCATTTTTAGCTCATGAAAATTGACATGCATAAATTTAATGATAATACAATTAATTTCAATAAATAAAAACGCGCGCATACGCGTACGTTAGTACAAAAACGCGCGCGCAAAATTTTAAAATGCTCTAAATCAACTCAAAATTGTTTTGCATATGTTTCAGGCCATTTCTAGCATTTCAAAAATTTCCGTGCGTGCGCGCGCGTTCGCGCGTTTTTTCGTGCGTAGCGCGTACGCACCGTCAAAATTCCGTTTTTTTTACTGGTTTTAGGTTTCTGATACTACTGCCGTCAGATCCTGAAATTTTGAGCCATTTCCATGCAAAAACAAGGTCGTGCGGGTACGTCAAAGTTGAAAGTCTGCGCGTGCGTCAATACGTTTTCCTGTGCAAATATTGCAAAAAACATGACTACCTTCAATCGGCCATAGCTCTTCAGAATGGACGGTGACCCCCCATTTTTTTTTAATATTTGGAAAGAGTATGAAATGTAGATGTCATTTCATGTGTCATTTTACCGCTAAGTACATGGTGACGTCATCATATTGCTATATGAATAAAAAAAATGAATTTTCAATTATGACGTCATAATTTTTTTTACCCGCTTTTGCATATCTCAGTAATACTTGGTCAATTTTATTCCAAATTTCACTATGTTGTAGCTGAGACCTTCTTCTATAGATAAATTTCATTTATTTGTCATTTTGATGACGTCTTCATGGTGTAAATTACATTATACGTATTGGTGTCATAATCGGACGCATGTACGTGTTATGTCAAGGGAAGGGGTATTTATGAAATGACATGACGACCTACTAGGAACTATATCTCGCTGATGTTTGAATCTGTTACTCCGAAATTTTAGTATGTTGTAGCTCAGTCTACTTGCTTTCGGGATAGTCTGCTCCACTTTTTAATCAGATGTCGGGATCATGGTGAAATTTCAGCTTGAATATCGATTTCTTAATCATTCTAGCCACTGCCTTCGGGCATTACGTGAAAAGTGAATGCGAAGATTTGTGGCTCAATGGGTAAGGCGATGTTTTATGAACCTGCATTTACCAGCCCATGCCAGTGCATGAATTTGCCAATGCAGACCACCTTATACTTGTCCACAAGTATGTCTCGTTTTTTTTTAGATTTGAGGTAAATTCAAATAAAAACATACTTATGCGTGTTAGGTTAGGCTACAGCACGGCTATAAAATGCAGCCGGTCTTAGTGACGGTATAAAATTATCAGTTTGATCTATCAAACTAAATCTAAAGTGCGTTAAGTAGCAGGGGTACACAACGACGCAAAAAGAAAGTTACTAAAAAGAAATGGCTCATTAAACACTTCGTGTGTCAGACAAAATGCGGCTATATGATGATGTGATTCATGTTTAATAGTGAAATGATGCTCAAAGTTTCATGCTAAGGGTGAAGGCTCGCAGCATTTTCTATGTCCAACACGTGCCAGACGAACGGTCGCTTTATGGAATATACTGTACACGTATTGCTTATGCCGAAAATGACAAGTGACACACAAAGAGTGAAGAAAACATATTCATGATAAATTAAATAGATAAAATCTCAAATGTTAATAAAGATACCAAATGCTGGTGGTTAGCAACGAAACGAATGTATTGTTTAAACATATTTTATATTGATATAAATGGGCCCGGCACTGGACGCCTTGAGGGAAATCAGGCGCTACCAGGAGATCAAGCACCGAACTTCTAATCCGCAAGCTCCCTTTTCAGCGTTATATTGTATTGAGGCCAATACGATACCAAATATTGATAGTTGACGTTTTCTGAGCTTATTATTCTAAAAAAAAAAACACAAATTCTATGGAGCATTCTATCTGACACTGTGAGAGTTAAAATAATTTAGATTATGGACATTTGAAGTAGTGAGAGGAGAGCTGGAATGGGGAAACAGATAGAGAGGACGATAAGGGAGAGACAGAAAGAAGGAGCGGGGGACAGAGGAAGCATGGGATATATATGTATCACCATGACTACCAGGAGTGGAAGAGAGATGAAAATACACAAATTACTCCTATTATTCTCTCTCTTACAAATACATAGCACACACACCCACACACACACATCCGCACACTTTTTTGTTGTCAATGTTTATTATCTTTATTTTTTCTAAATAAACAGTCATTACAATATAAACCTATTTATTGTAATGATAATCATTTTCATCAAAGTGTTACATATCAATGGTTCATGTGAAAAAGAAAGAGTTTTCTATATAAAAAAAGAACACATCCACAATATTACGCACATACACACACATGCACTCCCACACACGCAAACACACACATACACACATATACACACACATACGCCCACTTTTATGTCCAATAGTATATTTATTCAGTTCCATTAAAAAATATACAAGGCCACAATTCCATCTGATATAACCATAACATGCTAAAATGAAATTATATGATTAGGCTACACATAATTGGATTACAATAATGCGAAAAAGATAAAAAGCCAAGACAAAAAACATTTTTTTTTCGCAATATTCATACACTCTATTTTTTCTTTGTGCTGTCTCACAGTGTAATAAAATAAAGGGAAATAAAGAAAAAAGAGTAGTCTGTTTAAATTTACTTTATGATACAAAAGACACACAATGAGTTCTAATGAGAAAGATTAAAACACATATAATATAATTTACTTAATGAGAACATATAAAAATATTTAAACTAAAATCCAAATGTATGGAACCGTTCAACACACCCATACGCACTTACAAATTACGATAATTACACACATTTGACAGATTCTATAAGGGCAGTGATGAAGATACGGGGTGAGAGAAAAATGAATGTAATGTAAGAGAGAGAGAGAGAGAGAGAGGAGGAGGAGGAGAGAGAGAGAGATAGGGAGAGAGAGAGAGAGAGAGAGAGAGAGAGAGAGAGAGAGAGGTCAAAGAAAGGAAGGAAACAAGGAGAAAAGAAAGATAACATGAAAAAATGAAGAAAGAGGGGAGGAACAAGAAGAATAACAACATTAAGAAAGGAGAGGAACAAGATATCATATCGGAAGGAACAAGGAAGAAGGAGGATTGTGAGGTATGAATTTCATAGGAAAGTACAACAACGTGAAGGAATGTAAAAGGGAGAGAAAGACATAAGGTACGTGGCAAAGAGAGAGAAAGAGAGAGAGAGAGAGAGAGAGAGAGAGAGAGAGAGAGCGAGATAATAGAGATATGAGAAAAAAGATACATAATGATAAGGTGGGAGAGGATAAAGAAACAGTGAAGAGACAGTGAATGGGAAAGAAAAGAGATAGGGGAGGGCCTTGTGTTTGTGTGTTTGCGTGTGTTCATGCGAGAGGCGTTGGGAGAGGAGAGAGAGAGGGAAAGAGAGAGACAGAAGGATAGACAGAGACAGGCAGGCAGACGGACAGAGAGAGAAAAAAGATAGATAGAGAGAGGGGGGGGGAGAGAGACAGAGAGAGACAGAGAGATACAGAGAGAGGGAGATAGAGAGAGAGAAAAAAAAGAGGATGAGGGAGAAGGGGACAGCTAGAGGCCGCGAGACCAGATAACCACTAATGGAGAGGGCGGGATAGAGAGAACACAAACACCCAAACCCAACCAAAACGAGAAACCGAAAGCACATTTTCCTTGCTCTCAGACTATTCACAGAGTGTGTGTACAGTGAGTGAATCCTTTTAATGACTGTCTTTACTGGCCGCGTTCAGTTTATGCTTGTGGTCGCTTGGGTAACGAGCGACGCCACACAATGGTGAAACCAAAGCGGTGCATTATCGCTCTGCCCGGCGCTTTCCACGCTCAGTCCGCCACAGTACCACCACGGACGTACGTAGGCCCTATGTGGTAAAGCGCGCGTTTCAGGCGATTCGTGGTAATCCATGCTCGCACCAAAAGGGTGTATGGTGTAGAGTACGTTTTGGAACAAAGGGATTAATCGATTAAAGGGGCTGTAAAGGTATCGTCACGTCCCCCTTCGAAAGAGGTCCCTAGCTATACACTCGTTTACGTGTGCTGGTAAGAGCTGCTGTCGACCCCAAAGGAAACTAGACGCTGAACTCAGTGGGAAATCGTGAGTAGAGCCTTATTTGCTTGGTTAGATCGTATATAGGCCCATAAAAGTGAATATTTAACACGTACTCTTCCTGTATCATCGATGTCGGTGTAAGTGTGTCAATATATCACCTCTAGGGGTAATACGCAGCTCCTAATTAACATCGTGGATAGTGTCTCTCCAAACTCCATTATTGTATCACTCATTACAATATCTCACTGCATCTCAAAGCTATATGACGTAACGGCATTATTCTTTGCTCACGGAACGTTCGATATAGTTTTAGATCGATAAACACATTCGACTTACACATACAATATTATATCATGTATCAACATATGAAATATATTATATAGACTATAATTATGTCATACCTATATCGTTTGATATCTACCTAACTTGATATCATACCAATTTACAGTGAAACGTGAGTGACCACCTTTATTGAAAGACGATTATGTCTATTCATGGAGACCATTATTTTGTTGCAGTCGTTGGGCAATGTTTATCAGTGTAACAAGTAACCTGTACATGAATATCATCTGCTTTAATACGATGATCACATTCCCCCATATCCCATAGGCTTAGTTTGTATTAGTCACATGATTCACTGTACATCAAAGACCCCATGGTATATCCACCTCTCTCTCTCTCTCTCTCTCTCTCTCTCTCTCTCTCTCTAGATATGACTATCATATACGCGTATACTACACTCACATACTCACCTGCATTTCACTTTTGTTGTCAAAGTTTGTACTTAAAGGAAATATTACATTAACCCAAAAATAAACCTAACTCGATTTACTGCACAATTAATGCAAATGAAAATTTCATATCACTTGTTTATAATTATCAGATTCACACGGAATACTTCGATTTAAAATACAGTCCGTTCTAACCTTACATAGACTACCCCCCCCCCCTCTTTTCAACACACACACACACACACACACTTTTTTGTTTTTCCATATTCTTTATTTGATTTCATTCCCATGATAAAATAAACAATTTCACTTTATAACATACAATAACAAATACATAAAAGTAACATTTCTATTGATTCGATAAACACAAATCATATTCCTCTAAAATAATATAATCATTATATGTATAAATGACAATAAAACAATTCCATAAGAATGAAATCTTTTCTGATACCTCTTCCCCCCCCCCCGAACATATCCCCCCCCCACACACACAAAACATGTAAGTCCACCCCCCCCCCCCCCCCCCTCTCCATGTCCGGTGTACTGCCCCCATTCCCTCACGCGCTCAAGAAATGGAACTGATGCTGTCACGCGAGAAGGGTAACCACCCAGAACAAATAAGAAAAAACAAATGCTTTAAGTCCTCTAAATGTTCAATTCTTCCCATTTCTGTAAGTGTAACCCTAATTTACAACTTTTGATCGCTAACTTCTCTTCCCTATCTTTATAGTCCGAAATCATCTTTAAGCTTTTGTTCATGGAAGGAAGCATTCCTTTTGTTCTCGAAAAATATATGATGTATTTTATGATAAGGATAATGGAATTGCACATTTTGATTCTTTGAGAATTTCCTTGGATCCCCATGAAAATTAATTTCCAGTTATTGATGTCTAATTCCTTTAAATTCAATCTATTTGTAATTTCTTGCCAAATTATTTGAACGTGTGCACAAAATAGAAAAAGGTGTGAATACGTCTCATCCTCCTTTTTACAAAAGGAACACAATTTATCAGTTACAAATCCAAATCTAAAGAGGTGATCTTTAGTATATAGGGCCCCATGTAATAACTTAAATTGAAATTCTCTATGCTTACAAAAAATTACTGCGCGCGCACACACACACTTTTTTTTTTTTCTTTTAAGTACATGACATGACATGACATGACACATACACTTTTTTTTTTTTTTTTTAATGATCTTTATTCTGATTCCATAATAATACAAATTAAATTCATATAATCAGTTCAAATATATTAACACAAATTAAACAAAACCATCATGCAACTTATATGTATATATATGCATTTGTAAGTACAAATTAATTACAATAAAATAGCTGAAAATATTAAATATAATTACTCTATTGTTATAATCATGTAACGATGTTTAATCAAATAAACTGAACGAATAGCTTCCGGAATCAAGTTTTAAATAAACAAGTCCACTAATCCCCCAACCTATAATACACCCCTAAAATTAGTCCTAACCATTCCTAACCCCCATCTGGACAGCCACCCCCTAACACCAACCCCACCATATATAAAAGTCGACCCCCTCCCCCTCCCCTTCCCCTCCCCCTCCCGACACCCTCATGTCCGGTATATCCGCTCACACTCTCACCTCCGTAAAGTTACAGAGCTTAAGCTGCCAGGGAATCGTAATTGTGGGTGTACTGGAAGGTTTTTTTTTTTTTATATTTCAATAAGATTGGGAAAAAAAAACCAAAAAACGAAAAGACAAATATACCATCCTAGGATATCCTAAATACTTAGCTCTTGCCATTTTATCATATGTAGCCCTATTTTACCAGTTTTAATCGCTAATTCCTTTTCCCTCTCTCTATAATCTGTGATCCTCATTAGAATTTTGTTTATTGAAGGAAGAACTCCTTTTGATCTAGAAAAATATATAATATATTTCATAATGAAAATAATGGAATTGCATAATTGAATTCTATGAGAATCTCCTTTGATCCCCATGAAAATTAACTTCCAGTCACTTATGTTTATTTCCCTTAACTCTAATCTATCTATTATTTCTTGCCAAGTTCTTTGAACCTGTTCACAAAAAAGAAATAGGTGTGGATGCGTCTCCTCCTCCTTTTTACATATAGAGCATAATTTATCACATACAAATCCAAATCTGTAGAGGTGTTCTTTCGTATATAAGGCACCATGTAGTAATTTGTATTGAAATTCCCTGTGCTTACGACAAGTTACTGTACGTCTTATTCTCAAAAATATTTCCTTGATTTCTTCCTTATCATGGTTATATTGATTACATCCATCTCGTATTTGTAAGTTATAATCTTCCTGATATTGTCTTATGAAATAATTGTATATATACTTAGATTTTAATCTAAGCAGTGTGCCCATTTGCCCCCCAATGTTTAATCTAATATCATAGTTCTGAACATCCACCTGCATATGGTCTCTCATTTTCCAATCGTTTGAAATAGCTTTAAAAATATCATGGATTTTCAATAATCCTTTGCTATCAATACCTAAACTCCAAAAATAAGTGTATGGTTTCATGTTTATACCATCAACTATGTCATCTATTTGAACAATTCTCTTCTTTAATAGATCCTCATCAAATATCATTCTATTTCTGATACAAATATGTTTGTTATTTAAAAGAATGGGGTTATTTTTGTTCTCTTCAAAATGTCTACATTTATCCATTTCTTGCCACACTTTTAACATTTCTTTATAGAAAGGTGCAAAATTGTCTAAATCTATTTTATCCAAGTCATAATCGCATAGAAATATGAATCTTCCCCCAAATGCCCTACCAAAATAGTCAAATGAAATTTTCCATCCTGAACAATTTTCTCCATACAGTAAACGCTTAAGCCACATAACCCTTTGAGATTTAATAAATGTTTCATAGTTTGTCATTCTTATCCCTCCGAACTCATAATCCTGATACAAAATCTTCCTTTTTATTCTGTCCTTTCCACCCCATATGAAATCAAATGATATGCGTTCCACCTCCTCTAGAATGGGTTTTGGTACAGTAATGAGAGAAGAAACATAATTAAATTTAGATAGAACATATGTCTTTAACAGTTGCACTTTACCCATTATGGTAAGATCCCTTTGTTTCCACCATCCCACAAGTCTTTTTATTTTGCTCAATATCTCTTTATAATTTAAATCCTCTTTCCGTTTCAAATTTCGTGTAAAGTATATCCCTAATATTTTCACTTCTTCCACTAAATTCCCAAAAAGCTGAACTCCTGATATTTCAGTTTCTTTCCCCAACCACACAAAATTTGTTTTGTCCTTATTAACTTTTAAACCACTGATTTTTTCAAAGGCTTCAAACACTTGCTGTACCCTTTCAATGGATTCTTTGTCTTGTAAGAATAGTGTTATATCATCTGCATATAATACCTGTTTGATTTCACTTTGTCCCAATTTAATCCCTTTGATTTTATCATCATTTCGAATTTGCAATGTCAATATTTCTATGGCCAGTACAAATAAATATGGTGAAAGTGGATCCCCTTGCCTTACACCCCTTTTTATATCAAAATAGCCAGTTGAATGTCCACCATTCATCACACAACTGCTTATATCATTATACAAAATCTTAATCCATAAACAAAAATTATCACCAAAACCAAAGACTTTCAGGACATGCAATAAAAATTGATGAGAAATTGAATCAAAAGCTTTCTCAAAGTCAATTGCAGCTAAGAACCCTATGGTACGGTTTAAAGAATGAAAAAACATGTCATCTATCAGGCGTACTGCCTCTCCAATATTTCTAGTTTGAATATATCCAACTTGATCAAAGTGTATTATTTCTCCAAGCACTTCTTTTATTCTTTTAGCTAACACTTTAGACAAAATCTTATAATCAACATTCAAAAGTGTTATTGGTCTATAATTCTTTATGTGGAGATTGTCTTTACCTTCCTTTTCAATAAGTGTTATGACCCCTTGCTTCTGTGAACTAGATAATTCCCCCCTGTCAAAGGCTTCGTTCAAAGCACCCACCAATACTCCGCCCAAAGCCGGCCAAAAAGTACAATAAAATTCTGCTGTAAAACCGTCATTTCCAGGCGATTTATTCCATTTTAATTCTTTCAAGGCATTATAGCATTCTGCATTTGTCATATTACCTTCACAAAATTTTCTATTGTCTTCGCTTAATTTGTGTATATCTCTGAAAAATCCTATTTCGCTAAAATCCACATCATTTTCTTTTGAGGCATATAATTTTTCATAAAAATTCCTTATTATGTTTGATATCTTATTTTTATCTTTTATAATATTCATATCATCATCATGAATTTCACTAATGAAACTTCTCTTTTTATTAGTTTTTAAAAGCTGATCAAAATACTCTATATTCTTTTCCCCTTCTTCAGACCATGGTGCCCGAGATCGCACTTTAACCCCTTGTCGCACAACGTCGTATAGTTTTTCCAAATCCTTCTTTTTCTCATCTATTTTATCACCTATTGCTTTTGTAGGCGTGTCTAATATTTGATTTTCTAAGTCCCTAATTTCCTCTTCTAATTTCTCAATAGTATTCTTTCTCTTTTTAGCCTTCTCCCTAGAATATTTCATAATAAATTGTCTTAACTTCATTTTAATAAAATCCCATAATATGATTTTATTAGAAATTTGACTTCCCCAGGTTGCCTCTAATTCTTTAATTTCACAGTTTACTTTATCCACAAATTCCTTATCTAAACATAAACTATTATTAAATTTCCAATAGGACTTTCCAAAAGCATGATTAAGTTTAGAATCTCCAAGTGATAGACTAATGCCAGAGTGATCTGGTGTAACGGAGACCAAAATATCACACTTGTTTACAATGCTTTCTAGTGTAGTAGAGACAAAAATATAATCTAATCTAGTCTGGACCACTGGGTTTTTCTGCCTGAATGTAAATTGTTTCCTATTTGGGTTTCTTTTCCTCCATATGTCTATCAAATCAAATTTATCCAAGATACCTTTCAACACATCCCTACTTTTAGTTTTTGACACTGTTCTAGAGCCAAAATAATCTAAAGTCATATTCATGAGGATATTGAAATCCCCTCCTATTAAAATTTTGTATCTATCTTCTGCTAAGGTAGATAAGGCCCTGTCCAGATCTAAAAAGAATTCACATTGTACCTGTTCTTTGTCCCTTGTTGGAGAATAAACATTTCCTAAAATCATTTTTTCACCTTGAACTAGCCCTTTAATAAAAATATATCTTCCTTCTTTGTCCGCTAAAAGCTGTTCTACTTTAAGATCTAAATCAGCCCCAAACATAACTGCTACTCCTTTGCTATGGTTAGTGCCATGACTAAATACCCCATGGCCACCCCAGTCTAACTTCCATCTGTCCTCTATGTCTGCAGTACTGAATGTTTCCTGAAGGAATACGACACTACTCTTTTTTGTTTTGCACCATTCAAAAACCCTTCCCCTTTTTGTTGCATCTCTTATTCCCCTTACATTAACTGAAGTTAAAATAAAGTTAACAGCCATTATGAATACATTTTAAGGAGACTAAAAGTACATGCATCATCGCTGGCAGCACAAGCCCTACCTCTGCATAACTCACAACAGGAAATAAGACTACAAGCAGAACCGGACTAGCCACCCCATACCTTCCCCTCCCGCATACACACATTAATCCCATCCACATAGTTCCACAGAAAAACGATGTACGTACCGTGTTTAACATGCTCTACCGCACATAACTTTAAGTGCGAGAGCTTGAGCCCCTCCCCTTCCTCCTTTGAACTAAAACTGCATTCCACGTGTAATTCCAAAATCCTTAATCTAAAATATGTACTGGTTGGGTTGTTTGGGTTGGAAATCAACCTTATTAACCCAACATAAAAAAAAAAGCTTATGCATGCATGAGTGTTACTGTATGAAGGAAAAGCTTTAAACAAATGCATGTGTATATTACAATTCCTAAGACACAAAACATCAGTAACCTCTATTGTTATGCAGGTTTCAACAGCTGGAAATTATATCATTGCTTAAGTTAAATTGAAACAAAATCTGCATGCCGTAGAATAACGATAATGCTAAAAGGGTACATGCACGCCATGCTATTATCAGACCTCATACTATTATACCATGCATGAATGTGAAAGAAAAAAAAATGCAATCAATCTCCTTTTTTTCCATGTCATTCCAACCGAACTTCGTTCTGTATATGCCCACCAGTAACTACGAGCAAATATCTTGCCCAGAAAATCAGTGCATGATTCAAACTACCATGTATGCAAATGAGCTGGTGACAGAACAATAAGTATCAAGCCTATGACCCTGCCTTCCCCAAATATTTGGGAAATCAACCCTATTAACCCAATTTAAAAAAAAAAAAAAAAAAAAAAAAAGCTTATGCATGCATGAGAGTTACTGTATGAAAGAAAAGCTTTAAACAAATGCATGTGTATATTACAATTCCTAAGACATATAACATCAGTAACCTCTAATGTTATGCAGGTTTCAACAGCTGGAAATTATATCATTGCTTAAGTTAAATTGAAACAAAATTCTGCATGCCGTAGAATAACGATAATGCTAAAAGGGCACATGCACGCCATGCTATTATCAGACCTCATACTATTATACCATGCATGAATGTGAAAAAAAAAAATAATGCAATCAATCTCCTTTTTTTTTTCCATGTCATTCCAACCGAACTTCGTTCTGTACATGCCCACCAGTAACTACGAGCAAATATCTTGCCCAGAAAATCAGTGCATGATTCAAACTACCATGTATGCAAATGAGCTGGTGACAGAACAATAAGTATCAAGCCTATGACCCTGCCTTCCCCAAATATTTGGGAAATCAACCCTATTAACCCAATTTAAAAAAAAAGCTTATGCTTGCATGAGTGTTACTGTAAGAAGGAAAAGCTTTAAACAAATGCATGTGTATATTACAATTCCTAAGACACATAACATCAGTAACCACTATTGTTATGCAGGTTTCAACAGCTGGAAATTATATCATTGCTTAAGTTAAATTGAAACAAAATCTGCATGCCGTAGCATAACGATAATGCTAAAAGGGTACATGCACGCCATGCTATTATCACACCTCATACTATTATACCATGCATGAATGTGAAAAAAAGAATGCAATGCAATCAATCTCCTTTTTTTCCACGTCATTCCACACACACACACACACACACACAAACACACACGCACGCACAAACACACACACACACATAATCACCACACACCAGGTAGTACCCCGCTCACATTCAAATGTTTAACATTCAGTGTTATATGGCCCCATCGAGATTCAAGATAAGATGAAATGCTTATTAAATATCGTGATTATACTTTATTTAAGTTCATCCCATATTTGTAAGCGCAATACCGATTTTTTCATTTTTATATTCTACTTTCCGCTCTGTACTCTACCAAAAATGGTAGTATTGTTTTATGTGTGGTTTAACACCCAGTATTCTTCATTTGAATATGATAATGATTATGATATGTACATACGCACGAAAACACACTCACACCCACTAACACATTTTTTTTCTATTTAAAAAAAAAATGTATTTCCTTAATCAAAAGATTACATACAAATGATAAGATGTGGCAAGTTAAACACAAGATATACATCACTATAAACGAATTTATAGCAAATCAAGCTGATTAGTATACATTGACATCAAGTTAAACAGACACATCGAGTGAAATATTTACAATAGATCTAATAAAGATGCTTATCAGGTACCTATAATTATACAATACTGAAAAAAGGTGCTAGCGATGCTGGAGAGAAAGGCGTATAGATCTACACTTGAACTGACATTAAAAGCTCTTCATTTCGTGAAAAGGGAAATATCCTATTTACCCCCACACTCCACATACCCACACATATTTTTTTTTTACTCATTATTTTGATTCCATTCAAACATAATTCACTTTTTTTTGTAATCTGTATTTTAATTTCATCCAAACAAAATTAATACATAAATCATTGCCTACAATAGAAGATTTTTCCTTTCAAAAGAACTGAATAAAAATATTGCTAATTTTTGAAAATGTAGCAATTAGTATATAGGCCTATAGGCCAATAATGGCTAAGATAGTCAATCTTGACCCGCCACAAAATGACAATGAAACAACAACGGCGACATGATTTATGTTGATTCAACTCAGACTTATATTTGAGTCGTAAGTTTGGCCAAGTCATCTGATTAAAAAAAAAACCTATATAGATCTAAACACATTTTTAAAGTTTGAAATACTGTGCAGTCCATGTTGGAACGCCTTCAGCAAAGACTAACAAGATGTTGTGTGTATTTTGTGTGTGTCGGTGATTTAGTGCATAGAGCTATGGGATGCGGATCATCCAATTCACTCGACGTGCCATCGGGTCCTTCTGATTACAAGTACATGGTTCAACAGACGTGGGACAAGGTGGGCAAAACCGTCGACAAAATGAACGGTCAGCAGAGAAAACTGGTGGTAAAACGGTCAGGATGGAAGACAGTGAGGATATTTGTGTCTTCTACCTTCAAGGATTTTCACGCTGAACGCGAAGTCCTCGTGAAAGAGGTAAGACTTCGATTAAAAGGTGCATGTCGTATTGTGCTTTCGTATTGTTTTGGATTGACAGTCAGAGAGACGTGTGTGGATACGATTTGAACGTGTGTGACCGGTTTTAGCTTGCATGTACTACGTTTAGCTTACGCTTTAGCGATCAAACAACAAGTGGACGATAATTGCAGTTGCATTGCGCAATCTATGGCCCATGTCGTTTTAAACATCTGTTAAATGTAACTATTTAGCTCATAATGTGTGTTACTGTATGCTCATGTTCAGAAAAATTAGCATTTATGTTTTTCTATATTAAAGTAGACATAAGAGCACGATCACAAAAATTGAGATCTTTACATCATTAGAAAGCTTTCAACCTAATTAACATGGATATGAGACTCAAATACAACAGAACGAAATGAAAATATTACAATAACTGATTAAACTTCACTAAATCTGGAAGTCGTTGATCGCCGATTTTCACGCAGTGAATTCGGTACCTTTGACATGACGTCACGTAATGCATACATTTGTCGGGAAAGTGATGGGGAGTGATGTGTTGTGTAGAAAGTCGACGTAAATACACAGTTGTCTCAGAGCTTATATTGTTATTATGAGTCAATCTATTTGATTTCTTCTTAATCAGTATTAATAAATAAATAATTGAAACATGTTATATAATCACAATATTCTTTTTATACCGTGAAATATATTTTTTTAGGATTGGAAACGAATGGTGTGTGCGGGGGTATTCGGTATAGGCTACACTAGATCTGACTTGCAAATTTGGAGCAAAAGTAGACCTATTATGGATGTGTCTAAATTTTGAACTGTATATGGAATCATTCTCCTCATTAATCATAGCTGACAGCCTACATATTCATAACAAGCGAGATATTTGAAATAAGGATAGTCATAAGGAAGTTTGCATGATCACAATTTCTCGCTGTTGAAATTCAAGCTGACGATATTTTGTCCGCGAGTGAGCGATTTATACGCACAGAGCTAAGCCAGCGGAAGTAGCATGCATATGTACACATATGCACGATCGCTACGCTCGCATCCGTTTTCACTGTAGCTGCTTGTGATATTATACTCCAGGAAATTTACTAATTTTGGACAAAAGTCGGCTTTTGTGCTTCTTAGCTGGTGTGGTTGCTTGGATCCATGATGGAAGATGATCGATGGTGGGTTGTCAAGTCCAGAGATTAAGATGAGACGGAACTTGTGAAGGCAGAATTCGCCACTGCTCATGCACTGAATTCAGTGTGCTCACGCCATGGTGCATGGCCTTGGTGAGTACAATTATTTTCTTCACTGCATTTTGATGAATTTTGACAAATTTTCCATGCAGGGAAGGCATGAAAGATGACTCGAAACGGAGTTCGTCACCTCCCTGAAATGTACATGCATCGGGACAAGTGTGATCTTAACCCGAATAAAGGGATAGCTCAAATTTCATTCACAGAATTACTAGCCAGTGGGCACTGTCCCTTTCTAACTCACAGTAACACTAACAGTAACAGTTTAGCAACAACAGTACTAAATTTGGTTAGGCTCAAATGTACTTGTGAAAATATTAATATTAATATTAACAAGTTCAATGTGTATCAATGTAGAAAATCAATGCGAATTGCAGCACTATTTTTACACACATTATAAGAGGCATTGTTCAGAATTTCTAGAGAGTTTTTTAAGTAGTGACACTCGTGTGCTGATCGATACTCTGGCAGTAGGCCTATACCCCAATTACATTGTGTGAAAATGTGAGAAATGAATATGATTCTTATCAATTGACCCAGAAATGTATATTTTCAAAAATCATCAAACAACCTAGGTCGCTTACATGTAGTTGCTTTATTAAAACAGTGTATGATTTTCCTTTGGTCTTCATTGTAGAAAACACATGGCTCAGGATTGCTCATCAAGCTGCCAGATGTAGTCCATCCGCGCTGCTGGCCATGGAGACCACTCCTTTCAGCCAGCGGGCATGACATCGTTCTTGGATTTGCTGTCCTCACCTGGGTATGATGGAACGCGTTCCTCATCAGGACACCCATATTTTTGAGAGAAGATCAATATTCAGTCGTGCACACATTACGCCACTGATTCACATAGTACGCACACCGCAGCAGACCACAGATTGCGCGACTCCACAAATCTGTCCGCCCGATTGTATTTCAGGGTGAAAATTTTTGTGTGTTGATGCAGCACCAACGTTCGTTGACGGCGGATTACTAAATACAGTCCAGGGGGTGGATTATTATTACAGCTGCATGGACATCAACAGACGAAACCATTTGGCCACGATTCTGCAGTCATAAAGGCCTCCTTCTGGAAATGAGACGTCCCATTCGCAATGACAGCGTGGACTCCGTCGACGTCGTTCTCCTGTAGCTCGAGCCGCCGCAGCATCAACGACATCGCGACCGCACCACAAGAACTACTTCCCGTGGAGGAATTTCCCACAATTTCCCACAATTTCCCACCTGTGACTTTGAACTAATACCCCTGTTGCCACTGCAGGAACTTTTTTTCTTGGATAACTAAATTTTTTGGAATATTCCCCCAAGCACACTCGTGAGTTGAAATGATAATTGATATCTCCATTTTATGTGTTCTAGATTTAATCTGACTCGGATTGTACGCAGATGCATGCCTGCATATTCTAATTGATCTCATGTTGTGATCACGCTCCTAATCGTCTGAATCTTCCATCAATAAAAGGAAAAGAAAGGAAGTTTTATCTCTCTTGCAATTTTTGTGTGTCTTCCTTAGCTTAATCTTTAGTCTAATTTTAAGTTCTCTATGCGATTTTTTCCCACATAGCGCATAAATAACTTGAACAATATTTATTATGCTAATTATTAGTGAAAGAACTTTCTGTTTCTGGGCTTATTTTAATTAGAAGGTATATGAGTAGTAAAGATAGCATGCTCAATCCTGTGAATCCACCTGAATTATACTGCAGCATATTACTGAATATAATTACATGTAGTAAGAATAAATACATGTAAGAATCGTGGGTTGATATTATCCTAATAATTATGTCATCCATCTAATAGTTAGCAGTAGATGCAGGTTTCCAATCTAATGTTCTTTTTATTGATTTGCAGGATGGAGCAGGCTATCGTGCCCCAACTACTGGGTATATGCCTTAATTTTTTTCTCAAACTTTTATTAAAATGTTTGTAAAACATGTATTGTTAATAGGAGTCAAAATTATGATTACTCCAGGCATGTGAGAGAGAAGGGGAATATAAAAAGAGAGAAAAGAGGTGATGAAGAGAAATGTGGACACACATAAGAAGAGAAAGAGAAAGTTGGTGTAAGGAGGGGAGGGCAGGGAGAGAGGTGGTTGGAATAAGGAGGGGAAAGGATGTAAAAAGGTATTGAGAATAACATATAGAGTATGAGAGATCCAGAAATGTCAAAAGAGAAAGTGAGAAAGAGGAGTACACAAAGACTCATTTTGGCCTAGATGTGTGTTCTAGAATTCTCAAATAATGTCTCTACTCTGTTCCTCATCTCTCCTTTTCTCCCTCTCTATCCATTTCTCTCACACACTCAATATTTATCTCTTCATCTGTGATCTGTCCATCGCTTTCACGCTGATCGCACCATTCAAATTTCACGTAGGCTTCACAGCATACAACGCACGAAACAACTCACTGCACATTACATGAAAACATGCATATGGGACTTCGTACGAATTTACCCTTCGTAATGGGAGACGGTGGGGGGAAAATGTGATCTCGACCCGATTAAACACGAATCACCCCAAAAATGTATATATCTTAGCTAGATATATTAATTTCCGACTCGGATATGGTTTGAATTAGCGGGCTCAACATTTTTTGTGTGTGAAAAGAGACAGTTTCTAAAGAAAAAAATCTCGGCTTATTCGGATTCGGGAGACGTGTAGGGGGGAAAAAAATGATCGGATTCTTTCACGGTCTGCATACGGAAAAGGCACATACACGTTCGTATATTTTAACACACGCACACACACACGCACACACACACACAAAAAAGTGATGAAAATGTGAAATATAACATTGATAACGCAACTATTTCTACCTGTTAAGCCTGTTGATTATTATTTACGACATCATTAATATATCACAGGTAAATAAATATACACACAACTATTAATTACATGAGTTTTCACCCTTTGAAAATGAAAGCTAATATTTCTCTGGAGCTCTGTATATGATTTTCTGTGGGACACCCGGGGCCGTGATGAGAGGATATCCATGACGTTACGTCATATAGACTGAGTCGTATTTCGTGGCTGGTTTTCAGGCCCGGAAGAGAGGCCATTTTTGTGGTACTTTAGTTGAGGATATCAAGAGGCTAGACGATTTTTGTGATATCATATGTTGATAAACAGATTATAAATAGCATATGCTTTCATTAGATATAAAATTCATGGATATTTTTTTTCCTCTTATATCAACTTTAAAATAATGATTTGAAAGAGTGATGTTATGGTCTAATGTGGATTAAGAATAAGGAACAGCCTAAGTTCAAGGCTTCTGGTTTATTAATTAAAGAGTTTTTCAAAAAGAATTGGGAAGGGGGGGGGGGTGGGTATATTAAATGTACATGCAAAACCAAGATACAACAATTACATAAAGTAGTTCCAGTATAGTCTGTTTATGCTATGATACATTGCAGGTAAAAATATTCATCTTTTTTTTTTTTTAAAAACGAAAATGATTTCATTTTCGTCACAAGGGCTCTTTTGTAATTTAGCCCTTACAATGCATAATTAAAGCCCCTCAAAATACGAAAAGAGAAATAAGTAACAAAATCAATATCCAAATAGAATTTAAGCACAGTACATGTATGTTATGCAGGAGAGGTTTTCGAGGAGAAAAACAACTTAATCTTTGTACGATATTTGCAGGAAAGTTAGAGAAAAAATAAATGCTCTCTCCGATCATGTGATTTGTTAGAAGATTTTGAATTATTGACTACTCTAACATGGATGTTAGCACGTCCTTGGGGTAAGGGTACATGCACAATTACAGTATCACGTAAGAGGAAAAATTGGCCTTGGACTTCGCCCCGTCCATCATTTATTGGTGCACCTGAGCTCGATCAGAGCAGTGCCATGATGCCCTGGTTTACAAAAACATTGATATGATTCAGGCTTATTGTAAAGACAGTATCTTATTTTAAGGGTGGAATTGTCTCTTAGATTCTTTCAAATTAATTGTCTTTTTTTTTGGTAGGTTTTCACCGACATGAGGACGTGGTGTGAAAAGCGACGCATTCACTTGGTCGACTGCGACCTGAGATGGGTAAGTAAAGAATGCATTGTTATCTTAACCGTGCCAATATTCAGTACAGCTGTCAGTCACTTACAAATTTTATACATGTAATTGTAGAGTGTACACTTTAAAATAGTATCAAGCAAAACATATAATAATGTGTATGCAAAAGAGAAATAAGTTACAGGTAATATGGATTGTACATGCGTAGATGAAATTCACACCAGAGTCTGGACAATGAGCATCCATCTATATCTTGATAGGATATTTGTTGATTCCAGAGAAAACATTGTAATAGTCCTTGCAGTCTGGAATGTTATTTTATGAATAAATACAGATACATGTAGGAGCCATAGATTTGTTTTTGTATCGCTGAGTAGTAAAGTCTTTGGCAGATCTACATGTATGTTAGTATGGTACATGTAGTTTGTCAACATGTTTGCAGATTGTTGAATACAGGCCTGGAATACAATACATGTATTAACCATTAAAGTGCCATTTGTTGATTATTTCATCATCAAGAAACACAAATCTCATAGGGCAGCATTATGCTTGGCACACAAAGGGATAAGTTATGTTATGTGTGTGTGTGTGAACAGAGAGGTGTAAGGAATGGAGTCAGCACGAAGTGTAATTTATTCCTACAGCAGTCGTGTGCATTGATGTCACAATGGAATAGTTTACGCGTTTGGCTCTTTGATCGAGGGAGATCCGCCGCCAAACAAGCATGACAAATTTTGGATGCATTTAGAGGAATATATATTCTGTATGCGCAGAAGATTTCAGAACCACTACATGAACTGAAGTGCATGTGCAGTAGTATTACATCTTATAAAGATACGATTCTGTGAATTTCAGATTATATTGTTGCTTCGTTTTTGTGATAAAATGAGAACACTGTAGAAAACATGCCAGAGAAATGCCTCCATATCACACATTTCCAAATCATATTTCCTTAAAAATATCTTGTAAATCGTTTATTGAGTGTTTCATCTTTCATGGAAACAACCTCAATTTCGTGTGCGGAGGTGTCCGAAAAAGTTACGGACCAAATTCTTTCTATAATTTTTTCAAA
This sequence comes from Arbacia lixula, assembly GCA_963669155.1. NCBI lineage: Eukaryota > Metazoa > Echinodermata > Echinoidea > Arbacioida > Arbaciidae > Arbacia > Arbacia lixula. The sequence goes on along the minus strand of OZ022580.1, from coordinate 18,183,690 downwards.
GTTTCCCTTCGCTTACCCCAAAACTAATTCACAGTGTGTGTAAACAGATCAGCAACGAGCTCCCAGCGAAGGCTGAACGGTTGGCATACTTCTCAAAACAGATTTTCTTTTGTTATTCATAGGAAGGCACTACCTAATTAGAAATACAGCTAGTTGTTTAAAACACCTGAATGTCTTGGATTTTTATGAGGCGGCGGACCTCATAGATCAAAGGAAGTCAATCCGAGCGCAGTCCATCCATGATAGGTCCATGGTGTGAATAACCAGCAAGCGGCTTACGTGTGCTTTGAAGATGCAGCCATGCACACATACCAGAGAGACATGTACAGGTGTACAGTATACACCTGCACAGTGTACACACTCAATACAATAATACAACTGGTAGCAATGCCAACACAGTGTATAATAAAAAGAGGAATGTAGGTCGCACACACAGGGGGTACAGTTACGGGCAAATTTTGCATAGCTGGTTCCATTGATGCACATATGTACATTACCAGTGGCTGAATTGGTTGCCATGGTGACGGCATCAACAATAAAGAGTGTCATATTAATTGTGTATTGCGTAGAGGCGTGCATAAAGTATTGCTTGAGTGTCGTCTATATGAAAAATTTATGGTGCTCATTGGAGCTTTAAACTGGAAAATATGGGATCATTTTTAGTAAGGGTCATGGTATCGTGGAAATGCCAAGGTCTGTAGCATTAGTTGAGGAACATACACCTGTCCAATGGGAAGAAATCTATAAAATGCAATAGATTGCAGTACATGTGGAAGATTTTGTTTTGATATTTACATACTGTATATCCATCGATCATGTGAGTGTCTGTATTTCCTGTATTATGGGATGGGATGTTGTCTTTCCTCAATCACCCTGTTCCACACAGTCCAATTTGTGACATGTTGAAGTGGTCAAAGTTCTGCTGCTGCAATCTGTGGTCTTGATTCTTGAATACCCCAAACTGAGGTCTTTTTTCTCTTTAATCTCAACTGACGGACTTTATTATTCGATTTGGCATTGATTCAATCAAATAAACAAACTTGTATCATAGAACACCTTAATCTACCTTGAAAATAAGATATTACAGCAAACACTTTCATAGATGTATGATTAAACAAAACACTGTTTCATCTTTTGTTTTCTTTGCAGCACAAAAGCTCAATTAGCTTTGTTTCTTAATTGTTATCTTTGTTTTTTATGTTTATACAATTTGAATAAGATTCTAAATAAGACTTGAAATTACTCTTTAGATGGAGTTCTATTATCTGTTCCATTATGCACATTTTTTTTTATATGGCTTTTACATGTCACATATTCTGCAAAATCAGAAAGATTCATCGATAATATGTCCAGCAGAGTCCTTGTAATTGATAATGAATAATGACGCATGTGCTCCTTGACCATGTTCAAGCATGTGCAATACCAACTTCAATGATCTGTGCAGTTACAGTAGGACATACAAAATGCATAAAATTGATAATTTTTGCATTATTAAGCACCATTTGAACTTTTCATACCGATGGAAGGACATCAGTTTTCATCAATAGTATTAGCTTTCTGACCTTTATTTGTCAAAACATGACATTGTAATTTGTGCAATTATACTAACAGTACATATAGTTGAGAATGTGAAAGAGAGATTCTAGAGTTCTACAAGATCTATACAGTGTATGAAGAATGTTTGATATTGTTGCTGTGCTTAACTTACAGGGTGTGCCACAAAACACTACCTCTGAGGAAACTTTGCGGACGTGTTTAGGAGAGATTGATAGATGTTACCAGGACAACATTATGCCCTTCTTTCTCAACCTCACAAGGTATGTTCCCACTAAACTGACTCCTCAATTCTCTCTTAGTTGAATATTTTCGGTTTAAAACACAGGAAACTAAAGCTAAACTTAGTCTTTTGTAAGTGTTAGAAAAATAAAAAATGATTTTCTCTTTTCATTCTTTCTTTTTTTCCCCTTTCTTCACCTCATCGATGGGTCAATTATGTGAAAGAATACAACCACATGGTGTTACCCAAAAATTTAAATAGTATTTATTATTGCACTCACCATGGAAACATTCAAAGAACTTTTAAAAGACATCTGTCTTTCTTGTTTCCTCAGTGAGCGCTGCGGATGGATTCCCACCTCCCATGACGTCCCAGAATCCCTCTCCAAGGAGTATCAATGGGTGCATGGCCTGTCTGTCACTGAGATGGAGATCCTGCATGGAGCCTACAGGATAGACAACCCCAATTGTAGGTTTGAACCCTTTGTGTGGGTTATTTCACCATTAAAGGGATAGTTTACCCTGAAATTAAGTTGGTTTCAATAAAAGGAGACACATGAAAGAAACTCATTAGTGAAAGTTTGATGAGAATCCGTCAAAGGATTACGATCTTTTAAAGTTTTGATAATGTGACGTAACGCGCGTGGTGTTCTCCCATATGCTGTGTACAGAATAAAAGTATCATAACTTTCTTATCCTTTTTGTCAAACATTCACTGATATGTTACATTCATGTTTCTGCTTTTATTGTCTCGCCCACCGGAGGTGAAGGCGAGACTAAGGGATCCAAATGGCATCCGTCCGTCGTCCGTCCGTCGTCCGTCGTCCGTCCGTCGTCCGTCGTCCGTCGTCCGTCACAAATGTTAAAGTTTACCTGCAAGACTCTCTTATGATCCATAACTTCACATGGGTTGCTTGGATTACAACCTAACTTGGGTCATAGATGCACTGGGGGTACCTTCATGTTATGGTGGCGTTGGAGGTCACAGGATAAGGTCAAAGGTCATTTGAGGTCATACGTTAAAGTTTACCTGCAAGACTCTCTTTTGACAAATAACTTCACATAGGTTGCTTGGATTACATCCTAACTTGGGTCATAGATGCACTGGGGGTACCTTCATAATATGGTGCTGTTGGAGGTCACAGGATAAGGTCAAAGGTCATTTGAGGTCATACGTTAAAGTTTACCTGCAAGACTCTCTTTTGACAAATAACTTCACATGGGTTGCTTGGATTACAACCTAACTTGGGTCATAGATGCACTGGGGGTACTTTCATGTTATGGTGGCGTTGGAGGTCACAGGATAAGGTCAAAGGTCATTTGAGGTCATACGTTAAAGTTTACCTGCAAGACTCTCTTTTGACAAATAACTTCACATGGGTTGCTTGGATTACAACCTAACTTGGGTCATAGATGCACTGGGGGTACCTACATGTTATGGTGCTGTTGGAGGTCACAGGATAAGGTCAAAGGTCATTTGAGGTCATACGTTAAAGTTTACCTGCAAGACTCTCTTTTGACAAATAACTTCACATAGGTTGCTTGGATTACAACCTAACTTGGGTCATAGATGCACTGGGGGTACCTTCATGTTATGGTACCGTTGGAGGTCACAGGATAAGGTCAAAGGTCATTTGAGGTCATACGTTAAAGTTTACTTGCAAGACTCTCTTATCACACATAACTCATCACATGTTGCTACAATGGCAATCAAACTTGGATGATGGATGCACTGGGGGCACCTGCATGTTATTGTGCTGTAAGAGGTCACATGATAAGGTCAAAGGTCATTTGAGGTCATACATTAAAGTTTACTTGCAAGACTCTTGGTGAAGGCTTCCTAACTTGTCCACAGAATTGTGTGAGCATGTGTGAGCATTACTGATGTAGATTTAGGCAAACATTACTCATGCACATTTATGCAAATTTATTCAAAGTCACTATTTTGCACCTGATTTTGATGTTGTCTGTTTAAAGTTGCTTATTTGTTTGTTTCAGTTTTCTTTTGCGTAGCAACGGAGATCGCGATATTTCTGGTTATTTTCGCAAGTGGGCGAGACACAATATTGCTAATGCCTTGTTGAAATCAACTTGTCTTCAGGGTGAGCTATCCCACCCAAATCCTATAGAGCAGTAGTGTGTCAGGCGCACATAGTGTTCACCCATGACATCAGATTGCTTAAGTCCAAGTAGAGAAATCAGATTAACAGAGTCACCAAAATCAGACGTATGGAAGGAATGTCAAGAAAAAAATTGTCTTTGAAAATGATAATAACTTGCACTGAATCTGGACTATTCACATTCATAGTCAACTCTGTTGGTCTGTAATGACATTTGTCTGCATTTGACTGCATTAGTTCTTTTGCATCATGCCTATGCAAGACAATGCATGCCTGATCTACCTTGAATATAGGGTAAGATAGCGTAACTGGTTATAATATGCATGCAGAAAAGCAAGTTGGAAGTTAGTATTCCCAGCCACACATGGGGAAAATGCTCACTCAATTTAAAAAAAAGATGCAAATACTATTTCCTGACCTTAGGTAGGATACCTTGTGCTAAAGCTTTGAAGTTTGTTCCATTTTATGCTCTTTCTTTTTGCAGCACTCTTCATGATCAGAAACCAGTCCTTCCTGTCATCGCTACCAGAGGAGTTCAGAGATGAGTTCGTTGACCCCAACCCCATCGCTCCTCACAAGATGGAGGTCCTCAAACATATGCTCAAGTCTAGACTGGTACGAAACGCTCGCTCTGTCTTTATTTATCTATCTATTTATCTATCTATCTATCTATCTATCTATCTATCCATCTATCCATCTATCTATCTATCTATCTATCTATCTATCTATCTATCTATCTATTTATGTTTCTATTGATATTTCTATCTATTTCTCTATCTATCGATCTATTTATGTTTCTATTGATATTTCTCTCTGTCTATCTATCTATCTATCTATCGATCTATCTATGTTTCTATTGATATTTCTATCTGTCTATCTATCTATTTATCCATCTATCATTCTCTATCTTCCGATCTTTCTATCATGTGCTGAGTTCTGAACTGTTATGAAGTGCTCTTTCTGTCTCTCATGTGTGTCAGTCTTATAACATCAAGTTGTTCTTGATTGCTCATCTTTGGCACAGGCAAAACTTGCCTCTGTGAATGAGCCTTTAGTGTTTGTACTCTTCTAATTGAGCTAATCATGAGCACAATATGTACTTGATCAATTTCATAACAAAATTTGATTTCTGATTTTTCTAGCACAGCAAAACGCACCATGTGAATGTGCCTTTTCTGCTATGTGCTTCTGTAATGGAATTGATCATGAGTTTCATATTAAATTGGTCACTTTCAAAGAAGTGTTCATGATTTTCTATCTTCATGGTGCATGCCAGAGGCAAGCATGCCTATGTGAATATGCCTTTATTTGTTATGTTCTTCTGTAATTGAACTGATCATGAGCCGAAAATTTAATTGATCACTTTTATAAAGCAAGTTGTTCTTGATTTCTGATCTCCAGGGAAACCGTGTCCACTGGTACGATGTCGAGTACGCTGGAGTCGATGACGATGGCAAAGTGGAACTCAGCGGTCTCCAAGATAGCTTCTCCAAAATGGTAACATTCTTTAGCAAATCTGATCCAACCGACTTTAAACTAAACTTGATATGGCAATTTCTTGTAACAAAAATATGTTTGACTATGAATGTTCTGAAGAAAGCAGTGTGTACTGCTGTTTTTAAAGTAATTATCCCAGAGTAGTTGATAAAAGCTAGGAATAATTTTTTTTCAAGAGTTTCTTGTTTTCCCACTTGTGTTATTAGTTCTGCCATTGTACTGTTAATGATCTGAACATCTCTTGCCTATGGACTTTGAAACACTTTATCATTCTTACACATGAAATATGACATATGATCACTTTCAGATTCAGATTCAAATTCAGATCATCTGAATCTGAGAAATCTATGACTTGTTCAAGAAACAGAACATTTCAGTGTTATTATTACTCATTATAATCATATATCATATTGTCATTACAATGATTATTCTGTGTACCAATCGCCAGGTGTATGACTTCTTCAAGACTCGGATTGAGGAGCAGTACCCGCTCCTTGAGGCAAACCTAGACCCATACCAGCAGACCAAGGAGGCTCATGAAGTATGTATGCCCGACTAGTGGTTCAGCCCTAAACCCTTACATTATCAGGCCTTGTAAAGCTCACTGGCTTAATACATGTTATCATGCCAATGGTAATGAGAGAGTTTAGATGGAAAGTTGCAACTTCCTAGCCCATAAACTTGTACCAAATATTAGAGAATCTTTGAAATAAAGACACTGTACTGGGCCATGTTGCATATAGGTTTTCAATTATTGTAACTCACCATCATTGGTAACTAGCATGGCAACAGGTGCAATAATAACAGCCCATTGACGGTTGCCATGGTAGTTACCATTGACGGTAAGTTACAACAATTGAAAACCTATATGCAACATGGCCCTGGTTTTATAGGTTTAGCCTAAAGACGCTCCAATATAATGTGGAAAGTTAACACCGTAGTGGTAATAACACAAAATACGATTAGAGGCACTATAACTGGTAGTGGTTGACCCCTAGGCATCCAGGGAAAGAGCAGAACTCTGTGGGATACATTCTGTGCTAAATAATCTGCTGCTCCATAAGATTTGTATGTACTTCGAGTACCAAGATGCAATCCACACCCATAAAGATACATTGACATTGAAGGGGTGGGCAGCTGCACCTCACCACCTGTACTTTGGAACTAACGTTTTCCCATCGGGGCAAAGCACAGAGATTGCATTATGTAGTGATCTTTAAATCAACACAACAACCAAAAAAGATAGTGTCACTTTTCAAAAGTCACAGGAGCAATTTTTTATGCCCTGAAACAATAAATAATAGTATTTTTGCTTTGTTTATGTAGTGTAACATTGTTATAACTTCTTATGTCTTTAAAAAATGTAAAGATATATTTTGTATATTTTATATATTCCCCTCAAAACGACCCTTTTGTGAATTTTGAAAAGTTACATGTTCGCTATTAATATGTGCTCACTCATGCGTGATGTGACGGATCAATCACATTTTCACACCGAAGTTAGTTATTGAGTGTAGGGAAGCTCCTACCCAATTATTTTTCTCAAAAACGTTTTTTTTTAAAAAAAGGTGGGTCTTACTTTTTTTGTTGTGTTTAGCAAGGCAGTCAGCCACTTTACGTAGTGTAGAAAGCCTCTGAAAATCCCAAGAAATGTTATTTTCAGAAGTGGTAGCGGCTAGCCCCTTCATGTGAAGGCACCTGTAGGAGTTGACTACATCGTCTTCAAACTGTTATCCCTTTGTCCTCACAGTCATTCCTGAAGAGTCGCGGTGGGATAGTCCTCGGCCGCAACAACATCCTGGAGCAGATCCAGATGTATGTGACGGACGTCGGCGTGGACAAGGCCCTCGTGCTCAGCGGCGGGGCGGGCAGCGGGAAGTCGTCGATCATGGCCCGCATTGCCGACGTCGCACAGACCATGGCCTTAAATAAGCGCATTCCTGGGTGAGGAGAGGCGGGGATGAGGGTGTGTCTGTGTGTAACATAAAGTTCATTGAAATGCTAGTTTCTCAGAAGTGCATGTATACACTGTATATTTCATGATGTTTTAATTTGCTCATATTTCACAAAATTGACCATGAATATAAATAACTATGCTTAAATATAAACACTCAATTCTTCTTGTAGCATATGGGGGAAAGTTGTTAATTTGCTTTACATTTATAAAAGAATGATAATCACCCATTGTTAAAAGTGACTTGACTTGACTGTAGTGGTGGTGACACAGGCTGGCATGTCTTCTACCCTAGCAATATTCAAGAACCAGTCATTCGTAACTTTCACTTGTTTCTACCTACTTTCTGTAGCGGTGGTGACACAGGCTGGCATGTCTTCTACCACTTTGTGGGGGCCATCCCCGGCTCTACCGACCTGGAACAGTGTCTCAAACGCCTGCTGAAAGAACTCAACGCCTTCAATGTAAGACATCCTTTTTTGACATGCAAACTTGCTAAGTATATGTAGAAATTATGTTTGTATACTCGCATGTGACCTTATGCATGGATATCAGTGTTTATAGTTGCTTTATAGCGGTGCCGAAACTTAACCTCGTGACTGCTTTCAAGCTCTTTATATTTGTACATATGTTGATTGCAATCAGCTCGATGTGTTTGTACATGTTGATTGCAATCAGCTTGATGTGTTTGTATATGTTGATTGCAGTCAGCTCGATGTGTTTGTACATGTTGATTGCAATCAGCTCTGTATGTTTGTACACATTGATTGCAATTAGTGACTGCAATCGATTGCATGTCAGCTGTGAGGTTGATGTCAGGCACCATTGAATGTGTACGCTTTTGTTTTAATTTTACCCTTGACCTTCCTAATCAATACTGCATGATATTTCTTTTTGATTTTGTTTGACCCTTGACATTCCCAGTTAGCACTGCATGGCCTTCCTTTCAAATTTGCCTATCCAAAGTTGATCTATCCATTCAATGTGAAGGAAACTGCAAAGTTAATGTGAATGATGTTTTATAACTTGATGATGGGAATTGTGCAAGTTATTATTGTCTAGCATCTATATTACTGTGTAATTGGTCTTTGTATGTAGATTGAGTGCCAAGCTCTTCAAACATGTCATCATTGTACATTGTGCACAAATCGGCCTTTGGGCTGCCGTGTTTGTTCAAAATAACCTTTATAGTTGAATGCAAATTCTACATATTCTGTAAACTTTCCAGATGATACCTTTGAACTTTGACCTTTCTCGTTGACTAGGCGGCCACCATGCCCAAAAACCTGGAGGCGTGCTGTCAGCTGGCCTGTGGTGTGCTGTCCAACCCCAAGACACCACCGGTCATCGTCATCATCGATGCCCTCAACCAGGTCAGTCCATAGATGCACCAGCATTGTGGAGTAGTGCTAGCAACTTATGGCTCATGTACAAGAGATCCTGGGTTCAAACGTTTATAGAGTGTTTATTCTTTAGTTATGCCACCTTTCACCAGCATTGTGGTTTAGTGGTAACAACTTGTGTCTCTCTTACAAGAGATTCTGAGTTCAAACCTTAACAGTGTGTATTCAGTAGTTATGCCACCTTTCACCAGAATTGTGGTGTAGTGGTAACAACTTGTGTCTCTCTTACAAGAGATCCTGGGTTCGAACCTTAACAGTGTTTATTCTGTAGTTATGCCACCTTTCACCAGAATTGTGGTGTAGTGGTAACAACTTGTGTCTCTCTTACAAGAGATCCTGGGTTCGAACCTTAACAGTGTTTATTCTGTAGTTATGCCACCTTTCACCAGAATTGTGGTGTAGTGGTAACAACTTGTGTCTCTCTTACAAGAGATCCTGGGTTCGAACCTTAACAGTGTTTATTCTTTAGTTATGCCACCTTCCAACAGCATTGTGGTGTAGTGGTAACAACTTGTGTCTCTCTTACAAGAGATCCTGGGTTCGAACCTTAACAGTGTTTATTCTTTAGTTATGCCACCTTTCAACAGCATTGTGGTGTAGTGGTAACAACTTGTGTCTCTCTTACAAGAGATCCTGGGTTCGAACCTTAACAGTGTTTATTCTTTAGTTATGCCACCTTTCAACAGCATTGTGGTGTAGTGGTAACAACTTGTGTCTCTCTTACAAGAGATCCTGGGTTCGAACCTTAACAGTGTTTATTCAGTAGTTATGCCACCTTTCACCAGAATTGTGGTGTAGTGATAACAACTTGTGTCTCTCTTACAAGAGATCCTGGGTTCGAACCTTAAACATGTTTATTCTGTAGTTATGCCACCTTTCACCGTATTGTGGGGTAGTGGTAACAACCTGTGTCTCTCTTACAAGAGATCCTGGGCTCAAACCTTAACCATGTTTATTCAGTAGTTATGCCACCTTTCACCAGCATTGTGGTGTAGTGGTAACAACTTGTGTCTCTCATACAAAGGATCCTGGGTTAAAAAAAACCCACCAGTGCTTATTCAGTAGTTATCAGGTTAGAAGTTGTAACACCTTACGCTAGCATTGTGGCAAAGCGGTAGTGGTAAGACCTTGTAATAAGAGATCCTGGGTTCAAGACAAGTTTATATTATATCAGTATAAAAGTGTGTCTTATTTTCTGTCATTTATTGGTATAAACCATCACAAATTAAATGCATTTTTTTGTCCCATTCTGTTTTAGTTTGATGATGACAAGACGAACTCCGTCCTGAGCTGGCTGCCGAGAAAGCTTTCCAGTCAGGTGCGCGTAATTCTGGCGATGATAGACGACACCCCGCCTCACAAAGAGCTTCATGAAAGGGCTATCAAGCCTCAAGAGATCCTTGTCACCCCCCTAGACATGAGTGCAAGACAGGTAAGAGATTAAGTAGGATTAATGGGGATTAATGTTGGTCTTAGACCCTGGGATTATGATACCTTGTCACCCCCCTAGACATAAGTGCAAGACAGGTAAGGGATTAGTTAGGATTAATGGGCATTAATGGTCAACCAAAAAAATACACGGGAGCGGCGGGCGAATTCGCCCCGGAAACACCTAAAAGAGCCCCCGAAACAGGCCAATAATGCAATTTCGTGGGCGACACAAAAATAGGAAATCGCCCCTGTAACATTTGGCACACGACTAGACTACAAGCAGCCAATCCTAGCTTGACGGCCGCGCACTGCACTGCGGCAATTTGCACAGCGAAGATTGAAAGCGCGCAAGCAAACACAGCATGTTTCACCGACTCACTGTACTGCTGAATGCATGCTGTGTGTAGTGCAGTATCCATCGCATGTGGAGCGTTTCTTCCATGCGCGCGCGCCCGATATCTATGGTAAGCCGTTCCCGCCATAATGCGTGCCAAAACCATACGCGTACGTTCTGACTTGCACGCGTATGGTTTTGGCACGCGTTTTGGCGGGAACGGCTCTTCATAGTTTCTTCCATGCGCGCGTGCCCGATACGAATGCATAGTAGTGCATACCTAGCTAGGCCTAGGCGCTCGGCTAGACTGCCAGTCGGCCATGCATATGATCGTACGTGTACTGTGTAGTGTATGCAAAGCATACGGGGTACATGAATAATGAATGCTTCCGAGGCGAGCTTTGAAGTTTGAGAAGAACATGGATAAATTCCTGGTTCGAGCGGAAACAACAGGGGTTCAGTATCTAATGACCCGTTCATTAGCGGTACGACTAAAGCAAAGAAGTTTTCGGCTTCCCGCACAGCTGCTCGAACCAGGAATTTATCCATGGCGGTTTTTTTTCTCAAACTTCAAACTAGCTTCAAAACTTCGGCCGTCAAGCTGCTAGTGCTATGCTATGCATGGCATAGTCAGACGTCAGCGACTCAGCTCAGTCAGAGCCAGGCCTTGGGGCAGGGGCATAAACGTAAACATGCACAGTACATACGGTACGGTAAGTACAATTTGATATAAATCTTGTAATCTAAATTTAAGATTTGATAAATGTTATGTAGATCTAATGTAGTTGAATTTTGAAGATTTTCAATGTCAAGGAATATGAAAAAAAAAAATGCACGGCAAACTGTGTTGCCCATGAATTGTCACAACGGGATAGTCACAATACATGTAGCTCTCCCGTAGTTACGGCCGCCTTACTAGTCGGCAAACGGGTATGGCAGCTGCTGTGGCTTACCAGTTTGCCGACTAGTAAAGCGGCCGTAACTACGGGAGAGCTATTGTTTGATTGTGACTATCCCGTTGTGACCATTTATGGCCGGGCAACACAATTTGCCGTGCATTTTTTTTCATATTCCTTGACATTGAAAATCTTCAAAGTTTAACTACATTAGATCTACATAACATTTATCAAGTCTTAATTGCAGATTACAAGATCTATATCAAATTGTACTTACCGTATGCATGTTTGTGCCCCTGGCCCTGGCTAGTCTGACTATGCCTGAAAGCCGAAAACTTCTTTGCATTAGTCATATCGCTAATGAAATATTTAACCTGTATCAACTTTTTAATTTGTTTTAAAGTCAACAAAATAGGCAGCAGAGCAGCCCTGCACTGCTGACCATCATCCCTTCAATGTGGCACACACACACACACACACACACACACACACACACACACATACACACACCAGTAGCGTACGCAGGGGGGGGGGGGGTTCAGGGGGTTTACCCCCCCCCCCCCCCCCTTTTAGTTTTGTTTTTTTTGGTCAACCCCCCCCTCCTCTTTCCCCTCCAATTTTTTTAGTTTTTTTGGCTGAATTCCCCCCCCCCCCCCCCCCCCCACTAAGAGCACTGTTTGAGACTTGACGGAATGGAGAAATTTGTGAAGAAAAAACACTCCCCAAAACCCACCACTACCACCCCCCGCCACCCCCCCCCTCCATGCTTATCAACTTCTCGTAACCCCCCCCCCCCCTTACAAAAATCCTGCGTACGCGCCTGACACACACACACACCAAAAAGAAAAGAAAAACGCAAACAAAACCGCGAAATAGCTCCAGAAATTGTAGCCCTGGAAAGTGGAAAAAGAGCCCTGGAAAATGAAAAAGTAGCCCTGGAAAATTTTTAAGTTTCTCCAAAAAGAGCCCTGGAAAGAAAAAAAGTAATTTTTTGGTTGTTAATGGTGGTCTTGCACCCTGGGATTATGATACCTTGTCACTCCCTTAGACATGAGTGCAAGATAGGTAAGAGAATAATTAGGATTAATATGGATTAATGTTGGTCTTACACACTGGGATTATGATACCTTGTCACCCCCTTAGACATGAGCGCCAGACAGTTAAGAGATTAATTAGGATTAATAGGGATCAAGGGTGGTCTTACACCCTTGGACACAAGAATGTCCATTATAAAAAAAAAATAATCAGATCAAACCCTGAATACAGACCCCTTGCATATGTTATGCTTGCCTTGAAAGAAGAAAAGAAGACTGTGAGATATATATGAAGAAGAAAGATGATCAGAACATAAGAAAAAGAGTAAGTAAAAAGGAAGAGATAGAAAAGTAAAGTAGATAAAGTAGATAAAAGGATGTAGATGAATTAAAAAGAAAAGGAAAGATGGGGAGAAGAACAAGATGTGAAGGAGGTGGTTTTGACGGGGCAGAGAATTAGTAAACAGCAGAAGAGGAGGAAGAGGAGGACCACAGCCCTTTTGCATAAAACTTACCATTGATGGTAACCTTGCTACCAATGGCTATTTCTATGGAAACCTTAAATTTCATTGTCTGTTGAGCGATGGTACCATGGTACATGTACCATTAATGGTAAGTTTTATGCAACGGGGCCCAGGTAAAGGAGAATGAGGAAATACCCCTCTACTTCCGACATTGTCAAATCTGACACTTCTTCTTACTCCTCCCGTCTCCTTTCTCATGCAGCAAATTGTGACGGAGATGCTGGCAAAGTACAACAAGAAGCTGGACGAGGGTCAGATGGCCAGCCTACTGTCCAAGGAGTCTTCCCAGAATCCTCTCTGGCTGTCCATCGCCTGCGAGGAGCTCCGAGTCTTTGGTCTGTTTGCCAAGGTCACGGATAAGATCAACAGCTTGGCTGATGGCCTGCTGGAGTGAGTTTCCTGACAGATGTTATTTCTTGACTCATCCATCTCTTTCCTCTAGTTTACATTCTATATATATATCTATGTGAATCAAGCTTGTTTAACTCTTGATATACCATTGATACATTATTGCACAGGTAATACATGCAATGTGTTCTGGCTGGTGTTTATGAACAACTGGTGATCCTTTCTTGTTCAAAATGCGATACCACACTTTGTTAATTGAGAATCTGATTTAGCACAACAAGGGATCACCAGTCGTTCGTATAGTCATTCGTAACTTACGAACAGCTTGGTGAAACACCCCCCTGGTGCACGAGGGGTCTGAGAATATTACTGACAATGTCATTTTGTCCGTCTAGACTATTGGAACAGGTGTTTTCTCGCTTTGAGTAGGATAATGGAGGCATGCTGTTATTATATATGTAATACTCTGTATACTCTGTAGACTCTTGAAACAGATGTTTCAAACAAGTATTGCACAATGAGATTTTTGTGACTCTGCTTTGTTTCTTCAATCGAAGAACAGGTATTGATTGCAATGTCATTTTGTCCATCTAGACTCCTGGAACAGGTGTTTTCTCGCTTTGAGGAGGAGAATGGAGGCATGCTCCTGGTGGCCACGCTGTGTCTCCTGGAGTGCTCCGCTACAGGGCTCCTGGAGACAGAGCTCCTGCTCATCCTGGGAGACGAGGACAACCTCATGCCGGCTGACAAGGATGCTGACAACAGCAAGGGTAAGAGTCCAGCCAAGTCAAGAGTACATGTATAGTGGAGCCTGAGATCAAATGCACAGTGATTGCATTCAAATGCAATCTGCTCCATACATTGACAGCAGTCTGACTGCATTAGACTGTGACGATGATCTCAGGCCCAACTCTAGTTCATTATAGGGACAGTACACCCTGAAATCATTTTGGTTTCAATAAAATGAGACATATGAAAGAAACATATTAGTGAAGGTTTGACGAAAATCGGTCAAAGGGGAAGGAAGTTATTTGATTTTAAAGCTTTGATTTTGTGATGTCACAGGTGCTCTCCCATATGTTGTGTACAATATTTTTGGAAAATGTCCGTTTCCTCAAAAGCATATTTACCATTTCACCTGTGCGTTTGATATATCATTAGACACATGATTTTATACACATATTGCCATGAAAAGAATGTATTCCTGCATCAAAGAACAGAAAAAGGCAATTTATGGAATAAATCTGTACACAACATATTGGAGAGCAGTTCGCACGCGATGTCACAAAATCAAAACTTTAAAATCAAATAACTTTTTTTCCCTTTGACCACTTTTTTGGTCAAACCTTCACAATTATATTTAGATTCTAATCAAAAATGCACTCATGCAAACTTTGAGATTATGTCACAGGTGGCCAAAATTTGTGGCCAAGTTTTGTAGCCAAATTTTGTTGCTAAGATCTCAGGGGGGCATAATGGCCTCCCTTGGGTAATAGGAAGATGCCAAATGAAGGTTAAGAGCAATGCAAATGGCTAGTTTGACTAAACTATTGGGGCATTTCTTTCTCACAGACCACGGAGAGAAGGAGAAGAAAAACAAAGACATGTCTCCCTTGCCGGCAGCCAAGTGGGCCGTGGTATACCGGGCACTCAAGCCCTTCATCCGGCCGTTTGGAGACAGTGGGGAGGGGCGGCTGGACTTCTACCACCGAGCCCTCAGCAAGGCCGTCAGGAAGAAGTGAGTGCATGGCTGGCGTTTTAACTTATAACTCGTTTTATTTATTAATTTTGTTTATTTTTGTATTCATGGATAGCAAACTATATTGATTAGAAGCACAGGCTGAAAATTTCAGCTTAAAATGTTATTTATCTATATAAAAATTATTTATAAAATGTTTGGGCCAAATATTTTGAGGATTTGTGCTTTAATCACTACTCTCTCCGAATGTGGATCATTTGAGGACAAATCACTTTAACCCTTGACACGTCATGTGTGCATTTTTGCACAAATAATGCACACATATCCCATAGAGCAGTACTTCGTCAAGCACACAAAGGGTTAAGTAAGTTTACATGAATACATGAATTGAAGCTCATTGGCAAGAAGATTGTTCATGATCACCTTTTTTGAAGGTTTTTTGTCTTCCCAGTACAGTATATTCTCTTTAATCATGAGGTGTTTTGTGATCCTCTTTATGAAGGTACTTTGAAAACACGGCAGCCAAGCGTGTGTATGACAGGACCTGGTGGCACAAGCGACTGGCCGATTTCTTTTCAGAGGTTAATTCTGTCAACAGGAAGGTAGAGGTAAGTCAAACAAGAGGAAAGAATCTTAAAGTGTTTATTTTGCTGTTGGTGCTGACCATAAATAGCTTATGTCCCTGTTAAGAGACGGGGATGATGGCAATGATGATGAATTTGATGATGATGATGATGGTGATGATGATGATGATGATGATGATGATGATGATGATAATGATAATGAGGAATGTGATGATGATGATGAATAAGTGATGATGATGTTGATGGTGATGATGGTGATTATAATGATGATGGTGAATGTGAAGGTTATGATGATGATGTCAGATGATGATAATGAGGAATGTGATGATGGTGATTATGATGATGATGGTGAATGTGATGATTATGATGATGTCAACATTTATAATGGTAATAATGGTTCAATGAGCTGTGTGTAACAATGCTGGTGATGGTGATGCTCATGATGAAGAAGATGATGAATTAAACTTGAAAATATTCTGTGTCAAATGATGATGACGTGATGCGACGATGATAATGATGAAGATGATGATGATGTTGAAAACTTTAAAGATGATATGATGCCGAGTCCATCCTTTGACATGCTTTGTCAACTGATGATAAATCCTACGTGTGAGATGCTGTCAAACGATGATAATAATGATGTGGAAACCCCAAAGATGATATGATGTCCGGTCCAAACTTCCCTGTGACATGCTGGCTCAAAGTGTGGTTGATAGTGATAAAGATGATGATAAAAATGATTTTGATGATTCTAACTTTTGACACGCCCTCCTCCTGACCACCACCCTCCAGGAGCTGCCTGTCCACCTATTGGCCATCAAAGACCTTGACCGCCTGCAGAGCTTCCTGACTGACTGGGAAGTCTTTGACCAGCTGTACAATGAGGACTACAGCACGGTGCTCCTGCGCTACTGGCGAGAGGTAAGAAAGGGGTGTAGCCTTGCTCCAAGGTTGCGAACTTTATTTCTGCTGTTCACATGATACATTTTGCATTGTTTTTATTTACATAAATGATTTTCAGACAGTAAAAAAAAGGACAAATTTTGCAGATTGTTTATTGCTTTATTCTGGGCTGCCCGCATAAGCTTCGTTGGTGTTAGCTACAAAGCGCTACAAATGGGTAGCCTGTACTATACACTGTATTTTGATGCACTACAATCAAAATAGGCACAGTGTGTCTCTTGTCATTGTAATAGTACGATGCGTATGACTTGTGTTGTATCATTTTGTAGGCTCTGCTTGCTAAGGCCACCGCAGAAAACACCATTTTGTCATGAGTCTTCAATCGTCCGGCCCTACGACTTAAAATTGGAAAGTCACCTTTTTGCACAATACCAATGACTGGATGACACGATTCCACCAGTCACAGTCATACGACTGGTCGGATCGTGTCATCTACCGTGGTCTTTAAATGCATGTCACCTGTATGCTCTTCTCTATAATGCCTATTTTTGTAGTAAGTGTAAACCAAGGATGTTTGATTTGTCTCAGGGCTTTGGAGAAGGGTGGCAGGACAAGATGCTAGACCTGTACACTAAGAGCATGGAGAAAGTAGCGAATAGTGACCTACCCAAGGAGCACATCGCAAAGACGTACGAGCGTGTCGCAAGAGTCATGTAAGTAAGGGAGGGGATTTTCATGCTACCTTGCATGCCTGTAGGTTGTAGTTTTATCAAAAGATTATAGCAATTCAATTCTCTCTGTAAAGTGCTCCTTTTATTAGTTAAATGTTAACATTTTTCTGTGTTTGTATACTGTGTAAATCATGTGCAGATTGTCATTGCCCGGGAATCGTGATATTTTGAAAACACCATGAATAAATCAAGGGGCTAGGTCTTTCTGGGGGTTTGAAGAAGGAGACCTCTCTCTCTTGCATCCCATCTCTCTAAAAATAAATTTTAAGTAGAACAAAATGTTTGAATAATATTAAACATATTGTAACATAAAAAACATCACAAGAGTCATGTAAATGGGCTACATCACCCCAGATGACTCAAGGGAGAAAGGGTAGGGGTCTTGGAAGAAATCTCTCTCCTCCGCAGTCTCCTTTTCCTCTTATTTTTTGTAGACAGGTTTGAATGTTGTGGTCATTACCCACAGGTGCAAACTGCATGGTCTTTGTTGACAGATTTGATTGTAATTTTACAGATAGTTGTATTGACAGATGATGACTTTGAACGTTTCTAATCATTGTCAATCTTGTTGACAAGAGTGCCTCATGAATCTAAATCCAATCAAAATGTGTTTGTTTTCTCCCGTTGCATAGCAACCAGTCAGGCAAGCACATGGAGGCGTTTGCCTTGCTGAAGAAGGCCATGGACATTGAGCTGCAAGAGCTTGGCTCACGGCCAGAGAGGATGGTGGAGCTGTACCATCTGGCCTGCACAGTCTACGACGAGGTGAGGCGTTATGTGGTGGTGGTGGTGATAATAGTGAGGAGGAGGAGGAGAAGAAGAAGGAGAAGAAGTAAACAAAAAAAGATGAATAAGTTGTTGGTGATAAAGATGATTATTATATGAAATGCTATGAGATGCTCTTTTCTCCCCTCTTCTCTCGTCAGTAGTTGTAGTTGCTTCTAGTAGAAGTAGTAATAGTGATAGAAGTTGTAGTGTTGGTTTGTGGTGTTGATAGTATTAGTGTAATGATATTAGAAGTAGTATTGGAGGTAGAAGTAGTGGTAGTTAAATTAGTTGTAGTATTAGGAGAGATAGTAGTAGTAGAAGTAGTAGAAGTAGTAGAAGTATTAGGAGAGATAGTAGTAGTAGTGACGCTCTTCAAAGGAAACAAGTAGTGTGCTTGCTAGAGCAGGTTTCACTATCACTTTGTAATGTCTCAGAAACTGAGTCTGGTTTCAATCAGGAACCTTGTTCAAGGGAAAAAATAGTGACGTGTTTCTATACAGAGAATTGTAAAGGAGATTTCACTGTTGCTTTGTGTCATTATCACAGAAACTGATCCTGGTTTCAATGAGAAACTTCGTTCAAAGAAAATAATTATTATGGGGCCGCTATACAGGTGGTCAGTAGAGCAGGTTTCACTGTAGGGCTTTGTGCCATTGTGAGGGAAATAAGTAGTGTTGGTAGAGCAGGTTTCACTGGCTTTGTGCCATTGTCAGAGAAATATATAATATTGGTAGAGCAGGTTTCACTGTAGGGCTTTGTACCATTGTTGGGGAAACAAGTAGTGTTGGTAGAGCAGGTCTCACTCTATCACTTTGTGTTGTTGTCACAGAAACTGAAGCTGTATGAGTACGTGGACCCTATCCAGATGAGGGAACTCCGGCCGGCAGTGGATTACGCCCGCAAGTCCATTGCCATAAGAGAGACGCTGGAAGGAGAAATTCACAAGGTACCCATGGGTGATGATATCATCTATGTTTTGCTGTTACTCTCTGTAGTAATAAGATCAAGGAAGTGGATATTGGCACCACTGCGGTGTCTGCAATATAAAAAATATTGTGTTTGGGACACCACATGATGATGATCATTATAATGATAATGATGTTAAAGGTGGTGATGATGATAATAAGGAGAAGGAGGAGGAGAAGGAGGAGAAGATGACTATGTTGTTGGTGATAAAATCTTTCAAGATGACTATCAACATCATTATCATAGCAAAATGAGATATGTGCGTTATATATTACAGCAGACAGGAACCAGACAGGAATAAATATGGTGATTCTGTCCCCCCCCCCCCTTCTGACAGTACAAGCTTGGGCGGACACTGATCCAGCTAGCCTTCAACCTGCAGGCATGGATGGAGTGTGGAGGGGACAACACTCTCAGCCAGACAGAGGCCTTGGATGAGGCTAAGCTCACTATTGCAAAGGCGGTCGACCTCTTCAAAGATGTAAGTTTTCTTTTAGTGTAATCAGTATCTCGTTATTACTTTGGTCCTTCAATTTTTTAAAAGGGTTTTGTGATTTTCACTATTTTGAAGCATCATAACTTACAACAATACATAACACTGGATTAGCACCTATGATATTTGATAAGAAAGCCTTGAAGGAGGCTAAGGTCATTATTGTTAAAGGTGGTGGAGCTGTTGAAAGATCTTAGTTTCCTCCTTGTGTAATCATTATATTGTTATTTGGTGCTTCAATTTTCAAAGAGATATGTGCTTTTCGCTATTCTGAAGCATTATACATTACAGCAACACATAACATGTGATAATTAAGGAAGCCTTGGAGGAGGCTAACATCACCATTGCAAAGGCAGTGTACGTTATCAAAGATGTGAGTTTCATCCTAGTGAGCACCATGTTGTTATGAAGTGGTTCAGTTTTCAGAAGGGTGTTGTGCTTTTCACTATGTTGGGGCATTAGACATTAATCAAATATACCATGCACTAAGAAGTTCCAGTGAAATTATGGACTCCAAGGTGGCAGGAATAGTCCTATTCCTGCCGAGGAATCCATGACTCTGAGGGATCCATGATTTCACCTGGTACTTCAAAAATAGTGCATGTTGTATTTGATTTATATCCTACAAGAGAGAAAATGAGATGCCAACTTACCACAATTGCTCGTTTGTCACACAAGCAAACGATGCAAATAACGAAAAACGAAAACGAAAAACAGCCATTGTTGTTTATGTTTGCTGATCGACGACCTTTCACCGCGGCAGCCGCGCAAGCTCAGTTAAAAAATTGAGCAATCAATCGATGGATATCCATAGCAAAATATCCAGTTTTCTGAAATAATGATGTCAGAATATTGATAAAGTGAAAAATATTTTGAGGTCTAACATCACACAACATCATAGTTGAAATATATTTGGTCATATGATGCTGTTTGAACCAATCACTATACAGGATTTAATCTATATAGGATATAATACATTTTATCTATATGTAACTCTTGATTGATATTGAAATAAGGAAGCCTTGAAGGAGTTTTTTTATGAATGGTATTTCTATTCAAATGAAATATTCAAGTATTAACATGACCTTCTAACTATGAGGGTTACGTTGCTCCTCTCTGGTAAAAAAAATTGCATTGGTAACAACATTTTTGTTGACATAGCATAGAAAGTTGTCACAATGGAAGCTTAACAGCACTCCTAGTACAGCGGTAAGAAATATAGCATGGCAATTGTCAACAGATAGTATTGCTTAGATGGTTGGGGTTTGATCTTGATGTGGTTATTAAGTGGCTGTTTCTTTTATCTTTGATAGCTTGGCTCGGATGGGCACCTTGCAGACGCCACCATGACAAAAGGAGTTCTGGAGGAGAGAGGTTGCCAGGCTCAGGTCAATGTA
The DNA here is from genome assembly GCA_963669155.1 of Arbacia lixula. Taxonomy (NCBI): domain Eukaryota; kingdom Metazoa; phylum Echinodermata; class Echinoidea; order Arbacioida; family Arbaciidae; genus Arbacia; species Arbacia lixula. The sequence goes on along the minus strand of OZ022580.1, from coordinate 18,162,832 downwards.
AGTCAAGTGCCTGACTGTCTCTTCATTTACACCAAATATAAAATATGTGCGTTAACATCCGAAGTGTTGCAAAATGAATGTAGCAACAAATGACATTGTTGAATTCTTATGGACATGTCTCCCTGAAAGGAATGTAATAACTTAGCTTGTGCTGTGCAACCATACATTGCAAATGAGTGAAATATTGAGATGTTAACTGTGAAGTCATTTGTTGTGAATTATGGTTAGGTGTAATCATCGCAGCATTCCTTGGTGAATGTATTGATGTGTTGGCGTTATTGTTTCTTTGCATGGTGTGTTAAATTGGAATATAAGTTGAGAAGTGATATGACATGACACGTTCCTTTCTTGTCTTGTGTGGTCTGCAGCTCTACATGGAGGCATTGGACCTGTGCTTGCAGGCTTATGGGGAGTTCAGTGTCTTGACCAGCCGCCTCTACCTCAACATCGGCATCATGTACGAGGACAGGCGCGAGTACCGCGAGGCTTACAGCTGGTTCATCAAGTGGCAGGACGTCTGTGAAGAGGTAATTATCTGTAGCATGCACCTTGCTCCCCTCTAACCGCTACCCCCCACCCCCCTTACTCCATCGCTACCCGTTATCCCCTTCCCCTCTTACCCGCTTTTCTTCCTACCCTCTTCTCTTTACCCCCTCCTCTCCCCCTTACCCATCCCCTCCCCCTTACCTTTTCCCTCCCCCTTACCCTTCCCTCCTCCTTCTTCCCCCCCCCCCTTACCCCCTCCTCCCCCACTTCTAAAAAAAATCACAATAGATCAAGAATTAAGACATGAATTTCATCAAAATTTGGTACAATGACAATGAATAACAGGACAATTCAGTTATTTTGAATTCAGTCAGGTTGGTCAAGCTCAAAGGTTCCATGCCAAATTGTGAAATATTGCTGTTCATGTGAAATATCTGACCAAATATCACAAAACTGGGTACAATGATGCTGTATTAGAGATTTTGGCAATAACTAGAGTGTCTGCGCAGGAGGGCAGAGGCAAATCAGTGGACTGCGAGCAGTCAATTTTCTCAAATTTTCTGATGTTTTCATTTGATCTTGTGCTTCGTTGCAGGTGTTTGGTTACCATCATCCACGCACAGCGCGCTGCAGGAACTGCCTCAGGGAGCCGCGCTATGTCTGGGTCAAGCGCCAGATTGATGCGGAGCAGGCCAAGAATGACCGCAACGCTAATCGCGGCAATGAAGTGTCCGAGGACCGGGGTCTTATCATTGACGATCAGTCGCCGCTTCTCGGCTCTGACTCTGACTCCGACGAAGAGTAGGAGGATTGAGCCGCGAGACTGTCTTACGGACTAACTTTAATCCTGGTTTTGAGTTATGGGACCAGTGTCTCTACAGTTCCCACCTTTTGGGATGCAAATCCGTGAACGCATCCACACAGATTAACTTTAATCCAGGTTTAAGCAGGATTAATGTTTGTAGAGTATTGGGCAGCTGGTTCATCAGCTGTAGAGTATCGGGCTATTGATACATGATGCTGTTAACACATTAACTTGAAAACATAAATTGAACTGAAATTGTAATCGTTTAGTTACGGACTTGAGAGCTGTGGACATATTGATACAAATATATGGCCTGCATTTAATCTGGTTTTATATTGGACATATCTGGAGAATTTTCATGGGTTTGAACTGTAATGATCATCTGACCATTATCAGGATGTGAATATGTGAACAACTGTGGATAAACTTCATTTTGGCTAGAAGTAGTTTCAGTATTGTGAGTGAGATTGACATAATAGGAAGATCACTGAGAAGAAAATAAATGTCCTATGTATCATTTGTACTGATATGGTTTAAGCTTAGAACACGGACTTTTCAATCATACTTTGTAAGAAATTAAAAGCAAGACATATTGAATTGATTAGGTGTAAATATGAAATGATGAGACATGTAAATACCCAGGAAAGTGTACATTTTTTTTTAAAAAAAGAGGAACTATCCAATTATATTTTTCATGGACAATTCTCTAAGTACTTGCATCAATTTAATGTAAAGATGTACCCTTTCAAGGGGGATTAACTAACCATTCTTTTGTGTGTGTGTGTGTGTGATGGACCTCTTTGTAGTACATGTACCGTTCAATTCTGGCATACCCATCTCTTTAAATTAATGTAATACTTTGATATATCTTATTATAAGACAGGCTAAAGAATGTGACCATTAGGAATCACTTATGCGAGTCACATGATTATGCATTAATTTTTACTAAATATTCCAGCTGTGTATTTCTTGTGCAGCAATGTGCATTTGTTGTGCAGCATTTCCCTTTTGTGTACAAACTCTATGCAAGTTGCTCTGGGCATGTACATGTATATGCGCTTGATCTTTGAGCGTGTTTTTTACATGGAAAAAAAATGGTTGCCTCCATGGACAATCCGCAATTCCAGCTTCTCTCAGACCAAGATATGAGGAATTAACCAATGGAAGGACTTCAAAAAGTTATGATGACATGTCGAGTCTACATAAACTGTCAATGTGTTCACACAAAAATTGAGGACTTCTAGGCCTAAGTGTTGCACCGTTCATGTTGGAGTGTCATAAAAACTAGTGTTATTCTGTTGGTGTTTAGAGTATCGTCCGTGGAAACAGCCATTTGATTTCTTCGTAGTGTGAACTCTTGTAATATGGGAGATGCACCACAATCTTCAAGGTACCGGTAGACCTAAGTGTAATAAACTTGATATTCCCACCTTTCTTATAAAACGAATAATGCACAGTTTTAACGTTCATGACATTGAGGTGGTGCAGCACACGATAAACACCCTCCTATCGTGCGCTGCACAGCCCTCAACGCACTCACAACTGTGCATTATTTGTATAATATGGCATAGAATGAACCATACCTTCCCACAGTTCAGTATGACATTACAAGACAGCGTGTGCTTTATCCACCCACATCCAAAATGAATGGAAGATTTATTATTGATATATAAAATGTGACATTATTTGTTGTGCATTATGAATACTAGTATGTGTAATGATTGAGACATTCCCTTGTGAATTAATTGATGTCTTTGTGTAATCATACATTTTGTTGTACTATGTTTATTTTGTATGGAATTTCTTTTAAACTTGCTTGTAAAATCAAGATGAATCAGAGAAATGATATCGTAGTGAGAGGAGTGATGCACAACTCTTGGTTTTGTTCCTTAGTGAAAAGTTTATAAAAATGGAATATTGATATATAAATTGTCATGAATTATGAAGAAGTGTAATGGCATTACTTTATAGACCACAACAGCATAAATTTATTAATTTTTTATAGGGTTGATGTAATTTTAATTTTATTAACTCTCATGTCACGTTGTTAGCTTGGGGAAATTCATCAAAGCTTTTGCTCGATTCTCTTTTTATTCTACAAAAACGTGCAATAAGAATTGTTAACCACGCCGAGTATTTATCTCACACAACTGATCTTTTCAGAAATAACAAAGTTTTGAAATTGATTGACTTGTTTAACTATAATGTTGGTATTTTTATGCATAAACTTTCCACTAATGAGCTTCCTGAAGTCTTCCTTCAAATGTTCACTAGAAATAACTCTGTTCATAACTATCCAACCCGGCAACATGACGCTTATCACCTTCCACGTACTCGAACAATTTTTGCACAAAAAACAATTATGTTTACAGGGCCCAAATACTGGAATGATCTCCCCCAAGATGTCAGTGGTTGTGTATCATTATATCCATTCAAACGTAAACTTAGAATGCATCTATTGAATAGTTACTCTACGTAAGCTCATTGAGATTCTAAACTTTTGTGTATAATGTTCATTTCCATGTGTAATTTACATAATGCCTTGCTGTTGCACGCTTCCGAAATCCTGCCCGATACTGTTTTTCACTCGTTCTCTATATATGCTCATGATTTCGTAAGCGCGGCAGCAGCAGGCATTGTTCTTAGCACCTCATTGCAGCTGGCTGGTGGCTACTCAATACATAGTAGGCCGATAACGCTAAAACATTCCAATGTTACGAACTGTTATTCATATCAATCTGAACTTAATTTGACTGTTGTTCATCCGATATACATATAGTTGTAGTACGCAGACTGGATTCCTTAGGTATTGTAATTTATGCGTTTGCATAATATCTCGACACGTTGTATCATATGAAGACAGCATCAAAAACTCAATCGGATAATTATTGACGTGCTCTTGATTGTTTATTCAAGCTATTAAGTATGTGTAAAAATCTCCTTGCATTCTCATAGCCCTAAATTCACAGGTTAAATCTTGTTCACTTATATATGAGAAGTATCTGTTTTACGTCCTCGAAGAATTTGTGTTATTTCTTGTTTTAGTTTGGTCCTAAGTTGCATCCGTACTCTATATCTATTTATATATACACCAATTTTACCGGGACTTACGCCTATCAAGCTTGCTTCTAGTAGGTCCCATCATATTTCTCTCTCAAATTCCATCTTATCATATATTGTATATTTATGTTGTATTAAGTTGTACATCCAAGTTGGATATTGTATATTATTTTGTTTTGCACATTGTATTCATCGAGAAGTATGAAAATAAATTGAAATTGAAATTGAAATTGAAATGATAAAAGAAAGTGTAACAGACTGGTTTTCAAAGTGTTTTTTTTTTAAATCAGATATAGAAGGCTAAGTCTTGACATATAAAACACTTCAAGTATTCTGTCATACTTTGTTTGTAGTATAATTACTTTCCAATCTTTCGCTTGTCATCCTAAGATGGATTTATACATTAAAAAAATATGCAGGGAAGAAAGAAATTCAGCATTAAAAACTAAAAGAAGACGAGAAACATAAAATAAATATAATAGAAATGCCCAAAAGACTGAAAAATTATTCAAAGTGATGCAGAAAACATGTTGATGAATTTCACAGCACTTTTTTTTTAAATGCTGTGAAACTTCATACATTTAATGACTTCTGAATGGATTATGGAGTTTGAAAATGTTCTTTTGACTATTTCAACAACCAGTGTGTTTTACATTAAAGATGGCCCGTCCCTTTTACAAACATCTGCTGCAAGCTTCATGAAAATTTTCACATATTTAGCATTTATCTTTGGGATACCAACTGACATTTTAAGGTCAGAAGTACTATAACTCCTGTATAATAAATAAAAATGTAACCATTTTTCACTGAGGTTTGACTCTTTTTGTGGTACGAAAAAAGAAAGCTTGATCAATTATTGAATATTATTTCCTCAAAACCGAATGTTATGCTTTGTCGATTTCATTGAAAGGTTATATAGCCACTCTCTCTCAAATGAGTAAGGGAACTTCAAAATTATATTTGAAAAAGGGACGGGCTACCTTTAAGGCATGCCTTTTATGTCATTTTGGTGGTTATTAACCTATAAACAACATATGGATTTGTGCTTTTTGTTGATTTTTGGGGGGCAGCTGTGACAATGGTGACTTCTGTTATAGTTTAATGTGGAGGGTGGTGTGAAAACAGTAGCATTTGAAGTTCACACTTGAAAAAAAAAAACTCAGGGCAAGAGTATACTGTACATTTTGGCTGAAGATAATGTATGCTGTGAAATGTATTGATATCTTTGTAGTTATGTTGCCCCGACCTCGTGTTATGTGCGCTATAAGCTTTACTTTATAATCTGTAAACAACCACTTGGATTGTGCATGTTTTATTATCAGTGTTTGACATTGTTTAGAGAAACATTCCTCCAGAGTCTACCATTATGTTCAATTCATGATTTCTTTTTTCTTTTTATTGTTTCAAGCATTCTCATTTTTTTTTTTAAACCAAGGTCATTTAAATGAACGAGTTATATTCCTAGAATTGAATGTTCATGATATTCTTACTCCAAAACATTTTTTTTTTAGTTTTGACATTGTAGCATTTAAAGTGTTTTGTGATGTAATACTGTTGTATATGATTTCTGATATGTTTGAATGAGTATTAACACCGTAGTCCAAAAAGTTTTAAAGATATAGACTTGTTATATTATATATAGGCCGTCCATACGTCTTTCAGAATAACTTGTTTTCTCTGTCTCACTCATGTACAATTGGTTTCTGAATATTTTGTATAAAATACGTACTTGAACTTTATGAATATTAAATATGTATATGCTTGAACTATGAGAGACTGTGTAGATCATAGATTGTGTTTTGTTTTGACTCGTGACTCTGCTTGGGAGATTTTGGTCTTGTTAGATTTACCCTATGAGGTTATTTCTTTGATTTATTTCTTGAGTGATTGTGACTAATAGGTGCGACAATCAATGGTGATGTTCACCTATTCTTTACTCAGTCCATGTATTTACAGGTGGGCTTGTAATACCAGGGAAGTGTTATAGGAAGGAGTAGAAACTCGAGCATAATACATTCAAACATCTGTATGGGTTCTAAAGCGTGCTCATGAATGTCAAAAGAATTCCATAATCATGACAATGCTTTGATGTTCCATGTGCCGAGCCGACATTTAGCTGATGTCAACTTGAAAATAAATCTCTTTAATTTCCCATTTGTCTGTAGACGTTTTGTTTTTGACAAATTCGTTTGCAAACTATAAGGAAGTTAACGGCAGATAATGACAGATCCTAATACTCTGCTTTTGTTTCGAAAAGTATTGAGGAATCATTAAAAATCAGACATATAAGCTATTTGTATTAATTACAAAATTGACCAATTTCTTCACTTTCCGACAACTTGTGCGTTTGGGAGATTCAACCACCCTCAAAATGATATATTAAGCGGTGTGTTATCATTAACAGCGTTCGTGTGTGTTTGCGTGAAGCAGAGATATTTTACTTGAAAAACTTGTTTATTTATGTTTGCAGATACCTGTTGTGCTCATGGAAGTATTAATGTCATTAACAGAACGGGACAAGCGAAATGAGACTGTACATTTCTTTTGTTCTCTCTGAGAAACAGTTGCCACACCATCATGTTCATAATTGTTCAAACACCTGAACAGCACTTGTTTAGAACACCATAACTTTTCAGCGGCTTGGCACATGGGTTCAAAGAAAGAAAGTTGCTTCCTATCCTTCCATAACACATCCCTGGTAATACAGAGCAGCGCATCTCTCGCATAATTCGCTGTATGAACAACATACAACAGGCTATGAATACACCTCAAATTGCTTATAGGGCGCAGTTAAGCCACGACACTTTGGTTACTGCAACACCAGGGCAAATTTGGACATCCTTACTGGACCAGGGTTCACAAAGCAAGCAAATCTGCCCGTGAGCAACGGGTTAATACATGAAGTATAGATGGTGATCGTGAGGGTGATTAGGGTGAAGGGAGTAGTGGCATTTGTGATGGTGATCGTGATGATCGTGACAATGATTACAATCCTGGGGGGTGTTTCACCATGCTGTTCGTAAGTTCCGAACGACTTTATGAACGACTGGTGATCCCTTCTTGTGCTAAATGCGATACCACACTTTGTTCATTGGGAATCTGATTTAGTACAAGAAGGGATCGCCAGTCGTTCGTAAAGTCGTTACGAACAGCTTGGTTAAACACCACCCTGGTGCATATAGTGAACCTTGTGATGGTGATAACGACATTGAGACAATCATTTTATTTTTTCCGAAGTTTACAGTGAAGGTATTGGGAAGATAAAAAAACAAGATTCAGTTTGGCTAGATGATAGTGAAAGTGCTTTCTGGGGTAATTTCAATTCACAAAGACATTTTAGGCATACACCTAGTAGTAAGGATAGCGTGCTCCATCCTGTAAATGAATGAAAAACAAGTCAGACAAAAATCTTGGAACCAGACGGGATTTGAACCTGCAATCTACTGCTTACCGGGCAACGACTTAACCACGCAAGCTATTTCTAGTTTATGGGTCAAGACACGACAACATGGAAACAAATACCAGAAAGAGTCTCATTTAGATTCATTAGATCAAATAGTATACGGACAAAAAAAAAACCTGCATAGCAAATTATAGCATTAATATCAGAGAATCTATTTATATTATATTTAGCAAATAAGGCAGCTATCACCTTCATGGAGAAATATAGAAATATGACATGATTGTCATTACTATGGTGATGGTGGAGATAGGGACGATGATGGTAGTGGTGCCTGTGCGGTGGTCATAATGGTGATGATAGTGGTGGTGATGATGATTTTGATAATGGTGCTGAAGATGAGGGTGATGATGGTGATGGTGGAGATGATGGCGGTGATAATGATGATGTTGATGATAGTGGTGGTGATAATGATGAGGATGAGGATGAGGATGATAGTGGGGGTAACGATCATAGTAATGATGATGGTGATTATGACCATGATGATACATGATGTTGATAGTTGAAGATGATGAAAATGCCAAAGACGCTCCTCGTCTTCTGTTTCAGCCCATTAATGGGTCAATCGTCATGAAAAAAAAATGTTACAGTTTTTTTCACTTGATATATAATGCTGAAGATGTATAAGAAATGGCTATACTGCTAATGAAGATGATGATATGAAGATGATGATGATGATTAATCTCAATTATTTCTTCAGTAAGTAAGCGGCTTAAATTAGCACGAAAAAACAGTGTTAGGTCTACCAAAAATATTACTTTTTGTAAGTGCGTGGTGCTGATGATGTCGAAGAAATGACGACACATGTACTCGTTGTATTGGTGATGATGAGATAATGAGGATGAGGTCTAAAATATTTATGATGTTGGAGAATGTGGTGATCAAGATGATAATACTAACGGTGGTCTTAATTCCATCCTTTCCTTACCCCAAAATGTAAATTGTAGGCCCTAACTATGAAGATAAATAAGTTGATAGGTTATCAAAATATCAAAACTTTAGACCAACATGATGTTTTGTGGTTTGCAGATACCCAAGTTAATGAGGTCATGACATTTCATTTACATAAAAGTAAAATCGAATTATGTATTTTCGACATGTACTGTAAGTATATAAGAGAGGCACTGTCGTTCTCTTAAACTGTTAGTGAAATGGTGAATGGAGAGTACCTGAAGCAATAAGCAGTGATAAGTATAAAGTACATTAGGGCTAGGCATTATTACTTCAAAATATGAATAAATTGTCTTATTCAAGTCTGAATATCGATGTGGTGATAGGACTACGTGTAGACGTGTTTAAAACATTATAGTGGTAAAAACCTGCACCCGTAATCAAGCGGAGTGCCATTCTGTCCTAATGGGCTCCAGAACATAGGTTTTCTCGCTCAATTTTGACGCTTTCTGTTTTAAATTCATATCATTATCGCCCTTATTGAAGCGAATAGCCTACAGTGCGACGGTTGAATTATTGGGATTGGTAACTTTTCCGATCCACTTTCCGATCCCAGACAGGCAGGTGCTCTGGCTTTGTTGAGGCATGTCAATTTATAAGGAAATGTGCCAATTATGCGTTAATGAGTTAATACCGCGTTAAAAATTGGATCACAAATGTTGAAAATGACGCTACATTTCATAAAAACGTAACACCAATGCGAAATATTTAAATGAAAAACAAAAAAGTAATTTGAAAAAACAACAACAACGAAGGACCCACATTACTCGTACCAGTCCTCAGTTGTAAAGTGTTAATCTCATTTAATGATTAATATCAATGAGCGGAAAAACATGAACTCTGCTTTTAAAGTAGACTTGCTCGGTCAGGAATCCTAAACGACATCTGCACGCACGTGATGACAGCAGAACACGGGTCAGCCGTACTGACAACTATTATCTTACACTTAACCTTTTAAGATACATTTTATTCGAGTAAGTTAATAATAATCATCAATTATGGACAACAAATTCCTCTTTTTTTAGTATGCAGGCGAGAGAAGTCAAGATTCGCCCAAGTTGAGAAATACATCAACATAGGTCTATTTTGTTTTAGAAACATTTCTTCCAATTTACAGTTTAGGTCAAAATTTAAGTATTTTACAAAAAGACATTAATTCTTAAATTTCAACGAGCCACTTGTGAATATTTTTTTCTGTAATATCTCCAACCAGATCACATGAAAACCTAATTCCAATGAAAATATGGATATTGTGATTTTGTCAGTGTTTGTCATATATAATAATTATACAGGTGTTTGTCAAATGCGCAGCACAGAAGAGGGAAGCCCTGTTTACAAACCATCTATTTCCACCAAATAGCTGCACACAACTTGGCTACAATAAAACACCACAAAAAACGATGCAATATAGAGAGCTATTATTATAATTCTAGTAGGTCTACTAGTAGTAGGTGAACGCATAAAATTTCAATTATTATTTGTAAGTATACCCGTCCTCAACCATGATTGTCGAATAAGACCATAACAAGGAAATTTAAGAAAGGGCGGCCTTCGTGGAAAACTAGGAGGCGCAGTCCTATGGACATAAACAGGGGCATTTGCATGCAAAAGGGATTCAAAATGATAGGCAGGTGAATTTATAAAATGTGATCCTTGTATATCTTCCTAGGTTGATTTGTTGTTGCCAATGTTGTTTCAAGGTCAATTTATCAGTCATTAAAAAATGAAAAAAGAATATAATCATACAAAGCCCCATGGCTAAATGTAACTATGCTAGATGCAAAGTCACAACGAAAAACATGATAGTCTCCAAGTATAATTCCCAGAGTCTCTTAAATTATACGGCTCTGAAAATTCCTGTGGTCGAGCGCCAGCTCTCAAAAACAGTTGTACAGGCGCAATAGGATTTGGGTCGGAGCAAGATGGCGAATCCGATCCGCTCACTATCTCGGCCAGACAAACGGCCTCCTGCAGGCGCAAATCCTGCCCTGCCAGAATGGGCGAAAGGAGATTATGTGCTAGAAAGATGGGTGAAGGAAGAGCGACAGCGGAGGAGAAATTGGTTGAGAGATCAGGTGCTGCATCCGAGTGAACCACGACCAGAATGGAGGCCGACAAACCCGCATCTCGAGCGGATAAGGGAACCCTTCCAACGCCTGCTCGACCCCGTGAATAAAATGACCGTGAGTGAACAAGATTTATGTGGAGTGTGTAATGTAACGTGTGCGAGATTTATTGTATTCTAACAATGTCTTCAAATCTATTTGGAGTTCTACTTTAAATTAGACTATAGAAAATGTTCGCCCCAAATAACGATAAGTGCATAGAGGGGTAGTAGTAGTACACTAAGTTACACATGTTATCAATTAAGAAATATACTGTAGGCCTAGTGCATTGTATTTTGACAAAGTCAAGACAGACGTTACGTTGGACCTCACTTGTTTGTTCGACCAAGAAAATCAGCCTCTGTTGTGCTTTTGCCAGTATTGGATCTGCCCTACCACAGGGGTATGAAAAACCTTCATTCCGATGTAAATGGGGATAAAGAATGCCCCATGTGACCTTCCCAAATCATGCACATTATCACAACGAACAATTGTGTACAACGGATAGCGGAGCGTGGTCGCTAGCGGTCGTGTCCATTTTTGCTTATTACATGACGTCATCCAGCCACTGCCGAGAGCCAATTTATGAATGAAAATATAGTAAGCATGCGCAGTGCAAGCCTTCTATGTCCCCACACAGTATTCCACCAAAACAAGTGTGAAATTCTCTATCACCTCGTACCAAAAAGCGACCTAGAATTTCACTTTCCTATATTTTATATGAATTTTGAAAGGTATTCTCAGAGGATCTATTTTCTCACCGATACCGCACAGGTAAGCGAATTTCGATTGCTTCTTGCTTTTCCGTCACCCCCGCATCGTGTTTGTTGGAATTTGTAGAGTCTATCGCAACGTGTACAAAGTCAATTGGCTTCCGGGTTTTAGGACCGTCAGTCAGTATGCATGAAATTGCAGAGTTTTGATAATTTTCGATCGATACTGGAGCGATCCGATCACGAACCAAGACCATTTCCTGCGTACACAATGTGACTGGATATCGTTATCGCTATCGATACTTCCACACGCAGTCCGAAGGCAACCACGTGGTCATGACGTGATCTGCGCGATTGCCCAATCAGCGGTCTCCGAATCGCTGTGCGCAGACAATCTATCCGTTGTACACAGTCTATGGACAATAGTTCGTTGTGATTATCTTGGATCTGTGCATGTCATAACAGTGCAAAGAATCCATTTCAACTTTTATTTTAAGTTGGGGGACTTAATGTTAATACAAATTGAACAGATCAGTCAGCACTATTGAGTATCTTAGGTTTCTCCCATGGAAAAGAATTGGAATTGTTATGCCTACAATTTTGTCTGATCTTGTTTAAATAATGTGTTACTCTAATTTTTCTTGTTTGATTTTCTGGGTCTAAGTTTGAACACTAGTAATATTCACCGAGTAACAGCTACTACATTTGTCAGCTAACATATTTTATAGTTATAGTCACTAAAGGGAACTTTACTTCTTTACCTCTTTCTCTTCATTTCATATCTTATTTGCTTTCTGCTTTATTTTCATGTTTCCAGGGATACCGACTTCGTGGCTACATGTGGAAAGCCGGGTTTTGCTTCAAGTGGTTCGTTCTTCCTGTCTGGGTTACACACTACTTTGTCAAGTACCATCTAGCTGTGAGTACAGCAACAATAAGCATTATTGTTGGGATGGCAACAAAAATAAAATGGCATGTTCATAGACCATAGGCCAGGCTAATGAAGAGTTGCAATGATCTGGGGAGGTATTCCGAAAACGAACTAAGCCAACTTACAATAAAAGATAAAATTTTTATGTAAATGAGCCTCCGAGATAAAATTTTTATGCAAATGAGCTAAATCGGTATTCTGAAACGCACTTAGGAAAAAAAGTTACGATGACAGATTGATAAAATTGCTCCCGACCAATTTTATCTCCAGACGTACGCGCCTAGGCCCATAGCATTACGTGCAAAAATAATTCGCGCATTCAACTTTTTGCACATGGGCGCATCAAATGTAATAAGGCGCGCTGATAGACATTGATGCGCAATGTCCCTTTCAGTTTCATGACATCACACCATCAGCATGATGGTGTTGATGTATAACATGCAAAAGACATGAAAGGACGTTTATTACTGGCTGCGTCTGGAATAGGAGCGCAGGGCATGCGCTCATTAATATTGGTTAAAATCTTCCTAAAATATTTTTCGGAATACCAAAGATAAAATATTTTAAGGACATTGTATCTCAAGGGAGATGAAATTTTTATCTCTGTGGATTTTCGGAATACCCCCCCCCCCCCCAATTAATTACAAATCCAATCCGCAAAGCTATGATCGCTACATATCGTAACTCTTTATAAGACGGGGCACAGGGTTGGTATTCTGAAAGCGAACTAAATTTGGATGTTTAGGTCCCTTACGATCCAGAGTTGGGTTGGCCCGTTGGCATAATTCTTGACTGAAGTCGAGTTCATAACACCAAATATCTTAGATACTGTACTGTAACAGACAGTTTTGAACTGAAATTTCTTTCAGAAAACCAGCCTAGGGGCCATATTCATGAAATTGTGCTATCCTAGTTATTACTAAAATGCATGTAGCTGTATGGATTTTAGTCACTACCTAGACTTAGTAAGGTTTTCTGAATATGACCCCAGATGTGTGTTGAATCTTTGGAAGGGACAGCCTTAGGCTACATGCATGCTTAGACTCAGTTGTGACAGGGTCTCAAAACATGTATCTTCAACTCAAGATCAGATTTGTACTTGACTCATAGGAGGCCTGTACAACATGTATAGGTTTGGTAAAAAAGCAGTCTTTGAAGTTCAGATTTATTAACAGACTGACATGGATTTGTATCTGCAGACTCCTTTATATGTATTTAGTTATGGATTGCTTGAAAGAAACCTCTTCCATGATCCTGTATCCTAGTCTCACTTTCATATGACACCAAAATTCCAAAAATAATTCATGCTTAGATGAGCAAAATCTTTTTTGAGATGCAAGGTGTATTGAAAGTGCCATGTCTGCGTCGCAATTTGTTAAATAGCCTATGGCTTGGTTGGTAACAGTGTGATTGATTCGTTTTATATTTCAGACAAGTCCAGGCAAGATTGTCCAAGGAAAAAGTGCATCATATCCAGAAGATCCTTTGGTAAGAAATTAAATACTTGTTCATATTTTACTCCATAATTTGGAAAATTAAGCTGATTTTTGATGAACTAGCCACTTTCTTGTCACTTGTCAACTTGGTCGTGTGAAGAAATCTTAAAGCAATCATCAAAGTCCATTTCGGCTTAGAAGGAGAGCCACTTTCTGTGCATCGAATATATATCGTATGGCCTTTTTAAAGCAGAGGTATCATACTTTCTCATTTTCAGTGTGTGTAGGCAATTAAATGGTGAGAGAAGATCAAAATGAAAAAGCAAAGTTTAAGATTAAAATAAATGAAATACCAGTACACTATAGATAGGAGCTCATCCAAAACCCTGGTACTGCCCAGGCCCCAGATGTTATATTGTTCCATGGTATGCGACTCTTCAACTAATGACTTGTACTTTCTGTTTCTGTTTTTTTGAGCCTGTAATTTATATGATTATTGTATTTGCTTAGTTATTCCCGGAATTGCCCTTGTGTATTGTATAATGTTCTTGGTATGTGACTCGGCAACAACATGACTAATAAACTTTGCTGTTGTACTATGTGAGCATGATATATCCTATCATGATCGTATTTGCTTTGTTATTGCAGCACGGGGCAGGAGGAGCACATCACTGATGTTAAATACTGCCCTCGTGGTCCTCGTTGCTGTCCTCGCAGCAGATGTTCAGATGGGCTTTGCACCTCGAGGTCAGACGTTGACTGCAATGAAGGGCATCGGTCAGCAGTGATTCTTGTACATATTCAGAGAATTTCTTATGAGAAAATGTGTGAATTTTAGGACGAGTTTGTGTGGACAGACGTTACTGAGAATGTCAATAGATGCCACTACTGGAGCAAAATTCAGAATAAAGTTGTCTGGAAGACATGATTTTCATCTTGTTCCTCTTATTTCTAAAGTCCTTTTTGGTGCGTTCATCATGTTAGTCCCCCCCCCCCCCCCCCCCCCCCTTGAGAGGCAAAATGGAAAACTTATAGATGTAACAAGTTTATGTTGGAATATTACAACTATAAATGATGAAACCTGTGGTAAGCAATTGAGTCCTTCATTACATACACTGTAGTCTGTCCAGATGGATAATGTATAAACCTACCTCTTTCTGCCCTTATTGTCATTATGCAAAATAAATTGGGCTTATTGTGGGTGACTTGGCAACGTTTTATCACAAGTGCTTCCTGCATTCATGGGAAACTAAATTCTGAAAATGCAAGGTTATTTCATACATGAATGAATGCACTTTTCTTTCATGCTCGAGTAGTCCTAGTGTCTGCAAATATTTGTCAGTGATTTTCTTAAGAAATGATTGTGCAAATAACTGAGACATGTGGCATCTATGTGGGGAACATTAAAATGTTGAAAAGCACTTTGATTTGTATGTGTAATTTGGTAAACGTGTACTTCAAATACAAATATGTATCTTTTTCATTTCTAAAAGATAGTACATTAAAAGGGGAATGAAGAAAGAGAAATTCAAGAAGAATGACTTGCTGAAGTGGGGGAGAGAGAAAGTGACAGAGAAATGGACAAAGAGACTGAGGAAGAAATAAAGATCTTGGAGAGAGGTTTGTAAAGAGAGAGAAAATGCAAAGAAAGATGTAACAGAGACAGAGAGAGGGGGAGAAAGGAAAGAGAACATGGATACAGAAAATTGTAAAAACCCTTGGGAAAAAAGGAATTTGATAATTGATCATATCTAACACTTCAGATTTATAATCATCTATAATTATACCTTTAAAACATGAATTCTCTTTCAATTTTCTGTTCTAAACAGAATCTGAAAAAAAAAAATATTTCAGTATTTCATTATATTTTCTATTATTTCAATGAGTTTCTCATCTGTTTCTAATTTATATGCTAAAAAGTTTGTATACAACATAAATAAGACATCTGCATTTCCATACTTTTTTCAGTTTTATTACAATAAATACATATTGTGAACTTTCATAGCACATAGAGAATCTTCAAAATATTACAGAGAAAATTGTACAAACAGAACTTTACATATATACATCTGATGTTAAAAATAGAAAATAAAACATTTACATTTCATTCTTACATACTTCTAACCCTTTACTAAAATGTAGGGTTAAATTCGTTGTTATCTGTACAGTAATAAGCTAATTTGAACAAAAGACAAGAGTACAATTTTTTGAATAATTCAAGGTGTGTTGAGTGGAGGAGCATTTATGACAGACTGTTTTTAACTTGAGAAAATACAACCAATTGTGCCAAATTCAACAGTCCAAAAAGTTGATGCTGTTTAAAGTATTTGTCCTGCATTTTCCCATTTTTTAAAGAAAGAAACTGTTGCATCTTAATGTGACACATGTTAATTTTCAATGCACAAATCGAAGCTCGAAGGTGAACTAATTTAATCACATTATACACCTGTGAACCCACAGATTATTCATCTCCTTGTGTGTGTGTGTTGGGGGGGGGGGGGGGATCAAACACCAAATTAATAAATACATACCCTCCCTCCTTCACACATGTTTACACACTCCATTATCATTTGTTATGCCATGGTGTGCAATCTTTTTAAACTGTTAAATTTCACTAGCAAGTCATGAAGAAAAGACAGAACATACAAACTGAATACACAATATCGTTCTGAAATTCCGAATTTGAAGGAAATCAAGAAATGTCCAGAATGTGGGAAGCAAAATGCTGTGTATTTGTTCAATAAGTTTGTTACTGAAAAGAACAAATTATTACAGTATATAAAATAAAAATTGTACTTCTCATCAGGGCTATTTTGACCTTTTCATCCATTACACAAGGTCACGGTGATCAACCCACTCTGTTTGGAAAGCTACTATAGTTGTGAAGAACAAATACAAATGATGGTGACTTCTTAGTTGTGCGTCTGTTCACAAAACCACACCTAACTTAAGAAACAATTGCTACGTACCAAACATAAACCAGAGCTTTTACACAAGCGCCCGTTTATATGTTTTCAGTTTGTTTCAGAGGAACTTATGCCAATGTAATCAGAATATATCTGAAAAGGAATACTGTAGATGCCACATATTTCGCGAGGAATTTATTTTTTACCAAACATAAACCAGAGCTTTTACACAAGTGCCCGTTTATATGTTTTCAGTTTGTTTCAGAGGAACTTATGCCAATGTAATCAGAATATATCTGAAAAGGAATACTGTAGATGCCACATATTTCACGAGGTTTTTATTTTCGCGAGTCGGAGGCTACTAGCAAATTTAACAACACGCGAAAACATGAATATGTCGTGCACAAGCACATATACTAATATGACTAGTACTCCACGATCGCAAATGTAACCACTCGTGAAATCGTCTGGAAGTCCTGATTCTCAAAAAATTAGGCTCGCGAAATTTATGCCGTATCCAGTATGAAGAGTAGAGAAGAGCTGCATACTTCCATGCTTCATTCAATACACCTGTCTACAGAATGGAAGGTTAATGACTGTTAACCCTTCCTTGCCAGATAAAATACTTCTCTATGGGATTTGTGTGCATTACTGATGACAAAAGAAGATCACGAAGATCCCCCCCCTCCTTGTCCCCTTCTTGGCCAGTTGGTAGGGTGATGGACACTTGTATCATGAGGGTTACACCCACCCTGATCCCAGAACATAACATTTACACATGTCTTGTCTACAAATCTTAGAATTGTTCCAATGCAAGAGATAACATAGAGGCAGTTGGCTACTATCACTATCATAGCTTGCTTTTTAAGATATTTCAAAACATCACAACAGCAGAGCTCCCACGACCCTAACCATAATTTCAGTATTTTCCTGTCATCAATATTCTGATAAGAAAATCAGTATTTCCCCATTAACTTGACATTAACTTTGTTGACAATCCATATTAGTTGGTAGCTCTGCGCATGGCATCTCTATTGGATTTCATCAGGTGTGCGATTGGACGGAATACATGGATGCGTTGGAGGGACGTAGCATCGCAGTGCGTCTACGTCCTCAGCTGGCCCGCTAAGGTCTGTTCCAGTAGCTGTTTCAGCTTCTCAGTCTAAAGAGAGAGAGGAGGAAAGAAAGACAGAAACAATAAATGAAAGTTGTTTTTATTCGTCTACTGACTGTTTTCCATCAATACATATCTATTTGCAATGCAGGTTACGCCCCCCCACCCCAAAAGAGAGAAACTTAAAAATGACATGGGATATTGGAATGCTAGTATCCATCGTAGTAATGTTTGGATTGCTATAGAGTACCGAAGGTGATGTCATATGAGCATGTTGTCAAGACAATTGGCTCCAAAGAAACTCACTCCAGTGAGAATTTAAGCGGTCAAATATTGTCTATAGGGCTAGTGTTGGGCATTCCCAATTACAGTCACCGCAGTGATCACTGCTGCTTGCTGTACCCGCATTGTTTAGAACCAGTTGTCTTGACAATAATGCTCAAATGAAGTCACACTTCTGTGCTCTATATGCCTGACATAGCGTCAGGTTCTTTGATGCATACCATTCTTGAGTCGATGGTTGTAATATACAAATTGCAACTCCAAGCTTCCCGAAAGGCGCACTCACATAGAATCAGTTTCATACTACCGCTTGCCATAATGGTCACTTTTGCTGGGCTGGTGACAGAATTTCTTACTCCCGGTAAAGTATTGGATCACCTGAGCATCCAAAAGTCATTATTTACAGCTAACTGCTCCTATGTGAATGCAGCTGATAAGTAGAGGATATTTATAGTGATACACAATACAGGACCCACAATCATGGCAGAGGTTAAGATGGTGATATCAATGAAATCAAATGAGTTCTGGACAGAATGTTTCTGCTTTGATAACAGGTCTGCAGCAAAACCGGTAATTTTTTAGCTTTTTCCTCAACACAGAGCAATCACAAATTCAATATCACTGCGTATTACAAGCAGCTTGCTATTTTTAGCAACCTAGATGTGTAGGCCTATCAGGGATTCCAGTACTAGTACTGGTATTCTACTTGATCACGTGGGTGTTGCGCGCTCTGTTGCATGCCGTGACACATTACACAGCCATCTGTCTCTGGGTGAATTTTTTTTATAGTTTTTCTTGTGTGCAACAATAGCATCCTGTGAATATGTTGTAGGTGTGCTGTGTCACAAAACTTAACTCACACAATAATGACCGGTTCCACAGTATCCCTTATCTTTATAAGACACCTATCTTTGCTATCTTTACTCTTACCTGGTCATTGTCGATGGGTGGCATGCACCTGAGCTGGTAGACAGACACCTGACCTTCGCTGTCTCCTACCAAGATGCACTAAGGATGAGACAGAGATGGGTGAAGAAGAGAGAATGGGCAGTGTGAATTGGGTTTCAGCACAAGAAGATACATGCTTTTGGCATTATGCTCATTCTGTGGGTCCACATACCCTGAGGCACACCCAACCCACACGCTGTCTCTTTCTGTCATCTGTATTCTATTGTATTGTGTCCTTTGTTTTGTTATGCATGTATTTTCTTGTTATGATGTTGTTAGATGTAATGTCATTTCTACGATAAAATAAGAACAGTAATGTTAATAATCATTAGAAAGTGGTTATAGTACTTGCCTAAATGGTACGAATCTATGTTAATCAATCAAGAGAACCAGAGAAAGATGGTAATTGCAAATAGAGCTTCTATCCACCTTGCCATTTATATATCTATTTACCCATTAATCTATCTGCCTAATTATCCACATATATAACTACATGAAGACAAATACTATTAAAATATAGGTCAAGCATAATATGATGAAACAGCGGTATAAACTAAGTCTCGTCTTAATGCTTCTGACAAAAATATAGAAACATCCCTGACAAATATAATGTTATTCAGTAAATTTCACAACAAAGTTGATTAACATATGGCATATCTAAACAAAAATGTGATATTTACATCAGAGTTGTGGGCAAAAATAAGGCAGGAGAGTTTGACACCAGGAGCAGGCACACTGACAATGATGGGATCCAATCTGTGGAAAAAAAATGAAAATAACATTCAAATAATTCCATACATTAACACTCTCATTACCATTGGCATGAAAATGTGTGGTAAGCCTTATGTGGTTTTCAAGGCTTAGTAATGTAAGGGTTAAGGGGGCACATTGAGACATAAGTGTTGTCCCTTTAATGCAAGAGCTAAAGGCTAACATTTTCTTGCTGAGCTTCCAGATGTTAATGAAACCCACAAAATAAGATAACTTTGCATTTTTGAATAAATTTCATACATCATATTCCTGAAAACACCAACTGCTACTTGCATTCATAGAGTCAAAATTAAAAGCATCAATTTATTAATTTTTTTTTCCTCTAAATCTTATAAGGCTGTGAGATAAGACACTTACGTATTGACGCTGAGATCCCAGATCTCAACAGCTCCCTCGTTGACACATCCAAAGACAGTCGGTGATGTGGGGGACCAACAAACATCCATGACAGATTTCTGAAAAATAAATAAGACAAAAACTATCAATGGTGCTATCAAATACACACTCAGTTACATTTACACAGGGCCAATCATATTTTTTAAATCAAATAAAATTGATAAACCTGGGATACCCAGTGCGTTTCCCAAGGTAAAGATAATCTCTTTGTTTTGTTCTTACTCTCCATAGTTTTGAGATTGCTTAATCAGTGTTACAATATAAGCAAAGAAAAGGAGGAGTATGCGGGACTTGAAGCTGCAATCGACTGCTTGCCGGGCAGCAACACTATCCACCAGGTGACCGCTTGGCTTTAATATACTAATGACATAATACTTTATAGGAACCAGTACACAAGGCTTCCATTGTGTATGTATTGTCTTATTGTGTCTTCCCATGTTAAACCCTCATTCACCAGTCACAATACTGACAACTACATTGACATGATCAAGCACTGGCACTCTGAAAGCACTCAAATCATGTTGGTCTCGTCCCGACTCATGATCAGGGGGGCATTTCATCAAAGGACTTGTCGGACGTTTTATCCGACAAACTGTTATAAGCTACTGAAATGCTTGCATCTTATTGGCCGAGAGCAAACTTGTCGGATAAAATATCCGACAAGTCCTTTGATGAAATGCCCTCCAGGTACTTGAGCATTAACATTTATGTGAAGACGAGAAAACAATTTTTTTTTCACACATCCCATACATTTTTAGTTTTTCCCCCAATTTTTGTAGAAATATTTCTGAAGAGCACTTAAAATGAGGAAGAAAAAGGTAAAGAAAAACACAGAAAGTAGGGATGCTATGACATCAAATCCTTGTATAAAGACCTATCGGTGTAACTATTCACGAAATAAATTCAGTATACATTCTACATCTAAACTATTGGTCTTCCAAAAAACATTTCTCTGTGTTAGGAATATGCTACACGGTCAAGACACCTTGTATGCCCAATCATATATATTAATGATAGAGATGAGATGTCATCAGCATTAAACTAATATGCTACGTTCTAGTACAAGGGTTTAGATATCAGTACAGGTATATATTTCTACTTTCAAATTGCATTAATTGGAGGGATTTAAGTTGTCATATAAGAAAAATTAAAATGCATTGGCTAAAGAGAAAAATGTTAATAGATACACGCAGCCAGTAGCACAAATCCATCCAATTTCACATTGGACAAAAAGATAATGTGTCAAGAAGTATTTTAAAGATCTCATATTAAGGGCGACTATCTACTGGCAGTTTAGTTTGGGTAAGCTAGCTAGATTATGTAACTCATCAATAAATTACAGTTGTATGTAATACTTTACCGGGCCTTCAGCCTTTGAAAGAAAGATGTGTCAAAATCATAAGAAAATGAGTGATGAACGTGAGGTGGTGGTAATGAACAAAAATATGAAAGAATGTGATGGCAATGACAAAAAAATTGAGTAAAACAATGACATTTGGTGAGCATTACATCAATGAGTTAAATGGTGATTGGATGAATATGAATAGAAAGTTACAAATACAATGAGATGACAATGCATTAACAGTAAGGAACAATTTTTATCTAAAAATTTTTATCTAATTTTTCTTTTATGATTTTTATCTATCATTATTTTATAAATTATTATTTTTTTTAATTATTGAGGCACTGATAGCTCTAAAAATGTTTCAAATTAAGCATCATACATGTATTAAACATTGTATCAAAGGTCTACAAAAAATTGATATTAAGGTGATTTAAAAAAAACCAACATAACAATCACAGAACCCAAATAAGGCAGTTTTGAGGAAAATCTGAAAATCAATATTAAGAATGTTGTGAGTTTTGATCAAGCACCACTATTAATTAGCTAAATGTATGAGAGTTTGCATTTTGAACTCTATTTCCCAGAGCCACAAGCACAAACTTGTCATTGTCTTTATCACGAACATATCAACCAAACAATGATGAGTCCCTTATCAGTGGCCAAAGTAACAATACACAAAGATTGTAAAAAATCACAAGTTTATTACATTTTCCTCAAATATTCCTAAATGATGAGGGGAAAATGGAGAGGGAAAGAGAGAGAGAGAGGGAGAAAGATGAAGAAAAAAAGCAAGAATGAGAAGGAGGGCATGTCGGGATGACTCACCGTGGACGAGAAGAAGTTGAGAACTGGTTGGAGACGTTCCTGCATCCAGAGCCGCAGACTCCAGTCAGCACTGCAGCTGAGGAAGACGTCAGGTAGGAAGGGAGACCAGCGAATCTTGTAGACCGGCCCCTGGTATGGGCAAGATAAAAATGCACATTTAAGAAAAATCAACATTTTCTTTCAAACTTATTATTAAAACAAGCAAAATTATAGCATGAAAGAGCATCTGTGACATTTTAGCCTCACAACAGAGTCAACAATTTCATGCACTAACGGTATTGAGAGGGTGAAGGGTTACTGGGATATATTTTAACTATTTAAAACCTTAAAACGTCCAGTCTATTTCTCTACTCATCAGCTCTACACTCTTTCTGGTTTACAGTCCTTTTAAGGACTACACTCATTTCTAAAGAATACTCTACTTTAAAATCTCCACTTTCTCGCCTTTCCATTTCACCTCCAATTCTATCTCAGTCCTTCCAGGACTTTACACATGGGTGTACCGTAAACCTCTTTTGTGATTAACTCTTTATCGTTTAGGATGATACCCATTCTCCATGAATCTGATGACAGATGGAGTCTGGCCTGTTATCTCACCTTCCGGTACTACTGCCCCTTATGTTCACATGAACACAAAATTGAAGTCTAAACTTACTGTGTGGCCGTTATACGTGTCCAGATACTGCTCATTGTACGAACAGGAACACTTGTGGATCAATCCGTCTTCCGTGCCTGCCAGATATCTGCATACAAAAGAAGAAAGCAGAAAAAGTGAAGATTGAAATAGTGTTTACTTTTACATCTATTAAGTATATTTAAACATATTTTGTAGTGGGTATAAAGGGTGTTTCATTAAAAGTTATGAATAGACTGTAAAAATACTATGTTTAAACGGATACACATATAAACAATTCGGGTAAATCACGCTCGCTGACAGTAATTTCAAGTCCATTATCTCAAATTTTGTATTTGCGTTTAAATCTAGCATGATTAAATAAGCTTATCCCATTTTTTCTGCTTAAATAATGGTACTGTTAGGTGGTTGACACGGTTTCTCAGCTCTGGTTCAGGAGAGGAAAAAAAAAACCCTATGTAGGAATTGTTTTGAAGAGAACTACAAGAAACTCAAAGCCCAAAACAGGCAGTGGAAAGTCACTGCCATGTGAATGTTCAAAAAACCTGACAGCCAGCTCACAGTAGCTAAGATTATTCATACTTCTGTTTGTAGTTTCCAT
Source organism: Arbacia lixula (assembly GCA_963669155.1). Taxonomy (NCBI): domain Eukaryota; kingdom Metazoa; phylum Echinodermata; class Echinoidea; order Arbacioida; family Arbaciidae; genus Arbacia; species Arbacia lixula. Next base: position 18,139,063 of record OZ022580.1, on the reverse strand, counting down.
GTCAATATTTTTTATGCCTCTGCCACGAAGTGGCCGGAGGCATAATGTTTTCGGGTTGTACGTCCGTCCGTCCGTCCGTCCGTCCATACGTAAGTCCGTCCGTCCGTCCGTCCCGAATCCGTTTAGGCAATATCTTGAGAACCGTTGAGCAGATTTGCTTCAAACTTTGTACATGTATGTATTGCATGGAACTAATGAAGTGTGTAAAATTGGGGGAAAATCTGATTGAGGTCAAAGGTCAAAGGTCAATGAACTTTGTAAAAATTGCCCAAAATTGACCTTTTTCACAATAAATCCAAATCCAAGGATGCAATTCTCATTAAACATGCTACAAAGATGGATCACTACTTGGGGATAGACTGGTGACATTTTTTGTAAAATTCCTGAAAGGTCAAAGGTCAATGAAATTTGTGTAAATTTGCCAAAAATTGACCTTTTTCACAATAAATCCAAATCCAAGGATGCAATTCTCATTAAACATGGTACAAAGATAGATCACTACTTGGGGATAGACTGGTGACATTTTGGTAAAATTCCTGAGAGTTCAGAGGTCAAAGGTTAATGAACTTTGCCAAAATTGGCTAGAAATTACCCCGAACTTTAAATTTTTCACAATAAATCCAAATTCAATGGTGCAATTCCAACCAAACATAGTGAAACGATTGGGGTAGACTGATGACATTGTTGGTGAAATTGCTGGAAGGTCAGAGGTCAAAGGTCAATGAACTTTGCAAAAATTTATATTTTTTGCAATAAACCCAAATCCAAATCTTATGGCGCAATTCTAACCAAACATGGTATAGAGATGTATCACTTCATGGAGGTAGACTGGTGAAAGTTAAGGTAAAACTCCTGAGATTTCAAAGGTCAAAGGTCAATGAACTTTGCCAAAAATTAGCTAAAAATTGCCCCCAAAGTGATAATTTTCAAAATATATCCAAATCCAATGGTGCAATACCAACCAAACATGGTGCAAAGATGGATCACTACTTGGGGGTAGACTGATGACATTTTTGGTGAAATTTCTCGAAGGTCAGAGATCGAAGGTCAATGAACTTTGCCAAAATTGGCTAAAAATTGCCCCCAAATAGATATTTTTCACATTGAATCCAATACTACTGATTCAATTCAAACCAAACATAGTACAGAGATGTATCACATTATGGAGGTAGACTGGTGCAGTTTGGGTAAAATTCCTGAAAGGTCAAAGGTCAATGAATTTCACCCAAAATTGGCTAATTTTAAACAAACTTGATACAAGGATGGATTCAGACTGGTTAGATTGGAAGTCAAAGAAGTAAGAGGTCAAAAGTCAATGAACATTGCCAAACTTGGCTAAACTTGGAAAAACAGAATGTGATATTTTCATTTCACATAGGAACAATGGTACATTGCCCACCAAACATAAACATTTTCTGAGAATAGCAAAGAGGCGGAGGCATATTTATCAACTGCGTGGCAGTCGAATTGCTCTAGTCATCTATGTAAACAGACAATTTCTTAAAATTCCCCCCAATTTTTTGCTAGTACTCAAAATGTTAGTACTAAAAACTTCTGTTGTGTAGTTTCCATGTACATATCTTTAATTTATGCAAAACTACTTTGTGTAGTCCCTGGAATACCACTCTGTATGAATTGATTTTTTTTTATATAAATCAACCAAACTGATGTGAGATGAATTAAAACAAGAGATTGTTACAAGCTACTGAAAAGGGGTGCTCACATATTTGTGTCCTTAGGGTAGAAGTCAAAGGAGAGTCCAGCAGCCTGTCTGGTGATGAAGGCTTCACCCTTCTGCTCCTTATTAGGGGGTTGTTGTGCTCCTGCTGCTGCTGTTGTCGCGGCAACCTTCTTGGCCGCCTTCGCTATCTTCTTCAGCTTCATCAGCTCCGCACTTTCAAAGCCCTAGTCATCATCAAGAAAGAATGGAGGAATTGGAATAAAGATGAAGCTGTTTTGGCATGCTGAGGGTAGCTCAGTAATCTTCATTTTTATTTTATTCTTAATCATCACAAAACAGTGTTCACAATATAATACCATGTAAGATTTTTTCAGCTCTGAACTTTCAAAGCATCAATTTCAAAATTTTATTGTACTCTTAACATTGAAATCTTCAAGATTTGCTGCTCTATTTATATATGTGACAAATAAAATATGACAAAACCTCATCCCTTCTTGATTTAACAAACTACATGCAGGAAAAACGCGGGAATAAACCGCAAACATAACCAGGGCCCAGTCTTATAAAGAATTGCGATTGATCACAACTTGACTTGCAATTGATGTCAATTATAAGTCAATACATGCCAAACGAAGGATTAGATTTGCTAAGGATTCAGATCAAGTGCAACTCTTTTTTGCGTCAAAGTCCAGGACTTCTCACCTTCCTGATCTGCCACTGTGTCACCCTGCCGTCCGTTGAGATGGAGACCAAGACTTCTATTCTCTCGTCGTCTGACGACCCCCTCTCCTTGTCCACCCATTGAAGCTGCCAGACGGGGGCTGCGTGCTTGGACCGGCTCTCGCTGCGGATGGTCAGGGATAGCAAAGCAGTTACACAGGGGGGCTCGGGTCAAGTTAGCCATCGCAATACAAAAATAGCCCCCAAGAATAACAAATAAAACCCCTGTGAGAAAACATATTCTTACAATTCATGTCACAGTGCAGTAAGGAAAGCCCCATCACTAGAAAACTTTAAATCAAGACTGAAAAGCATTTGTTAATGTAGTACATACACCACAACATTTATGAGCTCTTGCAGTGCAGTAGAATATATAAATATAGTTGTTGCGCTTTACAAAAGAGTTACATTATCATTATTACAGGATCAACGATAAGGATTACATGAATGTCACAATTAATCCTCTTGTCACTATTTCCGAATTATACATTTTTATGTGAGAGTAGAACATAGTGCAGCTATCATAATTAGTTTTGTGAAAATCAGAAATATGGTCAAAAGTACCTACATGACATTGAATTTACGAGCTCTACTTACTAGCTGTCCAGAATGGGTTCATCACTAGAGGCCCTCACATTGTATATTGCCACTGTGCCATTGTACAGACCAACCTGTTTGTACAAGAAATGGGAGAAAATAAGTGTAGGACAAAATACATTTATACATCTATGCAGTTTGGGGAAAAAAATCATAAAAGTTACATCAAATGAAAGAGCAAACATTTCTGTTTTTGTTTTTAATGATATATGTCATCTTCATAATCACTTTACAGAGTGAAAACAGTTGAAATAACCAAATCTTTGAATTGGCCGTGGGTTCCAAACCACGGCCAAGTTAAAGATTTAAGTATTATTTTATCTATTTTACAGAGTTTTAAGTCACTCCTTTGCTTCTCAACTCCTCAATTTTGCTCTAATATGTAATTTGTTGATGTTATGTCAATTTACAGAGAAAGTTCATTCCGTTTCACAGTAAAGATCTGATTTAATAAAATAACAGCAATTGCCAATTTGAAATTCAAATAATGATCAGTGTTACTCAAAAAAGGCCTGGGTCTAAAATAGTCCAAAACAAATGTGCAACAGTGAAGGTGGGAGAGGATGAAGCGTGATTTTGTGCCTATTTAGGTTCCGCTGTGTTCATATCTTATCTTGATAACGTTTAGAAATGTTGCTGACAACGATGAAAGAAAATAATGCATTATTTCGTACATTTTCATCATGGCAAACTAGAAATTTATGAAATTTTCTTCTTGGTATTATTTGGAATACTTCTTAGACAGCAAGAGTACAAGGTCAGTAATGAGCGACTTACTGCGAGTAGGTTTGGATTGGTTTTTGAGAAGTCCATCGCTGTCACTCCTGCCTCACAGTTAAACACTCGTTCAGGATACTGGGAGGCAGAAATAAAGAGACAATTAAATGTCACACATCAGAAGAGATCAACAGGCATTGTTCAACCATTGTTGGATGAAGCCCTCCTCAATCAGTTTCCATTCACTTTTATTTGCTGTCATTCTGTTCCATGTTGCTGTGTTTGTGTATGTTGATATTTCGTCTATCCACCTTCGCTTTTGTCGACCCCTTCTTCGCTTTCCTGTTCTTGGTTGCCATTCTGTGAGTTTCTTGTTCCATCTGTTGTCTTGTGTTCTATATAAGTGTCCTGCCCATCTCTATTTCATCTCTTTAATTTAATCAGAAGAGATGAGAGTTATTTATACTGCCCAAGACATTTGGAATGTACTTCCACCTGATGTCCGTTAGTGCCTTCCCAAGCACACCTTTACATTACATGTACAAAGACTCCTATTAGCAACACCTCTTCATTCTAAAGAAATACAACATATCATCTGTGAATGTATACCGGTAATGTACATTGCAAGACCACTGACTGAGAGCAACTCACAATTGATGTCACAAAATCAAAACTTCAAAAAGGCATAACTTTCTCATCCTATGACAGGGTTTCATCACAACTTCCCCAATATGTTGCTTCAACTTTTCTGCCAGAATTAAAACCAGTTGTAATAAGTCCATGTCTAAATTCACATTGAGTGGATCTAAAGTGATTCCTCTTGTTGCTTTCAAGAACACATGTTGTTATAATTCTTACCTCTGGATTTTTGAGCGACCAGCAGCATGCCAAGCCTCCCTTCTGATCTGTGAAGCCAAACTGGCCGTATCCTACTGCCAGCAGATCCTGCAAAAGGAACGAAAGCAAGGAGGTTAACTACTGTGTAAGCTAATGATATCACGGATGATAGCATCACATACTATTTCGCGATTCTCCCTATCGCATATAGCCGATATCAAGCGATATCTCCTCGCGTTACCGATATCTGATCGATTGCACTTGGAACGTTTACTTCCGGTAAGAGTTTGGTACGCATTTAATCCACGCAATAACGCACAGAATCTGTAATTTAGACCCTCGTAAACCTCGTAATAATAAAATTGAAGGGTTATTACATGGACGAAGGACTTAAAAAAAATACCATCAATCACTCACGGCGATGTTTTTGCCTACCTCAACACTGATTGTGGATGGACTAATGAAAGAATGAAAAGACACAAGCAAGACGGCTATAGGATGTTCGTGAACCGGAAGTTCATATCCCAAGAATTAAAGCTAAAAAAATTAGAGTGCCACACACGTTCAGATTCGGAGAGCTAGACGCGATAGGGAGAATTGCCATCCTGCCAATCTCCATACACCTTGCGTCCACTGTGGTACTTACTGCACATGCGCGACAAAACATACATCCATTGCCAGGTGCTACTTCGCTATATCAATGCACAAGCGATAGCAGCAAGAACAATGTCTCTATTTTTGAGCCACAAATGCATTAAATATCATGCAGCAACATTTTTGGTGTGTTGTTGAATTGAAGTCACTCGCAAAAGTGCCGAGAATCAAATTCCTTATGAAAATAGCAGCTTATACAGATTTGGGTAGGGGGCAAGTTCAGGAATCTTCTTGATCAACTCTCAGGGTGCCAATGGCAGTAATAGGACTCTAGTGCTAACACTTTTGGTATTATCGAATGCGAAATATAAAGCACAGTCAAACCTGAATATAAAGACCAACCCTAGGGAAAATACAAGGCTGTCTTGATGGACAGGTGGTCTCTATAAACAGTTATAGCTAGATGAAAACTATTCAGAAGAGATTAAAGTTTTAAGTAATCTTTACAGACAGGTGGTCTTCACAGAAAGTGGTGAGGCTTTTATAAACAGGTTTGGACAGATATAGAGAAATTTTCACAAAACTCCAAGATTCTTTAGAGATACTGTTTGTAGTAATGTCCACTTCAGGCGCAGTGCAGTAGTGAATGAGACTGGAGGTGGACGTGACCGCAAAAAATTTGTCATGCGATGACTGTTTTCCTTGTATGCTTTATGGAGGAATTAGACCAAACCACAAGGAATCCTGGAACTCTCTGAGGGGCCGTGGCTTACCGGGTTGCGTTTGTTCCAGGCCATGGCGCTGACGTTCCTACCCTTGGTCAGCCCACAGGAGTAGGCCCAGAGACGGTCCAGGTTGGGTCCCAACTGGGCTAGGCTCACCTGGGGGCAGAAGAGAGCATACAAAATCATTACATGGGGTATTTAGCAGATGATCTGTGATTGGTTACATGCATGCTAGGTTCACCCAGTGTAAGAGTAAAATATACTAGTATACAACACTGTGTTCTCTTAAGATGACCTGTGATTGGTCAAATGCATGTCATATGTCACATGCTATGGAGCTACTGCTTTACAATGTAATGCACTATTTAATGTAGAGATGATAATCAGATTATGACATTCGGTGAAAAGTGTTATTCTTAAGAAGCCCTGGTTGCCAACGAGTTAAATATCACTAATCATTAGATAAATATCCTTTCAGTGATCAGTATGAATGGATTCAATGCCTGGTCACAAAAGGCTTACTCATCTTTAAAGATATATCTTGAACCTGAGAGCAAAATTTGGGGATATGAAATGCACAATCACGACACATTTAAATAGAGCTTATCACATACCTAAACATGTGTATGTGAGTAGCTTACATGCAGTTGGGCCTGAGATCAACGTCACAGCTGATTGCAATCTATTGCAGTCAAACTGCAGTCAAAGTATGGAGCTGATTGCATTTAATTGCAATCACTGTGCATTTGATCTCAGGCTCCACTGTATATGGACACAGCTACATGTATGAATCATATACAGTGGAAGAACTGGGCTACCTGATTGGCTGCGGAAGAGGCGGGCGGGGCAGGGGTGGAGGCAGGGTTGGCAGCGGTCTGGACGGTGGTCGGAGCCGAGGCCTGGCTATCTGTATCCTCAGACTCCACTCTGTCCACATCTAGGGTACATGACAAGAAATAGGCATCAATGACAATGTGAGGACTCACATCAACTCCAAAGAAATGGCGTGATTCTTAATCTCCTGTGTCCACATCTACTCTAGATAGCGTTGAATGATGTTAACCCATTCTTTACTGAGTCCACATATTTGCAGGATTGGCTTTTTTCCACTCAGATATTGCGCATATAATCTGCCAACTATAGTCAACAGGCTATGAGGAAACTTAAAATTCCTTACTGCACACGATGAAGCCACACCATTTTTGTTACTTTAGTTCCATAACAAATGTTGATATCGTAATTGAGGCCCAAGGTTCACGAAGCTTGAGCAGTGAGCTGATGTCAGATAATTGGACCTGAAATTTCCCTGCTCTTGTCCATCTTTATACTATATCAATTGGGTTATTTTATTTGTTTGAGTTATTGCGATAACAAGATGATTTAAGCCATTTTTTGCTAACCTATGGTGTTATGACATCTAAAATTCTAAGAATCTAAGGAAGTGCGTGTGATTGCTGAGCGGTGCATTGTGGGACAGATTTACCACATTTACAGGAAATGGACAGACGGACAGACAGACAACCCACTAACAGCCAACATGTATGAGTATGCTGCCCTACTCTGACAACAGGAAGCAAGTGACAAATCACTCAAATCTGGGTTATTGGTATTCTTACCCAGCATTCCCTACATACGACCCAAATCCGGACAAGAAATATTCATCTTGCTGCGAGATATTCAATCTAACATGATGTGGTGTTACACTAGTGCCAATGCAAGTGACAAACACATTTTGCTAATTTACAAGAAAAGTCTCTTTTGCGAATTGCTTCCTTTTGTCAGAGTAGGGCAGTACGAGTGAGATTGCTTGTGGCTCACCTGGGAAGATGGGTAGACTTCTGTAGGCAGCCTGCTTGTGCTGCAGCATGTTCATTGTGACAACTCTCTCCATAATCGTCAAATGCTTCTTTAGCTCCTCCGACTGTCACCAAAAAAAAAAAGACAAAGAAGATATCTCAAACTTAATTAAAATGTTCAAATAATAGCCTTGCCATAATAAATATCTTAATAAAGACATCATTGATTTAAACATCAATTGTAATAATCTTCATGGAAATTAAATAATTGTTAACTTTTCACTTCCACTCATTGACTCGTTTTGTGCCATGACAACGAATATGCACAAATCTGGCACACAAAAACTGAAATGCACTCTCTACAAAATTTTCGTCGATTGATGCTGCTGTCATCCATCGATACCACTTGATAATATTTCCAGTTTAATTGAAAAACTTACTCCTTCCCTGTATGATTAGTGGTTCACTATCTATGACTTAAGATTCCCATTAGCACTATAAGTACCACTTGGACCTAGTGATACACCAGCGCTCACAGCCTAAAACAAGATTATTTTGGCGTACCCAACTACTGTACATGTACATGTGTACAGTGTGTGTCGCACTATTGATAAACAAAGGGTGCCTATCGATCGTAACTGGTTGCTCGCGAGCATTGCCAGTGTGCCACTGGAAAGTTTGCATTGTAACTAACAGGTGCTGCTAGTGCATCATCATCAACGTTTAAGGTTCGTTTTTCCCACTTTGTGGGGTTAGACCGTTCATTTCCTTGATATGGCTCTCCTCCATACTGTCCTGTCATATGGGTCAATGTGGGTAATGTTCAACACTTTTCTATCTGCTTTGATTGTTTCCTCCCATGTCTTGCAAAATCTTCAATGTGTGTTCCTCCCAACAACTGTGAAATTCAGTATTTTCTGGAGCAAGTGGGTCTCTTCTCTCCTAGCTACATAGCCATACCATCCCAGCCTGCTCTTTCTCACAAAATGTCCTATTCTTACCAGGCCCATTGACTGGTAATGTAATGTGTAATGTAATGTGTAATGTAATGTGTAATGTGGTATGAATATTTCATTCAGAAACAGATAAACAACTTATAAGTAAAATCCTTCTCAAACAACATTTCTTTGAGGAGGTTTTTACAAATATGATCTTGAACAGCAGCTACATAACTCAACTACTGATTGCACATATCAACCACATTGAAATATGATGACAAAGTACTTAAAACAAGTTGGTAAATAAATGGGTTAAACAATGAAATTCCACATGGGGAAAAGCTAGAAATATGTCTTGAAGATTATCACTTACACTCAAGATTTCCTCTGTTGATTTTGCTGTGGTTTCACTCGATTCTTCTGCCTCTCCTTCTCCTTCTCCAATCTCTGACTCAGCCATTGAAGCATTGACCTGGCTGGCTTTTCCTTCAACTGTATAGAAGAATATTTATGATTAACAAATTATACACATAATTTTCTGAAAGAATTCTTAGATGTATGATTTAGCAATGTCTAAATCCGGGTATTGCAGTAAGGATCGTCATGTAGAAAAAACAATGTAATTCGTCAAATGGGGGCCTTCAAGTCCAGACAGTAATTATCTGCTTTACATATGGAAACAGCATCAATCCTATTTTGAATGATCTTGCTTTCAAGGAACTGCACGTTCCATAGTGGTGGACCGCACGTTCAGCATTGATACGCAACATTCTGCCCTTTCCATCCCTCTGAGAGGATTTTCTGCAACCTGGGCACGGTCTTATAAAGAAATGCAATTGATCGCAACTTAACTAGCCACTGATATAAATCGTAAATATGTATATCAGAGATAGGGAATTGGACTTGGGATTGATTCCGATCATTCGCAGCTCTTTCTCAAACCCTGCATACAGTGGAGCCTGAGATCAAATGCACAGTGATTGCAATCAGATGCAATCAGCTCCATACATTGACTGCAGTCTGACTGCAATAGATTGCAATCAGCTATGACGTTGATCTCAGGCCCAACTATATCTTACCCCCTTCCTTGGAGACATCCTTCTTCCCTGCCCCCTCCTCTGTGACTGTGCTGATCCCAGACTTGGTGCTCTTTGGTCTGGCGGTGTTGCTCCCCTCATCCTCCTCCTCCTCCCGTAAGTCTCCATCTTCGGCTGGTCAGAAAGACAAAGGGCAATCGGATTTAGCCACATCACTCACTCGGCAGATCGAGATATTAAAGATTGTAGGATTGTACTCATGGCAGAGCTGTTCTACCATCATCATGGGGCCTGGGACCTTGTCGCATAAAACTTACCATAAATGGTAACTGTGTCATCAATGGTAAATACAATGTTAACATTGCTCGATAGCCAATCAAATGCAAGGTTTCCATAGAAGTTGTTATTGATGGCAAAGTTACCATCAATGGTAAGTTATATGCAATGGGACCCTGGCCTTGTTTGATTCAATGACTATGTCACTTTGAGATAATTCCCTTCAAATGATTCTGAAGTTAAAGAAGAATGGGAGAAGTGGTCACGATGGAATGCTAAGACAATGTGATACTGTTATCTATACCACTACTACCACTGACATTAAATGATGAATGTCATGCAAATGCAACATTGGCCTATCATCCCTGAGGAGGCAGTGATAACATATTATTCCAATAGACCGTTTTCGTAATGTATGCACAAGACCTTTAATTTTGCACACGGCCGCAACCTCGGACAAACAAACGCTGCCCGTCGTCTGCACCGTACCGTACCGCACGCAGTGTATCCATACCTTGGCACTTATTTTATAAATTTGAACCCTAAACCTAACCCTGACCCTAACCCGTACCCTAAACCTAATTCTAAACCTAACTCTGACCCAGCTCTAACCCTAGACAACTTCTTTGCCGTTGAATTCGTCCAAAAAAGTGATTTCTACGTCTCCATTAGCGCCCGTTTCGGCCCTTGCATGCCCAGATACTGCTGCGGCGAGCTATAGCCGTGGAGCCGCGTACGCTACCGTGACTTATGAACTATCGCCCACAATACATGGGTCGCGGGTACATACACTCGATTCACTTTTTTCTTTGAACTAATTAAGACCTTGTTGTGGACAATACATGTATCAGATTTACACAGCTGGCATATAACAATTAGTAAGATTGTCAGGAGTTCAGTTTCTCAGGGGAAAGTTATTTTTTTTAGAAGAAAGTTAGGCAATAATCGGCGATAATCTCGGTGAACCGCTGCTGCCACGGGATATGGGGCTCTCGGTATTTGCAGCACGGCCTAACATATTTCTTCCATTCCCGAAACAAACAAACAAACAAACAAAAACTCGAAAAGTGCCAACTCTGGATCAAGGCATGTGGAAAAAAGGACTTGATAACAGACAAAATCAGGAAAGACAGCTACATTTGCTCCAAGTATTTTTTTATGGGAATGGCCTGGCCGCGACAACAGATCACCCAACCCGATCTGCTGCCGCACCGCAGTCTGGCAGCGCGAAACAAGACAGCGAAAGCCGTGCGGCCAGCTCCCCGAGAGAGAGAGAGCTAGTAGCCATCGACCCGAATCCCAAACGACAGAAAGCCGCCGAACAATCTAACAGTTTGATGAACACATAGTGACATACCCCATCGTGTAACTGCAACTTAATACAGTATACCTTATTATGGGTGAACGGTGTAAGTTGTATGTAAGTATGTGAAACTATTCCTTCCCATACGTTTGCATTCATTTTTTTTTTAGAGAATTATATTTGCATTTTCACATAGCGTTAGCTCTACGCTGTGGGACGGTCGACCGGCGAGGTCCGTGTCCAAGGCAAGTGTGTTCATGCTGCACTACTGCTTTCGCTAGCTGAAAAAGCTGACCCTTTGAATACCCGGTGGTAGAAACACCCTTATTCTTCAAAAAAAATCCTGGAGCTGCTTGACAGAGTTCCTGTCGATGTCGACGATATCACAGAATTCCCTCTCATAAAAAAACCCGCTCTTTCAGGTAAAATAAGACTGAAAATAAAACGAAAACCTCGGGAGACCCGCTAGATTCGCACGCAACGATATGCGAACAAGGCGGCTAGGAGCGGTAAGCTTGACCGAGGTAGCAACAGTAACTATGAATGACATCATTTTGCATACATTACGAAAACGGTCTATTGCATCCAAAATATACGGTTGTAAGGGAAGCATGTGAAAGAGCATCACACCCATCAACATTACCTGCCAGCTTTCGTTCAAGTTCTTGGTATGTGTCGTACATTTCCCAATGTGTGACTGTGCTTTCCTGGTCCTGTAGAGAGAGAGAGAGAGAGAGAGAGAGAGAGAGAGAGAGAGAGAGAGAGAGAGAGAGGGAGGGAGGGAGAGAGAGAGAGAGACAGAGAGAGAGAGAGAGAGAGATAGATAGAGATAGAGAGAGGGAGGAGAGAAAGAGAAGAGAATAGAAAATCAACAGAGAGAATGTTAAATTACAATGGAGGCAGAATATGTTGAATATAAATAGTCGACATTAGAATACATCATTATGTGCTCATTTACCAAAACTGACCAAAAAATAAACCTGTCTGATGACAGGTCTTAAAAAACAAGAATGATGTGCTCGTAACAAAAATGTTAAAGCCATTTTAAATGCAGCACCTCAAAATTGCAATGGCATTTTATAGAAAGACCACGTTTTGTTTCTCTTTAAAAATCTTTTTATAGAAACCTGTTCTTGACTCCTTTTCTCCCTTAAACAGTCAATATAACTCCTACAGGGGATGACATCCAAGTGAAGGTACCGTAAGTACTGTGCTGTACAACAACATACAAAATTCTAAATGGGCAAGCCCCCAAGTATTTCGCAGATCTCATTTCTTCACTTTCCAGTACTTCCTCAAGACCTCTCCATTCATCTTCTACAATGCAATTAACTCCTGGACCTCGCACTTCCACAAAGTACGGTGATCATGCTTTTTCTGTAATTGCCCCTTCTCTCTGGAATTCTCCACCTACCTATATACATCAAGCTACTTCTGTGAATCAGTTTAAGACCCTGCAGAAAACTTACCTTTTTAATAAATACTTCCCTGGAATATCCCAGTTTGGGGTCGGTCAATGGAGGTGCACATCAACATTGATTTTTAGTATTTACCCATTTATATATTTATTATTTTTGCATTACTTAAGGTTTTCACTTTAATTCCTAGGATAATTGACAGAAAACAGTGCGCTTAGAAATGCCCGTATTATGCGCCAAATAAATGTGTTGTATTATTATTGTTATTATTATTATTATAAGGTCTGCACATTATTGACCAATCCTCCATTTTGCATATAAGACGATTACAGTAATCCCACAATGCACCACGCAGCACACGATTGCAGTCACACCCATTTCCTGTCTCATACATCAGACCGGAAAAGGGTGTCACTGCAAATAGCGCTCCGCCGTGCTTTGTGGAAGCCTCAGCTCATTTTACTTACAGTCATGTTGACCTTAGATGTCTGGATGTCTTTGTGCTTAGGAAGGTCATTGAACGTCTGCATGCCCCTCTCAGCATACCTGTCATTCCCATCTCTGCTCTTGCACAACTACACATGGAGAGACAAAGGGTTATCACACTTGATTGATTGATATATTGATTAATTTATTTACACATAGTAAAAGACCCAAGTCGATCAGCTCACAAATTAGTTTCATTGTGCCTGTATAGCAATAATAATACAATGTACAGTTATAAAAAGAATGCAAAATACATGTAAATTATAAATGATACATAAACAACCTCACAAGTTATATGTAAAGACAGAGAGTACAGTAATGGCTTCATCATGCCCCTATGGTACAGAGAGAATTAAACTACTTGGTACCAAGTCAGGAAAACCCCATTGACTTATTATAAGTTCCAAGCTCCTATGTTACTAAGAGGGCTTAAACAAACTCACCTCTTTGTATTTCTCGTTCTTCTCCTTGATGGCCGCTGCCTCCTCTGCCTCCGTGGAGACGCTGATGCCATTCAGATCCAGCAACCAGATGGTGGGCGTCTCAGACAGATTGATGGAAATGTACTTATCCAGGTCAGCCTCCGTCAGAATCTCCTTCGTCTCCTCCCTCCTCGTCTGAATGTCTGAGAAGGATAGACAGATAGTAGGATTTGAAATGTCAATGTTCAATGATGACAGTGAATAATACACAAAGATAGTGCCTAGCCTGATTGCCCAGAGAGGATAGACAGATTGTGGTATTTGCACTGTGAATGTTGAATCAGTATTTCGATGAGAAAAATCAGAATTTCTCCGTTAAATGACATAGAACTACACAATGCATTGGCAGAAAATAATAGGCAAAAAGTTTTACGAAGGAATAAATTCTTTCATTCCCTTCTTTGATTTCATTTCTCTCTTCCTTTTTTTCATTACAACTGAAAAAAAAAATGAGATAAAAGAGAGAAGAAACCAAAAAAATTCCAATATTTGTTAAAAAGCAACATTTGAAATCGGGAAGGGAACTTAATAAAAAACATTGATGAGATGGTCCCGTCTTACCTTCCAGCCCACTGAGCATGTCCTTCATGGAGGTAGGCTCAGCAATCTCGTCTGTGAACGATTCCGCATTGGAGTGGCTAGAGGCACGGGACATACTCGCACCAAACACAGATCTACGAAGGTGATGATGACCAACAGATATCCATTTGAAAATACATCAGAGGTTAAAATGCAAATTTATTTGTTGGGGGAAAGTGTGTGTGTGTGTGTGTGTGGGGGGGGGGGCGGGGTGGAAGTTGGAGGCTAATCTTCAAGACACATAGACCTAAAGAGGTAAGGATAATCCACAGGTACTAACAGATAACCATTAAAACACACATGCATATTAAGTGTTACAATGAACATTTATTTTTTTGAGGGGGTGGGGGAGGATGGGGGGAACTTCCAAGCTCTACATCATAAAACGGGCTTGCACGAAACACCGACCTCATTAAGAAATGTCGATCCAGAGACAGGCATTGAAACACAATGATGCACCAGGGCCATGCTAGGTTATCAATTATTGTAACTTACCATCAATGGTAACTAACATGGCACAACAGGCGCCAATAATGAGACCTCATTGGCTTTTGCTGTGGTAGTTACCATAGACAGCAAGTTGGGACCTGGGCTTTGTCTTATTACGATTTGCGATTGATTGCAACTTGTCTTGCGATTCATATTAATCGTAACTCTGTACATTAGAGATAGGGGAATGGACTTGCGATTGATTCAGACTATTTGCAACGGGCCTCTGATGTCATAAATAAACACCCTGGCCTATGCCATGCATTATACGCTTTCAGAAAACTTGAGTATTCACATTGCTTGCATTCTTCTTCTTTAAATTTTGAGGGCTAATGTGTAATGATTTCACTTTAACCGGTATACTTATTACATTGAAACTAGTTGCAAGAACATGTCCCTTATCAAATGTGAAATAGAAATACATTTTTGTTGAGAGGCATACCTGACCACATTTCTCAATTACATCACTTTGATTCACAAACAGGAATTGAAAATTACCTCATCAACATTCTTATAGAATATGTACTACCTGTCTAGTTCAGGGAAGCTTTAATAAACCCATCTTGGTACAATGTATACACTTCACTCCATACCCTTTATATGAATTGGTTGAACTCACTTTGTTCAGAAAAAGAAAGCGGACATTACCTTGTGAAAGGACCAGCAAAACTAGTCCCTCCCGTCTGATAGATGGAAGCCTGCGACATGAGGTCCGTAGGCTGGAAGGAGAGAATCATTTTTGTCACTAATAAATAAACAATGATGTACAAACATACAAGTCATGGGACTTTCATGTAAAAATTCCTTTAGTCTTAGTGCTTACGGACAAATAAAATGACTCATTACTTCCAACAAGACGCACACAGATTACATTATAAAACTGCTGAAGTACATCTACGCCGAATGCTTATAGCAAACTCTGGCCATGCTTCTACTTCAAGTTTTAGTGTGCATTTCTGTCACTCACTCTTTGATAGTTTGCACTTTTATTTCAGCAATCTTGGTCACTTAAGCCACATTCAGACAGAAAAAGGTGTAGCTGAGCCGGCGCAGAGCGGTCTTGAAATGCTCCGATGACCCCCTTCAGACAGCCCAGAATTCGCGTAGCAGCTACACCTTTTCCCCGTCTTAAACCATTCACACAGCACCCAAAAAGGCGGATTCGTTGCCATAGCACCGGATACGTTCCACTGCTCCATGCACTGCGATATCGGAACAGGAAGTTTGTTTCACGCATTGAATTGTTACTGGCGTATACGCAAATAACAATGCAATGCGCGACCTCGATCCACTTCCTGTGCCTCATTGCGTGACAAGTGTGTATCGATCGGCATGCAAATGTGCAGTTCAACTGTGTTGTATTACGTCAACATCGCACCCTGTGCATGCCGTACAACACTCAATCGGGTCAGTATTATTGTTACGCGCCATTGTCTTCGTTTTTCGCGTGGAAGTTGTGAACTCTGACCTACGGCGTACGCATCACTGCGCAATGAGTAGCAGCGCCGGCGTAACTCATTCAGACAGGAGGTGAAGCGTAGCAGCTACTCCTTTTCGCCGGCTCTAAAACACCTCCGGAGGTGGTTCAGAGCCGGCGTGCTTAATACACCTATTCGCCGGCGTAAACCATTCAGACACAAAGTGGAGGTGTAGCAGAGCCGGCTCAGCACCGGCGAATTTGGGCTGTCTGAAGGGGGTCTTAGTGACAGAGGCATAACTTATACGAGCTGGTTCTACTCAAGTTATATCACTGGTGCAACATGACCCTGAAACCTTGACGGGTTTGATATAAGGTAAAATAGAAAGAAAACAAATTCACTTTTAGGAACCATATTCACAAGACATTTGAAGTTTTATTAGGGGCTACTTTGTTAATAACATGCACTCTTTCTTGTATTACAGGTACTCACTTGCCCTGACGCCCCCCCCCCCCATCCCTGATGTATTTGTGTTTACTTGTTACTAAAATTCTGTGAGCTCTTGGATCACATAACTTTATGATAGATGCAGTGTACGTATACTAAATCAAGTGTATATACCACAAAATTTACTGTGGTCTGAATTAAATGAAAACTCTGCTGTAAATTCGGACCAAACAGTTTAATGTTGGCAAGCTTACCGTTCCTGCGCTGGACTCTCCAGGATTGAAGAGTTTGCTCTGCTGTTGTTTGACCGAGGTCGGGTCAGCGGCCAGCAGGGGCTGCGGGGTGACATCCTGGCCTTCCTCGTCAACCACCTGTCAGGGAACAGAACAACAAGTTTAACCCTATCTCTGTCAGACATAATGCTGTTCAGTAGGATATGTGTGTACAATCAGTGCAAAGATGCCACAGTGGAATAACAAGAGTTTGGGATAGGCATACACTGTACATATAAAAGTGGAAATGATTACAGATGGTAATACTGCCATACCTGTTTTGCTTGTGGTAAATACATGGATTTTGTGAAAAATTACTAAGTGAAAAATGGCTATTCCTTACTGGATTATGGTCAACATCAGCAATTATCAGATTTTCTTCTATCCAAACATTGCTTTCCTTGTGGTTTATTTGAATCAGGCCCGAGACAAGCAAATAAAAAATAATAAAAAATAAAATAAAAATATTGCATTGCTTTCAGGAGACCAATCAGTTTATCATCACTGTAACCCTCTCAGTACCATAAGCTCATTACATGTATGATAGCTTAATAGGCTTTTCATGGCTTGGGTGCTGAAAGTTTTAACATGGAAACAAAAAACCCCATCCACTTTTCTCTTAAAAGAGATAGAGAAATGGCGTTGTGTACACCGGCTTACCACGATGTTGTGGACTTTCCCAGCGATTTTTTGATGCTCCGCCTTGCTGTCGAGGGCCACTTGGCTCTTGCGGCTGGAGTTGAGGGTGGTCCGAGAGCCGACGCCCAGAGTCACGTTGCGGTCCTTGCCGATCCGGTTCTGACTGGTTGAGCCGCTGACCTTGCTGCGGGTCGTTATGGCGTTGGCAGCATTCTGCCCTCCCGGGAGCTTCAGCATGTTGGTGCTAGAGCTGGAGTCAGATCAGACCGGGGGAATTAGAAAAGAGACAAACTAATGGCATTTATGCATCTTGTCTGTCATACAAAGGGCTTAAGTGGGTTGGAATTCATCATTAAAGTGTTGATTATTGACAGGGGACATGAATGCATCTTCTTTGGCAAGTATTTTGAGGTACAGTAAAGAGCCCAAAACAATGACCGATTAGCAGCGTATTACTGGACATAGCTATGTTTCAGATCTGCAAAGAAAGTTGACACATATTTTTCAAGATTCAAGATAATTTATTGTCATGTATAAAAACACACAAAATTTGCTTACGGGCATAAAGTTACGAACATTACTACAGTAAAGAATGGCATAAATAATACAATAACAATCATTAACTGTTAAAAAGCAATGATAACAATATGAATGATGTAACTTGTAAATATCAACTTATTTACCTTTTAATGCTAATTAATTCCCCAAGTAATATGCAATATTTTTAGATTTAATGGTAATCCTGATTATTTCATCTGCCCATGACTTAGCCACTTAATTATTAAGGCCTTTTCAGCCTTAGTTCATGATATTGCATTATCAAGAAACTAATTTGTAACTTAGCCTTAGGCAAAGTCCTCACCAAATGGCGCCACATTTTTGACTGTGCACAACAACTCTCACTCTCAGCTACAACGTGGGTTTCAAAGGCTTTTCACACATTCAATGGTACGCGTGTCGGATGAAGTATAAAAATCCCTGACCTTTTTTAACAGAGGTATAGCATACTATTGGTAGGGGCCGGTGTCAAGGTTCAGTGATGTGAGTGTGCGACATTTTATCGAGCGATATTCAATCAAAGTGCAATTTCCCCGAAAGACTTTTTTAAATAAAAAAATAGAAATCTATATATTTCTTTTTAGTGTGAAATTTCAGTATTTTACCTGTATAGCTCTTTTAATACTGAGCACTACACCACACCACACCCTCAATAGTAATCATCATAGCTGTCTAGACTAGAGTCTATTTTGATTCGATTTTTTATTGTTAAATTGTTTCCACAGGGCACAGGCAGTGGACACACAGTCACACTCACAGTCACAGTAAAGAAATATACATTCAAGTAACTGAAATGCATCATGCTCTCAGCCTCAATTTTTCTCAAATTACCTCACTCTTGAAGAGAGGTGCAATGTGTTAAGTGCAGTCCAGATCCGGATACAAAATAAGTTGAATTATAGATGAAATATGGCTGTAACAAGTCAACTATTGCACTCGCAGCTTCTCTTCAAACTGTAAGGCAATAATTTACAGTCCCACGCGTTACTTATTTTGTCAGGAAATCAGCTGTTCCCTAGTTCAACAGATCTCGAAGGGGAAGCCTATGGTAGTTGCCATGGCATGATGTCCTAGTCCTTGTGAAACACGCAAGCTGATTGGTCAAATGCAATGAGGGGTCTGCAATCTTTTTAATTTTCCTACAGTTTAAAAATAAAATACTTGTTAAATATTATTAGGTATTGTAAAATAGCTTGAAATTAGAAATATTAAGAAAAAATGTATCGTATTTTAGAAAAAATAATTGGCAGAAAAAGTTTACAGTGGCCAATTACACCTCTCGATACATTGCACAGTCAGGCAGTAACTTGCATCCGGGTATTTCCTACTAATTACGTCATCAATTGAGGAGGTCAACGTTATCCCATAATACTGCAGCTATGGCGGAGGTAAGTACGAAAAAATTTCCAGAAATTCGTCAGAAAATTAATGTATTTAATGGGCACTATTATCGCTAAAATTCCAGAAATAGATGGAACAGACCTTATATTGAGTACATATGTACTTTTAGGGCGTATTTGTTCCGACTGTGAATAAAGCGGGGCTTTCAAACAAACGACTGGCTCGTCGTAAGTAACCTAAATAGCGAATTTTCGCGCACCGAGTTTTCGTGTGTGTATAACGTGTGTGTGTACGTATTTGAGAAATTTTCCTACGCTGTGTGTGTATCGTAAACCTGCAGTTGGGCATGAACGTTGTGTATACTGTGCCCCTATGGTACCGGTAGATTGGGTGGTGCGTGAACGAAAATGTGTGTGTATGCATCGGAGATGTTCACTGCGTGATCCCGCAAGCTGAGGCGCGGGCTTTCACGGTAGTGTGGATGTTGTACCTAGCTGGATGGAGGAAGCCCCGGGAAGCTGGCGGGCAGGGCACGGATGAGGGGATTGGCGGTGGGGGTATAATACAACATCCTTGCGACATGGATATTGTAATTTCATAATTGCCATGGGTTGTTTATACAGTGGATGTGATTCATTTGCGCTGTTAAAGCATATTCAATTGGGATGTCCTGCATCTCGTAACTTATTCTGAGACATGGAAGTTTTAAAACAATTCTGTCACTTCCACTTTTTGTTTCAGGAAGGTTCAGTCCAGGTACATGCACTGATGATGCAGGGCCAAGGGATCAGGGAATGATTGAAATATTCAAACCTTCCCTTATTATAGTTGTTGACGTTATTATTGAAATAAGACATGTTTTGGGGAGTTTCTAAGGTTAAAGGCGGATTCACACTGCATCCGACATCCGACATTCCGACAAACGACACGACTTTCGACACGACATTTCAGTTCACACTGACAACGACTTTCCAAAATGTCGTGCAAGAAGTCGGATGACACGACATTTGCTGTCGGTTAATCAATTATCAAGTTCTTTATGTAATAACCAAGCATACAAGAAAATGTTGAACTGAGAAGGACGAGAACAGGAGGAGGAGCGGTGAAGAAGGAAGAAGGAGGAAAGAAAGAAAGTACGGCGAAGGCGGGAGAAAGGGTAGGAGGAAATTGGAGCGGTAGAAGACGGGAGTAAGAAAGTTAAAAGGAAGAGATGAAAAAGGTGGAAGGGAATATAAAACGAGGGGCAGAGGGAAGGAAACGGGAGAAAGGGAACAAGGGGGGGGGGAGGGTGGATTGATGGTGAGGAATAGAGGAGAAGAGGAGGAGCAGTACGGCATGGAATGAAGGAGGAAAGGGGGGGCGCGGGGGGGGGGTAGGGAAAAGAATCAAGTGAGAATGACTAGAAGAAAGAAGGGCGAATGAGGAGGAGAAACAAAAGACGAAAGACAACCATCTTCCTCCTCCTCCACGCATTCGCTTCCCTCTCTTTCTTCTCCTTCCCTCTACTCTTACGTCTCCTTGTTCATTCTCATGCTCTTGCCTCAATACTAGATCAAGCTACAGATACGTACTTATCCAAAATAGAGGAAAACCAGCATCAATATTTCATGTTGGGGAGTGGCATAATCACACTCACCCTAATCCTTCTTTACAACGGTGAAGAGAAAGAATTTACGATATTACAGCAATCATAACATTAGTCTATTATAAGAGGGTAGGTTATGTCTTTATCTAGTTCATTCGCTAGTTATGCCTTTGTTAAGGCATATTTGGGATTTTTTTTTATACCAGACATATGCAGTGAGAATCATGTCAGCATACATGACATTGTATACATGTAGGCCTACAATATAGTTTGCACGTATCACGATTCCTCAAATAGAAATATAAAATTATTCAGTGATTTGAGTGTCCTGTTCAAACTAAATCTATCTGTTAGATTCTGCTTTGACAAATCTGCATCAACACAACGTAATTACCCCCCCCCCCCCCCCCCACTCCGTCCCCTCCTCTCTTTCATGAACGCAGCAAAGGCATCCCCCTCGGCACCAAACTCCCCTAATCTAGGGCTACATCTGTACATATTTGTTTCAGCCTTAACCCCCCTTCTTAATTTTCCTTTCACAGATTCGATCATTTATGCTATATAGACGGTTGAAATACACGGTGAGAACTTTCTTAGAGATCAAGAAACAACATTATCCTACGAAGCTACATCGATCATTTATGCTATATAGACGGTTGAAATACACGGTGAGAACTTTCTTAGAGATCAAGAAACAACATTATCCTACGAAGCTACATCGGAACATTATCATACGAAGCTACATCGGAATAGGGGGGGGGGGGCATCCCCCCCCCCCCCCTCTTCTCAGACATCCTTCTCCCACACCCTCGAAATGGCATCTTTCCCCTTAAAAAAAGCTTTACATGTTTACGCCAGTGTGCGTGATGCAAGAAAAGTATCAAATAAAACATTATGAACAGTTGGACAGGCCTACTCTTGATATTGAATTTATTTAAATCTATGTAAAGAAATTTTTGAATATTGGTACATTCTTTTTAGGAACATCCCGCATATCTACAGCCATTCTACATGTAATCATTTAACTGACGAACTAAATCATTTCACCAACAGTGACTCTGCAAGAAAAAATAGTTTCACTTCTTATTTCCTTAGTTTACAAACTAACGTGAAGAAGTTTTGAAACCCGAAAGAAAAGTTACTAAAATCCATGAATACAGGCCAATTCATCTCTATTTTTGTTAGTTAGATCTCACTAAAATTAAGGTTTGGTTATGTTGGTAGACTTTAGACGAGCAGATAACTTGCTGTGATTGAAGTAGACTCTATCTACTTGATGATATTGATAGATGGCTGACTAGTATGAATTGTAACTAAACAAGGAAATCTGAGTGTAGCAAATTATCTATTCTAGTTCTAGAGGTAGACTGCATAAATTTATAGTACGAACCAACGTCAGATATATCTAACAGTCAATTCATTTCTTTACTAAAACTAGTATCTATCTAATACGAGTATTCACTCCGGGGATCTAGATCTATTCTCATGAGCACGCCCGGCCGGTCGGCCGGCTGGCTAGATTTATCATAACAAGATAGACCTACTGCCTGGCTACCCATGATAGGTACGGTCGAGTCCAGATCCCGGGTCTAGATCTAAAAGAAAACGTGAGTAGTAGACTAGCTGCTAAAGAAACTTGTTTGGATCTGGGATATCTACACTCCAATTAATAGACCTAGAGTAGACCCAGGCTCTAGATATGTGTTGTTATGAGTTGGTGTATCTGTAGCCCCGGGCCCGGGACTAGACTGCTCCCGCGTAGCGGGAACGTGAGCGGGCTGGTCGCAGTGTAAAGTGCATCTGGATCAATGATACGTTTGTCGTTAGATCTCACTTCGATCTCGTGACATTTTAAAGCCTTTAACAGCCATGTTGACCTCGAGGCTGTACACCTCCAACGTATAGATATATATCTATCTATTAAAACTGACATTCGAACAGAGTAAATACAGAACACACTACAATTAACTGCAGTACCGTTTAGACGTATAGTAGAGTACGCGTATTACGGATGTTTATGTTGAACGGTTGGTTATGCAACAGCTTTCTAGTAGTAGATCTAGACTAGAGCCTTATCCGATTATAAACATAAACATGTTACTCAATTGATAACGTTTAATACTAGTCTAGACCTCTAAAACTAGATATATTTTTGTTGCATGTACATGTCCAGGCCTTTCAAAGTTAAAGTGCGATTTAGATCTCACAAGACTTTCAAGTTTAGAATGATGACATTTATGCAGGTAGATAACACTACAGTTGCATACACCATCAATCGTCGTTGTCTTGTAGACCCTTGGCCTTGGGTCTGTATAATTTTGAACGTTTACTTAGTTATACGACTACGTAGACCTACTCGAACGTAAACATTATACTTGTCTAGAGTCGAGTCTTTAAAACTCAATTACCACTGAATGCCGATATATTAACTCGGTAGCTGACATTAATAAACATTGATTAACTTACCGCCAATAACGAATCACATTCTTGCCCACCTTTCTTTACAAACGATAGCAAAATGCTTCACCAAATCATGATAAAGATATGATGCGTAGGGAAACATTGTCCAACATACATTTTAGTAGATGGGACTGAGGTGGGGCCATCGCAGAGATTTTCCGCGAAGCAAAAGTCTTTTGACAAGCCAAACTTATGAAGTGACGTCATAGGAATCCGCCGTTGTGATTGGTCTCCGGCTAAATGTCGGATTGTCGTGCTTGAAAAATCGCTACATGATCCGATTTTTCAATACGACAAAATGTGTCGGACACGACTTTTTTTGTCGTGTTGCCTCAGTGTGAATGGACACATTGGATTTGCACTGTTCCGATTTTTATTTTGTCGGATCAAATGTCGGAAAGTCGTATGTCGTGTCGTATGTCGGAATGTCGGATGCAGTGTGAATCCGCCTTAATTCTGTTTTGTAAGATGAAAGGGGTAAAGTGCATAATACCCGATGAATGTTTATTATTCAATCCCTACATGTAGTCTCAGCTCAGGCTCATGAAAAGAATTGAACATTTAACTTTAAACTTAGATTTTACATTACGAAAGTTTTCCAGCCTCGTAACTAATGTCCAACTGTTCAAACAGTGACCAAAATGTATCAAACCAGACTATTATCGTACCAATAATTCTACCATATATCTTCTGAGAACTGCTCTATGTTGAAAGTGAAGGATAATGAAAATCAGGGCTGTAGTTAAACATAAAGCCTCTTTTTGCCTTGTACATGCAGTACAGAATAAGAGCATCAATTATTTTTCTTCTTCAAAATAGTGGTTAGGGTTTGATTCAAATAGAAATCCAGCATAAATCATTTCTTTACTTTCTTTATTCATGAATTTCTTGAATCTGTGTTAGATGGACCCTTTTCTCATTGGAGTTATTGTTAATTTGTATTTTTAGAAGGTGCATTTTCATGTAAATGTTTTAAGTGTGTGAGACAATTTCTATAACAAATACTTTGAGTTTAAAGATATTTGAGGGATTCTTTAATCCGTAACCATGTTCCTATTTAGACATGTACATATATGTATGTAACTGTTGAACAATGCTGTTGAGGTTCATATTCTTGCTGGTGCCTAA
Organism: Arbacia lixula; assembly: GCA_963669155.1. NCBI lineage: Eukaryota > Metazoa > Echinodermata > Echinoidea > Arbacioida > Arbaciidae > Arbacia > Arbacia lixula. The sequence goes on along the minus strand of OZ022580.1, from coordinate 18,114,540 downwards.
TAATAAGGCATCAACTTACTTACTTTGTGTGATTTTCTATGAGACTTTAGTTGGGAACAATTGCTATCAAGTGTACTCTACCTAAAATCATTTGGATCTAGTGTATTCTCAATTTTATTGTGCATTCTATTTTGGAAAGATGGTAACTTAAAACGAAGGGAAAAAGAGGGAAAATGATGTGTAACATAGAACAATCTTCTGTAATGTTGTGTAGTGCTGGGTGTCAGGATCAACTATAAAGTATTGCTGAATTCTGAGATGAAGGAGGACTCACAGACTCAAAGTGTATTAAAATTTGCAGTACATTTTATTTGTAACTTGGCTTGAAACAATCAATGGTAAGTTATATGTACAGGTTTATATCCCATTCTCTCTGATGAATCTATGATTTCGAGTATCTGATTCAAACACTCTGACATAGTGTTTGAATCAGATAGTGGTTTTCTCATAAGATTAAAGTAAACAAATAAAATGAACTCCTTGAGAGGACCAGTTTCTTGGATTTATACATGACTCGTACAGTTTTCATACATAGACTGGTCTTCCAACATCACAGTTCCAGAATTCCAGTTTATGTCATTTGGGACTAGCCCCATTAAACTAGGATCAGCTATAACCTTCAGAGTAATTGAGCTTCTGGAAAGTAGTCATTGAAAAACATGATTTGAGGCGGGGTAGTGATAAATGGACTCATATCACATAACAATAACTTTGATTTTCTCCCTTTTTCCTCACTTGCTTTCACGCTTGTAGCCAGCAACAAGTGAGTCAAGCCCTGGTAAGTAAAAATAAAAACAAAGCAACCACTATTCACTTAAAAACAAGGAGCACTCAAGTGGTGTCGACGTATCTAATATGTGGGATTTTGGTTCTAAACAATATTCCTCAAGAGAGGGATTTGTTATACTCCAATGTTATCTACCAGGTTAATGTTGGGCACTTCAATAAGAGCCCCCGCTGTGATCAATACTATTTGCTCCACCCACATAGTTTAGAAGCAGTTGTCATGATGATACGTGCATATGATGTCACATTTCATTGCTCTATATTTCGAGAACTGAACTATTGTTGTATTGATTTCCGATGTAAAAATGCATTATTTTTCATGTTCATATTCATGACTCATTCTACTGTTTGGATCTGGCAAGTACCTTAAATCAATACCTTTTTGATGACAAATACGAACACATGTGTTCATTGTCAGATGTTGATTTGTCATAATTTGTTTGTTAGCTCCTGACACATCTGTTTCATGTCTATCGACAACACCTGTTATATCTCGTGCCATACACATATTTTGTAGTCATATGTTTGATACAATTACTCATGGGCAGCAAATGAATGGAACTTGATGAGTCATAGTGCAGCACGCCCAATATATTACAAATTTTGTGATTCGTGCCTGTAGTGACACACTGCTTTAAAAACTATTAAGAAAATGTAGGTGTGATTTGAATTTTGTGATTTACCAAATTGCATGCAGATAATGGAGCTATGTAAGTAAAATGACAATGTTTGCAATTCATGTGTATTGGCTGGATTTTTTTCCTACACTATCAACAAACTTCTGTGTGAAAGTAACATTGATTTGTGTAGACATGCATGGGAGAGCACACATTTAAAGCAAAATTGTCACTTCTCAAGTCATGTCATGAAAAACAAGATTTTAGCAAATTCTGTTTCTGGTGTGAGTTTGGGTGCTGTTGTTTGAACATACATTCTGCAATTTTAGGAGGGTTTAACACATTTTCCCTGAAATTGCGCTCAGTCAACTGTGAAGAAGCATGACAAGTGGTGGGATAGGTAGGAGGGGGTCAAACGATGGATGATCAAATAACCACAGCTCTTGAACTTACACCAGAAACAAATTTGCCAAAATCTTGTTTCACAGACCTTAAAGAATGACCCTTGTGACTTGTGATATTTCTGCCTTAAATGTGTGTTCGCCCATGCATGACCAAACAAATCAATGTCGTTACTTTGCTTAGAAATATTTTGATAATAAGTTATGCTATTTTGGTTAAGGGGGGGGGGGCTTATTTTGTTACTGTAATACCATACTTTCTCAGTTCTGTTATTGTTATTGCCCCAACCCTATGGAAATACCCACGTTTATCTTCTCGACCTCCCTGTTCAGAGACTGACCGTGACTTTGACGTCACCGCGGAGATGATGGTCCACGATTACGACGACGAGAGGACCCTCGAGGAGGAGGAGCAGAACGAGAGTGGGGAGAGCTTCAGCAATAACGAACTCGATGAATTAGCTCAGGTGGGTGCACTGTCTGTCTGTAACTGCTCAAATCTATCGAGGGATGTGTTATGGAAAGATAGGAAGCAACTTTCTTTCTTTGAACCCATGTGCCAAGCCTCTGAAAAGTTATGGTGTTCTCAACAGGTGCTGTTCAGGTGTTTGAACAATTACATGTATGAACATGATTCTGTGGCAACGGTTTCTCAGAGAGAACAAAAGAAATGTACAGTCTCATTTCGCTTGTCCCGTTCTGTTAATGACATTGATACTTCCATGAGCACAACAGGTATCAGCAAACACAAATGAACAAGTTTTTCAAGTAAAATATCTCTGCTTCACGCAAACACACACAAATGCCGTTAATGATAACACACAGCTTAATATATCATTTTGAGGGTGGTTGAATCTCCCAAATGCACAAGTTGTCGGAAAGTGAAGAAATTGGTAAATTTTGTAATTAATACAAATAGCTTATATGTCCGATTTTTAATGATTCCTCAATACTTTTCGAAACAAAAGCAGAGTATTAGGATCTGTCATTATCTGCCGTTAACTTCCTTAAAGTTTGCAAACGAATTTGTCAAAAACAAAACGTCTACAGACAAATGGGAAATTAAAGAAATTTCTTTTCAAGTTGACATCAGCTAAATGTCGGCTCGGCGCATGGAACATCAAAGCGTTGTCATGATTATGGAATTCTTTTGACATTCATGAGCACGCTTTAGAACCCATACAGATGTTTGAATGTATTATGCTCGAGTTTCTACTCCTTCCTGTAACACTTCCCTGATCTATCACTGCAGAGGTTCATCTGGACCCTGTTGCATGAAAATTCCAATTGATTAACAATTGGTAACTTTGCTACCAATGTCAACTTCTACAGAAACCTTAAAGTTGATTGACTGTTGATCGGTGTAACCATGGTAGTTACCATTGATTGCAGAGTTGCCATTAATGGTAAGATTTATACCAACAGAGCCCAGCTGTTTGGAAAAATAGCCTGAAAAATGATTTTTTTTTTTACACAATCAATAAATTTGAATCTCGGTTGCTTTCTAATTTTTAAATCAAAATGACACTGTCAATTAACTTGTTTTAATCCCAATGGCCACCTCCTGTTTCCAGAATGTCTGATCATGTGTCGCATTACCATAATTTGCTTAAAGACAGGGTAGCTCTTTTGCAGTTCAAGAAAATACAATTTTGTAAAATTTACCAGAAATTGAAGAATATGCTGTATAAGAATTTCCCACACAATGCTAGAAGTGGAAAATATCTTTGAGTGGAATTATATTGATTGCTATTGCTATATTTTAAGTAGATTTTCGACAGGTCGGCCAGAACCTAGTCCCATGGTGTGTATCAACTGTGTGAGATATCCGGCATCACATGCATGTCTACCAGAGCACAAATTGCTTGTTTTTTTGTAATATGAAGGTACAAATTAGAGAACTTATATTACCATCATTCATTTTAATAATAGGATGCAGAGATCCCCATGGAGGATCTCCTTGCAATGTATCTACCGCCGGAGGCAGGCGCACCCCCGGAGGAGGAGGAGGAGGAAGAGGAAGCGGAAGAGGAGGAGGAGGAAGAGGAGGAGGAAGAGCTCACAAACGGTGAGGATGAACTCACCAATGGGGAAACCGCGGATGGAGAGCTCTCTAACGATGTCTTCCCAGGGTCCAGAGAAAACCGGCAAGGCACCAAGAGACTCCTCAGATGTAAGTATGGTTGACATATTTTTAATATTTTTTTATTTGTATATATTTGCTAATGTCACAAGAAGAAGAAAAATATAATTGGTTGAAAGCAATTTATCTTTTCAAAGAATCCATGCATTTTAAGCCTTCATTTCACATTTGATACATGTATCCCATCATTTATTCGAGTGATGTAAAGTATGGCTACCCTGCATGAGATTATTAGTTATTGATTATATTGATGTCCAGCTTGACCCCAAACCTTTTTGAAAGTTTTGAAATTAGCATTGAAATGAAACTGGTGGATGGGGTGGAAGGAATCACAGCAGAGTGTGGGCTTACTTGAAAACAAAGAAAACGGTTTTACCAGCAGTTTGTCCTATAGTAATCTACAGTAGATATAGACATATTAGAAGTATTATTGATTGATTCACTTATAGATTTTAATGTTCTATTAACTAACATGGCATTATCTTATTATTGTGCTTAATACCCTTCCATGTTCAATATGTTTCATTGTAAAAGAGTTTGCAGATGGGAATATAAGGGATGCTAAATATGTTACTCATTGCGGATAGATGGCTACTGATAATCGTTTGTCTCGCAATGTAAGGTAAACGGTATCGAAAAGATCACGACGTTTCGTGTGCCGCTGCAACACTTCGTCAGGTGTGATACAAAATTGTAGTAAGCAGGGGTTTAAATACCCTATGGTCAGTGCAGCGCACTAACTATAAATGGTCCAATACTAATAGCCGGCGTATCCGGGTACTTCACCAACAATGGACCGTTGATGCGCCTCGCATTGACCGGCGGTAACAAGTTACCGACAAAGGACAAAAGGGACAAAGCCACAGGCCGGTAATTACGGGCGACCAACAAGTCCAAGAGTCGCTAAAATCAGCACATTGTTGGGCGGTAACAAAGGCTGGCTATAGACTAACAACGGGCTGTTAAGTCGTATTGAAAGGCGGTGGAGTGTCATGGCGAGGAGTGTCATGGCGGCGTATCGTACGAATCCAAAAATCGGGGATATCGATCCCGTTGTCTCGATTGAAATTGTTGGGATTGAGACGGATATTGATAGCTTCCTTAACCCTACGTGTGTACCAGTGCCGTTCTTGGGAGATGCACTGAACCCCATCCCAGTCTGGCTGGTGCTGGTTATTCCAGGCATGTTCAGCTACTGCTGAGCTGTCAGTCTGGCGGAGCCTGACATCCCTCTTATGCTCAGAAATTCTTTCAGAAATCGGTCGGGCAGTTTCACCGATGTATGAACGGTCACACCCTTTGCAAGGGATGTTGTACACGATTCCGTCCCATCTGTGTTGAGGGATAGGATCTTTGGGGCGTGTTAGTTGTTGTCGGAGGGTGGTATCTGATCGGAAAACCGTGCGGATGCCATGGCTTTCCAGGCGGCGCCTGAGTTGTGGGGACACTCCATCGACGTAAGGCAAGACTACGAACGACTTGTATTCCTTCTGATCCTTTTGTTCTAGGGCTTTCTTCTTGGTGTTATGTATGAAACGGCGTGGGTAACCGTTGAGACTCAGGGCATTGCGGACACGAGTCCGTTCTTTGCTTGGCTGTTGTGGGTTTGTCACGAGGCGTGATGCTCTGTCAAAAAGACACTTTACCAGCCCTCTCTTCACCGATGTGGGGTGGTGAGAGTCGAACGCAATGTACTGGTCTGTATGGGTAGGCTTCCTGTAGACTGAGGTGGAGAGCCTGTGGTTCTCGTGCCTGTGAACCATCGTGTCTAAGAATGCTATCTTCCCTTCACACTCAACCTCCGACGTAAACTGAATGGATGGGTGGTGGCCATTCATGTGTCTGAGCAGGTTGTCGGTTTCTGAACTGGAGACTATGATGAACGTGTCATCTACGTATCTCTTCCAAACCCGGGGAATGCAAGAGAGAGGGCATGCATCTAATGCTTCATCTTCAAAACTTTCCATGTATAGGTTGGCCACGACAGCCGAGACCGGACTGCCCATGGCCGCCCCTTCAGTCTGTTCGTAGTATGAACCCCTGTACAGAAAGTATGTGGATCTGAGGACAAACTCAAGGAGTTTGGTAAGCTGTTCTGGAGACAGTGTGGTACGGGCGGAAAGGTTGCTGTCTAATTGCAGGCGCTGCAAGACAGCACTGCAAGCATCATCGATCGGTACGTTGGTGAAAAGGGAGACTACATCGAATGACACCATGCTTTCATGCGGACCAATGGTTTGCTCAGTTATGAACTCTGCAAAACCACTTGAATTGTTGATCGTGTGTTCAGTGGAACCGGTTAGCGGAGAAAGGATCTCTGCTAGATGCTTCGAGAGGTTGTACGCAAACGAACCTATGCATGAAACGATGGGACGGAGTGGGACTGTGGGCTTGTGTATCTTGGGTAGCCCATAAATTCTCGGCGGTTGTTTCTGTGTGGATGTGTGGATAAGGGATGTTTAAACCTCTCCGGACTGAGCTATGCAAACTCCATTGGTTTGTGTATGCCTATGGGATTGAGAATGTTGATCACATAGTATTATACTCTGAAATCATTTTAATCTTCTTTTTTTTTGTGTGTGTTACATTACAGCAAGTGCAAATCCAGATGACGAGTCTGAATCGGGGTCAGAAGACTCTGACTATGTCCCAGTAGATGACTGGAAAAAGGTGAGGAATCCTTGGCACTCCTTCCAAATATGTCCTAGATGTATGTCCTGAAAATGAGGACACTTTCTCTTTTCATGGGAGAGGCGACTTCCTGTTCACATTTTAGTGAAATTGAACTGGCATTACACTCCTTTTTGTCATTGAGAGTTTAAACAGTCAAACCTGTGTAAAGGAATGCTGTCTTCATAAGCAGGTGGTATTCATGTAAAGGGGACTTTCAAACAAATTCGGCCTTATGGAGAGTTGGTCTTGCTATTTAAAGCGGTAGGTGGTTGCTAAAGTTGGTTTTGCTGTCTTGTCTAATCTAGTCAACATACATGACTGTAAAGGGTTAAAAAAAATGTGTCATTGTGTAAAGCATGGACATTGTGGGTTCATGAAAGTTATAACATAATTGTATTTAATAAACACAGTTTAATTTTTGCTCTAAGCATAGTTTTGTCTGATTGTAAATGAAAGATAGCAAAATTTCAGAGCTTTCTGTGTACATTATCTGTCAATTGTGTTTTACCCCTTTAGATCTTACTATATTGTTATGGGGAAGAAGAGAGGAAACACGTCTTTTCGTTATACGATGACTCTTGGTTCACTTTCTTTGAAAAGATCAAAGGTTATTGCATCAATGAGAAAGAAAGATTTAAATGGTATTTTCCCATTGTAAATTGGGGTGTTGTTGTGAACCTGTAATATGCATGCTCTTGGTGAAGGGCACATACTAGGTGGATGTAAGTAGTCGTTTCCTTGAATATACTTGACTCATTTTTGCATTTCTGCATCTTTTCTTTTCTGCAGTGTATAAGTGTCGGTGGTGACTTCCAAGCCAGCGTGCCTGAGGGCCTTAGTCCGTATGATGATGCTCCAGGTATGCCCAGCGGCACAGCAGTGGAACCCTTGCATTGTTGAATAGCATCTTAAATGCTCCTGATTAACTGCAAAACATATGACATGCTAGTAAATTAAGTTTAAGTTTCAGTCCATTTTATTTAACACTTACTTTAAAATCAACATTGAAAAACATACATCATATGGTATGTTAAAGAGAGAAATTGGGTCATTTTACCAGGAGCAAACAAATAAAAAGAAGCTGTAATTCCTCTTTACAAACTGAGTTTAAAATAAGCACCAAAACATGCACACACTGACACACATGTACAAATACATACACTTGGCCTACATGAATGGGTGATATCTGAGTCTATTTTGTTGATCATTAAATAAATAAACCCAGCTTCTTAAGAGCTGTTTAATTGCTAGAAATAAGCCTTTTAGATCTGTTATCATTTAGGAGAACTGAACTGTGGACTGGAATTAAAGGCAAAATCAAATTGTTGAAATCTCTTTTTCGCTTGAATTTTCCCCTATTGATGCAGTATATGAGAATGAGGACCGGCTATTATGGGACCCGTATAAGCTACAGTCGCCCGACGTAGAGCGCTTCCTGACCCAAGTCCACCAGCCCCTGGCCACTGCCCAGGGTATACGAGGCCTGCCTGTGGGCAGCCACATCAGGGATGATGAGAGGGTAGGTGATCAATAACCAGGGCCCTGTTGCATGAAACTTACCATTGATGGCAACTTTGCTACCAATGGCAACATCTATGGAAACCTTGAATTTGATTGGCAGTCAAGCTATACTACCATGGTAGTTACCATTAACAGTAAGTTTTATGCAACGGAGCCCAGCTCCTGCATCCAATGCACTAAAGAAATACAGTCACACCTGTGAAAACCACAATCAAAAAATTGTAAAGAATTTATGAAGAATTGCAGCGGCCAGCGGTGAGGTGCATTACCCCGTACAGTGTGGACTGGAGAACAGTGATGTGTGCTGATTGCGGTCTTAGTCTGTAGGGTACAGGAAACGTGGAGGTGTTGGATGATCAACCCAAAACCTACTGGAAATGTAAGGATCCCTATAATTAAGATTTTAGTCAGTTTCTGGTTCTTTTATTAGGAGGGAGGTTCTAGTTCTTATACAGCATTTTCTTTGATTTTCCGGTGTTTTCTTACCAAACTTTTTTTTCTTTGAAAGGGCTACACTGTCCTTCATGTATACTCACAATAACATGTGATCCTGTACCTGTCTTGCAGACGCTGTTCATCCTCTTGCAATGCGGGCACAATGTGGAGGAGGCCCTCCGGAGGCACCGATTGCAGATGGTGCCCCCAGCTGACGAGATGAGTCTCTGGTCTGAGGAGGAGTGCCGGAACTTTGAGAGCGGCCTGCGGACCTACGGCAAGAACTTCCATCTCATTCACCAACACAAGGTACAGACTCAGTGGAGAAGGGAGGGGCAGGGGGTGGGGGGGGGGACAGAAGTGGTGCAGTCTTGTCCAATATTTTTATGCCTCCGCCACGAAGTACAAACCTGTTACCACAAAGGGGACAAAAAATGTTGTGTTAAGCACACATCAGATGAAAACTTGGCATGCCGCATGTGTCTTTTTTCACAAATAACATACTCAAATCCCATAGAGCAGTACTTCATCTGGCGTACAAAGGGGCAAGTCACTTAAATTTTGAAATCCAAACTTAAGTTTTGTGTATGAACGTACAGTGCCTAATTTGCCATCCATGTGCCCCTCCTCTGTTGCATAGGTCAGAACGAGATCAGTGGGGGAGTTGGTGCAGTTTTACTACCTCTGGAAGAAGACGGCGAGGCACGACATGTTTGCCAACCAAAGCAGACTAGCCAAGAAGAAGTACCACCTCCATCCGGGGATCACGTGAGTGCTTGTCCCGTTTGCAGCCTTTCATTTCAGGGGTCCATTCTTGAAGATATAAATATCCCAATAGAGTACTGAAATGGCATTGTCATGTCCATTGTTACGCCGGTTTCTGGCTCTAAACAACATCACTCAAGTGGGACTTTCACTTGTCCGACAATGTCTGGTAGCTATTGTCGGACTCTCCCAATGAGAGTCCCCACTATGGTTACTGCTGTTTGCTCAGCACTCAGTTCTTCACAACATACTCATATAACATCACACTTCAGTACTCTGTACTTGATTGAGAAGTTCTATGTGGACCCATGTTATTGAGTCCTCGAACCTTGTGTCCTTGACCACTGTTTGACGTTTGGGCTGTCGGATCTGAGCCACAAGATCATTAAAATGGGTGTTGCGTTCTGACTTGACTGCTACACTGGTAGGGAGAAAAACAAGCATTGTGAATATTCAGTGTCAAAAAAGCTAAGATGTTCAGGATAGTCATCATTGAATGTTACTTGTTATTACACCCCTCCAATTGCAGGAAGTTTCAAAAGTGTACGGAAGTTTCAAATGATTGTCAGGTCTTTGTCTATGCCTAAGCATGTGTCTGTTTTTCCTTCACACTGGCAGGGATTACATGGACCGGTTCCTTGATGACATGGACAGCAGCATGAGCCCACCCCCTGCCCAGTCCCTGCTGGACAAGAGCCGCATCCACAAAGCTCCCAACCAGGTCTCTATGCTCGCCCTTAACGGTGTCCCTGACCTCCAGAACTGTTCCCCCGCCATTGGGGGCCTTGCCACCGGCGACCTCCCCCACGAAGCATCCGCGTCCGCGTCGAGTGCAGCCAGTGGGGCGGGGGGTGTGTCATCCTACGTGCCGGTCCACTACGCGACCACCCGCCCCTTGTCCATCACCTCGGACGACGACGTCCCCGTCGCAAAGAAGCCCCGGCTAAAAGACAATGACCTCTCCGTGCTGGAAAACCTGGACAATTTCCTCGACACGAACGGAGGCATGAACCTCACAAACTCCGCCACGGAACTCTTATCACCGCTTGACGTGCCACCCGCGAACCTTCAAAACGTGGACCCAAGCACGAAGAGCCTGCTGCCGTCACCCACTACTGTTGCAATCAACAACGGGTTCAAAGCGACGGAAGGACTCCCGCGGGAGAAGCTAAGTTCGGTGATGAGTCAATGATAGTGTCTCAGTCTGTCGTCACCATAGACCTGCTGCAGTATTCCGTGTATATAAACCAGAGATGCAAGAGCTGGCCAATGGCATCCAGCTTTTTTTATCATCGTACCATACCATTTTTTTATCGCCGTTTTAATGTGATGTTGCTGTCAGATGTGAGATCAATGCGACAAGTGGATCGCAGGAGGATGCAAGACGTGATGGGCGCCGATTGTTTCGATCAGCTGCTTTGAAAGAAAGCTCCCGTTAATAGCTATTTCTCAAAGGTTGCGGAGAATCGCTCTAACTCATCTTTGGCCATCAATTTCAATGCTAATTTTAAGGGTCAATTTAGTTTTAATAGGATATGGGCCTAATGGTGTATATTTTAAAGACTGTAATGTGTAGGAGAGATTAATAAACCATGTCTTAGACATCAAATCACCATGGTAATCGCAAACTATATGCATGTGTGAGTAATATGAAATGAAAACCTTCCTTCCCAAGACTAATTGGGGATTCTGAACATGATTTGGGACAATCTTTGCAAGAAAATCTGTGTATAGTATTTATTTATTTTTTTTGTGCATATTGTTTCAACTTTCTTTTCTTTTGTGCATAATGTGTGGCGGTTATGCATTTAATAAACATAAATTTTGCATTTTTCATATTGTTATGCAATTTTTCTAGACCCACATAATGAACCTTCATAAACAATGGCACAGATACAAATATCACCATCTCATCCCCCAATATATTAATCTGGTCCTTCTGTACAATTAAAGTGGATATGTGAGATTTGATATTTATTCTTGCAACTTATTCAACCCATGGGAAGGGGCCTATCTTTTTATCTTATCTTTTTAGCATCAACACACTAAAACAGTGCTGTACATGTGTTGTACCCTCTGAAAAAAAAAATCATGTTTTCACATTATTTCAGTGTAATGTGGTCATGATGTTCGTATGGTGACCTAGAGAAGTCCCTTGCTCTTTAATTGGTAGCGATGTGTTGCAAAAGCAGATTGGAATCTATTCGTGCTTTTTCTCAGGTACCGCTTTCACTCCCCACAGATCATGATCCTTCAGATCGCAATGGTTCCCTGGAATGAAGGCTAGCATCCAGAGAAAATAGAAGGAAAGAGCAGATATAGTTGGTACTCTTATGCCATTTGTGATGATCAACTCTATGAAAGGAGTGAGATAACTAGTGGAATAGAGTGTGTTTGCTCTCATCAAAGTGAACTGCTTTGATCTCACACTAAAAAAAAAAAGAATCTTAATAATACAGTATACGCTAATTGCATATTCATTGTGCATGTCTTGTTGAATTTGTTGAAACAGAGAGGTGTAAGGAATGGAGTCAGCACGAAGTGTAATTTATTCCGACAGCAGTCGCGTGCATTGATATCACAATGGAATATTTGACGCGTTTGGCTTTTTGATCGAGGGAGATCCGCCGCCAAACAAGCAAGACAAATGTAGGATGCATTTTGAGGAATATATATTCTGTATGCGCAGAAGATTTCAGAACCACTTCATGAACTGAAGTGCATGTGCAGTAGTATTACATGTTATAAAGATACGATTGTGTGAATTTCAGATTGTATTGTTTTTTCGTTTTTGTGATAAAAGGAGAATACTGTAGAAAACATACCAGAGAAATGCCTCCATATCGCACATTTCCGAATCATATTTCCTTAAAAATATCTTGTAAATCGTTTATTGAATGTTTCATCTTTCATGGAAACAACCTCAATTTCGTGTGCGGAGGTGTCCGAAAAAGTAACAGATCAAATTCTTTCTACATTTTTTTCAAAATTTCCCTTCGCTCACCCCAAAACTAATTCACAGTGCGTGATGTAAAAAGATCAGCTACGAGCTCCCAGCGAAGGCTGAACGGTTGACGTACTTCTCAAAACAGATTTTCTTTTGTTATTCAGAGAAGGCACTACCTAATTAGAAATACAGCTAATTGTTTAAAACACCTGAATGTCTTGAATTTTTATGAGGCGGCGGACCTCATAGATCAAAGCAAGTCTATCCGAGCGCAGTCCATCCATGATAGGTCCATGGTTGAAAGGAGGAAGAAAAGGAGGGTTGTACACATGTGTTTCTAATTGGACCCCTCTATGCCCCCCCCCCCCCCCCCCCACCACTCACCTTTCCCCCTGCCCTTCCCAATGCACACACTCCCCAACCTTGATTTATGTTACATCACATCATATCACATTAGTTGTTATGTGTTTTTGTTGTAATGCTTTGAATTTGAAGTGATTGGAACAAGACCTTCTCCTGCCCAGTGTTTGCAAACTTGCATCTCCCTACCATGCAAGGAAGATGCACCCAGATAGAAAGAGAGAGAGTATGGTAGTGTAAATAATAATATGAATTAAACTGCCCAAAGCACAAGCATCATTATGTATATGAGTTGTAAGAAGAAAGAAACAGGAGATTGAATTTGGAAATGAGGTGATTTATTTGAATGAATAGCACAGAGAAACGTGGCTGGGCCATGTGATGATGCGAAATCCTTTTTATATGTAAAGATCAGTCACACATTAAAAGGAACTGGAAATGATAAAAAACAAGTGTCATACGAGAAGTATACATGTATAGCTATTGGCCAAAATTCTCCTTTTTAGCTATGAATATTGATCTCACAATATTCATTGAAAAAAAAAAACACCCTGATTAATCATTAGTAGGGTGTACTCCAGTATGTGTGAATTTTTACTTTTAGACGTGAGCAACTCGTGGCCTTAATTTGCTGCAGAGCCAATGTATGTGTTTGGAATAACTTTGATTTCAAATACAATCATCCACATAAGTGGGCAGGTGGCATCGAGGATACAGAATTCAGTGGTTTGATCCATACAGGTGAAGTGCTCCAATTCAAGCACAGCAATGAACAATTTTCATCAAATTATTCGGTATTCATAGATATCAGAAGAAAGGTTTACTTTATTCGGGTTCTATTCTTGTGTTCATATGCAGAAAGTGTGCAACAAGATAGATGAAGGAATTTAAACAACTTTTTTGTATGTTAGACATTTACTTGTACAAACTGTATATTGTTTGAAAATGTCCAAATATCTCTTTGAGTCAGAACTGCAACATTAAGAGACTTCTAAATTGTGCGCTAACTGTATGTGTCCATTGCGAACTAAGTTGATGATACTCATCAGAAGTGTATGTGTATAGGCCCTATTCCTGCATACGTATACACACCGTTGATGGATTTAACTCTGCACTACCAGTAGTGTTCTAGACAGGAAAAATCTTGTCTCTAGCGATTAACTCCCCTCTCCGCCAAATACCTCATATTGATGACTTCTCACTTATTTCATTCATTCGGTACAGACTATTGATAGTCTCATGTGAATTTTAACACAATCAAATGCAATGGGAATCAAGGGTTAACACATTATGTGGCCTTTATGTGACAACTCAAAAACTTCCGCATCCAATCAATCAATGGAAACATATCCATGCACCTGCAATTGTTGTACCTTGTGTCTATAACTTGTGCAAGATTTGTGCTCAAGCAGATGACCCCTAACGGAACTAAGATTGTTTTCCTTCTGCCGTGTATCCAGAATATTTCTTTACAGCACCAAAGCATGTGTCTTGTGTGTAACGTTATGTTCGCACATGTTGTAGATATGATTTGTAAAGACATGTACATTCTTCCTATGTTTGTATATATTTTGTTAGGGGAGGAGAGCAACATATATGTTGTAAGGAATCAGAAAGGAGAATTGTACATATAGTTTTTCTTACATTATTATTTTAGACATAGATCAGTTCAGTTGATGTAAGTAAGTCATTCAAATGCATTATTGATCTTTCCCTTGTATTGCATCTTCAAAAGAAAGAAAACTTATTTTTGTATCATACTTGTATAAAAAAAACAGAGGACCTCTCTCCTCTCATATTTATGAGTGGAAGAGAAATTAGTAAAACAAAACAAAAAACAGGTGGTGCTAATTATTGACTGTATGATTTTTGTTTTTATTACCATTGTAAATTAATGTACATAAAAGTAAAAAAATCTTAGAATAAATTGTGGCAGACTATTTTGATATATGCATGGTAATCATGAAAGCTTCTCTGGATTTTATCATCCTGTTTCGGGAAAGTAAGGGAAGAAGGAGGGAATTGTAATATCCCAGTGATAATTGAAAATTCAGTATCATGTTTTTCTTTATAAATCACAGCAAAGTTATATTACATGTGATGAGATAACATTTTGCTGTCGAGCACTTTCCAGTTCTGTGCATTCTCTGACCATGCCATACAAACTGGTTGATGGTGACTGCATGTTTTTTTTTACAATGAGCGTGGCTTCTGCTACACCAACCCTTAGATTTCTGACATTCTTACAACAAGCATGCCACTTCAAAGGATCAAGAAATGCAAAGTATATATACAAATATCTATGCGATAAAATCCAGAAATTGTGCACTAAACCCTTGAAAAGTAGACCTGTCAAATAACCAGTTAATTTCCTCCTGATTTACAGATATGCACAATGGTTCTGAATGCAGATCCAATGACAGCAATACCTACTTGAACTTCCATACCAAATCCCATCTCACAAGGGAGGGTGTACACATAGTTGGCATTCACCTGGGGCTGGTCTATGCTGTGATATGCACAGTGAACAAGCAAGAGCAAAGATAGTAGAGCTCTTGTATAATATAAAGGAAAATGGGTCAGTAGTGTACCATCACAGTAACATATGTGAAGTCTCAGTCATACCTTCTCAAAGCTTTTCAGGAAAAGTGAAAAGCAATCTTTGTTTATGTTTGAATTACCCGTAACATAGCAACCATAGTTTGCACTCATAGATCATATCTTTATCCACAAGACTGCAGACTAAACGTTCCCTTTAACCCAATGCGATTTGCAGGTAGTATTTGTGCAAATGTGCATTTATGGTGCACAAACGGTCAATAAACAGTCTGGCCAAAAGATAGAATCTACGGGCCATATTCATGAAACCCTTACTTGCCTAACTAGTTACTAAAATTGAATGTAGCTGAATCACTTTACTAGCTAACTAGGCTTAGCAAGGTTTCATGAAAATGGCTCCAGACATCTGATAGTTTTCTATGTGTCCAGGGTGTTAATTTGTGTTGTAGAAAACTACGCTTTGTTGATCCAAACCCCATTGCACTATAAATGTTGAGGTAACGGTAGATGTATTACCAACAAGAAGGGAAAAGTATGCAAAATATGTTACAGTGCCATAGTGTAGAAGACACATGCAATGTGTATTGATAAATGCATGCAAAACACATAATTTCATTATTCCTGAGTTACTCTTGTTGTTCTCACAGCTTATCTCTTTCCCTGTATTAAAATGTGGTACTGCACAAAACAATCATTTATTTTAATAGGTCCCATTACAAATGCAATATCAAAAAGGGTTATACAGGATGTTTCGTAAAACACATACTTTGCATATTGCTTGCAAATATTGTCTTCTTTATCGTGTCTAAAATGTTTCCTACTTCTACCCCCAACCCATTGCAAGCATCTACACTAACATTCCATAAATTATGTACATTCTGTATCAGAATGTCATTCATGACTTTAGACGATGAAAACATTTCTTTTAAGCTGATGAAATTCAGAAGACAGAACATTTCAATTGAACAGAGAATGTAGATGAAGTAAAGAGAAATAGCTGTTTCCATGTTTCTCGGCGTGATTTTTTTTTTTTACAAATCTCCAGTATGATTGAAGGTACATGTAGTCATATTTGTGTTCAATTGTCCCATGTATTTTTACAATACACACCTTGCATTGGTAACCTAAATGTGTTATGAAACCGACATGGTATGAATAAAATGACTTATGTGATTCAGTAATATTTTACATCCCGTTTCCACTGTGCCTATGCTTGAATTCCTATATCTCTTACTCAGATACTGTGTACATGTAAATGGACCTCTTTGGAGCTAGTGATGTTGATTGCCCCCAAAACATGGAAGGGGTGGGGGAGGGGTTATTTCAGAGAACTTTGGGTTTTTTTCACACAACATTGGTAAAGATGAGCATTGTCGTTGCTATGAGTGACAAACATTGGAAAGGATTTTGCTGTTCTACAAGGGCAAGTTTTGTTGGTAAGTTGCCCCACCACAGGTTGTTTCCGGGGCAAATTTAGGTGAAATTATATTTCTGAACCAGTAGTTTGTTAATTGCTCTAATATGTCTTGTTAAGAGGAGGGTAATTAAAAGGTTAGATTCAGGTATATAACAAGATTGTTGTGAGTTGCAATGTGGAAACTCCATGTGTTCACACAATGACGTAAAGGCTTTGTATGTGAACGTGGAATTAACAATATTTTGACCCTTTCTTTTATACCCTCAGATAGTTTTAAACCCACTAAACATAGTTAAAATGAGATTTGAAAAGCAGCAGAATCAATAGAACCGTAGGCTTCGGATACAGTTGTATTTCATCAAGTTCTTTCAAGCATATTACTATCTTTTTAGAATGATTTTTCTTTCCTTATGTTAAGAGATTTAATGAAAAATTTTAAAACTTTATGTCGGTACAGTATAAAGGATATTATCTTGTTCACTTTATATATGATTTTGTTAACTAGACACAAGATGTTACTGGAAGGAACCCTTTGAAATGTTATCCATGTATGAGACCATGTTCATAGTGAAAGTAGAACTCGCTAAATTCATTACCTTGTTCACAGCTACCCAGTTCTTATAAGATATTGTATATATAATTGTTCAGGATAAAATTGTAATTTTTGTTCACTTCTGCCACATAAATGGACAGAATAAAGAGGAGCAACAAGCCAACATCAAAACCTTGTCGGCAATGTTTTATCGGGAAACACTCGTTATTCCGAACGTTACGTGACAAATGCTTGGATTAACGAGCATCACGGTATAGGCAATTTACGTGTTTCAGAATTACGAACGTTCTGCATAACGAACCTTCGGAAAAACGAACCTTCGGAATATCGAACTGTAACCGTTTTATCATGAGCCAGCAGTTTTTGTTACCATTTCATCCTTCATTCATAAAGGTTTCAATAAAAGCACTCTGTCCATCTTCAGAATAGAAAGTTTGGCAGCCATAGACCACCGTTACTTCAGTATTATTCAGTTAAATTCACATGGGGCATGTAGTATTGCACAATGTATTTCACTCAATATACCTTGTAGACTAGGTTTGCTCATTTCTATGTTTCAGCAATTGATGTTCTAAAGTGACATGTTGCTACATGTACAAATAAGTTGAAAGATTTGATTTTTCAATTTTATAAGTATATCTAAATTTAATTTAGCATGACGGTTCTAAGCTTAGTACTAATACATGTAATAGGTCAAATCCATGTAGAAGTTAGGGGCTTCATTGCAATACATTTTGGGAGCAATTTTCCTCAACATCCATAATAACGACTAGTTTCAGGCTTACAGTGATATATCATGTCTGCAGTACTTCCAATGTCCACAATGAGGCAATGTTTCTCCTTATTCCATTCAGGAAAATAGAACACTCAATGTTGCATGTGGACGTTTTAATGCAAATACATGTAATAAACGCACGCATGCACTCACACACACACACACGCACACACACACACACACACACGCACACACACACACACACACACTCACACACACACACACACACACACATATAAATTAAGTGTGGTATATCTTGTATGACAGCTTTTAAGAAGGAAAATTGCATTTCTATGACAAATTCACAAGAACCTAGTGGTCGTATTCATGGTATATTGCTGTTGTTTTCTAAAGAGTTTTGTTGTAATGTAAAGCTAACTGGGTTGTAGAATAAATACATAAGAGTCAAGAGTATGATCACTTCTAGATATGTTTTAAATCAATGCAATGTATCATTTCTGTTCGATGTTTTCTTCTCTTTTTCGTTATTGAACCTGTGAATTTTAGTTACTAGTGTACATATTGTGGATGCTCTTAAATTATTGAAATATTTTCTGTTGCATTGTAGAAGATCAATATTGTAGAATGCTTTTTATTACTTGCGATTCGTAAGAGAAGTCAGGCGGAAGATAAGACAAGTTCATATGAGAGTTGAGGTGAGTTTTCGGTGTATAAATTATTTTTTCATGTACTTTTGTAAATATATAAAAAAAAGAAAACATGTTTGCCACATCAACAATGTAGCTATATAATTATATATACAAATTCTGGAATAAAATATGACTGAACATGATAAAATAGAGTGAAGTCTTTTTTTTATTTCAACTTTGATAGGTCTGTATTTTAGTCAATACAATATTAGGGAAATGCACACGGATCATGATCGTTACACCAGGAAGTGAAGTTTCAACCCAGTTTTTACTGAACGCAAACTTTTCTCCACATAAATACTCAGCAATGTGAAAAGATAACAAGCTATGAATAAACCTCAAATTCCTCACAGGGCGCAATTAAGCCACAGCCCTTTGGTCACTGCAGTTCCATGGCAAATTGTGACCTACAAACTAGACCGGGGTTCACCAAGCCGGAAAATCTAACCATGAGCAACGGGATAATAGACCGGCCACATTGCACAAATGCTTTCAATTACTGTAAACTTACCATCTATAAGCTGCCATGGAAACACCTAATGGGCTTTCAAGATGGTAGCTGTTGTCTTGGTAGTGCCAATCAAAGGCAAGTTTCAATCATTGGAAATCTATAGGCAGTAAGGCAGCAATGGCCCAAAGGTTGTATCCATTAAACCTTACTAGCCTAGTTAGTTTCTACAAATGCCTGAAGCTGGATGTGTCTGAATAAATAAATATGGGTACCGGGCATTATTTGTAAGGTTTTATGCCTATGGCCCAAGTTTGCTGACACATTCATGATTTACACATACATCTCTCTGACAGTCTCGTACCTGAAAGTAACAACATCTTCAACAAGTGCATGTTCTACCAACAGTTTTATCTTATTCCACGAGACAAACACGCAATTAGCATACCGGTACACTAGTTCTCAGTATAAAGTTTGAGCATGTCATTGGTATTATGTGATCCCACATATGCATCAGATTTGAAAATGTTTATTTAACTGGTGTAGGGTAAAGAGACATTATGAAGTATTCTCATAAACTGCATGAGACACAAATAGGGAAAATATATGAGTTTCAAACACCGGAAGTCGATACCAGCTTGGCAACGATTTATGTATAAATGCAGGGCCACTGTCCATAGCATGTAACAATTCTCCCTGTCTCATATAGCCGATATCAAGTGATATCACCTCATCTAATCGATTACTCTTGGGACGTATACTTCAGGTAAGAGTTTGGTTTGTATTCAATTCATGCAATAATGCACAGAATCTGTAATTTCGACCCTCGTAAACCTCGTAATATGGAAGGGTTGTTACATGGACGAAGGACTTGGAAAAAAATATCACCAATCACTCACGGCGATGTTTTTGCCTACCTCAACATTGATTGTGGATGGACTGATCAAAGAATGAAAAGACACAAGCAAGACGATAGCTATAGAATGTTCGTGCAGTAGTGTGTTCGTGAACCGGGAGTTCATATCCCAAGAATTAAAGGTAAAAAAATTAGAGCGCCACACGTGTTCAGATTCGAAGAGCTATATGCGATAGGGAGAATTGAATTGGGAAGGCACAACATGGTGTAACATGGCTTTCCAGATATGGTGATACGCCAGGCAAACCTTGGCAATGTTCAAAAGAAAGCCATGATCATGCAGATGGTAAACCACTATGATTCTGTGCACATGGTTTAAGTGAAGCTTCCATAAAACCCCTCCATCCGCATGCCATTTAACACAGTTGCTGGCTGTCTTAACAGAGATCCAAATACTGCACCATTGACTAGACTTGGAGATAGGTGGTACATCTCCAGCTTTGATCTCTACTAACCACTCCTTCAGTATCCATCAGCCATTAAGTCTCCATCTAGACAGCATCGTTGGCTGTCTTGCAATTTGACACAAGCAGATGATACGCAAATTGTCCGTATTGTCTTTGATTGGCTGCTGAGTACATCACGAGAAGTGGATTCCTTCCTTATTGAATCCTGAGAGTAACCTATAAAAGAGAAAAAACCCCAAAATAATGAGACAACTACAATTTATGAATTTCCAAATTCAAAGTAATAGAAACTAGTATGAAGGAAAAGAGATAACACTATAAAAGAAATGAAAACAGATATGATACAAAATATATCAATATAGTACAAGCAATTAATCACACATAGCAGATTGAATCTTAGAGTAACATACAAAAGAGAAAAACAAACAATGCAATGGTAACATTTCAATTTGATTAATATTCACATTCAAAGTAATAACAAACCAGTATAAAACAAATTTGAAGACACTTTAAAAGAAATGAATACAGAATCAATCATAAAAAATATGTATATCTAGAAAGAAGCAATAAAACACATATTTTAGTGAAAAGGCTCTCTGGGGTAATTTCGATTTACAAAGTAATTTTTAGGCATACACCCAGTAGTGAGGATAGCGTGCTCCATTCTGTAAATTAACGAAAAAACAAGTCGGACAAAAATCTTGGAACCAGACGGGATTTGAAGCTGCAATCTACTGCTTACCGGGCAGCGACTTAACCGCGCAAGCTATTTCTACTTCAAGGGTCCATGCACGACAACATGGAAACAAATACCGAAAGAGTCTCATTTCATCTGACTCATTAATATTCTGACTGACTTTTTTTTTTTTCTGACTGACATTTTTCTTTCATTTACAGGATGGAGCATGCTATCCTTACTACTGAGTGTATGCCTAAAATTTCTTTGTAAAACACACAGAGTAGATCAAGTTTTATAGACAATTGGTCACTAAAGTAGCTTTTCTTACTTTAAGAAGTCATCGATGTCCATGGTTCTTGCTCTCTTCCCTTCAAACTCTGTCTTCTCCAAGATGGTCGACACTTTCTCCTTGATGTCAAAGTCCTCTGGTACTGGCTGCAGAAGGAGAGAAAGGATGAAGAAGCGTCACGAGGCAGAAATACAAGGAAGCAAGTGACAAATCACTCACATCTGGGTTATCAGTATTCTTAGATTGTACCCAGCATTCCAAACATACAGGCAAAATCTGGACAAGCAATGTTCATCTTGCTGCGAGATATTCAATCTGACATGATGTGGTGTTGTACTGATGCCAATGCAAGTGACAGACGCATTTTGATCATTTACAAGAAAAGTCTCTTTTGTTAGTTGCTTCCTTTTGTCAGAGTAGGGCAGAACAGCACTGTCATATTCAAGATGTGTCTGTAATTAAAATTACTTGGGCTGCATAGTGAAACATGTCAATAAACTCATAGATACTTACAATGTTCTTCACCGAACAGTGAATGCGATAGTTCTTCTCCAACATTTCCATGACCCCTTTATTTCTGTAACGGACAAAAGGAAAAGCACACATCACCATCAGGAAACTCAATACTGGTATATAAAATAAATTGTTTACACAAACATTCCTGAAAACTTTCACAGGTATGAAGAGAATTGCACAGACTTCCTTTTGTGCTTAGATTAATATAATCATCAATTCATGCTACAATAAACCTTGAAATCTTGATTTATTGAAATACATGTCTGTTTGGTTTCATTAAAGGGTATATACTGTACTGGGAAGACAAAAAGCCTTCAAATGGTGATCATGAGCAATCTTCTTGCAAATGGTCTTAAATTCATGTATTGTCCATTTTAGAAACTTGCTGAAAGTTATTTGCCCTCAAATGATCCACATGTTGAGTAATTAGTGATTAAATCACAAATCCTGAAATTGTTCGGCCTGAACATTATGAGGATTTGTAATTTAATCACTAATAACTGAAAATGTGGATCATTTGAGAGCAAATAACTTTCAGCAAGTGGACAATACATGAATTTAAGACCATTGGCAAGAAGATTGCTCATGATCACCTTTTGAAGGGTTTTTTGTCTTCCCAGTACAGTATATGCCCTTTAATTAAGGAGCAAAGATTTATGGAGGAATTTCCATTAGAATATACACATCATATTACTTATGGCCTTTGATACAAGAAGGGAATTTCACTGTAAAATAAGATGAAGATTTTTCACAAGACATATACTGTATACGCTATATATTTCGTGAATTTCGTGAGTCGGGTGCTATTCGCAGATTTAACAACACGCGAAAACATGAATATGATGTGCACGAGCACATGTCCTAATAGAACTAGTAATCGCGAATTTAACCACTTGCGAAATTGTGGGGAATTCCCGATTTGTGATAAATTAGACTGACGAAATATATGTCGTATACAGTATTTCAATGATTAAATGATGAAGTTAGGGAGGAAACTTACTTGAACGAAGCTGAGAGTGTCTTATTTTTCCGAACAAATGCAATGCGTACCAGGCCATCCCATTCCTGTCAAAGCATAAAAACACGGTCAAAACAAAACAAAAACATACATACTTACATCAACATCAACTCCTTAATTCATATATCTTGCATCAAACATAGAAATGTTGTGATAATTTCTCAACATAATTCTTCAAAAGGATCCAATTATAATCTGATTTTCTGTTTCTACATATTTCATTTCTTTTTCATAATGAGATGACGATTCACTTGAAACAAAAACATTTTAATTTGAACTAGAGCAATTCGACTGCCGCACAGTCGATAAATATGCCTCCGCTCTATTTAGATTTATTCTTAGAAAACCTGTTTGGTGGGCAATGAACCACTTAATTCCTATGTGAAATGAAAATATATCCTGTTTTTCCATGTTTGGCCAAGTTTGGCAATGTTCATTGACCTTTGACTTCCAATCTAATCAGTCCGTCTAAAGCCATCCTTGTATTAAGTTTGTTTAAAATGAGCCAATTTTGGGGTAAAGTTCATTGACCTTTGACCTTTCAGAAATTTTACCCACACTTTCACCAGTCTACCTCCATGAAGTGATACCATGTTTGGTTCAAATTGAACCATTAGTTTTGCATTCAATGTGAAAAATGTTAAATTTGGCACAATTTTTAGCAAATTTTGGCAAAGTTGACTGACATTTGACCTCTGACCTTTGAGAATTTTCACCAAAAATATCATCAGTCTACCCCCAAGTAGTGATCCATCTTTGCACCATGTTCGGTAGGTTTTGCACAATTGGATCTTGATTTATTTTGAAAACTATTACTTTGGGGGCAATTTTTTAGCTAATTTTTGGCAAAGTTCATTGACCTTTGACCTTTCAGGAATTTTACCCAAACTTCCATCCATCTACCTCCATGAAGTGTTACATCTCTGTACCATGTTTGATTAGAATTGCACCATTGGATTTGGGTTTCTTGTGAAAAATATCAATATGGGGCCAATTTTGAGCAAATTGTTGCTAAGTTCATTGATCATTGATCTTTGACCTCTGGCCTTCCAGAAATTTCACCAAAAATGTCACCAGTCTTTTTCCAAGTAGTGATCCATCTTAGTACCACGTTTCATAATAATTGCATTTTTGAATTTGGTTTTATGGTGAAAATATGAAGTTTGGGGCAGTTTTTAACCAATTTTGGCGAAGTTCATTGACCTTTGACCTCTGAACTTTCAGGAATTTTATCACAAATGTCACCAGTCTATTCCCAAGTAGTGATTTATCTTTGTAACATGTTTCATGAGAATTGCATCCTTGGATTTGGATTTATTGGGAAAATATAAAGCTTGGGGCAGTTTTTAGCCAATTTTGGCAAAGTTCATTGACCTTTGACCTCTGAACTTTTAGGAATTTTATAAAAAATGTCACCAGTTTATTCCCAAGTAGTAATCTATCTTTGTACCGTGTCTCATGAGAATTGGAACCTTCGATTTGGCTTTATTGTGAAAAAGGTCAATTTTGGCAAATTTTTCACAAAGTTCATTGACCTTTGACCTCAATCAGAATTTACCCCAATTTTACACACTTCATTGGTTTCATGCAATACACACATGTACCAAGTTTGAAGTTCGTGGCGGAGGCATAAAAAAAAAGCGATATGAGAAATGATGTATGGAGTGAAATGATGCCCAAGTGTTCTACAAAAAAAGGAATGCACAACTTTCTAACTAATCTACTTTTTGGTTAAACAATGAACAGAGAATTCAGTGCCATTCAAATAAGACATTAAACAAGAGATTTTTCCACTTTTGTAAGAATTTTAAAATCTAATGTTTTAATCATCTTCTAACTTAACTATGAAATGTATGGATTATTTCTGCTTGGTCTCTCTCCCTCCCTTTACTTAACATCAGCATCTTTTTTGTATGCCCTATTTGGTACAGTGAACGTATACACACTAATAAAGCATGGTGAATGAATGCCTTACATCATGTTTCTCACCTGAAAGTTGATTGGAGGGGGAGGGTTTCGTGGTTCTATCCTGACCACACTAGACTCGACCTTTGGGGGTGGCTTGAAGTTATTTCGCCCTACCTGCATCCACAATGATAAAGAATGTTACAAGGTAATACAAACATCACAAATCAAAATATTAAAGCAGCAGTTCACACTGGAAATAGTTAGTTTCAGAAGAGACATATAAATCAAAGGAGCAGTTCATTGACAGTTTGAGGAAAATTGGACAAGTAATGAAAACATAGATTGGCAATGATGTCATTGACAAGGTTTATAATGCATGGTATTGCATGGGTAAAGCACCTCTGATTGGCTTTCACAGTTTGAGTAGCCCTTTCTGGAAACTGACTTAAGTACACCAATGCTGGGCAGCATCACAGTGTTTGCAGCATGTACACACCTTCATTAAGTGGTCTACTCTAGCCAGGAGTTGGGTGTTGATGGAGAGTCTGCAGTAAAGCTTGTCGCCAGGTCGGGCAACCAGTCGTTGGGCAAACTCCTGCTGGAACATGAGCACCGCACACCTGCAGACAATAGGGGCATTTTACTTTGACGTAAAAGACCATTTTTGTTATGTAAGCACATTTCATGCATGTCTATCAAACAATACGTTACTACTGGTAAAGCCAAAGCTTGTGTGAGATTTGTCGGACTAGCAACAACTCATAGCTTCAGAGTGCATTCCACCAATTGAATCTGAATGACTACATGCAGGTGAATGTAATAACGTGTCACTATGCAGTTATGGGGAAAGTTTTGAATTCATTATAAATAACATCAATTGAATTGAATTTAACACTCACATTATGAAGTCATGGAAACCCAATGACTTCTTAAAATACTCAAAGGCAATGATTCAGCCGCTGTACCCCACATGTGTGCTCTACTGATTATTAATTACTGCAATTTATGATGAGATATCTGTCTACTGTGTAAGAGCATTACTTACAAAATAACATGAAAATTCATGAAGAACTATTTAAAAAAAGTTTAAAACTCTGCATAGTGGCTGATGAGCGGATGTATGTTCTATACGGATACCTGAAGAAAGGTCTATGTAGAAGAAGCTTGAAGACGAATGGCGACGAGATTTGATATGGCAAATTGGCAACACACACATCGAAGAAAGGTAGATCCGTCTTCAGCACATCACCTACAATCACCTGCAGCTTGGGACCAAAAGGCCTGTGAGAGGGAAGAAAAGAAAAGGAACCATTGTGGACAAGACTCAAGATTAAGGGTTGGGATCTGGCTTAAGTTGACGATTGGGTGAGTGATTATATTTTGGCTTTTTAGATTTAGCTTTTACCGGTAGTTAATAGGGAGCAGTGGAAAGGAAGTTGAACTTCTTCCCAAATGTGCCCTGGCTCTGCAGACAGTAACTACACTACAGCTCAAAGGAATTGGAACGGGTAAAGGGAAAGGGAAGAAAGGGAAGGAGCTGCAGTTTTAAACCGTGGTATATTTTGTCCAGTTCAGCATGAAACATGATGCTTTAGCCTAAAAAGCATCGGAGAAACTGGAGAAAATATGCCGCGGTTCAAAACTGCAGCTCCTTCCCTTTCCCTTTATCCATGCCAATTCCTATGAGCTGTAGTCTAACTGAAGGAGGTGTATGTGAGGTGGACTATCAATACCAGTTCTGACATATCGAACCATTTGTGTTCCAGACAGAATGCAGCTCTATGGGGTTTGCATTTATTGATAGTGTAATAATCCACACAAATCAGCCTCGGTATCGCAGCGAGCTGCTAATGTCAAATGGTCCACTATGTTTCGCAACATATATTTTCCATGCACAACAGATACCTATTGAAACCTATTACTCTGTCCTGCATCATGAGCTAGCGCCATCTGTTGGTAGGTTTTCAAATATCAACAGCTATTACTGCCGTTACTTCTGCGATTGCTGTCATCAAAGATGTACAACTGGTTGCAGCAAAATGAATCCACAGGAAGAATAACTGCGCAAAGCTTAGAAAATGGAGCTGAGGGTATCGTGAAGACAAGCCAATAATGAATCCTAGTGGGGAGAGGGTTTATGGAACGACGAGGGTTACCCTATGTGTGTCAGGCAAACTGCTGTCTATGGTATTTGTGTGCAGTACTGGTGCCAAAGTGGCAATTACTGTATACGCCATATATTTCACAAGTCCAATTTTTCCGCGAATCAGGGCTTCCCGACATTTTCACGAGTGGTTAAATTCACGATCGTGGAGTGCTAGCACTAGTAGTACATGTGCTCGAGCACGTCATATTTATAATTTCTCGTGTCAAATTTGTGAATAGTCCACACTGCTTAAAATAAAAACCATGCGAAATATATGGCGTATACAGTAATTGGCAAACAAGGAGTTAATCCGCACTAAATCTGTTGATTGTGCTGAAAGGTTGTGGAGGAGAAGAAAAGAAACAGCTCTGGGCCCTGTTGCATAAACGTACCACTGAGCTTTGCTACCAATGGAAACTTTTATGGAAACCTTGCATTCGATTGGATGTTGAGCAATGTTACCACGGTAGTTACCATTGATGACAGAGTTTCCATTAATGGTACATTTTATGCAACAGGGCCCAGGTCTGCACTTTTCTTCACTTACGTTCCCTGAACTCTCTTCTGTAACTCTGCTACCAGGCGAGGATCAAGCTCACAAGCTACAACCTATACAACAAGAGAGGGAGACAGATAGAAAAAGAGAGAAAGGGAGAGAGTGGGAGAGAGAGGAAGAGAGAGGAAGAGAGTGAGAGAGTGAGAGAGGGGGAGAGAGGGGGAGAGAGGGAGAGAGAGAGAGAAAGAGTAAGGAGAGAAAAGAAAAAAGGCTATATTGAGTTTGGTAAAGCATATAGAACTTTTTATTACTCTTTTTGTTTTTCAATTTGAAAAGAATTCTCACTGGCATTGAATTTTGACCATTAACCTCCATGGCCAACTCTATTGGCCCTTGAATATAAAATTCAAATTCTTGAGCTGAACAATTTGTAAATACAACTAAAAATAATACATATTTTGCTAGCAAAGATCTCTGTTTTGTTATTGTTCAAATTAATTTCATTTTCAGGGTTGTATAGCCCTTTGATATTGGGTATTTTCAATGTACATTAATAATAAATTATATAATTATACTCCTATGCTCGCACACAACTAAATGACACATGCTTTTAAACATTGTGCACAATCAAATGTCATTCTTCAAGTCTCCATGTACTAAGTCATCCCATATTCACATTTTAGTGGAAGTCATGTCAGCTCCCAGTCTAGTGTATAGTGATATGGACCAGGGGCGGTTTTCAATTCAATACTTAAGTATAAAAAATAAGACAAATACTTAGTATTTGGCTTAAAGAAAATACTTAGCCAAAAATGGTATTCAAAGGACAATTTGTGTCTTAAGTATTTGGCTAAGTATAAGTAAAAATATTGTTCCAATCAAGTAAATACTTAAAAAGTATTTTTTGTACTTGAAGTATGTTTGCTATTCAAATGAGTATATTTGACTAAGTATTTTGCCTACTCTCGATAGGACACTTAAGATAGAGGCCTATATCCATTCATAGTTGAAAGTTCATTGCTACATGTTTTGAGTAATGGCTGCATTCATCTTAACAATCACCATCAAGAAATTCGCCAACATCTTGCTCATCATCAGCGTGTACATCCTCTTCAAAAATACATCGACACTGAATTAATCAAACGGTATCGATAAATCGTAACGGGATTCGTCACATAACTGAACTCGTAGCACAAGACATCACCAAAGAGCAACACAAATCATTAATTTAGGCCATAAAGCATACACAGATTGCAGACTTTGCTTGTACGGCTACGCTACGCTACGGCACGGTACCTGTACCTATGCATTCACTGCCATTCGTCGGCTCAGATTGGACGAACGAAGGACCAAAGCAGGGGTAATCATATTGAAGTTCTGAACGGAATAAAATACGCACCCTTTAGTAAAATCTTGTGTCACTTCATTCATTTGAATGCTGGTCATTGATGTCCAACACATATTCTTGCTCCACGGAAAGACTGAGAGTCTGTTAATGCTATTTTAGTACTAAACTAGACATCTAAAGCGCTGCGCGTACAATATAGGTATTACGAAGCAGCGCAGCACTGCACTGCATGCTGCGCTTCGCAGCACTCTTCGTCTTTGGTTAGACTACCATACGTTGCGGTGTATGTACACAAAATTCACCGCACAAAATGATTGTGCGATTGTTCTTTTAACACGCAGAGGGCCATAGAGAATGTTCGCACAAAACTGTTCGCCAGCTGTGATGAATCAGCTGATGTGCGTGACGTCACTATTTTGCTTAGTATTTTACTTAGCTGTAGTCTACTTAAGTAAAGATCTAAGAACTGTCTTGAATATGGAATCAGCCAAATACTTAGCTGAGCCAAATACTAAGTATTTTTTGTACTTTTCTTAAGTATTGAATTGAATACTGGCCCAGGGGCCATATACATGAAACCTTACTAGGCCTAGTTAGTTGCTAAAGAGCATTCATCTACATGCATTTTAATAACTTACTAGGCTAGTAAGGTTTCATGAAGATTGCCCCAGAAGTTGATGCGTGGTGCATTAAGGTATGACTTTTCCCTGTATGCGTCATAAAGAATTAAAGGAGTGTTTTGAATAGATAACATACCTTTTTAGCCTTGTCTAACATCTTGACCGTCATGTTACCAGTCCCAGGACCAATCTCCAGCACAGTATCTGTTGTCCTCAGGGCAGCCTGTAATTTAAAAGCATCATAAAAATACAGATCAAATTCTAAATTTGGGGCATACGATGCCATTGTCTTTCATAGGAAGAATAAAAAATGGCATCTTACCTTTGCATGATACTACTACTACTAATTCGAGGGCATGCATAGGCTTCAGCCAATGCCATCTCGGGTTCCATGAACATAGTTGCACCTCCAGACCTGTCTATCCATCATGGCTGTCCTGAGCTCACTAACGCTATCAAGGCCAGTGTCATTCTTTAGTACGCTAATGTAAGTGGCCCGACTTCTCCCTCTTCTTGCAGTACCCTGTTTAGGCTTCCAGAGTGTGGGGGGATTAGCAGATAGTTCAGGGTGTCTCACACAGTGTCCTGCTATTTTCATTCTCCTCTTACGAACTTTGATAGATACTTTTGGTAGACCACCATATAAATTGACATTTCGTATGAAGTCACACCAAGACACGTTTAGAGCTATCCTAAGCATACGTGTGTACACTCCATCCAGTGCTTTCTCTTGTTGGGCTGTGAGTGTCCATGTCTCTGCTCCATAGAGCAGGACAGACTCAACTGTTGCAACAAAAAGCCGGCGTTTTATGTCATCTTTAATTTGGGACTTCCAAACATTTCTCATACTATGCAAGGCATTCCATGCAAGGGCACGTCTGATTCTGATGTCCTGGTCTGTCGAGGCGATCCAGGATCCCAGATATTTGAAGTTATTCTTCACTTCGAGAACTGTGCCATCTAAGGTACTTATAGAGGTGTCATTTATATTATAGGCCATCACCTTTGTTTTCTTGGCATTTAGCTGCAGACCAATCTTATTGCACTCCCTTTCCACTGTTAGAAGAAGTGCCCTTGCCTTCTCTGCCGTATCTGATATCAACGCAATATCGTCAGCGAAGTCCAGGTCAGTGACCATTACTGGTGGAACCCGACAGCTTTGACGGGGCACCAATGTGAATCCAAGCTCCTCTTCTCTGCCATTGATGGCAAGCCTCAGAGCATAGTCAAGGGCTATAATAAACAAAAAGGGTGCTAACGTGTCTCCTTGAAGTACCCCCGCCAGTATCTCAAAGTACTCTGTGTCTCCATCAGGCGTGCAGACCTTAGCACGCCTCTTGGAGTAAGTGGCACCGATTGCCTGGACTAGTTTCTCAGGGATGCCATAAGCACGGAGAATTTCAAGGAGTTTACCTCAATGGATGCTGTCAAAGGCTTTCCTGAAATCAATGAAGGTGATCATTACAGGAAGGTTCTTAACTCTTACTCCTTCAAGTAGTCTCCTAAGTGCTAGGATCTGTCGTACAGTTGATCGTTCCTGCCGGAAGCCATTCTGAGTGTCCCTTAGCAGTGGGTCTATGATTATTGCACGTTTATGCAGACAGGTTGCCAACTGCATTAAACTGATGGTGACCGGTGTGGACTTAAAGAAATATACCAAATCATAATTGAATAATCTTGTAAGGAAAGGATTCATTGATAGAAATTGTACATGAGAGGGTGCCCATGGTGTGGAGCTTGGGAAACCATCATCTTGTATTCAGATCAGAATAATAATAAACCCCCATTTGGCTAGTTGTAACCTGACATTTCCTGTTTAATGTTGACTCCTGAATGATATTATACACAAAGTATGTAACACTAACGGTGCTAATGCACTTTTGTATCACAAAATATATTAATAATATAACTTTAGCCTGACCCTAAACCTAAACCTATTTCTAAATCTAACCCAGACACTAGATTTGTGCAGTTTAATTGGTTAAAAAATTGATTGATGGGTCACTTTTATTTGATATTGATGGTTATTCTTTCTATCATACAGACAGAACCAAAAGCCGAGGTGGAGGAGTCGCTTTATATATTCATGAATATTTTGAAGTATCTATTCGATCAGATATATGTTTACCCTCTGACCTATGTGAATCCCTTTTTGTTGAAATCAAAATTCCTTTGAAGAAAAATATAATTATTGGTGTTATTTACAGAGATCCTAAACAAGCCATTTATAAATTTACTGAACATTTCAATGAATGCCTTGAAAAAATACAAAGAGAAAACAAAGATGTATATATCATGGGTGATATCAATATCAATTTTTTGCAACAATCCTCTTTAAAATGTATTGATGACTTTATCAATGTTATATATAACAATTCATTCCAGCCAGTGATTGATAAACCTACTAGAATTTCTAAGTCCTCCATAACTTTAATCGACAATATTTTTACCAATGTTTGTTCATCTTTATTTCAACCAGGCATATTTTACAGTGATATAACTGATCACTTACCTATTTTTTTGATGACAACCAATTTACAATATGAAATTAATAATGATCATGCTTCAAAATTGAATAACAACTATTATAGAAAAATCAATGATTATACTATTAACACATTCAAAGAGGATTTATCTATCACTGACTGGAGTGAAATACTTTCAATATCTACAACAGATAATGCATATAATTCTTTCTTAGATAAATTTAAACGACTGTATGATAAGCACTTTGTATTAAGAAAAAAGAGAAATAAGTTTATTCCCAGAAAACCTTGGATAACCAGATCATTGCTAAAATGTATTCACAAAAAAGAAAAATTATATAAAAGATTCTGTAAAAATTCCTCAAATGAAAATATTGAACGTAGTTATAAGAAATACAGAAACAATTTAAACACAGTCTTAAGAAATGCCCGACGTCAATACTATGTTTATTTATTTGAGATAAATAAGAACAATATGATAAAGACATGGCAGATTATTAATGATTTATTACGAAAGCATAAAAAAAAGAAGGATCCATCATATTTTTTGAAGAATGGAATTAAGTTGACTAACCCTCAAAGCATTTCAGAAGAATTTAATACTTATTTTGCAAATATTGCTATTAATTTACAAAAAGAGAATAAATCTGAAACTTCCTCTAAGCACTTTTCATTTTACCTTTCTGATCAATGCTGCCCCTCAATTCAATTTAATCCAACAAACGAAACTGAATTGATAAATATTGTCAAAAACCTTAAAAATAGCTCCAGTACTGGCATTGATGAAATTAGCTGTAAAATTATTAAAAAAGTAATTCATTACATTGCCATACCTTTATCATATATCTTTAATTTATCAATGAGTACTGGTAATGTTCCAACAAATCTTAAAATTAGTAAAATCATTCCTGTCTTTAAGAAAGGGGACCCTTATTTACTTTCCAATTATAGACCTATATCTTTGTTACCATGCTTTTCGAAAATATTGGAAAAATTAGTTCACATAAGGCTTTTTAACCACCTTAATCAATACTCTTTATTAAACGACTGTCAGTATGGTTTTAGACCCAACTTTTCATGTGATTTTGCAGTTATTGATTTACATGATCGATTAATTGGAAAAATGGATAAGGGTCTCCACACATTTGGTATATTTTTAGATTTGTCAAAGGCATTTGACTTGATTAATCATGACATTTTGTTGTATAAATTGAGTAGATTTGGTATTAGGGGTATTCAATTACAGTGGTTTCGCAGTTATCTAACAAAACGTACTCAATGTACCTATTATAATAATCATACTTCCTCCTTTTTAAATATAACTTCAGGAATTCCTCAAGGTTCAATTTTAGGCCCATTGATTTTTCTATTATATATAAATGATTTATGCAATGTATCCAATTTTTTTGAAATGATATTATTTGCCGACGACACCACCATTCTTGCATCTGATTATAATCTTTTGAATTTAATAGATACCACTAATTATGAACTTGAAAAAATCAATGATTGGTTCAAAGCAAATGAACTTATTGTAAATTGCGAAAAAACAAATTGTGTATACTTTTCAAAAAATCAAAACATTTTACATAACTTAAATGCTGTGAATATTATAATGAATGGCACTCGTCTTACTTTGTCGAAACATGTTAAGTTCCTTGGCATTACCCTCGATGATCAAATCAATTTTAATAAACATAGATCTGAAATTTGTAACAAAATATCTAAATGTATAGGAATATTGATAAAATTACGACCTGTCTTACCTGAAAAACAATTATTTTTGCTATATAATTCACTGATTTTACCGTATCTTCAATACTGTAATACCACTTGGGCGTCCACAGGCTCGACTAAGTTGGATCCCATATTAAAGCTTCAAAAAAAAGCTTTAAGAATTTGTACATCGTCTCACTTTTTGGCCCACACTCAACCATTATTTTTCAGACTGAAAACACTCAATGTATTTGACATACATGTACATATTTATCAAATTGCCCTAATTATGTTTAAAAATAAAAGTGCAATATTACCCCGTAACATTTCTTCGTTTTTCCAATTTAATATGCATGTACATTCTTATGATACCCGATCTAGTTCAAAACTGCATTACTCTAAAGCACTAAATGAAAGGTCGTTAAAATTAATTAGACATCAGGGACCTAGAATATGGAACTCTCTGAACAATACCATTTCAACGTGCAATAGTCTCAGTTCATTCAAATATAAAATGAAACTTAACCTACTATCCGGATATAATCACTAAACTACTTGCTTAACTACATGTACTCATTTTATTCTGCACCCCCCCCCCCCCTCGTGGTTGCTCCCCTAGTTTGATTGTTATTGTATTACTCTTGTATTGCTTTGTGTTTTATTAACTTTTAATCTTTATTATCCATATTAAATGTCTATATATATATTTATGAAAAAGGGAACAACGTTACTTACAAGCTTTGCTTTCTGCTTGTTTCCTTTTCTCCTTATCAATGAATCTTATCGATTATGGATTTCTATCTTGTATATACATTGTACATTATGTATTTTTTAAAGATTTGGAAAATAAAATCATTTTGAATTGAATTTGAACTTTCAATCCTGCTCCAGAGCAGAAAAATTGGCGTAGCAGTGTTCGGCCAGCACACCCGTTATATGCGCACACGGCCAGAGCAGCCATTTATACACAGACTTTGGTCAACTCGGTTTCAGTAGGTAGCAACATGGCGTGTGTTGCTTTGATGGGCCAGCAAATAACAAAATACTATGCACCATATTGTTTCCTTTTGAAACTGAGTTGGCCAAACTCTGCGTGTAGACGGCTTTGCATACGACAATGCATCAGCGTCCTCTCTTCTTGTCAGTAGCGGTTTCCTCTACAATGCAAACTCACCTTGTTAATGATGCTCTCAATGACCAGCGGGTTCTTCAGGATGTGCTGACCTATCCCGGTGTTGAAGAGAATCCCTAGGGGAGGAAAGCAGAAGACAACACTGTCAAATAGCAAACCCATAGAAGGATAATACTCACAACTGACAAGTTTATCATGAGAAGTTTGTGCATGTAACTATGAGCTGTATGAAACATAAGGTTGGTGTAGGCAACATCAAATTTAACTGTTTGTGCTTGGGTCAATGCTGTGGATGGAGATGGTCATATTAGTAGAGTCATGTTTTATGCAGAAAGTATCACATGATGGCAATGCCGTGATACACAGTTACAGACTGCATTGGTATTACTAAATTAAACCAAAAAGTCTTTGTAAAAATCACTACAAAATTGTAGAAAGCTGTGATGGACATTGTCATGTCATGTCATGTTATAAAACCGTCCCATAGCGTAAGAAACCTAGGAGTCTTATTCGATACCCATTTGAGCATGGATTCACAAATTACTAGTGTATGTAAATCAGCATATTACATGATTTATAATCTGAGGCGTATTCGTAAATATTTCGATAAAGATAGCATGAAAAGTGTAGTTCACGCATGCATTACGAGTAAATTAGATTACTGTAATATTGTACTGTACGGATTACCAGACTCACAGATAGTAAAGTTACAGCGGGTTCAAAATACATGTGCAAGACTGATTTGTAATCTTCCAAAATTTGCCCATGTTACACCATTGTTAAGAGATTTGCACTGGCTGCCTGTACGCCAAAGAATTGAATTCAAGATGTTGGTGATAGTCTTTAAAGCGTTAAATGGTCAGGCTCCTAGATACATTAATGAATTACTGCATTTTAAATATCAAACCCATGGTCATAATCTCCGCAGTACACAAGACACATCGTTGTTGCAAGTCCCCCAAATCAGAACAAAAGTAACCCTAGGTGACCGATCATTCTTTTGTGCAGCTCCTAAATTGTGGAATAAACTACCTGTAGACATCAGGAAATCTAAAACATTAGGCAGCTTTAAATCAAAGGTGAAAACCTATTTGTTCTAAACACAGACCTAATCTACTTCTGACCATGATTTAAAACTATACAGCATTACGTAGTAGAAGTGCATATAAAAGCTCTTGTAGCGCAGTAGAATATATAAATATAGTTTCTGCGCTCTATAAATGACTTATTATTATTATTATTATTATTATTCTGACATGTCTAAATCGAAAGCAGGCAAGCAAATCACTACAAAACAAAATGAGGAATCAACATCACCAAAATTTGTCAAAATGCTACAACTTAGATGTTATACAACAAGCCACAACATAAGCTGGTTAGAGTTCCATACTATGTTTCGTGCCTTGTTTATTCATGAAATTGTGAACATTTCCAACCTAGGCCTACTTGAACTTTTGATAATTGCGTTTTGTGACAAATGCCATCAATAAATTTGAATATGGTATTTTGTTATGCAGACTAAATTTCAAAGGGCCCTTTTAAATTTGGTCTGCGTATTGTTTTAACCTTAACCCTAGGCTGAAGATTGCAACCTAAATCTATTTAGACCCAGTTTAAAAGCCAGTTTTGGTGTTTTGCCGCGTTACGTTTGCACGGGTGGTGTTACTGGTAAGACTACTAACACAAAATGCGGTACATGGGACTACACTGAAGTACATGACAACGACAAATGCCCATTTCAGAGTCTTACCCTGTTTATAAACTTGTTCATGGACCCTAGACTTTTTCTCTGCTTTAACCTTCGGCATTGTTGCTGTTTGAGTATGTAGAATAATACACGAAATCAAAACTGGAACAAAATGTAGAGCGTAAGATTGGCATCAGCGTTGCGATAGTTATGTGTGTCCAGCGCGATTGCGTAATACACGTGCAACGTGTATGCATCAAGCAAGCCTGCATTCACCGTATGTTTTAAATCCCTCTCTCGAGCACTTCTCTGTTTAACAGTTATACTTTACATCTACATCTCTCCCCCTTTCTCCCTCTACATGTATATCGATACCATATATATCTATCTATCCATCCATCCATCTATCTATCTATCTATCTATCTATCTATCTATCTATCTATCTATCTCTCTCTCTCTCTCTCTCTCTCTCTATCTATCTATCTATCTATCTATCTATCTATCTATCTATCTATCTATCTATCTATCTCTGTCTATCTATCTCTATCTTAAGACAAACAAATTGAATGAAACACCGGAGAAGACATTATTATTATTATCATTATTATTATTATTATTAATATTATTATTATTATCATTATTATTGTTATTATTATTATTATTATTATCATTATTATTATTATTGTTTTTATTATTATTTTTATTATTATTATTATTATCATTATTATTATCATTATTGTTATTATTATTATTATTATTATTATTGTTATTATTACTATTATTGTTATCATTATTATCATTATTGTTATTATTGTTGTTATTGTTATTATTGTTGTTATTATTATTATTATTATTATTATTATTCATCCATCTTTTATTTAAAAGAAAGATCTGCATGAGCATAAGACACACAAACGTCATCCTGTTGCTTCATTATGTTGCGGAGCTGTTTGTGCTGCTTTCTTGTTCATGCCATATAATTTGATCTTGTATGTTACATATTATGTATAAGGTATAAAACTGCAATGTACATAAACATAGCTCATCATCATCAGGCATTGTTCAACCATTGTCGGATGAAGCCCTCCCGGAAGCCCTCCTCAATCAGTTTCCATTCACTTCTATTTGCTGTCATTCTGTTCCATGTTGCTGTGTTTGTGTATGATGATATTTCGTCTCTCCACCTTCTCTTTTGTCGGCCCCTTCTTCGCTTTCCAGTTCTTGGTTGCCATTCTGTGAGTTTCTTGTTCCATCTGTTGCCTTGTGTTCTATATAAGTGTCCCACCCATCTCCATTTCATCTCTTTGATTTTTACTCTAATATAACATCTATAATATGAACATAGCTATGATATACCAATCACAACTTTTTATGTTTTCTACACGAAACTTGTGTCCTTCTTATTTCTCTATAAATCATATTTCTCTTTTTAAACAAAACTATGCTGTGTCACTTGAATGACACACATATAACATTTCTTTTGAAAATTATATTGATACAATTCATCTGTGTTAAATATTTTTGCCGTGAAAGATATAAATACGACCAGTGTGTTGAAGAAGATAATTATCGATCGCCCCCTTTTCATCAGTCAGACAAATGCATTAATCAGAAAGATCTCATCCCGACGATGTCACGCACCGAGAGCGTGGGAAGAGGCAGGAATGATTTGTGCTACAATACAAACCAAAATCTGTCAGACACCCTCGAAATGGGTCGACCTAATCTATCTCGAAAGTGATTGAAATGCGTGACAGCGTCTCTTAATTAGGCTCCACTATGATGCGGCATCCATGATTATTTGCTGATCCTTCAGATCATGAATAAGAGGTGCTTAAAAGCCATGTCACGCGAAAATAACCGTTGCGAATGCGAATGATCAATCACCTACTTACTGAAAAATCATGGTGTGGATAACATTATTGCTCCTTCATGTTCTCGATGAACTTTCCCTTCGTTTCCTGGTTTATTGTTTATTCACAAGCTATTGTGACGGAGAGACGGAGAGAGAGAGAGAGAGAGAGAGAGAGAGAGAGAGAGAGAGAGAGAGAAAGAGAGAGAGAGAGAGGGGGGGGGGGGAGGGAGAGAAAGATGAGCGTGTGTATGAATAGTTAGATGGAAAGTCAGAATGATGCGTCGCCGTCAGTTAAACGAAGGAAATAAACAAGAACGCTGAACATGCTGAAGATGAAGAGTAATTAATCATAAATCTTCATCTTCGGTATTTATATACTTCGTTGTTTTTTTTTGTAGAAATACAGATAGAGATATATATATAGAAAAATGAATTGATATAGAAATATCAAAACATGGACTGAGAGATTTGAGACATTGTGGCTAGTTTCATTTTTTCATTATCTTGGTTTTGCATTAAAAAGGAGAGGTAATTTGTTTTAAGAGTACTCATAATATTTGAGTTCGAGGAGATTAGGTTTATGAAAGATAGACAGACTCGCACAATCTATACTGATTGCACTAAAAGCTAACTTGCAAGCAAGTCAAACACCAAGATTGATTGTGAACAAATACGAGACTAATTACGAGAAAGTGGCGTTGTTCATCGACAAACGAAATTCAATGTCATATCTGAATGACAAATCAGTGGCCGCAATCATAATAAAATTAATATCAACACTGATCAAAGCGAAGATTTGGGGTCGATGGTAAGCCGACAGGAAGAGGGGACATAATCATTTTGACAATGACGGATGTGAGAGAACTATAATTATCTCGCTTATTGCAATATTATCATTATTTTTTTGTACAAAGGTCAAGAAAGGTTGGAATGAAAATAATTACACTCTCCCTATCTATTTCTCTCCATCCCTTTCACACCTCCCATTCTCAATTTCTCGTTCTCTCTCTTCTCTCCCCTCTCTCTCTCTCTCTCTCTCTCTCTCTCTCTCTCTCTCTCTCTCTCTTCTCTCTCTCTTTCTCTCTCTTTCTATCTCTCATGACTTCATCTCATGTAATCATCTCTCATTCTATCCCATTCATATCTATCATATCTTATACCTTGACCTCTCTTGTTCTCGTACCCTGTCTTTCACTCTGCCGTCTGTCTTTCTCTCCCCCTTTCTCTTTCTCACCATCGCACTCTCTCCCCTACCTCCCCTCTCTCCAGCTCCCCCTCTTGAAATATACCCCTTTCCTTTAAATCTTCAACGACCATTGGATTGATTTATTCCACACTAAGTGTAACGTGAGAAATGTCAAAATACACGTCCTCCTCAAATACAATTCTTTACGATAATTGTTCAGTCATTCAGGATCTCTCATTTTGAAAGACGATTTCAGCGTTATTTCCCCTAGGACTCCCCAAAAGAGGTTAGGACGACTCGGCGGGGAAGTTATTATGGTTAATTTATGGTATCCCAGTTGCGTCGTGTGAATGCAGATCCTTACAGTACAGTATACAGCGCCATTACAGTGAATGTTCAATGTACACCCCGCCTTCTCCCTCTGTACCCCGTTCCTTCCTCCCCCCCTCCTTATCTTTCTCTCTCTCTGCCTCTGTCTGCCTCTGTCTCTGTCTGTCTGTCTGTCTGTCTGTCTGTCTGTCTGTCTCTTTCTGTCTTTCTTTCTTTCTCTCTCTCTCTTTCTCTCTCTCTCTCTCCCTCTCTCTCTCTCTCTCTCTCTTTCCCTCTATCTTTCTTCTCTTCTCTCACATCTGTCTCTCTCTCTCTTTCTACCCTCCCTCTCCCTCACTCTCTTCCGTCCCCCGCCTCCCTCACCAACCTATTTTTATTTTATCTGTCTCACCAACTTACATGGTGAACACTCTTTTCCTCAGAACTGCATTACTCATTTAATTACATTCTAATAGCCACAATCAATAGAGGCCAATTCATCGTACTTTGTGGTTTCCAACGATCGAATGACTGCTATTCTTCTATAATGCCAAGTCCTCATAAATAAATTGCGCCAATGCGCACATAACTATGTAATCAAATTCCTCCCGGCGATTCAACATAACATTGTCAGTTATTCCACTGGATCCATACAATTTTAGCTCTTGCGTTTTAACAAATTTAGCTCTTCATATACCACTGTCTTTTATGTTTTACAAGTGATAAACACACACATAACAAATAAAGATCATAAGAAGCGTTTACTTGCCAAATGAAATTAACCGTTTCTGTTATGTACATGTATTTGTTTACCTGCCCATTAATGCACATAATACCATAGAGCAACATGATTGTTGTCTGGCGCAAGAAGGATTGAATGCTGTGCGACGAGTGCAAGTAAAATGTTTTGTGAAAAAAAGAAACAAATTAATCTTATGCCAGCAGAGTTTCCGCTTGCCCTTTCATTCCCAGTAAACATGGTAAATAGGCCTATGCAGATAATAATTAGCGGGAGATAATAATGTGGGCGTCATGGTCAACTCTGTTATTAGGAGATACCGAGAAAGGTAACTCAGGCCTATTTATCATGTAATAAAAGCGAGGTCGTGTTTCTCAGTGGATTAAGTTTAGACACTGTTTTTTAGTGGGTTAAGCCAGTCGGTAGACTTGACATAACAGTGAACTAGATCCATTACTAGTATTCGCCCCCATGTCCTCTTTTTTCAATTAACCTTGCTGCAATGTTAACATGTTACAGGGGCGGGCGGCATTGGTAGAGACTTCTGGGGCCATATTCAGGAAACCTTACTTTAATAGCCTATATATAGTTGGTTACTAAAGCGCATTCAGCTACACGCAGTTTTAGTAACCTAACTAGCTAGGCTAGTAAGGTTTCGTGAATATGGCCCATGGACCCGTAACCAGTGGAATACCATTCTTGCATGACCATGCCATTCTCTTCCGACATCAGGAAACCAAGGAAGAATATGCATAATAATACAGACGAAAGATATTGCAACAAATGTTGAAATTGAACAAAAACCGTGACTGGTGATGGCAGTTAAACGGTCCTGTGCCATTACCACTTGAATTTCTGTTAACTATGAAGGAAGTGTGTTTCAAACAACAACAAAAAAAATCAAGTTATGTAAAATATTGCATGATCAAGTAAATTATGGAGGAATAAACTTATTTGAAAGTTTTGAGGGCGAGTGATTACCTACACAATCTTCCGTTTACACAGAAAACACATCTTTTTAATGAATTGTCGAATTTTTCAACTATATGCTCTCATTGAAAAAAAAAATAAATTCTTCAAACGTTGTGTAGCATTTATGTGGGTATGTCTTCTTGTATTTTATGGTATTAATATGTATCAATTCATTGTACTTGGTTAATGTTGTTTTAGTGCATTTCATGGAGATGATATTGATTATTTTGTTTATAAATGTATATGTTTCTATCGTGATTAATATCATGCGTTCAACCCTTTGAAAAATCAGCGTTTGCTGTATAAATTATACATTATCTCATGTTGGTCTCTATTTATAACCTGACTTCCGCCAGTATACCTTCCTACAACATGGTCGATATTATGGCAAATCCATTGATATTCCGCCTTAATAAACCGCCCACCTAGTCGTTTTTTATGAGCGTTGAAATATCATTTCGTAATAGCATTATGACCAACTCAGGAGAATAGTGATGAACCTAAACTTTGGAGTTTCTATGCTAGTACTAATGATAATATGAGAACATCACCGTTATTTACCATGTTTACTTACTTCTGTTTTTTCAAAATGATATCAATAGTTATTCCGCTGCACCGAAAGGAAATGTTAAATCTTTATATGCCATTGTATCATTTTTTAAACCAAAATTTAGAAGTGATCTGGCACACATATACGATTTCCGATACAACAAAATGAATAACCTATCTTTTGCATTTTTTTTTAATGATGATAGGATATATCTACTTTGAATTGTTCTTTGTTAAGGCGAATCCATCACACACAAAAGCTTTCAGGAACTATCGTCTTCCTTCACATGTTAAGAAATCATAATCAAGTGTCATTGATTGAGTTACCGTTTGTAATTATATTCCAAAATGTTCAAAATATGTGACAAATGTATGATGTTAAAGTTAATTTATGTAGTAGAAAATGAATAATTCAATTTTTATTTTGAAGGAAATTAATATTTTCAAATCGAATCGGCTGTTGAATAACATTAAACCCTACTGTGATCCAGCTGAAAACTTGATACAATGTATGCCTTTTTATTCAGAGGGTAACAACAAACTTGTCGATCGAGACAGTAGGTGCGTCTTCATTAGCCCGATTAGACGAAATAGCGAGCAATTTTTGTTTATAGTATCAAGTGTTACATTCTTCACAGTCTACGGCCTGTTGCCTCCACTTCATTGCTTTGTTACAGATACCGCTAGGATACATTAATAGAGTACCGAATTGTGACGTCATATGAACACGTTGTCAAGACAATGTTCTAAACTATGCGGGTAGAGAAAGCAGCGGTGATCACAGCGGGGACTCTCAATAGGAGTGCCCAGGTCTAGCCCGCAAGACAATGTCGGACCATATCTCTCTATTGAAGGATGTTGTTTAGAACCTGCATGACAATGGTATGACGACACCACTCTGTAC
This sequence comes from Arbacia lixula, assembly GCA_963669155.1. Lineage (NCBI taxonomy): Eukaryota > Metazoa > Echinodermata > Echinoidea > Arbacioida > Arbaciidae > Arbacia > Arbacia lixula. The sequence goes on along the minus strand of OZ022580.1, from coordinate 18,071,611 downwards.
AACATTCTCGTTATGTATGCAAATTTTATTCACGTCGTTCAACCAAAATTGTCAATTTTTTGAATTTCACGATAAATTTGTTGTTGTTGTTGTTGTTAAAGAAAAACACTGTCAACAGGTTTTATTTTTTCATACTATGTTTACTTAGAATGTATTATGTGTTACATAATTCTATATTCAGTGTCCAATATACACAAGCCCTGCTTCTTTTTGGACCCCTCCACAAAAAAATATTATTTCTATGAATGAATTGTGTTTATTATTTCTTGTTTATTATTTACTTTCATTGAATCTGAACTGTATGCACGTATTTTGTTGTTGAATCTTGAATACGATACCAGTGGTAACCGAAAAGCTTGTCCGATTTTTGTTCGAGTAGCACCAACTAATAGATTCAGGGTGCGTTCCGTCCATTAAAACTGGATCACGAATTACCATGAATACAGGTGAATGTATAGCGCATTTAGTGGAAAAATGGGCATTCACCTTTACTTTAGCGAAGCGTTGAAAAAATAAAAACAAAAACAAAGCTCGGTGATCGGAAGGTAGCTAGAATATTTCGTTGTGGAAATCACAAATTACCTGTCGAGAATGCTATGTTTGATTGAAATTTGCATCTCTTTCCTTTATTATTACGCAATGTGATTGTTAGGGGGAAAATGTGAGAATACCCCCCCAAAAAGGAAAATTTATTTGATATTTACCGAATATTGTAGGATTACATGCATGTCTGAAAAAACAACAAGATTTTGTTATAATGAGGCAATTTTTCCGGTCCCGATTTGTGTAAATCTAAGTTTTCACTGTTCATTTTTTCACTGTGTATTTTTTTGCAAATACACATAAACGTGCACATTATGCACAGACATCTTGCTGAAAGGTCGAGTAAGATATTCCTTTCCGGCGTATTGAATATTTCATATTTTGCATTCACATTTTCATCGCCATCACAACCTCTTGCATGCTTATATATAACAACATAACACACGCGCACAAACTCACAGGCATTCACATACATAACATGCTATCTCCATCGTCATCATCATCATCACCATCATCATCATCATCATCAACATCACCATCATCATCATCATCATCATCACCATCATCACCATCATCACCATCATCATCACCATCATCATCATCATCATCATCACCATCATCACCATCATCACCATCACCATCATCACCATCATCGCCATCATCATCACCATCATCACCATCATCACCATCACCATCATCACCATCATCACCATCATCATCATCATCATCACCATCATCATCATCATCACCATCACCATCACCATCACCATCATCATCATCACCATCATCATCATCATCATCATCATCATCATCATCATCATCACCAGGTGCCGTCTTCAGAGTGAAGGTTAGCTGCCATCATTCTCCAAGCTTCTCGGTCAAGGGCTTTTAATATTGAGAGAGAAAGCGCCGTTTAGTTGAATTGTCATCCACTCCCTTATATTGGTCAACCAGTTCCTCAGTGGCACCCAGTCCCCGCCTTTTCTGCCTTCAAGTTGTCCCTCTAGTAGCTTCGTTCAGATATCGTATTTCCTCAACACTTTAGATGACGTTTCCTTTCATTACGGTTTCGCATATCTATGGTGCTGTTTTGAGCCATTTCGGGGATTCTGGTATTTAATATTTTAGCTTTCCAGGAGATCGTGTTTCCCTGTATAGGCCCACATTTAAACACCTGACGCTTTTTAGTGCTCATCTTGCAGTTTGCACATGCATACACACACGAACACACAAAGGCGCGCACACATACACACACACATACACACACGCACACACACAATCACAAACATACACACACACGCACGCACACTAGAACAGGCATGATTACAAAATCATTTAATGATATAAGTCGATTTTGTCCATTATGATGTTTTTATAGCCGTGTTAACTATTTTTCGTTGTTACTTCGTTCGTTTTCTTCTGCCAAGCATTAGGAATGACTACTTAGATAATTTGTCGACCAATTCAAAATATTTCTTATTATTTTATTATCTTCATTATGTGTCATCATCATCGTATTCTTATTCGTTAAGCGTTCCCTATGTCATCTCTCTATCCTTTGAATTATATTTGTTTTGTGTTCTTTTCTACTAGCTTTTCTTCTTCGTCTTTTTGTTGTTTTTTCATCTACTTTCCCCTTCCCTCTCCTTCCGTGTTTATATTGTCCTTTATTTGTATTTGTTTTTCTCTGCTCCAAAATGTCTTCGGATATGAATGTTTTTACTCTACAGGGATACCACTAACAACACACTTCTACGCAATGTATCAAGGACAAACAACAGTAGACATGTGTTTCTTAAAATAGAAATATTGATATAATTGACAACCATTTCAAGGACCGAAAAAGGAACACGTTTTTACAAATTGTCTTGGTGACAATACATTACAATCTCAAAACAGAATACTTCATAAAATAACACCCGAACACATACCAACACGTATACAAAGTCATTGTCATGTAGGTAAGAATACGTTCTTTTTCCAATACAAGCTGTATGGGTATAACTAACTAATTTGAATACAAGTTGCAATGCTTGACTTCGGCTCTCTTTATGACTTTATTCACTCATAAAGAGGACATCAAATGTTTTCATTCATAAAATTCACGATTCTTAATATTTGGTTCATATAGATCACGTAGATAGTGTCTCAGTTGAAACAGCGTTGTAAGTTATAGTCAGGGTTTAATTATAATCGACTTATATCAAGTGCCATGACTTGTTTATCTCAGTCTGTATGAAAAAACAACAACAGACGTCACGAACTTCAACATCATGTATCAAGTATATCGCAATGTCTTTACATAAGCCCTAGAAATATTCAAAACTAACTCTATATCAAGTAACTAGGTGGATTTACATTATGATGAATATAAAGATGTCCTATGGTTACAGTTAATTGATTTATCCACGAGGAATGTACTTCCCGTTGTTTTGGTAATCATTGGCTGCTATGACAACATATCAGTTTGGAACACGTCACATGAAATGATAATCCACATGACTACTACACAAACTAGAAGAAACATTTATTTTGAACCCTGTAATACACCAAAAATAGAATGTTGCACGCTTTGTCGAATTTACCTTTAAACTAAACAATCACTGCTCTACAGCAATTCAAATGAAATGTATAAAATATATTAAACGCTTAAGTTTACATAATTCCTCTTCAATAAATAAAAACTGGCGGGAAATAAGCAATATTTTTTTTTAAAAAGGAAAGCATTATGATTTGCAGAAGTTCTGCGAGATGAACCATCGTCTGCATACAGTTCAATCAAAAGTCAATGATGGTTTGACGTTGTGACTTGTCTCTTCTCTATACAATATACTACTCTATACACTCCATACACGTTAGCTCAATATGAACATCATGCCTTTCTCTCTGTCACTGTCTCTTTCATCCTCCCAGCCTTGAGTTGTCCACCCATTTTTCTATCTGTCCTTCCCATTTCACTAAACCATGTAAACACAAGCGTGCTCACAAGCAGTCATTACATATATATGGCACACCGACTAGTTATCCATTGCTTTCTTCATTTGTCATAAAAATCATTAAATATTTAATCTCACGAGTGTTTATGCTTTCCTGTACAGTGTTCTTCATTCTTTTTTTTCATCTTTTTCCTACTCTTCTTCTCCTTCATCATCATCATCATCATCGTTTTCATATGTTTCTTTTCTCCATCGTCCCCTCACTCGACCTCCCCTTCATCGTCTTCTTCCCCGTTGAATTACACATAACTACATATCGTCTGCAAATCTGTAACCAATTTACATATTCAAAAGTTCCATGATTGTACGAAATGATATGGAAATGGACAAAGCGTCATATTATTTTTCAGAACAACAATGTTCAAAGTAGTTCCGTCCAGTAACAAAGCATAATGCTTATTGTGAAATGTGTATATAATGCTCAAATACAACACAAATGTATTACCATCAGCATGTCCGTTCAAGTTGATATATTTACAACATATATATTGCATGAGTGTTCCTCATTCTGCGTGATTATTGTCCGATACAAATATTTTACAACTCTTAGCCACTATATGTTACGTAATATATATACATCTCGCTGTTTACTTTACAGTTTGAAAGACACTCAGGGTTGCAAAATCATTTGATATTTACAACTCTTTGTATGGTACATAACGAACATACCTGTTTGAAATCAGAAGAAAATGCACAAGGTTTAATAGTTGGTAAGCAAAACAAGGAAATAATTTGGAATTCATGATCAGTACATATTGATCGCTGGCTCAGTAATCAGTGTATATCGCGCTTCCAATGTCAGCACATAGCACTTGAACTGGTTATGTGTCAATACTACTGTGTGGGATTAACGTATATAACTGGTTCATACATACTTGCACGGCGCATGAAAGTTTAGTATACCTATATTACCCTAATAACGAGATCGGTATATTCAAAGCCTGCACTCAATAATAATGTGTACCATCTACGCTCTCGCGGGGCGTTATCCTTGCCGGTTGCGATGCTACTAGCGATCGAGAGATAAAGTCTTCCATTCCATGAAGAGCCGTGCTGGATGCGGGCTTCGAACTCATAACCTCGTGAATTGAGTGCTCTACTACAATACCACATCTCTTCCACCCTAATACATACTGTCACTTTTTGACTCGGGTCAGCTGTTTCTTTCCATAATCGTTTCTTTCAAGATGAGGTCAAGATATATAAAACAATAAGAGCGTAATAATAGAGTTATATCATACCAGATCAGCATGTAGATGATATCGTTCTGGTTGATAGTTTTATTGTTCTTTGGCTATACGTGTAGTTTTCGAAAAAAAAAACGCAACGAAAAATAGACTATAACTTTGTCGGCGTATTGATATGTTTGTTGTCTTGTTGTCAGGTTTCCAAGTTAGTCCAATTTTGCCGCTTGTGGATTTCTCGAAGTTTTGACAAAGAAAGGCCTGAATTATCAACGTATTGTAGTAAACTCATTCCTGAAGACTTATTGAAAAACTATGTATTGCAAAAAGCAAGCAGATACACCATTGTTGATATCATCAAATCGATGTAAAGATTATAATGCATGACTTTCATCGATATGTGTAGGACAGTTGTATCTCAAGGCATCATTGAACGTTGTTGAAATCAGTGGACGTTGTTGTTCCGTAGGTAGATGTACCCTTGCGGGTTGGCGCCATTGCAGCGTTTTAGAGAGTCGACGTTGTTTACCGAGCGCACCGAGTACTGCGTCAGCTGCGTCCCGTCCCGTGAGTTGGACATGCTAGAAGCGCGATCACGCGTCGACTGAAGCGCGCGCCACCAATACCGCTTCCTCCCACTACCTCCTCCGCTGCTGGAGTAACCGCCTCCTCGACCGCGGCAGCAGCTGGTTACGCGGCGGCCGCAGGCGGTAGACGCTGACTTGATGACCTGGCGGAAACTGCGCGATATTAGCGCGTAGACCACGGGGTTTAGGGCGCTGTTGGACATGGCTAGCATGTGGCAAGCGAGACTGAGGAGGGTGCCGGTTTTATGTGAGAAGGTGTGGTGGAGGCTGATCAGGGGCACGATGACGATGGGACCCCACAGGACGGCGAACATGACCACCAGTACACCCAGAAGCAGCATCACCTAGTTAGCACGAGAGAAGAGGGGGGGGGGGGAGACAAGGCGAGGAGAAGTAAAAAGGAGAGAGAGAGAGAGAGAGAGAGAGAGAGAGGGAGAGAGAGAGGGAAAGAGAGATAGGGGGAGAGAGAGCATTTTTATTAACATCATCATGTAAACATACAAAATACACAATTGACAGCATGGAGCAAAATTCAAAGAGATATTTATATACCTCAAAATATAAACACAAGGTACCTTTACAAAATTACTTTGGTAAAGACATATATAACGTTAGAGGAGAAAGCGAGAGAGAGAGAGAGAGAGAGAGAGAGAGAGCTAGAGAGAGAGAGAGAAAGAGAGGGGGAGAGAGAGATGAGAATGGAGAAAAAAGTTGGAGAAATGTTGGTCTATATAAACCGCTGTGTGACTGGTGACCCCTTTCTTGTGCTAAATGAGATAGAGTCTACCCCAATTTGTACATGTTTTGACATGATGGGTGTTAATTACCAACAATCCTAATCAAATTTGACGAATCATAATCTTTATATTCGGATTCTTGTTAACAACAAAAATCTAAATTAACAAAGATCAGATTTCAACTTAAGCTCATGGGAATTCAAATCATGGGGAATCTGATTTAGCAGAAGAAGGTGTCACCGGTCGTGCGTAAAGTCGTTCTTAGCTTAAGAAGAGCTTGGTGACAACCCCCCCCCCCCCCCAATTCCCCGGGTCAGTTCCATTTCCTTTGCAGGAAATCTTCTCGTATATCCTACTTGCCTCCATTATCATATCTGATCACATATTTTTACAAGAAATCTCACTGTCACCCCGCGGACAAGATTAATCTCATTAAGCTGTTCAGGTTGTAATTTTCAACATTTAGTTGTTCGTGGGTCTGCCAGTAACCAGTTATCTGCCAGATTATGATTTTAAATGAGATGACAAGAAATCAATTTTGAAAAAAAAAAATAGCGATATTATTCCAATAATCTTATTTTCACTTTCCGATACTCACTTTGAGTCAATTGTCACAACGCAACATTTCAAGCTTGATGGATGCATTACTTTTTCTAAAAGATATTGTGATATCTTGATTGATTATAATGGCTCAATTTCAATACAATTTCTTGTAATATATTAAATCAGGGTAATAAGAAAGGAATTTCATCCAATTACACCTAAGGTGGTGACAGATATTTGTTGTTTTAAAAAAGTGGCTCCGAAGATTTTGTGAAACTGAAATACGAGTTTGACCTGCCCGCTCTAATTCAATGATCCTGTTATAAGATATCCTTAATATTTGAAATGAGCCCATATGTATGTCTATATACGGTGTATATAACTGATGCAATGCCAGTGGCATTTAGAGGAGTGCAGATATTGACGTAAATAGCACGACAGAGCGAGAGGAGTGGAGCGGAGGGTATGAGGGTGGAGGGGGGGGGGAGGGTAAAATATGAGACAAACAGATGAAATAGAGAAAAAGAAGGAAAGGCAGAAAGGAAAAGAGAGAAAGAGAGTAAGAATGAGAGAGAGAGAGAGAGAGAGAGAGAGACATATTGGGAGAAACGGACAGAGGGTATGAAATAAAGTTATAGCGGATGAAGTGGGGAGAGGGACAAGGAAACGGAAAAGGTAAGAAACATAGATATACAGGAGAGTGAGAGAGAGAGAGAGAGAGAGAGAGAGAGAGAGAGAGAGAGAGAGAGAGAGAGAAAGAGACGATAGAACATAGTAAACTAATGATTCCATCTTCACCCACTATTGGATGGAGATTTATACTCAAGTAACTGCAACATGAGAAATGTCAAGATAAACCCCTTCCCAAATGCGACAAACGTTCAGTCATTCAGGATCTCACATTTTAAAGAAGATTTCAGCGTTATTTCCCTCGAGACGATCAAGAAATAGGTTAGGAAGGCTCGACGGGAAGAAGAGTAGTCAATTTCTGGCATCCCAGTTGTATCATGTGAATAAAGACGTATGATGATGGATGAATGTATATCTCCATGTACATTTACCCCCCCCCCTTGCCCTTCTACCTAGTATCCAGTAGTTTTTCTCTCTTTCCCCTCATCTTTCCATGATTTTTCCTTCTCTCTTTTTCTTTCTCTCTATCATTGTATTTTCCCTATGACCCCTCTCCCCCGTCTTTTTCCTTTCAATCACTTTCTGCCCTGTGTTTCTTACTCTTTTCTTCTCTCCCCTCTCTTTCCCATTCTGCATTTCAACCACTCTCTTTCGCTTCCTTTTTTTCATTACGTCTTTGACAGCCTCTCCTTTTCCATCTTCATGATTCCCCCTCTCTCCCTTAATTGCCATAAATCTCTCCCTATCTATATATCTATTTTCCTTCATCCAACCTACACAATTGTGTCAACACATTCAACACATTCAAACCCGCTCCATGAGCGTGACCATGGTAACAGGTGAGAATGACAAATACTCTCGTCCTATTGTTGTTTGTCTTACATTAAGTTGATTGGATTCCGTAGTTCATTGGAATAAGTCTCCTGGTTAGGAATGGTATGTGTATAGACCCAAAACACCGTTTTCGTATTATGCTCACAACTTTCCCCTAAAGGCCCGGTCACAGTGCACCGCCCGAATTTTGCTGGAGCGTTCCTTGAACGGTAGGGAGAGGTGGCCGAATTTCGACAACGCTCGTGACCGCGCACAAAATGGGAAAAAAAGTCGAAAACACGGGCGTGGCCTTACCGGTGCAACGTTGAAGCCGGCGTTGGTTTAGCGTTGGTTTAACGGTAGCGAGCGGTAGCGAGCGTTGATTTAGCGGTAATGCGAGCGGTGACACTCCGACACCTCCATACCAACGCAGAAGCAAAGTTCATCACCGCAATGGATCGCTGCTTCAACGCCCGACACCGTTCCAACAATCCCGTATCCGCTCGACGCTTACAACCGCTCCACCAAAGTTTGTGCAACGTTAAAGCACCGCCCTGGCAAAGCTGGAGAAGCAGCGGTGGTCCAGCGTTCAAGATTTCTGCGTTGGCCTAGCGGATGCAAGCGTTCACGAACTTTCGTCTAGCGGTGCCAAACTTTGACTGGGCGTTGTTGGAGCGGTGGTGAACTTTGCCGGAGCGGAATATTGCCCGCTCCTCACCGCTCGCAATATTTTGTGCAGCTCAAAACTCTCGGAGCGGTAGAGGGACTATCAGCGGTGGCCGAGCGTTTTACGGCGTTGCCTTAGCGGAGTCCAACTTCTGTTAAACGGTAGTGAACGGTAACGAGCGGTGATGATTTTTTTTCACCGCCCCAGGAACGCTCCAGCAAAGTTCTGGCGGTGTGACCGGGCCCTAACAGCGTAGTAACGCGTTATTTCATTCGCCTGTATCTTGTCATTTAGATTGGATGGATAGAATGCATTTTGAATTTTTAAGTTGTTGCTAATCGGACAAACCTCGGACAACCTTTCGGATTCCCATTAATAACGTATTGTTTGTACAATGTGAATGAAATTTGCATACAAAACGAAATTGGGTTCTAGATCATTTTCGTCATGACTAATGGAACCCCAAAGCTTGTCCGGGGTTTGACCGAGTATTAATTTGTATTGCAATATTGTCAGTGAGATGAGCAAAAAAGGCTTTGAATGTGAACCTTGATAAGGCGAATAATGACCCCCTCCCCTTCCTCACTTCTCACCGATATCCTCGGTGTCCGACTTTACATAACCTTGCCACATTTTGCATTCAGCTCCTAAACACAAATCTTGTCCATTTTCATTTAAAAACGAAGTGTATAGTGGCCCCATTATCATCATCACCACAGCATATAAGGAAGCAGAGGAAAGATTGAAGAGACCTTGTGTTCGAAATGACATCCTGCGTGATATCAAGTCAGCCACGAAATTTTTCAACTCATCAGATTTAATTAACTATCCATCACGGCGCGAGGAACCTACCGGCTCTGAAATTTGATTGCAATTATGAGCATAATTGAGAGCGCGTGCGCAATTAGGCGAAATAATCATACGCTTTTGCGTGGTCCTTTTGGCTCTGTTGTAAAATTGTCCCATTCTGGGGCCGAGATCGAACAACAAAGACGTCGCCTGCTTTATCTTCGCGTTGATGGCCTGTTGAAAGCGGGAAACTTTACCGAATATTACGCCAAGGTAGGGTCATTATTAGCCCTCTAAAAGGGAAAGTCAACATGTCAGTTTCTGAGTGGCTTTTTGGTAGGCGAGGTGAGAGGTGGATGGCGCCTCTGTCTTTGATGGAGCTTCAATTTGAGCGAAGGGAAAAGGGGGATGTTAATTTTTCTAGTCAACATGAGACCTGAGCGTATACATCCGGCTTGCAGAAAATGGACGACCGAGATAACCAGAATAAATTGCTCCGAGTGGTTTCTCATATTTGAGGGAAAAGGAGATTTTGTTTAATAGGTTGATACAATGTCAATCATGAGAGAAGATCTCATATTATATAATTGTCATTTACATCAACAGAATACGATGCTAACAAGCTTATTCCATGTAGAATACATCGAATGATATATATATGTGTGTAGTTTATAGAATGTGATATTTGGTACGAAAAAGAAAATAGATACCACGTGTTTGATCTTACATCCATGGTGTTAATTTCGATACTAAGAGTGTTTTTTTCTTAACCGACACGAAGGTCGTTGAATACAATACCAATACATGATACAATTAATAAAAATTAATATAAAGGTGTTGAATTACTTTTCTTGCGCTGTTGAATTGAACATCTGTTATCATGGTTATACCCAACACTTTTGATATACTTACGAAATGTAATGCCAAACACATAAAGGCTGATTTTATCGTAGTTTTTCGATGACCACAGAAACTGACCGTACATTAACCACAGTAATCGCAAATGGTAGCGTATACTACTGAAGCAGGGTGTCGCGTCATAGGCAAATCGGGCCATGTGTGGTAGGTTTAAAATCTCTGGCAGGTTCGGAAAAGAGTAAGCTAATGAAAATGACTTCATTAGAGGCCGGTCATTCGGATCCGGAGTGGAGCCCGGGATGACCTTGTAGCTTATTGGTAATTTCAATTAGTCGTGCATGGGCCCCATTCTTTACAGCTTGATTATTATTTTTTTTTTAAGTTTGTGTTTGTTCTTGCACTTTAATTTTTCATCCTTATTTCTTTCCATATATGAGATAATTTTTCGTTTTCTTTGGTATTGATCTAACACTATTTCTTTTTCTGTATGGAATAAGAGTAAGCAGCGGTAAGGATGCATAGGTTAGTTTCTTTCTAAATCCACAGGCATTTTTCATATAGTTGTATAATCATTAACTTTATCAGTGTTATCATCAGTGTTCTTAGATGTCATAATTCATTATCTCATTAATTATCATTATTTGTTTTTATCATTAACTGTGTTAATAAATTGTGTTAATAAACTCTTCTTTTTTTAATCATCTTAACTATTAATCGTACTTAAATAGTCTTGTTTTCCTTCATACACAGTAATTTCCAGTTAGACGGGGGTGGATAGCCCTTTCTTGGTTTACCCAGTGAAATATAGATGATATTGCCCTCAACACTATCTGCCATCATAGGTATAGTCAAACGTATGAGCGAAGACCATTGTCTATACAGACAATTGGACTGTAAACATCACTGAACTTATACCTTATCAGGAGTTTGTATTCCACCTTTCTACAAAATACCACCTGTTGAATGAAAAAAAAGAGTGACCTTCGTAGACAGGTTTAACTATAGTAATTTACTTTGTTAATACACACATGCAATATCTAGAGGTAAAGAGATGGAGAGAGTGAGAGAGAGAGAGAGAGATAGAGAGAGAGAGAGAGAGAAAGAAAGAGAGAAAGAGAGGGCAAACAAGAGTAAGAAAGAGAGTAAGAAAGAGAGATAGAGGATGGAGAGAGGGAGACAGAGACGAACCATGAGACAGAGAGAGGAACAGAAAGAAAGAGAGAAGGAGATGAAAATATGTATGCTCTAAATCTATCACAGTATTCGATACATGCAAACATAAATATGAACTAAACTAGTCTTTGAACAATACTTCAACTATAGATCTGTGGTGATCTTAAATACACATACTATGACCCTTTGGCCTCCGCCTCGAGATGTTTCAATGTTTTTAACTTCTCCTTGTGCCTAATTCTAAACATCCTTTAAGAGGAGTATATATGTTGTATCTGGATAATAGCAAGGACTGACTTCTCTTCTTACCCTTTTTCTCTCTTGTAGCGTGTTGTGCATTCTATTTTTTCGGCTTCCACCACTTCTGCCCTCCTTGTCGCCCTCAGTCGACAGTTTCATGCCAGACACGCTCTCTCCGCTGATGGCGCCACCACCGCCGGGCTGGCATGACGTCACCGTACTGATCTCTGATTCCATGCCGCAGCTCAGCCGACCTGCGCTATACGATCCCTTGCCTGGCGCCTTCGCTCCATTGTTGTAGCCACGCATGAGGTTGACGCTCTGAAGACTCTTTGTCACGCGGCTGCTAAGGTAGAGCGTGACGATGACCCGGATGTTGCAGAAAATCATGCCTAAAAGTGGCACCAGATACAGGAACACGAAAATGTACGCGACCTTGACAATTCTGCCAAGCTTTGTTGAGGCAGACCGGTTGCACGTCTTTAATATTTCGTTTTCCCACTGATGTTCCTCGTATTTCTAGGTAAAAAAGCAATATAGATGTAATGAAAAGAGATTCAACAAGACAATACTGATAATGAAATGTAGTTGCAAGAAATGAAGAAGAAAAAACGCATTTTAAAAAGTTCCAGGGTGAGCTGCAATGTCAAATTCTGAAAGACACTGTACTTATGACTCTTTTTATTGTATATAGATAACTTAAACCCAAGCATTACACCACTATTGCACTTCATCATAAATAATGAGCCTCTCGATTAGTGCTTCATCACAAATGTGCAAAAAGTTAGCAAAAATAGGCAGCGTGTTACTCAGCTATGCACCAAAAGAGACACTTATGGGAGAAGTCGCACGAAAGCACTTAAATTAAGCATATAATTGTAATATTAAGCAATAATTGCACCAAGTCAAAATCCAGAAAACTCTGCATTTTAAAGACAGCCCGTCCCTTTTTCAGATCACCACAAAACCATTGAAACATTGGCAAAACATATGGAGAAGTGTTAGCAAGCTGTATATTCACAAATTTGAAACTGATACGTAGTGTAAAATTCAAATAATGCACGTAAACAACGTCTGATTAATAGTCTTTACCTCAGGCTTTTAGCAGTTTGTGTTGAAATATCTGCTTTATTGATTAATCTGTTTATTAAATCATAAAACGCATTATGAAAAAAAAAATGTTCTATAGAAGGAATCATCTCCAAAGTTTGGTAATTACTCATAAAATTAGGATTTCACACATGCATAATAACCACATAGATACTGTAACAAAGGCTAATACTTTTTTCGTAGTACGAAAAAAGTCGGTTTGAAATTTAACGACTGAAATTTTTTACATATACAGAAAGCTTCAACATGCTATATTCTTAGAAATGGTCTTGAATCACACTTTCTTCAATTTACGATCGTGATAGACGATTTCAAATTTTAAGCTTGCAAAAGGGACGGACAATTTTTAAGGCTCGTGTTTAATATTACACGATTTAGTGCTATCGTTTACAGCTATCAAAAAAATTTAAACTTAACACTCATCGTCGTATATTTAACACACGACAATGAAGGATTTAACACCAAAATCAATCAAACAACTTTTCTTGTTACTAACGGGAAAATGTCCTTTTGTGTGCCAGCAAAATGTAGTTTATGTAGGAACATGCAATTAATGGTGAAAAAAAATAAATACACGCGGAACGTAAAGAGCTAAATTGAATACAATCGTACGTTTGGACTGACTAGCATGTCGAGAGCAAGCTGTATACGTACAGTGAACGGCACAGAGACTAGCGATAAGGCAGTCGAGATGACCCAAGCCACGCCTATGATGATCAGACCCATTTTCTTGGTGAAGATCGCCTTGGCTTGGAGGGGGTGGATTATCACCAGGTACCTGACAGAAAATAGAAAAGAACAATCCGTTGACATGTTGTAATGCTTTTTACACAGACTCTGTGAAGGGGGTTTCACATAGACGAACAATGATGGAAAACACTCCATTTGAGAAGGTTTGTAGCAAAATCTTTGAGTAAAAAAGGGCATTAGCATCAGCGCATATACCCCAGGCTCTCAATAATGAAAATCATGAAAATTGCAGAAAGTAAATCATTAACTGAATATCTCTTATCCTCCCCTTAACGTGATCCAGCTGCCAGGTCGGTTCCGAGCTTAGTTCACTTATGAGAAAATACAACCACGTCTTAAAAAGCATGATCTATCATCGCTCTCAGCTTTTGTTAAGTAATTTGTAAGTGTCATTTCGATGAGGTTTTGACCGTTAGGTCTACTTAGTTATTAATGCAGCAAATCTGAAAGAAAGTTTAGCACTCTCACCCGTTATCGGGTTATGTTGAATTGAAACAGACCACTCTAATAGGAAGCCGCCTGGAGAAAAGTTTCATACTCCTACTCAACCATGGCAATTATAATGATTCGCCTCCTTTTTTGCTCTTACTTCAATCTTCCTGACGATGTCTGCCCGTATGTCCACCTATATCTCTGTCTCTTCCCCTCTTCCTCTCCTTCTCTTCCTCGTATATGGATATATCTCTCCTCCCTCTCTTTATCGCCATCTTCCTCCCCTATCCCATGCTATGTTCCTCGCTCAATTTAAGCTTGATTGGCCCATTTCCCCCTTCTCCCTTTAATTTTCCCACATTCCCTTTCCGCTCCCTTCTCTCTTCCTCTCTCTCTTTGATTAATATTCCCCCTTTTCACCTTTACATTTCTCCATTCTCATCAAATATTATTAAACCCCACCTCTCACTTCTTCTCCTCACAATACACGAGGCATGGTAATATGTGGGTTAAACTTGTTAGTAGCCAGTACATTTTAGTTGACATCTTCCATGTCCGACACATATATTCGAGAGGAGAGTGAGAATTAGATTAATAGGAGTACCTTTTTCTCGACAACAACATCGTTTGTCACATAATTATTCATAATTGTCTCCTGCACATGCCTATTGTAGTTTGGATCAGGGTCAGTGTTGAATATATTTTTACCATTGATTTCAAATACAAAAGATGTGTATTGTAAGTTCGACTTGAAGTTCCGAAACACTTTTCTTGAAGTTGTTTGGATCAGGGTCAGTGTTGAATATATTTTACATTGATTTCAAATACAAAAGATGTGTATTGTAAGTTCGACTTGAAGTTCCGAAACACTTTTCTTGAAGTTGTTTCTCTCTTTACTCTTTACACGTTGTGTGTTTTATTTTCACATTTTCATTAATCCACGCAAACTCCATAAAGAATAATATGATTGTCTGGCGCAAATATGGTTAATGGGTCGCTAGAATCGTCGTAGCGTCAAAATAGAGTATGAACTAAAAATATCCACAGACACACTCACACATATACACACACACTCGCACACACACACACACATACACACACACATACACACACACATACACATACACACACACACACACACACTCGCACACAACCACACACACATACACACAGAAAAGGAAACACACACCCATATGAGACATAAGCTGTAAAACCACAACGAATGATTTACAAGGTAACCTTTTGGTAAATAAGCGCGCGTTTTATTGCGTGCGTCCAACCGCCGCCCACCACAAATGAAAATGGATGCGGCGAAAAATCTCAGGGCACGTTCTGTTTAACAGCATCCCTATTCTCCCCCTCATTCCGCTCAATTCCCAATGTTCCGAGTTGTTGCCGGGCTGCAATGTTGTAATAAACGTCAATCAGAGCCGTACATGAATTGTCGTATGCACAAAATTTTAATCCCAAACCTGTGTGATTTAGCTGCCGCAACTTTGGGCATTCACTCTTCCGCTTGTTTCGTACAGGGACGGTACCATTTACTGCACAATTATTTATGTGCAATATTAAATCAACCCCAACTCGTACAGTATTGAGCATTCCTGATAACAGGATAACAATTGAACCAAATGGATGATTCATGGCATGTTACTTTCTGTTTGTGAGCCATTACCTTCAGAGTACTGCAGAACCTTCTTTGTAGGTTCTCAAAGCTGTTTTTTATGTAATCTTTACCTGTACGTAGTTATTTGAAATGAGTATATCTATTCACTGAATACTGAATGATATGAGTCTCCGAACTTCCGTCTTAAGTACTAAACCACGATTGAATTGAATTGAACATGATTGCGTTTGTCAGTCTCATACTGACTGATTCTGCTGTGATTTTCTCGTATATCATTGTCAAATCATAGCACCAGCAAAACGCATTTCATATGGGGAATTTTATACGGAAATAATTAACTGATTAATTGCGTGCTTCTAGCGATTGAGTAGGTGCTGTAAAAGGTTCGGACGCTAATGGCCTTTCAGTGGATTTTGGTCTTTGCAATGGCATCAATACCAATTTTATGGAGGAAAGCTTGGCAATCACACGTTTCATTGGTAGTTTTATCATTTGAGTGCTTCCTGTGAACCTGAGTTATTAAGAGAACTTCCCATATTCTCAAATCTGTCTCGGGTTGTAAATAAGCTCGTTAACCAATAATGCCAGAGTCAAGGGCGAAAGGCGACAAGTATTAAAGGTATTAAATGTATTATGGAGGCGAAACGAACACATACAGAGGTTTTAGACAAGGAAGGGCCAAATTTTTTAAACGATACGAAAACTATGAAAACTGATTCATTAACAATAAGATGAAGACAACTAACTAGTCTCCAAATTAATGACAAATTGATGGGAAAATTGTGGAATAATCATGGGAAGCCATGCTATTGATAAAATTGTTGGCATTGACTGATGCTATGGCCATGACAATGAAAAAGGAGGTCGACGATGTCCATTGTTGTGATCAAGATGATGCTGATGCTGATGACGATGGCAGTAAAGAGGTAGCAGAAGCATGCATGCCAACGTGTAATTCATTACATAGTTGCAGTTCAATTCAAATTCATTCATTTAGTTTGATCTTTTCGGTTGCGCCTCGTGGGTTAAAAAAGTCCATAATCTGCAACATACACATCTGTGCTCTACTTTGACAAAAGGAAGCAAGTGACAAATCACTCAAATCTGGGTTATTGGTATTCTTAGATTGTACCCAGCATTCCCTACATGCAGCCAAAATCTGGACAAGAAATATTCATCTTGCTGCGAGATATTCAATCTAACATGATGTGGTGTTGCACTGATGCCAATGCAAGTGACTGACACATTTTGCTCATTTACAAGAAAAGTCTCTTTTGTTAGTTGCTTCATTTTGTCACAGTAGCGCAGATATGTAATCTCTCAACCCTTTCCTTTGCTCACCTCTCTGCACTGATCACGAGCAGCATTATCGCTGACGACGCCGGCGACAAGAACCAGAGAAACGACACGAGCTGGCAGCCGAACGCGCCGAAGATCCACTGGTGATGGTACTCGGAGAAGAGATAGATCGGGATGAAGACGGTGACGAAGAGGAGATCGGCCACGGCCAGGCTGCAGAGCATCATCGAGGTGAAGGCGATGCGACGGTGGGAGAAGAGAATGCTGAGGATGACAATGAGGTTGCCCACGAGGCCGACAGCGATGATCGTGCCGAAAACGGTGAGGACCGAGATATTGATGGCTCTGCAACGAGAAAGATTTGTATTTTTTTGGAGAGAGAAAATATGCTAAGAATGACTCATAACCTGCCATCTATATGATAATATTCATTATGAATCCCAATAGAGCAAGAGTTTATTTGGCACAAAAAGGGTTTAACAGAGAACCACGTTAAGAAAAAAACAACCATATCTACATTCCTAAACAATGACCTCATCTCGTGTGCGTTCATCGTCGTACCTAAACGTCAACGCAGTTTGTTTTTTTCTCGACCACGAGTTCACGCCATTGATCGATATGTCCTCTGATAATGTGGTCAAATTGAGCTGACAGTGAGTGAGTCCGAGCGTGAATGATGTGATAAACTACGAAGAGATCAACACTGGACAACAACATTTCGACTGTACAGGTGAAAATGCACATCGCCTAATAGACCGTTTTCTGTATATTTGTGCATTCTTGTATTCTTTCTTGTCTGGTATTATAACGACGGCACTGACACATTTTGCCTGCTCCATAGCTTTGATAACTTTGTTTTTGGTCTACTACCTTCAGGTGACCTTTGCTACACAGCACCAATTATACTCACATTCTTTTACACGGGTGTACACAATTTATCAAGCCACTGAGGCTTTCACGTGTAAACCTTTTTCTTCATTGTCTATACTTACATATGAATTCACTATAAATACTCATGCTGTGTCGATTTTTATTAATCGTCACTACTGCCGATCTGTCACTATTCATTGATATTTTCCTATGTTAATTCATATGCTGATGTCATACATGTTTCAATGTTGTATATATATTTTTAATTGTACATGTAAAATGAATGAAATGAATAAATGAAATGAAATTTTAATATCATTTCCCACCATATGACTTCAATATTGAACTGGGTAACATAGTCATTAAGCTGTGACGATTCAGGTTGGAAATGGGGGGTAGGGGTGGGAGGTGGTTATTTTGTTGCGTTGTCGTGATAATTACAACAGAATAGTATATCATGAGTGGGAAAAGTGGTAATAGTCCATGGGTACGTGTTAACATCTTGAAGGCCAACTTGTTTATTACATCAACAGGGGAGAAGGGTGGGATATGTAGGCGTAAAGGATGGCTGGGACAGTGGTGAGGACGGGGAAGGGGTGAGGTAAGAGTGACCCTAAGAAGAAAAACAACATCAAACGGGCGGCAAGACAATGATAGACCCGTGAATATGGCTCCCCAACAAAATCAATAACGAATAAATTTATGAGGGAAAGTAAAAAGAGGGGGGGGGGGGGGGGGGGGGTGAGACATCCTAAACGCCCGAGTGCAATTATTGGGCCTGTATATGGGAGGGTAGACCAGAGGGAGGGAGGAAAAGGGTATCGCTGTAAAATACCCTCTCTTTATTACCTTTCCTACAAAGAAAATAAGAATATGATTGCTACTATACCTTAAGTATTCTTCACTGTACGGCGACACGTAACTGCTAAAACTCGACCCGTTTTCCGCGCCGAAATCCACTTCCGATTTGGAAAGAAAAACGGTCGGGGCGAGACTGGCTGCCGATGACACCGTGGGTGCGTAGTCCCCTACTCCCCCGTCATCTCTTTCCTCTATGGCCATGATTAGTGGAATAGCTGTAGGGTTGTCTCCAGAATGTTGTTTCTCAGTCTTCGCTGTAGAAGATATGACATGTATAATGTGGATCAAATGGGTGAAAACCTCAACATGATATTTCCACGCCCCGCGCATATATCTCTGAATATCGTTACAAAATATTAAAGGTACGGGAAAGTAGTAAGGACCACGGAGTGCCATTCTTTAACCCTTTGTGTGTCACATGTCCCCAATTTTTTTTTCACAAGTCATGCACACACATACTATAAAACTGCAATTTACATGGCACACAGAGGGTTAACGAACAAACTTATATAACGGAGGTAGATACAGACGTCATTGTACGCAGCGCTGTAGACAAAAACTAAGAAGAAGAAAGATCAGAAGGGAAGGGAGAAAAGACAAATAAGAAGTGCAGCGATGCTATGAAGAATATTACTTCCTTGGGGATGCACCCTTTGTATTCCAGGTGGACTGCTGGTGATATGGGAATCGTGTGCGTAACCAGTTAACAATGTCACACTTTCGAGTTGACAAAGGGAACAAACAAAATGAAGAATAATCACCTACACGGAGGAAGAAAAGACGCATGAAAGAATAGCAGACTCAATCGGGGTGTGAATAAACGGCAGGGCATTAATAACGTTAATCGAGCAAGCAATTAAAATAACGGAGAGAGAAGACATGCAAGGGCGGTCATATCGAACCCTCGATTCACACGGATATTAATAACTCCCCCGACGACAACACTAGCTAACCAATACAGTGATGGAAAACTAATGAACCCATTAATCAGCTCCCTTTGGGGCCTTGATTCTGAGTAAAAGGAACGCTAATTGACGCTAATTTTCGCTTAATTGGCAATACGAGCAGTATTCAAGACGAAATCCATACATTTATTGTAGCGAGTATTGCATGTGTGGTGATATATTTCATGGTGGTTAGTGTTGTTACACTAGACAAGAAAACAAGTTATGTAACTCTATTAATACGTGTTAGATAAGTGAAAAAAGCCGGACAGTTTTATCATTCTGAAGTAAAACAAAATTAAAAACCCCACAACACCATTAAGGGAGAACAAGACCCTAAGAACAAGAAAATTGTGATAAGAACATAAAGATGTCATCTAGGCAGAATAGTAAAGATTTCAAGTAAACTAGACATAAGATAACCTACCAGCAAATGGAATAGACTATGAAACGCGTCCGCATAAAATAATGATTGTGTAACACGTCACGTGAAGTTTGAGTAAAGCACTTCAAGCATGCAAACTTCGGTGTATATAATAGAGGCATTAATTCACCATTCCACTTTATACATGTTGGAAATGTAACCTGCATCGTACCTATAACCACATGGGAAGTGGTGGTGGATGGTGGGTGGGGGGAAGGGGTGAGTGCGACTGACTTCCGCCGTTTATCTAAATGTCATTTTTCTGGAATTTTTTGGTGAACATAATGCATGTAATGTATAGTTATGATGATACAAATGAGATTGAAATTGTATGTGTAAACGATGAAAACGAGAAATACAAAACGCCTCGCAAATGCCACAAATGTCCAGGCAAGGAAAGACATGTTCTAGACATGAAACATTTGCTCAGTAATTCATATCCGCCTTATTGCCATGTCACGTGTGAACATCTCTGGTGTAGCTGTCAGATCCTCAGACCTTGAAGTGTGGAGAAACCCCAGGAATCAGTGCTCGGACCCATCCTGTTCAGCACAAACATAACCCCAATTTCTAACATTCTTCAACCTTTAATATATCATTTATGGCGATGACATTCAAATATATGCATTCGATCCTCGATCATTAGATAATCTTCAAGAGACACTTGTCTCCATATCAGAGTGTGTACTTGAGATTGAGATGTGGATGTCACTAAATGTCTTAAAGTTGAATCGTTCCAAAACCAAAGTTATGCTGATGCATTCAGTAAATTGCCAAGCGATGGATTTTATTTACATTGAACTGGATGTTTCTGGTCATAAAATTAAACTTTCTTCTCATGTTATGAGCTTGGGTATATGCCTACCCAAATTCTAAGCTCACGTTACATGTTAGTAATGTGATTAAGACATGTAATTTCCATTTATGTAATCTGTGGCGAAGTCGAAGATTCTTGAACATAGACACCTGCCATCACGGTGTTAGAGCCCTATTTTTTTTTCCAGGATTGAATACTATAATGGTCATTTTATAGTTTTATCCTCAAAAGACAAGAACAGAATTGATCGAGTTGTAAGTCGAGCTGCTCGAATAATATATGCTGGTGATCGAGGAACACGCACATCGTCTCTGTTAAGTGAATTATACTTACCATTTAGCCAACGTATTCATTTTAAAATTTGTTTGTATAAATATTTCAGATTCTCCACGAAATGTCACCTCACTATCTAAATAATACTATTATGTCGATACCGACACTTTGCTTTTGTAGATAAAACATTCGCTATACTACAGCTTCCACAGAATGTAATGCTCTAAAGCTGCCACCCTGTGGGAGTTATGTTTATTAGTTGTGAAACGAAAGTCGTACTTGGCAGAGTTGAAACCAGTAACGCAGCGATCATGCAATAACAACTTTGATATCGATTAGCATGATTAAACGCAATGTTCTCACCACTTAAATACATTAGACGAAATCTAGCTACGGTGATCGATGACCCTGGGATGCAGGGGCGGAATAGGGTTGCAATTATACCAAATGGTTCTTCTCTTTGATTTATTTAAACACAGGCATGACAGGAGGTCTTCCTAGCTTGGTCAGTGACTAGGCTGTGGTTGCGCTTTCATCAATTAATGGCAATAGCCATTAATGTGACAGTTATCTAGGTCTCCTGCCTGTGCGGCGCCACGCACCCACGCAAGGTAACCAGCCATGCCGGTGGCGGTGTTTCGCGCGTATTAAAGGTGTGGTGTTGACTGCATTAACAATTTCAGTGCCAGCCAATATGCAACTGTACGGGAAATAATTGTATTTCTGGCATCAAAATGTGACAACATCACGAAAAGGTTTCACCGTCCTTATGCCAGATACCAGTGACATTTTCATGTGATTTATCTACGCATGCTCGCACAAATATGTCTTTATTTTCTTGTCTATGTCTTTATGTAAATATGATATTACCATACGTCCATGACGCACACAGATTTGATAAAGCACAAGGCGCCCTTTAACCCAGCATGTGTCACATGTGAACTCATTTACAAGTAATGCACCCAAATCACATTGAACATTATGTTCAAAGGATTTTTTTTAGAGACGCGGTACAAGCGCACATCCGCTGTGTACAAGTAAATGATCCGTAGTTTCTTCCATCAAGACATCAATACAGGCATTGTTGAGTGAATACCAAAAGGTAGCGAGCAACATAGGTTTCTCCACCTCATCAGCAAATGTCCGATGCAATGTTAGAGGTGAACTCACTCATCGTTTTCTGAATGCTTTTTTTTGGTCGCATCTTCACATATTACATTATATCAGGAAATGCGGGTGGTTGGAGTTTTCAGTTTGTTACTCGTCCAAAATAGCTTGCTTCTCTGTAGCTTGGATAATTGTTGAAGTCTTTCAGTGCCGTACTCACGTTTCTCCACCATCAGCAGACACGGTAACTATAGAATAGCTTCAAGTCTGGCAAAGAAAGTATTAACATGAACTTCAATCGATCATTGACCGTCACAATTGGAGGCAATCTATCATTGTTGCTTCACGAGTTATTCTACGCACGCTGCCTCGTAAAAGTTCATAATCAACGCTTATTCAAGAATCATCTTCTTTGATAAAAGATTGCATTTGATTGTGTTTTGTTTGGGAGTTGTGATGTATTAACAACAGGCATCTGACGAAAAAGAGACTGGAAGATGTATCAGTTCAAGTGCAAAGTCGATGGTTGCTTATAGACAGGAAGTGTATTGGTGCTTGACATCGTTGCTATCTCAAGGATATACCGATGTGCCGATCAAACCGTATTATTTACATCTGGAATCGACTGATCGAGCTTTTACGTCATCATCCTAAGGATGTGGGAATGATTCGAACTGTTACCTACGTCGATTTTTAAGGTCCGCATTGGTATTGGAATATTTACGCGTCAGCCATATCCTTTATAAAATCATTAAATACAACGGAAGATGTACGTCCCATTGAACAACACTACAGATGCATGACACCAACCTTAACCACAAGATTGAATCTAATGAATAATGCAAATTCTTAGAGAGCTGTAAGTACATTTTGAATGAAAGTTTTAAATTTTGGAATCTTGTACAGGGCATTGCACTACTGTAAGCATGGTGAGTGTTGAATATTTACGGAGTTATAGGTGTCTAATGTAGCAGAATCCAAAGACATGATCAAATGAAAAAGTATTGAAGCGTTATCTTCTCTTATGGAAATATGTAAATGAACTATGTAGCCATAGCGCCACGAAATATTCACATGCTTAGTGGATACCCTGTCTCCCTCCCCTACACCCCATGCCTTCCTCACCCCACCCCTTGGCTCCATTACGTCTCTCACGCTCGCACGCACAGTATACGCACAAAAAAGGGTTCCCAAAAGGTGTTCAGACTTGTCACAATAGCGGCACCACTTTTGGTGCTTACGAGCACCATTTTGACGTAAAGAAGGTTGTTATCAGCATCATATTGTCTAAAACGGTGCTGACAAGAACCTTTTCTATGTTAAATGGTGCTCATGAGCACCAAAAATGGTGCTGTCAAAATGGTGCCGCTATTGTGACAAAAATGGTGCTGAAACGAACCTTTTTTTTTTGTCTTAGAGCGTTACATGTGTTCTGTCGGCAACTCTTTATTCTATCACCTATAAAGGCTATATTCCGCTGATTCTTCGCCCTTTTGTCACAAGGCTGAGGGCCTGGATGCTCCCCACAAGCTAGACATCTTCCCCAGATGGCACATCATGCATTGTATCATCTCATTCTCGTTTCAGAACATGTTTCTACATCTCATCGCCGTGGAGACTTGGAAGGCTAAGAGGCCAGCTTGCTGTCTGCTAAACTGTCCATGTTCAGTGTTGTCTCTCTACCCGGAGGTGCATCGATATTATCATAAATTGTATCCCAGCCAGCGTAAGAGCCGCCAACAGACAGCAATGTTTCCGGGTGGAAAGAGGAGGAAAATAGGAAAAAAAGAGAAAACAAATCGAAAAGCGGAAACGAACATGACAGAAAAATCGCTCACACAAAAGGGTTTACGGCAACAAAAACATAATAATGAACGGAAAAATGGGAAAGACGTGAACTTGAAAAAAGAGAGTCAAACAGACAAACATACGGGACGAAAAAATCCAGTAAGAGCAAAAAAATGGGGTGAAATGGAAAGAAACAAGCTACTTGGAGCAAAATGTACGGTAGCAGGTGCATTTATCCCGTCCTGTTTTGTACTGAAAGAAAAATGCGTGATTAAACATTCACTTTCATATTTACATTTGTTTTACTGTATAAGTATTTATACTACTTTCGCTCTTCAATCTTCCTTGAAGGTAATGAAATGTGACCATAAAATACAGAGGCTTCAAAATAACATCCAGCTGATCAGATTCATATTCATAGTCCTATGTATACATCCTACTAGGTGTTCAAAAACTTACACTATTTAAATATCATGAAAAAAATGTACAACTTGATCAATCATTCCCAGGGTTCCGTTGAAAAGCCGTCCTCAAGACGAAAAGGACTTCCCTGACTAAAGAAAACGTGAAATTGAATTAAAATGAAATAAAAGCTGAAATTTACACATCGAAAAAAAATCGTGTCAGTCCACAGGGTCTTTTTTGGGAGAGGCATCAAGCATTATCAATGACACTGCGATTGCAGTTGCTAGTTGATAAGCAGGTGTGATGCACAATAGTCATTGTTGTTTTCTGACTTTATTATCTCATAACGCACAATATTTTAGGTCCAAATTTATCCCAAATTAAAAATCTAATCAGATATTCAAAAGATTATTACCAAAATGAAAATAGATGAAATGTTTCATAAACTATTTTTACATCCATTGACTTGTTGATGAAAGAATTTTTCAAAATTTCAAAATGATTTGTTTAATACCTCGAATGATTGTATATACATGTTAAATACCAATAAAATGTTAACAGTAACAATGACTATATCATCTTAACATCAATATAAACATTAAGTGTTATTTCAGGAACCATTGTTTTCTGCTTAATTTACTCCCGGTAATTTGAAGGGTAAAATCCGTGCGTGTATATTCTGCACTGACGTCACAATGCAATTAATCACAATACTCAATCTTTCGCGGTCGGCTTCATACGAGATTGTTATGGAGAACGTCTGGTGAAATTAAAGGTTGAGAGGTTATGGAAAATGGATATCAGTTATTTTAAAATCAGACCACTCAACCGTATAGAAGAGTGAGGGGGCTGAAATACATTAGGGCTCCTTATAATGTAGAAAGCCGCCATATGGATAGAATTCTTTATTCTATTTTTTAGAACCAAAATCAAGAACATTAACCTATAGGCTGCAATTATGGCGGAACACTTTGATTTGAGTGGATAATTGAGTTTGTTCATTTATATCAAAATTAATGCAGTCTCCGGAGAAGATAGTTTATTATTATATCTAATAGACCTAAATCAAGAATCATTTTCTTGGTAAGAGTATGTAATTCTACGAATTCTACATGCATTCTAGGAATGCATGTTTCAGACAAAGGGATGAAAGCTTTATCACTTAAGTAATGTATTGCCAATTTGCACATTTTAAATTTGTTGCCGAAAGCATGGTAATTTGTCCTCTAACAATCATAAGTTATGAACGAGTACTGGTCATCTTTATCATGCTTATAGCCTCAGCCACTGTCATGGAACATTAAAAAAGCTTCTAATCTACCGAGATCACTCACCGAATATTCATACTATGATCTTTTGGAAATGGTTATCATATTCCTTGAAATGCTCCTTATGTTTTTTTTTAATATACCTCTAAGTTCTCATGAGTGGTTGCCTCGTACAACAACTTACTTTAATACTTGATAAGATTGTATCCTTTAACGATAGTTTTTAGGTGTATTTAAGAATAGTTTAGATGTAGTTGGTGTGCTGCTGAAAATCAATGTAAGTTACGCAAGATATTACAACTATCATACATTACTATACGTGTAACATTCACGATTGGTAGTTTGAAGGACCAAATTATTTGTTATAGTAGGTTACTTTTTCATCAGGAAGTGTACCCCTTTTTTTCATTTGTTTTTAAAATATTTTTCATTACGGCAAAGACAGCGAAATGTTCCCGTTTACCAACATTAGCAACCGCATCGCTACTCAAAAGAGACTTAAAAAAAAAAAACACAATGTTAAACGATATGTATCTATGGGACATCTACAGGCTTGATATCGTATGTAAGGCAATCGCTAATTAATCGTAGTTATTTGTTTGGGACCATTATTTTCATTGATTAAATTGTCTACATCCCAATCAACTAAAACTCGGAAGTGTTGACATCAATGAAGCCGTTCGATCGTATATCTCAGATAAAATCTTTCACATATCTCGTATATTGCTTGCCTTCCGAGCATCACTGAGGTTGAATTGAATAATGGAATTAAAAAATCAATAGATTGCCTATCATAAAATATTAATCACACCGCCAGGAAGCACTCAGCAGAGGTCGACTACCTCGACCTCGATTTCTTTTTGTCAATAAGTTCGCCACCTCTAGAAATGGGCTAATCATGAAATTGAATTTTCTGCGTTCTGAAACCATATTCATTTCAAATCAATCGAATGGATTTAATATCAAAATCATTACATTTTTAAAACCAATAAAACATTTACTGTACATTTGTGATATCGCACACGCTTTCAGTGCCGTCACCAACTTTTTTCAACACAACATACCTCACCTAAAATCTATTTATTACACACTCTTTATACGTGTCGTTGCTCCTTTCATGGGCTGAACCAAAGTTTCAATCATAAGTATCCACCAGCCTAGAACGCAAGCTATACCTAATCTAGTACAATACCTCACCTGAGATCTATTAATTACACACTTTGTATCACGGGTTTTTGCTCCTTTCAGGGGCTAAACCAAAGTTTCAATCAAAAGTATCATCCAGCCAGGAAAACAGGCGAAACTCAACCTAGTACAACACATCACCTAAAATCTATTTATTACACACTCCGTATCACGGGTGTTTGCTCCTTTCAGGGGCTAAACCAAAGTTTCAATCATAAGTATCCACCAGCCCTGGAAAACAGGCGAAAACTCAACCTAGTCCAATTCATCACCTAAGAGCTATTCATGACACACTCTGTATCAATAGGCACATGTTGGATTCTCCTTTGTGGGCCTGAATGAGAATCGCGATGATATTAGCACTTTCCATTTGACGCGTTTGTTCGCGACATACAGGACATCAATCTTGTACACACTCTGCCAGAGTAATGTCTGATGGTTGCAATCTGATATCGCTTTGCTGACAGGTCGTCTTTCCACCAGTAAGCTCTATAATGCAGCCAGACAGCCATTACGTGAATTATTGGCAATTTCATCCATGCTCGGCCGAATAGAATAGAGGGATGCGTTTCCCAACAACGGGCATTGCGTATTGAACACTTTGGAAAATGTCACTAATTACAGAGAGTGAATGTCGGACAGTCTTTGTATTAGCATGAGCATGTGCATTGAGGATGGCAACACATGTGTTCTGTTCATGTACATTAGGTGAATAGGCAGGGTGATCATGATATCATTGTCTACTTTTATTATGATCATGATCAATATTATTGTTATTATCATTATGATCATTATAATCATTGTTGAATATGTTTTTATCATTATCATTGGTATCAATATAATTACTGTAGCCATTGTTTTTAGTTGTTGTAATAGTTATATTAATTTGTGTGCCACATGAACCTTTTTTTTTTTCGCAAGAAATGCACACAAATCCTATAGAGCAGCAGTTTAACTGGCACACAAAGAGTTAAGGTACATTCAAACGGAAGTACTTGACTCGGCAATGTCTGAATGCCAAGGCGATCAGTCCCTCAGTACGAGGCGAGGCAACGCATGGAAGGCTTCACTAAGGTTGCAATATTGCAAGTGGCAGCGGTACACCGACTCTGGGTTAACGCACCTTGAGGAGAAGAATGAGTAGAAGAAGTAGTGATAGTAGAAGTAGTAGTAGTAGTAGTAGTAGTAGTAATAATAATAATAATTATAATAATAATGATAATAATAATAATAATAATAATAATAATAATAGTAGTAGTAATAATTGTTGTAGTAGTAGTAACAATAATAGTAGTAATAATTTTATTATTATTATTATTATTATTATTATTATTATTAGTAGTAGTAGTAGTAGTAGTAGTAGTAGTAGCAGTAGTGACAGAACTAGAAGTAGTAGTAGCAGTATGGTGATAGATGTAGTAGTAATAGTGATGATAATGATTACAATGGAGGGTACAGACCCCAACAGATAAAACCTGTGGATCCAAGGTCAGGAGACACTTCAAATGAATAGTAAATTAATGTTCTAAAATAAAGTATACATTTCGTATTAATACGTCGTAAAACCGAAACACTGCCTCGCTATGGAAAGAAAGGACTTTTATTTTGATAGACGCATTAGAGGCTGAAGCTTACACGCCATAGATTCAAATGTAATTCAAATGTATGATATAACTGTGATGGTACTGGCGTTGTCTGTTTACTTCCTGGTTTGCCCTGAAGAGACAAGGGCACGATCTGGAAGGATGAGGGACGCAGACAGCCTTGTGGTCTGCAGGGTGAACCCGATAGCTACTGGATGACACGAGTAATCCTTGGCTTCACGGAGGATGTCATAATTACTTCTGATTAAATATCATGAAGGCCATATCGTTCCCTCTGTCCGACCCTCCTCCTCCTCCGCCCCCTAACCCCCTTTACAACTCTATAAACATACGACTTCGCCCAAACTCTCTTTCTACTCTATCATTCCCGGCAAAAGAAATGCCTCTACCCCTCTCTTTATCATGGCTTGCGTCTACGTTCCTCTCGCACATTCTCTCCTTATCTATATATCCTCTCTCTCTCTCTCTCTCTCTCTCTCTCTCTCTCTCTCTCTATCTCTCTCTTTCTCTCTCTCTCTCTCTGTACGCCTATATCGCTTGCTCTCATTCTCTTTTACATGTACATTTTATTCAGGTCTTATCCCCCTTGTGTTCCAATTACTGCTAATTTTCCGTAACGTCGAGCTTGTGAGCTTTTCATAGGAAGTTAAGTTACCCCTTCCTCCTCCCCCCTCCTCCTCCTACCATGCCTACCCCTCCTTCTCCCCTCCTCCCCCTCCTCCTACGCCTCCTCCTACTCCTCCTCCTCCTCCTCCTCCTCCTCCTCCTCCTCCCCCTCCTTCTCCTCCTCCCCCTCCTCCTCCCCCCTCCTCCTCCTCCTCCTCCCCCTCCTCTTCCCCCTCCTCCCCCTCCTCCTCCCCCTCCTCCTCCCCCTCCTCCTCCTCCTCCCCCTCCTTCTCCTCCTCCCCCTCCTCCTCCCCCTCCTCCTCCTCCTCCTCCCCCTCCTCTTCCCCTTCCTCCCCCTCCTCCTCCCCCTCCTCCTCCCCCTCCTCCCCCATCCTCTTCCTCCACCTCCTTCTCCCCTCCTCCTCCTCCTCCTCCTCCTCCTCCCCCTCCTTCTCCTCCTCCCCCTCCTCCTCCCCCTCCTCCTCCTCCTCCTCCCCCTCCTCCTCCCCCTCCTCCTCCCCCTCCTCCCCCATCCTCTTCCTCCACCTCCTTCTCCCCTCCTCCCCCCTCCTCCTTCCCCATCTTCTCTTACTTGCTGGAGATCTACCGCCGCTTGTCAAGAACTGTTTGTATCAATCACGCGTTTTGATTGTCTCGACCTTGTCTGTCTCTAGTGTACGTATTGTACATTGTCTATCCTTATCCCCCTTTCTTTGTATAATTCTCTTGCTATTTCCCTTCTTGCTATGTTTCTCAATTCCCTTTCCACAATGTATTCATCATGGATTTAATGACATGTTTCTATTATCTCATTCGTGATTCCCTCTATACTAAAAATTTCTTACTATCTACCCCTAAAGCAGTAGTGAGTCTGGCAAACAAAGTCTTTACGGTGTACCCAAGACTAGGATTGAATGTAGTCATGGCAGTAATGTGCGTACGCGTGTACCACGATAAAAACATTACCGTTCGAAGCTCAATGGTCAAAACACAAATTGATATATGTAACAATTCAAATTAAACATAGGTAAATCAATTAATAACTCGATATAAACATTAACGAAAAAGAAGGATCGTCAATGAATCAATCCACAAACGTGAAAAATGTTATCTGGAATATTGAAAATACAATTCTACACATATATCAATTCTATAGAGTAACATGTATAAATAGTATATTTAAAAGCATGAAAAGATGATATTTCAATCTGAAAAATATTTCTATGCTAAGAGTAAAATAATCTAACCGATGCTTAAGACAACAACGGTTTCTTCCCTGAATTCACACTTTCTTAGCTCTCTCAGCCCCATAGAATTCCTTCTGCCTAATTCTTGTGCATACAGTTATGACATTGTCATACAAAATGGTTAAGATGTCCATGCAATACTGCGACCATATATAATGTTTTCGCCTATGCAGTTGACACATTATCATGTACGATCGTGATACTTCTGTTATGACATCTACCATTTCACTACTTGAACAATTGAAGACAAAATGGATCCGTTCCGTTGGGCATCGGGCTCCAAAATAATCATGCACGCACACCCAAAGAATTACTTACATACCCATACTTTAAACATGTAATTCTAGACATCTCCATCGGTTAATTGCCTATGAAGAATATGCCCTATGCAATCTGAAACAATACTTTTCGACGAACGAGACGAGTTGTTAAATGCGTGATGGAATGTGTTACTTTAAATGTGTATCAATCAAAATCAGGCAAATCGATCGAAAAGATGATTCATCTAAAGAAATGTGAAGGCAAAATAAAGTACCGGATGCAGATGTTTGTCTGAGACAAACTCTGTTAGTAATGAAGTATCGAACCACATAACGACGGAAGGAGACGGGATTTGAGTTTTATCGTAGATTCCCGCCCACTAGATTCCCGGCAAAAGGATTACTTATGTGTCGTTTGGCCAATGACGTGCGGTTCTCTCCGCAGAAAAGACAAGACGTTGGTATCCGCGTAATGGTTAGACTAATGAAAGGTTTAAAGTAGAGATTCAACGAAACGGATATGAAAAGGAGGAACAGAAATAAAGCAATGTTTTTTTTTCTGTATAACCTTCATTACCAACCTCTCCATCTAATTTATTTCCATCTAATTTATTTTCGATATTTAAACCTACACTACAGCTAAAAGGAAGCTTGTGTATGAGCATTAACTCCTTGTGCATGTTCACAAAAAAAATCTCACAAAAATATTTCTTCTTTCTCCATTTTCCAACTTTCAACTCATAAGTAAATGAACTTCACTGACAGAATATAACAACATGGTGTCACCTAAAGTTTCATTATCTTCTAAGTAGAAGTTCAAAAGGAATATAGGTAAATAGAAAGAAAAAAAAGTATAAGAGAATAGAGCAGTCGCGAACAAATTATCGATTTCCCTTCAGTCTCCGAAAAATCAAATGTTCCTCGCGCTCTTCTGTCCGAAATCTTATGCTTGTCTATCACAGTGTTACACCTATCTCAAAAACAGTTTACTCTTCTCTACTCTCATAGACACTTTTTGGAAGCTCAAGCATTGGTTAGTATATATAAATCTGCCTTAATCTGACAAAAGGAAGCAACTAACAAGATAACTAACTTTTCATGTAAATGAGCAAAATGTGTCTGTCACTTGCATTGACACCAGTGCAACACCACATCATGATAGATTGAATATCTCGCAGCACGACGAATGTTTCTTGTCCAGATTTTGGGCGTATGTAGAAAAAACTAGGTACAATCTAAGAATACCAATAAGCTAGATTTGAGTGATTTGTCACTTGCTTCCTTTTGTCAGAGTAGGGCAGATAATGTTCGTATCATACGAACTGAAAGCCCGCAAGAGTGCAGTGACACTGCACCGGTAACCGCAAAGCAACGTACGTGCCACTGCTAGATTTTCACGCCGATGAATCCCAGTGTATTTGTCTTGAACACAACGGATTAAGTTGTTAACTCATGCACAATGTGAATTTATTCACAAATAATACACTAAAATCCGACAGAGCGCAATCTTTTATGGCACATAAAGCGTCGATATAGCAGTCAGGAGAAAGAAAGTCCCAAAAGATGCATTGTCTCCATGAACTGTTTACATTAGTCACCATCTTTTGTGGTGTGTGTCGTATATGGAATATAAAAGTTATCATACGTCGAGTGAAATATGAATTTATTGCATGTTTTGTAGTCTTTGATTTTACGGATCAATTGCAAATCTTTAAGTTTATTGCAAAGAATGGCTTTTTTCCAGTCAAATCTTAAACGGATGATCTTATGAAGATATGAAGTAAAGTCAATATGTATACGTCTATCACTGGTGTACACGTGCGAGTCTTTAAGTTATACGTTCCCGCTGAGTTAGACCTTCGCTACGGTGTGTCATAGTGATACATGTTTGGGGGTTGTTTACAGTACCCCCCCCTCCCACATCAGCAGAACGGTGGACTGCTTTAGCTGCGTTCACACGGAGGCGGACGCTCGCTGTCTGCTCTTTGGCGACGGTGGACTTACACGGCGGTCAATTAAGAAACTTCATACAATTAATAATGTGTAAATGCCTAAGATGTCTATCGTCTTGCTGGAAGAAGAAAACTCTCTCAACGGACCGGTAAAGTGGTAGAATGGCAAGCTTCCCGTGAATGTAGCTATAGGATACCTTCACAGGTGCACTTTCCTATTACCACTAACCATGAGAGCAATGCTACTGAGCCCCCCCTCCCTTCCACGAACTACGTCAAAGTGGCAACATGTCAAGCAGTATATTATGATATTTGCCTTAATACGGTGGGAAAATGCTAGCTTAAAATATCTGTCGGTGAAGGGAAAAGCGACAGACCTGAACAGTGTGAACGAACCCTGATAACTAACATTAATGAATTGCAGAGTGTAGCGATCTAATTGACCAGTCACGATGAGCAGATGGTATGATACATTCGCGCGGCAAGCGCGAGTTATCAACCGCCCCCAAATTAGATATACACATCCGTATATCCCTACCCACACCATGTTATATATAGTACGCAGGAAAGACAACTCAATTAAAACGAAGAATCTTCGATGAAATACAAATAAAAGACGAATAGCAAAATCCCGTACAGATATAACCTACTTCAGTTGGTTTTTATGTCACTACTTCAATCATATTACGTCTTAAATGCAAACGCAAATGCACCAAGAGTATCAGATTTGATATATATGGCGCATTAGAACATTGTTATTATCATTATGTCATCATATGAAATATTTGTCTAATGCCATCGGCTTTCTGATTATAACTTGTATTAATTTTTCACGATTTTAGTTTTCTTAAATGAATATAGAATCGAATTGAAGTGAAGAAAGAAAATCATGTTTCCAATATGTATGAGTGACAGGTCTAATTTTACGGGCAAAATGTGCAGCATTCACCCTTTGTGCCCTAGAAACAATACTGACTCACACTACAGCTCAAAGGAATTGGCATAGGGAAAGGGAAAGGGGAGAAAGGGAAGGAGCCGCAGTTTAAAACCGCGGTATATTTTGTCCAGTTCAGCATGAACCACGATGCTCCTTAGGCTAAAGCATTGTATTTCATGCTGAACTGGACAAAATATACCGTGGTTTAAAACTGCGGGTCCTTCACTTTCTTCCCTTTCCCTTTCCCTATGCCAATTCCTTTAAGCTGTAGTGTATGAAATATGTGTGTATTATGTGTGACACCCTAAGTTACTGTACGCTAATACTGTATAGACTCGAACAGAGTGCTTCTAAGTTCTAATAAAAGATTATACTGATTGATTGAAAGTTCTTTTCTTATGGGGATCGTTCCTTATAATGACGAAGTATATCACAATAAATAGGAACTGCAAAGTATACCAGCTAAAATTTGGAAAGCTTTTATTTGTAGATACCGCACGCTCTTTCAATTGTTGGACGATACAACCTTACAACTAGACGTTCATATATAGACCATAAATTTGTTCCCTTTGCCCTATTCAATGTGAGATACATTAAAGACAGAGAAAGTGAAGAAAAAGAACTTTTAGATGAAAAATGATGGAAAAAGATGGAACACTTTATATGAGAAAGAAAATCCTGCCCTTAATGCAATCATCAACTATCAACAACGCTGGGTTATATTTTAATGGAAGGTGACACTTTGATGAGAATGGCTCCTTTAAAAATCTCTGTGAATCTCACACTACTTACCTTGAATAATTTAACCTCGCGTGCTTATTACTCCACTCTCCAACGCTATAATATTCCGAAAATAGGATTTAGCCGATGAAAATGAGGCAGGTCTTACAAACAGGCTGGGCCACGAATGCGATCAAACACACCTAGAAGCAGGCAATCACTGGAATACTGTCGACCCGGAGAGTGTAAAGGAAGGTTGTCCACAGACTACCCAAGAGAAAATAAATGTTGACACCCTCCAAACGCGAGGAAAACCAATTTCACGGGGAAAAGGGTGTCTCATATTAACTTTCTCCCGCCATGCATCCAATCCAAGTTCCCCGATTTTGCGCGCGCTCTTTGCCACCACTTCTTGATTCGACGGGCGTATCGCCTACTCTGATGAGAGAGAAAACGAGCCAGTGCGTTTTGTGTTTCCTGGGTGGATGCGAGACTGGAATCGGTAAGAGGGGTACAATCAGGATGGTGGTGATGCTATCCGTCGACTAGCTTATATTTCAGGCGCTTTTTTATTTGCGCGTCTTGTTGCATGGGTTCGTTGCCCGTGCATGACACGGGTGATCCAAATGATATCAAGAAACGTTTTGAGAGAAGTTAAAGAGAGCTAGATGCATTATGGTAATTACAATACTATAGTGAATGATAGATTTCATGAAAATCGTTGTAATCATTGACGTCATACGAGCACTCTCACTCATTTTAATGAGTTGAGAATAATTGATAATAGCCTAGAGATAATTCTGGTATGAATATGCAATGGTGACACTAAGAATAGACCACTTTAGCAGCGATGGTCACGTTCTTAAAAATAATTAGAATTTTGCGTACATATGGAAAGATAAACTTGTTGTCACCGTACTCGTCTTGCACTTTAACGCACACATGATGGACAGATTTTGAAGGAAATTGATAACGATGATGTCAAAATGTCTATATTTCCATCACCAAAAAAGATTTTTATCCGAACGATGAGTCATAGGGCAATGCTCGATGTTGTAATTTCCTTACTGGGTCTGAATGAAAGCCTAGCGATGGAAGCCACCGATCCAATTGGCCGCTGTAAGTGTTTCCTATTGTGACGTAGCTCCTCGTGCGAGAACAAAATGCATTTCCACCTTTCCCTCCCCTTTACCGCATGCAGCGAGCGAGAGGGCGAGAATTGGACGTCCACATCACGCCTAACATTCGGCGAGAAGCTGTTGTAATTACGTAGAACCCTAGACCCATTTCCTCTACGTTTCTCAGAAAAAACGGACCTTTCTCGCCCACACGAAATCATACTCTCTCGCTGATGTCCCTATTTCTCGTCACTTTCCATGGCTGAATGTACCATTTGCCATGGCGTGAAGACGAAAATTGATATCGGAAATATTGGCAATTTATTTTCACCATAACGCCTCGTATATAACGTCATTCTCGACATTTGATTCATCTTCGCCTCAATCATTCACTTCAAATGTCTTCTTCTCGTCACTAGCCATGGACGAATGTTCCATTTGCAATGGCGCGAAGACGCACGAATTGATAACGGAAATATTGACAATTTCCTCTCGTCATAACGCTTCCTTTATAACGGTATGTTGTTCTCGACATTTTATTTATCGGCCTGACAAACACACATTTTCGAAGTGCGGTGATTGAAAGAGCTTAAAGAAAGGCTGTGATCTACGTCTCAGAGTTTGAGTGGTTGGATTTTGTCTTTGACGGTAACCTTCTATTTTAAATATATGTATACATATATGAGGCAGACCGAAAAATTTAAGGAAAAAAGTTCTGAGATAGGTATTTAGGTTTAGTGTCTTGTGTAAATGTAAACACATTGCCTTTAGTAAAAGAAATAATGCTTTATCAAGTATATCAGTTTTGGGCCTTGTAAAGATAGAAATAATCACCTTCTTTGCCGAAATAGCACATAAGGTGTTCCCCAAAGAAATACAAATAGAAAATGGGCTTGTTCAAAAACAGCGTACATGATTCAAAAATACAAATCACAGTGCACGTAAATGTATCATTTGGCGAATGATATTTGTTCGTTTCCCCCCAAAACCCTCAGCATATTTATGTTTTATGGCGTTTTATATAATTTCTCTCTCCCGTTATTCGTGCTCACGGTTGCTGTTTTTGTCTTTTTCTTCGTATTCGTACTGTTTTGCTTTTTTTCTCTGTTTCATTTACCTTTGTCCGCTGAACTTTTTGCCTTCCTGAAATGACTTCGTAACGAATATAAATGTTTTTTTCTTCTGTTTTCACACACACGCGTTAATACGAGCTTAATTGAATTACATTTAAACATTTTTTTTTATTCGCACTATCAAAGTGAAATGTACAAATGTACAATAAAGACAGTGCTCGCTAAAACGAAGAAGAAATTCACGATTATCTTACGGACTCCAGAATATCATTGACACTTCGCCTGACTTACCTTTTTGCTGATAGGAGGCAAATTGAATTGCTCCCGTCTGAAAGTCCAATAAAGATAAAAGCTTAGAGCTAGTGGATAAATCAACGCACTCACTTGTGGCTTTCCGCTACTGGATCAGCTGGCAGCGCGCGTAGAAATTTGTTCTCTCATCTGCGGGGATGTTGTTTAGGCGGGAGGAAGCGGCGCCATGCTGAACAATAAAGCGTGAACCCTAGAACAGCAATATCAAGCTACACAGGGTCGTAGTGTTTATTGTATCAATTCTCCCTTCAACCCCTTGCCTCCCATTTCCCTCTTTTGTTGTTCTTGTTTGTCCTCTACCATTTCTACATCATATCCTTTTCCCTCATCCGCTTTTTATTTTTCATGTTCATGATTTTCTTTCTATATATTCTTTCTTACTTATTTTTTCATCGCTTTGTCAACATGTGCACTATAGTTGTCCACCTCTCCTTTATCTTCTCTTTTCTTTAATGTTCATCACGTCATGCCATCTTCTCTCTCGTTTAACATCTATATGATAATTTACTATGTTCCCTGCTTCTATCACATACTGTATATGTGTCTGTTCTTCATTCCTTATTAACACCGTCTGCATCCGTGTTCTCTTATGCCCATGTCTCGCTCTTCATTATTCTCTAAGTCCTCATTTAAATTTAAAGGGTGCTATGTTACTCTTCATCTTCTTCTTCTTCTTCCTCTCTTCTCCTTCTTCTTCTTCTCCTTCTTCTTCTTCTTTTTCTTCTTCTTCTTCTTCTTCTTCTTCTTCTTCTTCTTCTTCTTCTTCTCCTTCTTCTTCTTCTTCTTCTTCTCCTTCTTCTTCTTCTTCTTCTTCTTCTTTTTCTTTTTCTTCTTCTTCTTCTTCTTCTTCTTCTTCTTCTTCTTCTTCTTCTCCTTCTTCTTCTTCTCCTTCTCCTTCTTCTTCTTCTTCTTCTTCATCTTCTCCTTCTTCTTCTTCTTCTCCTTCTTCTTCTTCTTCTTCTTCTTCTTCTTCTTCTTCTTCTTCTTCTTCTTCTTCTTCTTCTTCTCCTATCTCATTTTATTCCTGTCGCTCTGTCGCTCTTTCGTCTGCTTTTATCAAATGGTATATTGTCTTTGTCTTTCTCCCGCTCTCTCAATACCCTGGTCTTTATAACCTCCCTACTGCTACAACATTGCAATGTTTCTTCCTCCGACAATCACTCACTGGTTGTTCGTTGTGTATACTGACTTATCATCACCGCTCCTTCCGTATTCATCCTTCCCTTCGGCGTATTTTTGTTTGTAACCTAGTTTGGCTTGCTCTAGTAAAACGACCCAGAGAGACCGACATTACTACCAGTATAGTTTGAGTGGCACTGTTCAAGTGCAGATAGTTCTGAAAATTTGTGTTCAATCATGCCAATTGTAAAGCACCTTAAATGGTAAATATCCCTATTCGTGGTCTCATTGGTAAGAAACTAGTAGGATATTAGTTGTCATTTGAAGTGTGATACAATAAAGCACGTGTTAAATAGTGGCTGTTTCTGTAGTAGATGATATTAACGTAACTAGAGCAAAACATTTCTCTTCTCTCGAGACACCTGATTATTTGTTGCTCTTTCTTAAAATTCATTATTGGCGCCATAATACGATTTGCTAGGTGGCAGGCAGATGTTTACTGAGTAGTTCTCCATTTTGGTTATCTTTTCTTAAAACTGCGGTAAACCTTTAACTTTGTATTTCTCAGAAGCACATTCGCCATCTTAACCTTTTATGAGAAACTGTTGCAATTTGTAAACAGTACCTCAAACAAATCCCACAGATCAGGTGATTAAGAGAAGGGATTAAGATTTTTCCACGAAATCACTCACATACCTCGTCAACAAATATAGCCACTCATGAGTTTGTAAGATTGCGACCCATCAAGAAATTTATCCTTGGAATTGGCCTCCAAATTACTTTAAATCCTCTTGGTTATGCCGGGATCAAATGCGATGTTGTAAAAACATACTGCCGTCGGCGTTTTCGCCGTACCGTGGCTTAACTATTCTTATGCCAAAAAAATTCTGCTACACATGGTGACCGTGTAAAGCGGGTGTACCAAATACAGAGATGATATTTCAAGGGTTGTGATACGGAGCAATCACAAGGCCAATGATTGAATCGTAAAAAGACCAGATGCAGACATGATTAGACCCTATACTAGTCGCGACAAGGCCCTACTTGGAATCTAGCTCGCCTTCCGGGAAAGATAAAAATATCTTTGAATTCCTGGGGAAGAAATAAACTGCTTTTATGATGCAGCATACATTTGAGCAGCTGTAGCCCTGCCATCAAGAGTTGCAATGATGAAAGCTTCATGTACTTAGTCGCAAGGTCTTCCCCTGTACGTCATCTTATGTGTATGTATGCTTTATGTATATGTCTGCCGTGTCCGTATGCTCGTCACTTTGTAGGTTTTATGCTTCTAAGCTTGTATATTGTTGTATATTGTTGTATTGTTTATGATCTCTCTCTTTTCTTTCTGTCTGTTCTCTCTCTCTATCACATTTGTGCGCATGCGTGTATGATTAATACAGGCTGAAAAGATAGGTAAACAGCATATTATTTTTTTTATGGTTTGTGCTAATATTGAGTTCACATTGCACAAGATTCCAATGTGCACCAATGTTATATATCATAATCAATATATAAATAAATTGATCGCTACACCCATGCAGATTGGAGAAAATGCAAGAGAGCGAGAGAGAGAGAGAGTGAGAGAGAGAAAGAGAGAGAGAGCGATAGAGAGAGAGAGAGACAGAGGGAGGCAGAGATATATATATATATATATATATATATATATATATATATATATAAAGAGAGAGAGAGAGAGAGAGAGAGAGAGAGAGAGAGAGAGAGAGAGAGAGAGAGGAGGGGGCAGACATACAACAAATATTGCAGGGGGGTCCCGTGTGCGCAGGCATACAGCAAGTGAACCAATGGAGGTTAATTATCATACCCCAAGCCTTCCCATTCCCCTTATCTGCCTATAGCACGTGATATCAAGTACCAATACACCATCAATGCATCACCGCAGACTCGTAATTACACTTTCACCGGAAAGTCACCGCAGAAATATATCAGTGTTTATCAATAAGTCCTTATCATATCCCAATCACTCTCTGCTTTAGAGTAGACATACTCTCATCCTCTTTCCTACCCCCTCTCTCCCTCTCTCTCTCCCTCCCATCCTCCCCCTCTCTCTCTCTCTCTCTCTCTCTCTCTCTTTCTTCCCTTTTCTCTCCCTCTTTTATTGTGCTGATCAGATTTCAATCCCGCTTTGCTTTGGGTGGGTACACTCTCTCTTTCTCTCCCTTCCACTCGTACATGTTTCTGTTTCTCTCCTCTCTACCCATACATTCCGCTCTCGTTCTTTTTAACACTAACTCTCTTTTCTCTCTATCTCTCTCTCTCTTTCTTTCTCTCTCTCTCTTTCTCTCTCTCTCTCTCTCTCCCTTTTTCTGTCGCTTCCTCTGTCCTTTCTCTCTGTATTCGTCTATCTGCCCCTATTGTATTTATCTTTTATGCATACCAATCTCTGTAGTTACTCCCGCTCTCCCATCTCTCTCCTGTCCTTTATATTTCTCTCTCTCGCTCATCTTCTATCTCTTTCTCCCCCTCTCTCCCTCTTGCACACAAGCAAAGATATCCGTTAATGTGGCGTCAGTCGATGATACCGCGTCTAATTGAGCGTTTGTGTATGCACGTAGCTGGGCTTACCGCACCATCACTCACCTCAAATAAAGGTGTATGTCGAACGAGGTTATATGAATTACTGGTATTTCAATACCTCCTAAATACATCAAGTGGTGATAGTGCAGCGGAATGGCTATTATAGATTGCACTCAAATAATCGATTCGCTTACAACACATTGTTCATCGAAAGTGGATGTAAAGATTTCTTCTGTCTAGTATTTCAACACTTCCTACATACAGCAATGAACTATGATGCTGCACAATATAATACACATGATACCTAGAAATAACTAATTTCAATACTTCTTGGATACAATAATGATAATTACTACAAGTGAACCTAATTTTCTTTAGAAACCATCTATGTGTAAGTCAATGATCAGATACTTCAGGACTGTTACAAGTGAGGAAGTCCGTGATGCTATTTTGAAATCCTCCTCAACGACATGCGATCTCCATACCATTCCAACTCTATTTCTGAAAAATTTTCTAGGTTTAATTAGTTCCAATTTTGACAACAATTGGTAATGTTTCGTTTGTAACTGGATGCTTCCCTGATAAATTTAAATATGCTCATATTTCACCCAAACTGAAAGTAAACTCTTTGAACCCAAAAAGGAGCTTAAAAATTATAGTCCAATCGCTAATCTCAATTTCTTTGCCAAGATCTTAGAAACTCTTTGCAGCCTCACAGTTACAAATTTATCTTCAAGAAAATAATTTGTATGCAAAATTTCAGTCAGGTTGTCGTCAATTCTATGGTGTCGGAACTGCTCTGCTTAGAGTCACAAATGATATATTGCTGTCTTTGGACAAAGGTGAGGAAGTGATCCTTATATTGTTAGATTTTTCGACACCATAAGACATGAAATTGTTTTAAATCGCTTAGAACACACATTTGGAATCTCTGACCATGCTTCGAAGTGGTTCCAATCCTATCTTTTTGATCGAAGTCACTGTGTTGTTATCGGGAATGAACGATCATCTATCTACCCTTTCAA
Source organism: Arbacia lixula (assembly GCA_963669155.1). NCBI lineage: Eukaryota > Metazoa > Echinodermata > Echinoidea > Arbacioida > Arbaciidae > Arbacia > Arbacia lixula. The sequence goes on along the minus strand of OZ022580.1, from coordinate 18,030,183 downwards.
TTAAGGCGTTCCGCAAGGATCAGTATTAGGACCGACTTTGTTTACACTTTATATTTCTCCACTGGAATCCATAATTGATAGATATCATATCCAAAAGATGTTTTATTCGGATGATACGCAACTCTATGTTTCTTTCACGAGATCGAGTAATTCTGCCCCTACCACTGAAATTTTGAATTGCACACAAGCAATCAAACAATGGTCACAAAACAATAGTCTTAAACTGAACAGTAGTAAAACAGAATTCCTTCATTATTTATCACGTTTCCGAGACACAACCCCAATACAGAGTTTAGATCTTGATGAAAAATCTATTCCTAGTAGCAAATCATGTAGAAACTTAGGGGCAATCTTTGATTTCCGGCTAGTCACATTTGAGTACATAGTAATAAGTTATTCACTTATATATTTGTTGATTTTTTTGCTTTTAACCGAGGCCTTCCCTTTTATTTTTAAATCTCAAAGTGTCCCTTAATTTGTAATTCTTTTTAATGTTCTGAATGGTATTCCCTTGTCATGTTCTATCTGTGTTGCCCATCTTACACACTCTCTTCTTTCTTATCTTTGTCTTGTTGATCGAATCTGAGCAATAAAGTAAAAATGAGAAAAGACGAAAGGTTAAATGGTGTACTCACCTTCTGAGTTATTGCTCTTCAGCAAGAAACTGCGACATCCCACACAAGAACTTAACGCATTGTAAAAAAGCAGCAATAACAGTTCTAGGTACAATGCTGTCTGACCCCTCATTACAAAGGGAGTTGTCCGTCTCGTTTTTAGTTTTTATGAGCTTGCTATATTTTAGATGTATTTCATTTGTAAACATATTCAATATTCTTCTTTACTATTCCCATTATCTCGCTTGTCTCCTTGACTCTATATTGCATATATCCATCTTTCCATTCTTAGCTTACGGAACAATGAAGGACGATCGAGAGCAGAAGAAAGAAGGGTATAAAACTTGTGCCCTTACTATCAGAGTTATTGCTCCGTCAAGAAAACTGTAACGTCCCAAAGGAGAAGAGGAATATCGTAAAACTTAGCGACAGACACGATGCGCTCAAGTCACCACTCTTTAGCTCATCAATCACTAAAGGGCGTAAGGATGACATCTGCTTAGGTACGTGAATGTTAGTAAAGACCTACTTGGCGGGAAGGCTTTTCCTTAATGCGAGGATAACTATACTGCTCCACATCAACTTTTAAACTATACTCAATATATAGAGTTGTTGAGCGTTTTCAATGTAACACTCTCGTGTCCCTTAATACCATTCTATCATAATAGGCATTGTCTGCCTATTATGACAGATTATGCCCCATGCATTAAAGATATATACCTTATCATGCGCACCCTCACGCACATCTACCCCGCAGGTGATAATCACTGATACACGGCTACCGTGTGCTTTACTAATCGTATTGTTCGAGGGGAATCCATAATGAGTTATTTCGACTTTCAGACTAACAATGAACGTAGCTTGTCATGAAGCAGAGTAGAAGAACAGAATATGATATGATCATTCAGAGCTGTATGTATAAGTAATGCCTTGGTCACAATGGGTCGTGCACGTCTCTGCGTCTGGTCTGCGTCGGATTTAGCATAAAATCTTTGCGTCAGTCGCAGGGAGGTTCACGGTTTTTTCAGGCCAGAGGACGAAGCAGGTTATTCGTTATGTTCAATAACTTGAGTTTGGCTTTTGCGGTTGGTCACGTTTGTTTGTGATGGACACAGATAACACGTGCACCCACTGCAAGGAAGCGCAGGTACATATAGTCTAGGTTCTAGACGCATTTTTATCAGCCCGACTTCGTGCACACAGCTTGCGATGGAATTCGGAACTTAGCGCAACAGCCCGAAGAATTTCTCGGCGATCGCGCTATCACTCGAATCCGTTGCGCTGAGTTCGCCGCGCGCTGTGTGCTCATAAAATTTCTATTTGCGTGTGACCGGTGCGATAATCAAAATAAGCAAGACAGCGGTGAACGTAAGTCACCTTTAAGGTATGTCCGCACTGATACGGTTTGCACACTCTCACCGCCGATAGTGTGCTGCTTTGTCATGTCCGGCAAGGTTTAAGATTGTGTTCCATCTATAAAGCGGTGAACCGCGTTTGCGGAAACAATATCAAATGCCACACTTTCCTTGTCTTTTGCCGTGCTTTCGGCGGGGAAACCCTGGCATCAAGCTCGAGGTAGCGACCGGAAGCGGCCCGCCGTTGCCAATCAATGTTAGACGCCACCTATGGAAGTGTCATCATAGTGTCTGTGGGAACGCACTTTTACGGGGAAATGAGGGCTGCTGATTGGTTCATTAGGCCGAGGGTTTTAGGCACGTGGGCGGACATGGTGGAGGAGGAATAGGGGAAGAAAGTCACAAGGGCTCAATGGATGTAAGTAGTGTTGTGTCTGCTTGATGAAAGGAAAACATATTTCCTCCCTACTCACTAAAAATGGCTTCTGTTCATCAGCGAAATCTAGTTTTTTTTTTCTAGTAGTACGTCCGTGCTGTTCAAACATGTGTCAACTAGATGGGGTTTTCAAGGAGCGAAAAACTCTTAGATGTTGATTAGAATTTTTCTTCTTCTAGAATTACGTTGATGCTAGGCTTTTCACCTACATTTCGTAGACTTAGATGGACTTAACGTTCAATTGGACACCGTGCCAGGTGAAATCATTCACGATCAACATTGCTACTTGACAGAATTTGGGTGCAGGAAAATGATTTAAAATAATAAATTCCAATAAAAGACTAGTGGAGAAACAACACCATGAACATAAAAGTTGGTTCTATTCTCTCGAGGTGTAAGCTTTCCGTCTTCATTTCTTCTTTTTCACACGAGACAATTATTTTAAGAGTGACTCGGCGAATGTTTTACGTCTTTGTTGTGTTTCAGCAGGAGCTTGCTATAGAGAGACGTGGAATATGTCCTAGCGTAACAGGACGCAATTGCGTATGCATCGTATTGTTAAGAGTGGCTACCAGTCAAAATCACAGTCGCAGCAATGTAAAACTCTCGTGTGTTGTAACAGTACTGCTCACATTACACGGAGAGCAACACGTAGCCTGTGACTGATGGAGTTAAATCTTCACGCGCCGTTGAAGCGTTTTTTGCAAGCGAAAAACACACAGATCCCACAGGGAAGTAGTTTCCTTGGCGCATAAAGGGCTAATAAATCTCCAGAAATTGTGACAAACTGGCAGACAAGACAAGATTGTCACAACCGTCCCCCTGATTACCGCTCTCGACATGGAGTGTGACGCTTTATTTAACCCTAATCCTTCTATTGACCTCTCTGGGGAAACTCTCTAACAACATCCAGAGATAGCACAGTTGCGTGGAAAGGCTTTTTTAAAGGAAAAGGCGAGCGGCGCTGACGAGATAAACCAGTAGCCTATTTGCGTGCAAATGAAGTGTTGGATTATCCATAGTAGAGTGCTGTTTGAATACAAGATCTTATCCATATGCTCCCGTGTATATAGTTTGTCGTGATAGAAATGATCGCATCGTTTATTAGCGCCTTCAATATTTGATATATTTTAAAGAAAAGGCAGAAAACATTTGTTTTCCCTTGGTCATCTATTGAAAAAATTGTGTGTCAGACTGACTGTGTTCTATAGAAGCCGTATGAATAATTTATGTAAAAATTGCATCAAAGAAACAAAATTGGTCTAAGGATCGATCAAACTGATATTTCAACGAAATTTGATTTCCTTGTACAAATTGGAGTAACACTAAAACGATTTTATCATTTTGCTGAAGGCACCAGAGTTGCTAAACACAACATTTCATCATTAGCGAAGCAAGAGTGGATGGAGCAAGATTTCGTAGCAACCCGTGAATTATGTGTGAAGCTCAAGACGATTTTTGTAAAGCGTGATCTCATTTTGAATTGTATTTAAAAACTGTGTTTGTGTGAGAACGCATTCCAGGTAAAAAAATAACCCCAACAAATCAACGATATGAACTCCAGCTTATAAGCAGTACTCGATGATTCATGCAGCATCAGACAGTTTACATACGAAGACAATTTCGTGACTTTTTTAAACGTGTTTACATTATTTATGGCAGTATCGATGCCCCCATTGGTTTATTTATCTGACAGACAGGGTGTGTCCATTTACCTTCAACCAGAACGATTCCAGAGGAAAAGATTTATGAACGTAAAAAGAGGTCACACATTATGTCTCATATCCATTCGACAGGTAGTTTATGTCGGATTGATTCTCAAACTTCTTCACGCTGTTTTGACGTAACGATGCAATTTCATGTCCACTTAAGCACGATTCTTGTATTGTTTAATTCAAGACATTCCAGGAGTAAAAGGCCCTGTTACCAACTTGTTTGTGACGTAGACCATTTAAGGATAACAGCCCCCATAAGTGTACCGTTCGGAGAAACAACCTGGTGACACTATCTATATAGATAAGCAATAAGAAAGTTAAAAGTTAATGACTAGGTTTTCCTATTTGCAGATATAGCATACTAAACAATGTCGAGACTGATGCCCCATCTTGTAATAAGTGAAAGAAAGTTTATTTCCAGAGTCCATCTCTCCGCTCTTTTAACTCACACCTTTTGACATCACCACACCATTCCTTCGCTATGCCTTTCGTATCAAGTTTTAATGGTTTAAATAATGAAATAATTTAGAATAAGAGTAGTGTACTTAATAGCATTTTCATCCTTTTACGTTTCTCTGCCTTCTTTACCCCAAAGAGCGGGCTGAATAGAACAAACGAATAAAACCATCTGGTGTTACCGGAAGTTGTACTATTTGTAAAATAGAATTGTGAATATTTGAAATTCCCACTAGCCTTCAAATCATGATTAACAATTGTTATTCGTCCACATTTGAATGACTTCCATATGCAGTTACTATGTTATGTGATTACGTAAACAAAATAATCAATAATATCCGAAATTCATAGTGTTTATATGAATTCAAATGAATATTTACTTATGTTCTTTTTATCAACCCAGTCACCCCTTAGGTACTTTGATGTTCGAAAACGAAATGACCTTTGTATTGGTTGGTAAAAACAGGATTAAGTTCATCATTTTGTCGTCGGAGTTTCGTTCCTAGTTGCCATGCGTGGCTGGAAAGAGGTTATCAACCGCGTAACCTTTTCCCATATCAATCCAAACAGTATATGTGACGGGGCATGTGGACAGGTCGTAAATGACTCAACCCAATTTACGAAACTTGGGAGGCAATATTTCAAGAATGATAACGGATTCTCTCTCTAATGGCAAGTGAAAATGCAGTTTAAGCGAAGTTATCTCCCCAGAGCGGACGATCAAACCGCTTCCCCTTCCAATTGTATTTGTCTTACCAAGCAAACGTCTTGGAAATTTGGGAACGAAGACAATTGAAATGATTTATATAAAATCAAAACTCTTAAAATGTTCTAAAGGAGAGCATAAAAATACCATTTTGTGTGTCGTTCTCACTCAGGGCTGTACATTCGGAATTACGCCAGAGTTTGTCTTAAAGGCGTCCCAAAGAAAACAACATGATTTTAAACAAATATCAATAATTATCAGTTGCATAATTTATGTTTGAGGTAATTAGAGTTAATATGACCGCAAAAAGAACATCATGAACGTTCTAGATCAGCCCCATGGTTAAACATGTCAATGTTTGAATTCAGGGGGACGTGAATGTATGAACTTCGCAAGCATGTGAAATATTCAGAAAATTGGTTGGTAGCTTCAGTTTTGGGATTTTGAAAGATATTTCGAGCCAGAATATTGTACTTTATAGCTGCTCAAAACTAATGATAATTAATAAACGACTTGACAAATATTTGGATACCCTCATTTATAATATTTATATTTCATGATTTTTCTCATTCTCGACCGACACACAATCCGTCATGGCGAAATCATTACAGGTGTTTTGCTTGAGGATAGATGAGGTAGAAAGTGCATGGTGTAACGTGGTGTCATCGGTCCCAGCCGGGACATGATCTAACCTGATGTGGGACAGCCTACTCCCGTGATTTCTCGCTCAGAGCAGTAACGAGAACGTACAACTTAGACCGCTGAGAAAGGTCAAATGATCCCCTTTTTTGTGTGGCAATACGAGGGTAGGGGACAGTTGAAGCTCCTGTTGAGTCAGTCGTCTGTCTCAGTAGACTTGACTTCATCCACCCACCAGCCCAGTATGCTGACAAAGCTAAAAGGCTGGTAAAACTAGTGTGTACTATTGTCGTAAGATAAAGGCATGTTTAATGCAAAACTGATCACCATCTGAAAGTTTCAAAATGGTCGGCCATTGCCATTAAAATAGTAAGGTAAGTAGTTCGGGTGTTAAAGAGAGAAAGGCTGCGAGAGAAAGGATGAGGGACGAAAGGAGGATAGAGAGAGAAAGAGAGAGAGAGAGAGAGAGAGAGAGAGAGAGAGAGGAAGAAAGAAAGAGAGAGAGAGGGGGGGGGGGCATAGCAGAGAGCTCCCAAACAAGAAAGGAGAAGTAAATATGAAGGGAAAGAGAAAAAAAGAAAGAAAGAAGAGAAAGAAAAGTAGAGAGATAGAGAGAGAGAGAGAGAGAGATAACAGAAAATGTAGAGAGATTGAGTGAGGAGGCTGAGAGAGACAAACAAAGAATGACAGAGCGAGAGTTACATGGAGCGAGAAAAATAATGATAGAGAGAGCGAGGCAGAGAAAGGAAATACGGCGACACTTATTATGGTTTCACGTATGTGGACGCCATACCGTAAAGCGTCACAAAAGAAGTAACTATCTTCACTTAAGATGCTTAGCGTCACTTCACATTACTTCCCGTTCCACTTTGCTTGATGCACAATGGTCTGATGGCAATGCAGTGCGCTTTCTTTCTCGGAAACAGGCTGATCCTGCCTCTGGTATAATTAGATACTCTCTGAGAAGTAGTCTGAACATATGGAATTGCTTAAAATGATTTATTTATTGCCTTGTATTAAACATACTATATATATATATATATATATATATAGAGAGAGAGAGAGAGAGATAGAGAGAGAGAGAGAGAGAGAGAGAGAGAGAGAGAGAGAGACAGACAGGCAGACATAAAGAGAGGGGGAGAGGGAGAAAGGGATCGTGGATGAGTGCGATAGAAACAGAGAGAGAGAGAGAGAAGAAATAGATAGCAAATTGGACAGATAAGATGGAGACAAAGGGGAAGGGGAAGACATAAATAATTAACCAAAAAACATGCAGCAATATAGGTAGCGACAATTACATCATATAGATGAAAGAAAGATGGGGGAGGGACCAATTGCAGTAGTAGATTATGAACATTTCTCATGCCATTATGCAGCAATAACCAAATTCATTTGACGAGGATACTCGTATTCATGGTATCCATGACTTGTTAGCTTTACGCCATGTGTATTTACCATCACCAATGGACACACATCCCATACAGGATAGCTTTGTGCTGCACACTAAGAGTTATGCTGTTTGTGTGAAAGCCGCTCGCCCTTTGTCGTATGATTAAACACTGTAAAAATCAATGCTTGATTCCTGCTAATCGTTTTCTATTACGGAGGAACATAATAAAAGCACATAATCCTCTAACCCGAGTACTGCCAAGCAGAATGTTATTCTAGTGTGTGTACTCCATGGTACATAATAAAAGCACATAATCCTCTAACCCGAGTACTGCCGAACAGAATGTTATTCTAGTGTGAGTACTCCATGGTACATAATAAAAGCACATAATCCTCTAACCCGAGTACTGCCGAACAGAATGTTATTCTAGTGTGTGTACTCCATGGTACATAATAAAAGCACATAATCCTCTAACCCGAGTACGGCCGAACAGAATGTTATTCTAGTGTGTGTACTACCTGGTAGCCCACACAGCATATAAAGAGTTGGCTACATGTATGATCCATGGTCTGAAAAGATAACTATCTTCGATAAGCTTAATCCAACAGGCGAGCTGTATCAAAATTATTTATGGCAATGCAAAGTACACATTAATACATGTGTGTGTCTGCATCCGAAATCGGACTAATCATAACTGTTTGGGCTGGAGATATTTAAAGGGAAGAGGTGTAGTGGTACCTGTAATCTTGACAGAACCGTTCTACAGCCACAACCGGGTCCGGAATCTGTTGTGATTTTAAAGGTGTTATCGTTTTCAGCTGATCAAATCCTGGTATCCTGGTATCAGACAGGAACGTGATCCGATGGAAAATGGCACCTCATTGATTTTGGGTCTTGAAGTCTATTTAAGGACGAGCTGCATTATCATAAAGGAATGCTCTCTTTCAATATATAAAAAACACATGAATTCACTACAAACTATATTCAAACCTGATACCAGTGTAGTCCACGGAATGCATTTGTTATTATGCTTTCCAAAACGCGGGTTCATTCGTTTGTATTATATTATTATGCACAACGATCGTTTTATGGAGACCAGATGTTTAGGCAATGTATGATCTTTAATTGGTTTGCACTTTACAGTGCTCAACACTTTGATCAAGGAAGGTTCTGTTTATTCATTTTTCCGAGAAAATATCAAAATGTATTGTCGGCCCTTTTGAATATTAAGTGCATGCTTCCAAGCTGATAAGAAAGTAAATTGAACTATGAAGACCATTGGAACATATTTGCTGCCCCTACCTTAATATACACTGTTGAACATTAAAACGACATTTTTTTGCAAAATTACAGTGACATTTTCATGATACCATCGATTTATTTTGCAATCCATCTGGTACACTTGTGCTACTTGTTGTACACTTTAGGGCATTCGATTCACGAGTACGATTTTATGTAAATATATATATATATATGTATATATATATATATATATATATGTATATATATATAAATATATATATATATATATAAATATATATGTGTGTGTGTGTGTGTGTGTAGAGAGAGAGAGAGAGAGAGAGAGAGAGAGAGAGAAAGAGAGAGAGAGAGACGGACAGGCAAAACGATATATATACAAAGATTACAGAGAAATACTTACAGAAATGTATAAATAAAACGAGAGATAGAAAGGGCGACATACCTAGATTGAAAGAGGAAAAAGAGAGAAAGTTTGTTTTATTTCGCGAGCATTGAGACACGATTCTCAATAAAGCTCGTGAAAACAATTTAAAAGAGTCAGCAAATGGAAGAGAGTATATGAAAAATTTAGACGTACGTCTTCAAATGGATCGGATTAAAGGTTTAGGTGGAGTTGGCGAGCAGCAATATACAATTTTCTACGTGTACGCACGTGTCATAAATATCTTTTAAACAATACGTCATTCATGGTAACACAAAACGTGAGCGAATGTTCTCCGACTCGCAACAACTAACTAATTTGGAGTGCATCTCGCCTATTCAAACCGCATTACTCTGGACAGGTAAATCTAATAGTTCGGAACTAGGCGGTCAATGAACTCTCTCATTACTATAAGCATGAAGGTATGCCGGAAGCCAATACGGTTCTTAGGGCAGGATGTTTCAAGCGTTAAGTTGGCTGAATACATGAAATGACTTATTGGTAGATGTCAATCCTGTTTGTGACACACAACATGCTCCCCTATCGGATGTGTCTTTGTTACTATTACCATGATACTTCAGTGTGGATCACTTTTTGGACTT